>CM024239.1:103507074-104132074 GCA_013421045.1 Propylea japonica
AAACCCATAGAAAATGAGATATTTCCAAAAAAAGCGCAAAAAACCGATTTTTGTGACCTTCGACCTCAAAATTTAATAGTTGCTCACACCCTACCATATGTAGGCTTTGAGACAACTTTTAGGGAGTCAATATAAAAGTATTAGCAGATTTACAGCTGGGTATCTCGAATTCCGAGATTTTGGCCAAATTTTGTCTTATTTTACTGGACTATTGTGGCTCTATGCAATAAGAGCTGGCCCCACTTTTAGGATGTCACATGCTCACCCTGTGATTCTCCTGCGACGCCATTGCGTTCTTCTGTTAGATTTAGGAGTGCAAAATGATAACGCAGTTTTACGTCTGATAAGTGATTTTTCCGTTCGTTTACATTTCATTGCTGTTGCTTTGTATCTATAGATTCAACTGTGTAGCTTATTGAAATAAAAAGTGTATTTATTTTAATAACACTAACAGTGTAAAGCTTTCAAGAAAGTGGCTATAATTTCTTTTTCCGTCGATCTTAATGTGTTTAATGTGTACGAAATTGATCATTAATGACCCATTTCAATGCTCAATTTCTGCTTATTCAATATGCAATCCTCATGAATACCCTCCACAAAAGTATTCAGAAGCACTACGAGGAATGTCAGAACTCTTCTGGAACATAGATACATAGAAATTCTATTATGTCAAATGTAAGTCTTGTACAAAATGAGAATGTTTTTCAATCAAGAATTGGTACTTAAATCATATAGAGATCGTCGGAAAAATCTTGTAATAAACTCGGTTATTAATCGAGCGACTAATGGTCTCGAACTATTAAAGCGTTCGCTCCGACCAACAGATTAGTGTGGAGTGGGAGACATCAGTCACATGTGGTAAGGAGACTTTGCCCATGGTAAGCACTCCCGCAATTAACTATTTAAAGAATATTTTTTATATTTCCAGATTGATGAACAACCAAAATGCCCTTCCAGTGTGAAACGAAAGATTCAACAAGAAACAGGAGTATTCTGAATTTATCAGTGATAAAAAATTATTTAGATGATACTGACAAAGGAAAATCTATTATAGATGCTGCTCTGAAGTATGCGATAGATAGATAAGACAAAATGTAGGTTAACAGTGTGACTCAATATAAAATCAACAAGAAAAAGCTATATTTCAACCCAATAAGAAATATGAGTATTTTGGTGAGAAGCGGGTCAATTCTCCCGGGCTCCCCCTAAGTATTTTGTTGGTGCAACTTCTAGTTATTTATTACCATCTTTCCGTACTCACTTCCATTTTCGAACGGAAGGAACAAGAGAAAAGGCCGTGTACACTATAATTTTCGGATGGAACTACTTCATAACTAGTTTCAAGATAGGTTCAAGAATTGAAGAAAAATGAAATAGTTCTCAGAATATTTGAATTTATGAATCGTTGTTCAGTATGAACAATAATACAGAAGCTCTTGACTTAAAATAAGACAAAACAAACTCGCAGAAAGTCAAAATCGAAAATTTATGGAGAAAATCAAATAATTCCTCACCATACCGAGATTTGTACCTCGAGACACCTTGATTACGGAACGCGAATTCTCTTAATAATTCGCGTTGATTCAAAATGTCAAGTTAACTGTATGAATCAATAAAATGAAAGCTGGAATTATCAGTATATTCAATTATGAATTGCTGGTGTTTCGAAATGAATAAACGTGAAAATGCTTTCGATTTATTCGATGCCTACATTTCAAATCTATTCAGACTATGTCAACCACATATTAACATCATAGAACATTGGCACAAAGAATTCAAAACTATTATTTTTGAAAATATAAAAATACATATTGTAGTGTATTGCTCATAATTCAGCTCATTAAATAATGTGCAATTGTACGTTTTTCATAAAATTTTGCAGACATCGGCGCATTTCTAATTCACATCAGAACAACGAAGTTTAAAACGACCAGTTGAGCTTGAGCAGTTGTGCGGAAATATTGAGAAACATAATTAGAGTACTTCGAAAATTATCCTCAAATTCGGCCCGCTTACGGCCTCAAATGAAATATTCACCCCAACCCAATGCAGATAATTTGAAGTACTTATTCAACTCTTTACTGTCAGAGGGTCGAAAGGTAGGTACTGGCCCGAATTTTAATTTTAGAATATTTAATAATTACAGATATCTGGCAAAACGGGACAACTAAGAATTCGTGATGTGGTATTGAAGCATCAAAATCTCGTCACCCTGTATATTCAGTGACACTCTGAAACATTTAATTCATTCAATAAAAGTTGATTCATCGACAATTCCGATTCCTGATAAATGATTCAATGACAATTTTTTATAGTTTATACATACAGTGCGCGTCAAAATTATGGAACAAATACATTTTTCAAAAGAAAAATTTCACTAATATACTTCTTGGATTTTGAACACACCCTGTACAAATTACATTGTATATATTTTCCATTTTATCAAGTGACTGCACACTTCACAGACTTCGGATATTCAAATTGAATTTTTATTTTCATTGAGATAATTCTCCTATGGAATAATCCACCTCTAAAAGCACTGAATAGTTAAGCATAGAAATAACCCAAGTAAGATACTTCACTACTCAATTCATACTAGGTAATCCATCTTCTCAGAAGCACCTCACTTCCTTTCTTATTGTTGAGCCGTAATATGATATTCGTTCATAATACGCCAAGCAACAGATCTACAAATGATTAGTTTTTTGACAAATATACTACCTGGACGCCACCTGTGCCATTCCGTGCAGGACAGTCCGTAGTTTATTTCCACCATGTTTTAAACACGAAAATTCCATTTTTTTTTGTTTTCAACAGAAAACAACAAAAATACGCGTTCTTTTTAGTTTTTTCGTTGCAAAATGGAAACTATTGATGCAGTGATAACGTTGCAATGGGATGAATTGTAGAGAATTACATTGTGAAGAGAATGATGGGACAAACGATCCGATCGAATTATTGAAACTGAAGAAAAGCGGAAAAAACCGGAAAATTGCGTGCTTTTTCTTTTAACTCATAACTCTGCCATTTTGCAATGAACTGAAACTTCACACGATAGTAGCTATCCATGTGTGCCAAAATTGGATTCGGTCGAATAAATAGTTTTCACATAATTCCCATTTGAATTTTTTTTTGGACATATTTTCGCGGAGAGCTGGATGCGTTTGAGGTCGTCCGATTGAAATTAAAAAAATTGATTTGGAAAGAAGACGTGATCAGTAACAAAACGTCTATTCTGATTTTTCAATAAAACGCGTTTAAGTGTGTTGAAAACTAGTGAGAACATGAGGGAAAACGGCCGACCGAGCGAGAGCGGTCGAGTGGAGAGGAAATAAGCGAATCGAGGGGAAACGTATATGTGTACAAAATTTGGTGCGCTGTCCGCGCAACAATTCTTAAACTCGGCTTCCGCGGCGGTTCCCCTCGATTCGCTCATTCCCTCACCACTCGACCACTCTCGCTTCGTCGGTCGTTTTCCCTCATGTTCTCACTAGTTTTTAACACACTTAAACGCGTTTTATTGAAAAATCAGAATAGACGTTTTGTTACTGATCACGTTTTCTTTCGAAATCAATTTTTTTAATTTCAATCGAACGACCTCAAACGCATCCAGCTCTACGCGAAAATATGTCCAAAAAAAATTCAAATGGGAATTATGTGAAAACTATTTATCCGACCGAATCCAATTTTGGCACACATGAATTGCACGTCAATAGCTACTATCGTGTGAAGTTTCACTTCTTAATATTGCAAAATGGCAGAGTTATGAGTTAAAAGAAAAAACACGCAATTTTCCGGTTTTTTCCGCTTTTCTCCAGTTTCAATTATTCGATCGGATCGTTTGTCCCATCATTCTCTTCACAATGTAATTCTCTACAATTCATCCCATTGCAACGTTATCACTGCATCAATAGTTTCCATTTTGCAAAGAAAAAACTAAAAAGAACGCGTATTTTTGTTGTTTTTTGTTAATAACAAATAAAAAAATGGCATTTTCTTGTTTAAAACATGGTGGGAATAAACTACGGACTGTCCTGCTCGGAATGGCACAGGTGGCTACCAGGTAGTATTTTTGTCAAGGAAATATCTCTATTGCTTGGCCAATTCAATTATACGCAGCTTTGGTGCGTCGCTAGGTAAAACCCAATTCCTCTCCATTTCATAAAGTAGGACTTTCCCTTATAACAAGTACACTCTACATAAAAAAAATTTAACTAACTATCTAGATAATTACCCATATACACCAGTGGCGGCTTGTCTTATGAGGCAGGTGAGGCAGTGCCTCACCAAATAAATTACCTACGGAAATCACAAATAATATCAAGCGAATTAATCCAATATTTTATTAATCAATTTCATCATCCCATTATGTTCTTCAGTCTCATTTTTTTGTACGATACTGCACTCGTCTTCCATAATATCCGAGCTCAATCTCAAGCCGGGTACAGCTACAGACGTCTGTAATATTACACGTTACTGATGTTACGATGAATGCACAAAAATCGGACCGTAACGTTACATGTTACAGACGTTAAGGTCCGATTTTTGTACATTCATCTCACTTCCTCTTCAAGGCGTAAACGGTGAGGTGAGGCTTGCCTCACGCGCTTCCTTGTCTAGCGCGTTATTCACATCGACGTGACGAGATCATGAACCTCCCCTTCGTTGTTTATCTATTGCGGCTTCTAAGGTGAATTTGAGGCTAGCCTCAGTAACAACTTTTAGAACATTTGAAGCGTTTTATCTCAGAAACGGTGCCTCGTAGGAAAAAAAGTATTGATACATTTTTTGAAGATAATTTTAACATCTACATTTTTGTCTGAATTACTTTTTTGATGAAACTCACCGTTTTGCTGAAAATCGCGAAAAACTCATTTTTCGACCTTTGAACTTGAATAAATTTTTGTCCATCCACGGAAATGATTGGGAACTTTTATATATTATTTATTATTATGTTTTGAACAATTTTACCGATTTTCAGCTTGTTGGGATTTTATGTAACTTCACCCTAATTTTTTGGTCTGGATTGACCGGACTATCTACCCATGATCCGTGATCGTTTTGTTTCCTTTCATCGGCAAACTACACATATTCGGGTTAATCGTGAAGCGGAAAATAGTGAAATTTCACTCTGGTTTGGTTTTATTGGGTGTGTGCAGTACTCGTGATATTGCAGAGTTTTCAATAAAACAGAAACAGTTTTTGAGTCATTCCTATGAGTATAAAATATGTAAAATTGAAGAAGTTATACAGCCTAATCCGAATCTTGACTATCGGTGCGGTAGGAAAATCGAATCGGAGGTTTCAAAATGAGAGTACTACTGGTCTACTGGCAAGTAACTCTAATCAAATTATTTTTTGACAGTGTTAATAATACATATTCCGATAGGGTTTAGTGAAAAACTGGTTGAAGCGAGTTGAAAACTTATCTCAGAGCAATTACCACCCAATAAAACGCTATAGAATCATTGGAGCATTAATACCGAAGGATTTTTTCATAATGATAAGTATGCAGCTGACAAAAAGAGTTTATAAGATTCATATTTTTTTTGATGAGCCTCATCAATTTATTCTGTCACAAGCCGCCACTGATATACACTCTGATACAGTTATGCTCAGTTGCAGGAACGTCCATTAAAATTTAAAGGTCCATTAAACCCTTAATCCTCCATTAGTTCCTTGTAATAATGGAGGATTAAGAATTTAATGGACCTTTAAATTTTAATGGACGTTCCTGCAACTGACACTTAGTCATTCAATAATAGTTGATAAACTATTCGAGTAAATTGACAATAACCTAGAGCTAAAATCTAATATTTTTCCCGTGTATTATACAGTATTTATTTCTATGACAAAAAAAACGACGATTTAACAGTGAAATTATTTATATTTGTCACCTGTCAACAGAGATAAACTGTCAAATATTTTCTTGTCACAGAAAAATAGTGATTTTCGTTTTAGGTGCGTTAAATGACTTTTTCGTTACACACGAGAGTGTCAAAAATTCACTTGAATGTGCCATGAAAACAGAGATTTTATACACACGAAATACAAAAAACATTTTTGGAAAACTGGGAATGTGAAATTACATCATCTGCAATAACATTATTAGTAAGATAATGAATCCGAGACAATATTTTTATGCATTCGGTGATCTTTACCTGTCGTTGGAATAGAAAGGGTTTGCTGACACGCCTCGTGTTTGAATCTTTGACATAATTTGCTTTCGTGAAGGTGAAAAAAATACTTTTTTTCTGTGACGGGAAAAAAACTTGACATTTCATCTCTGTTGACAGGTAATAAAATATGACTTTTCACGAAATTACTTTTTTCCCCGGGAAAAAGTGAGTACTTTTTTCCCGGATATTTATACATAGATATAGATAAAGGAAGATGTTTGATTTTAGAATATTTTATTGAACATAAGTTACATTTCCTTTAGATCAAAAGAACAATTATTGAATGTGCATTGCGTGAATGACATGTTCCTTGAATTATTCGGCACAACAGAAGAATTTTCTTGTGTTGAAATGATATTTTTCCCTGACATGGACACAACTGCTGTTGATGTACCTGGTTGCAAATCTGGTCTTATTTCAGAACTGCCACACGTTCTGAACACTTTATTAGCAATTTCTGTTCTGTGTGCCACCGATTCATCAACATACCCTTCAGCAACCGTTGATGACTTCCAACCGCCATGTTTCTTCAGTGTCATCAAGTCACCCCCAGATTCAACTAACAGTGTGGCAGACGATCTCCGAAGTGAATGGCCTGTGTATGAGGTAGCATTTTCAAGTTGAAGATAATTAGCTACTGTTTCAGGTACCTTATAAAACTTATTTCTACCCACAACCTGATTTATACATTTTCCTTTGCGATATGCATAAAACAGGCGGCGATCTTTTGCTGCTGTTGGACGGAGGGCTATGTACATTCGGTAATATTTAATATATTCTTCAGTAACAACAAATCTCCTATTGACATCATTCTTTGTTTGCTTCAGTTTCACAATTAATAACTTTCCCGAATCTTCAATATCATCTAATGTTACCTGGCTGATTTCACAAATTCGACAAGCTCCTGCTATCCCAAATACAACAACAACCTTGGCCATCAAAAAATCTTCATCGGGTGCATTATTTAAAAAATGACTAATTTGTGTACTCGTAAAAATCGCAGCTTTCTTGGGCGTGTAACCTTTTCCATTTTGTTTTAGAAATGTAATTAGTTTCAAATATTTTGAAATATCTACATCATGATTGGATCGTAGAATACTTTTTACCATTAAATAATTCGACCACACTGTTGATGGCTTTTGTTGTTGTGTCATTTCCGAAAAATAAGCCAATAACACTGTCTCCGAGAAAGAACTGCATGTCTTTTTCATTCTCCAGTCCATATATCTTGAATACGCAGTTTCGTAAATTTTCTGCGATTTTGCTGGCAATAATTTTCGTGACGCTACTTGCGTTGCTTCTACCAACTCAGGTGGAGTCGGAGAAAACTCGGAATCATACATTTTTTATATCTATATTATTCTAAACAACTAATGAACAATTATTACTGAGTTCGCAATTTCTGAATCAAATAACACAATTAAATTGACAGATATGTATTTGATTACTTCGAAGGTTTCCTTAACAACGCAAGTCCAATTGTCGCTATAACTACAACAGCTTACTAGTTTAAAAGTTTCAATTTCATATCGAAAACATTCTTATATTGTTATAGTTCTTTTAATATTAAATCGTCGTTCTTTCCGTCACAGAAAAAAATAGTGTATTATACACGGGAAAATATTAGATTTTAGCTCTCGGTTTTTTGTCTCCCTCCGCTACGCGTCGGGAGACAACACAACCTCGAGCTAAAATCTAATACTTTTTCCCTTGTATAATAAATAACTATTTTTAAAGGGAAAAAAATAATCATAAACGCATAAATATTGATGAAGAAAAGTCAAGTTGAACAAAAAATTTATTTTTATAAGTTTATAAGGGATACTTAATCATCCTCTGCATCTTATTGCGAATGTTTAAACAAATGTTTATTTTATCGAGTTAATCCTCCTTTTAAGATATCGTAGCTTTGAAAACATTTCGAATAGTGGAGCACAGAAATAACCCAGAAAGTAAGACCCTTCACTAACTTCATAGGTAATCCATCTTCTCAGAAGCACCTCCTTTCCTTTCTTCTTGTCAAGCTGTAATATGATATTCGTTCATAATTCAATTAGGCGCAGCTTTAGTGCGTCACAAGGAACGACCCAATTTCTCTCCATTTCATAAAGTAGGACTTTCTCTTGCTACTTCACAAGTACACTCTATACATACAACAAACATTAAACATTAAACTATGTAGATGTTTCCTAAGATAATATTTTAATTACAGGGGTTCATCTGATAAACTATGAGTTATGTTTAGCTTAAAATTTAGCACCGTTATTTTCAGCTCTCACTTAGCTGATGTTTGCATAAGATGTTATCGTTATCCGTTCTAGTGGCATGCCAGAGAAAATAGACCGTCATATTTAATGATCTAAGTGTGTAGTATCATGGCGACGGAGGGATCAATTTTATTTTCTATTAACAAGAGAGGGCTGATGAACTAAGTGGTGCTTTTCATGCAAAATTAACGGGTTGTTTATTCATAGAATGTAAATTGTTGGCGTGTCAGATCATGAGCTAAAGAGGTAAGAATTACACGTAATTATATTGAATGTTCTGAGATAAGGACTCGTATGTGGATTGCGAATATAAGATTCTCACGAAAATTAGAACAAAAGTGCGCGTTGATGTCTTAGTTCTAATTGTCAACTGTGATATTGATCTGTGACCTATTGCACCGAAATACTTTGTAACTTTTCACGTTGCATTTTGCATTCTGACAAATTTCGAAAGTGAAAATTGATTATGTTTTCCTTCCAACATTTAATTTCAGCGAAGTTCTTTTCATATGGCACTTGACTTTTCACATTGCACTTCTCAATTATGAAAGAGTTTCGTGCACCGTAATTCATTTGGAAAGTGAAAAGTGCAAAGTGAAAACTCGCAAAGTATTCGGTGCAATAGGCCCCAGATCTGAAAATTTGCTAATATCGCAAAATTAATGGAGAGAAGTTTTAATGATAGTGACTCCTAAACCGATGCACCGTTTTTACAATTAAAGAAATTTGTCGGTTCATATCGCCCTACACACAATATTCTCAAAAAGATATTTCTAGTGGGATGCCAGAGAAAATAGTTAATGATCTAAGTGTGTGATATCATGGCGACAAAGGGATCAATTTTATTTCTTATTAACAAGAAGGGGATGATGAACTAAGTAGTGCTTTTCATGCAAAATTAACGGGTTATTTATTCATAGAATGTTAATTGCTGGCGTGTCAGATCATGAGCTGAAGAGGTATCACAACATTCAAGGGTTGTTATCGCATAGGTGATTAATAAAGTCAAAACTAGCTGACAAAAGAATTACACTTAATTATATGGAATGTTCTGAGATTAGGAAGGTAACTGGATTGTGAATATAATGTGTTCTTTCAGGAATGAAGCAAACCATTATTTAGATCGCTTTTCTTGAGTTTGCCCTCGTTAAATTTATTCGACATTTTAGGGTGTCAATTCTCGGGATCACTCGTTCGACCAACGTATCTATACGTTGAGCGTAAATTTCTGGAAATTGAAATAATTATATCTGTTTGAAATGAACGTACACTTTCGTCGGAATAAGTAGTTGACGATATGCTCGATAATATCGGATATAATTATTACAATTTCCAAAAATCTACGCTCAAAATACCCAGAACATATACGTTTTTGTCGAACGAGTGATCCCGACTCCCGAGAAATGACAGCTGACATTCGGATTTTTAGAATCAACATACAATTCAAGTATCAAGTATAGTCCGTTCACGAAAGGTTGAGCCGTCGGTTGGCCATGATAATTTGACACATTCCACTGTGTATATTAAAATTTTAGGTTATGATGTTTATTTTCTTATCAGATTGATACGCAATGTTTTCAATATTGCATAGAGTTGCCTGATAACTCGCAAGTTCGTCGGACAAGGCCAGGTACATTCGGCAACATTAAATTTATTTTACGTTATGACAGCAAATACTGACAACTTCAGATAAATAAAGAAACGCCTACTATGTGCTCAACCTTTCGTGAACGGAGTATATGTATATGTGCATTATGAAATTGTGATATGATGTCCTGAATGTGGCGGGCTGTGGCACACCAAATAGTCCAAGCACTAAATACGAGGTGTTTTGAAAAGGTTCAAGAAATTCAGTCTTTTTGAAGCACTTCTCAGAAGCCAACTGCGCTTTGTATCTCCGATAATTTAACACAAACGCTGATTCTGCAGCTTGAGCACGTGCGAGATTCTGCTGTACTCGAGGTTTTTGCACTTAAATTATGCATCAAGCATTCCTTTCACTTTTTTCCCAATACCTAATTATATCAATAATTGAACCATTACTCGCAGGTAAATTATCAGATCTGATTCTCACGTATATTCTAGAAAATATCCTCAAAAATAAAGCGCGGATATACCCAAAAACACTCCGTCGACTATTTTGCTTCACATCAGACGCTTCAAAGCTTCCGAAATGATTACCTAACTCCACGTGGATTCTAGGATTGTGATGCTATAATATGCCACCCTAACATTTATTTTAAAATCGGTGACCTTCTTGCAATCGGATAACTGGATTCAGGCCTTTTTTACAGATACTACCCAAGTAGTATTTTTACGACTACAACCACATTATACACCAAAATTAACGTTGTCATTGGTTTAGGAATTATTCGTTCTCGAAACGTTGCATTGAAGACCACCTTCCAACGTAATCGCGACGTTAAGCATGACTAAAGTTGCGGTAGTCGTCGCGACGACGTTGAAGCAACAACATACAAAGTAGTTATACTTAATTTTGGCATTAGGAACGACGTTCTTATAACGTTTATTAGACAACTTTAGTTTTCTGCAACGTTATCTCAATTCAGAAACAACGTTGTGGATTCAACTATTACCAGAGGATTTTCTATTGAAGTAGTTGACTTGAAAACGTTGTCGCGTAGTCATTTCAGCAACCTTCAAATACGATGAAAAATATCAAAAAATTAAACTGATTTATTACATTTGTGTCGATAACTTTCTCAAAATAATTTTATTTGCTAATCCAAATGAAAAATAATTTCGAATAGTTAAGAAGAACATTTTTAGGATAAATCAAGAAAAGTTCACGTTTTTATTATTTATTTAATTGAAATATCACGAAACTTTATAGTTTCGTGATATTTAATTCATAATGACAAGGTATCATTTAAGACAAAATTTTTCATCAATACCTTCATTAATAAGTTAAGATCAAAATATTCCAATATCCACATTATTCGAGTATGCAACTTCTCTGACAACAAGAACTGAAAATTATTTCAATCAATTAATTAGTGTCAGTACTTCCATATTTATTAATTGCCGATTGATTAAATTATCCTTTCTAGAAGTGAATTCATAATATAAATAGTGAAATACTGTTTATTTACCCCTGTAATTTTACGAATTCTGGAAGTTAACAAAACGAAACACTTTGAAAATTTGTTTGGGATCTAATCAACCAACGAAATTGTATGAACTGTAATCTTCATGAGTCAAATACATGGATTTCAATAAATGAGGAAATGACTATGACTACTGCATGGTATATGTATATTCTGGTTACAAAAACATCACAAGCAATATTTCAATTTAAATTACACAATGTTCTCCATTATTATCAAATTCATCTGAAAACCTGCTGATTGGTAAACATAATATTTGTTAATATTTATGTAGTTCCTTTAATTCATTCTTCCATCCATAGCTCAAAGATTCCACTTCTATTTTAAGTACACAGTAAATGATTTATTATGAGACTGAAGTTCTTCAATAATATTCGATACAGTTCTCCCTTAGGTGCAATATAAAAACCTAATCATATTTATCTCTAGTGAAAGTTATTATATGAATAGTTCCATATGGAAAATAAAAGTAATTTGGTTTGAACATCACCAGTGAGTGTGATAAACATTAGTTTCTTACCATGCAGTCAAGGAACATTATATTTATGTCGGAAGATTTCAACTATAATGTTGAGGCTTGAAGAGCCAAACACTCATAAGATCTGAATTGTAATATTTCTCAGAAGGTCGGCTGAATAAAGGAGCATTACTTGACGATAGAAAAATACTCGAGCCAAACCATATCCTTCTTTTCATAAATTATTATAGTTCATATAAAAATACAATAAAAAGTATTTTTCCGACAATTGATTATAATCCCTTGACATTAACAGGTACTCTTCAAAAGGCCTGCGGGAAATATCATCAGAGTTCCTTTTATCTGAAAATTTGAAATCAGATTTCATCCTAACATTTTCTAGGTACCCATCATCCCCAAAATCTGTACATTTACTACTGCTGATTAGTCACTAATATGAAAACTGCATCTGAAAGGTTGGAATTCATTAGAACGATTTAAGAAAGTTTTATAATACTTCACCTGGTCAATAGCAATCAGCTCCAAATTTTAAATAAAATGTAAACAAATCATATTGAAATTTTATAACCTGCATTTGACGGGGTAAAACAATTTGACAGCTTTGGTAGTATAGGCAACTAGAGTCGCATTTTGGGTATTGTCTAGTAACCCAACGTTTAGAATTAGTGCAGATTTTGGTCAACTTAACTTCCAAACTACGCCATATTTTAACAATTGGTCATTGAACTTTAGGACGTAAATGAACGAAAACAAATGATTTTAAAACCTTCATTTAAATTTTCTGCGCTAAATTCTTCTAAATCTCGTTCAGTAAGCGGTTGAACTCATGAAAAACATTGACAATTTCTTCCTTGACAGTGGCGCAGCCAGGATTTTGTTTTGGGGGGGGCTGAACTGAACACTTGATGATACAATTAATACGAAAGTCGCAAAGAAAGAAAGGAATAACGAAGAAATTAATTTTTGGGGGGGGGCTGCAGCCCCAAAGCCCCCCCCCTGGCTGCGCCAGTGTTCCTTGATATAACTTTTTATGAATTTTCAATTTTGAATTTTCCAGAAATATCCAATGGATTGTAAGCGCGCTTGTTTTTCAGCATAAATCAATAGTATATTCAACAGTAAAGTGGTCTTCGTTGTCGATTTCTGTTGCGAAAAAAAACATTTCCGTCCTTTAACAAGGGCAATTGGCTCTATGCATAAGATTGAAAATAAATCGACATGGCGGTACAAGTTGGAATATTTACGTGATGGACACGGTAATTATTTGGTTGATATATCAACTATCTTAATGTCATGTGGAATGAACTTCGTTCCCATAGATGGCGCATGTGTGAATTAGTTGCATCAAAGTAAACTTCGCAACGCTTAGACGACGACATCTGATAATTGTAGTTGCAGCACGACGTTGTGAAAACCCTAAAATGATTGACCAAACTGGTGCAGTTCATGGTTGTGAGAACGTTGTCTTGAGGTCGGGGAAGTCACTTAGTTTGGTTGCGCGACTTCTTTATATACGTCGACGCAACGTTAAAGTGCTACTTGGGTACCACGGAAAGTGTTCTGCTGCCATTGCCTCCATGATTCCACCAGGGGCTCAATTTGTTCGACAAACAAGGCTAGCCGATAATAGTCACCAGTTTGCCGTGCATCTTTTCACAGCTAGGACATCGGTGTATCAGAAGACTTTTTTTACCGAACTGCAAGGCTATGGAACACCCTACCTCAAGATGTATTCCACTTTGGTTAAAACTTACAGCAGTTTTAGACATGCAAAAACCGATTTCTTCTTAATTCATCTCGGTTCGCTTGAAAGGGCGCTATAAGCACAGTCTCTTCCCGAGAGATGCGTATAAAAAAGATACAACTGTTCAACTGAAAGGAAAAATTCTTTGTCTGTTGCATTGTATATTATATGTTTCCGACGTGAAAGTTCGAACCTATACAGAGTGTTCCATGTGTCGTAGTATCCTTAGATCATTGATTTCGGAGATCCCGGGTGATTTACTAACATTAGCCTGAATTCGCGATAGCCATAACTCTAAAATGCTTGGTCCAATTTCTATCAAATTTTACGAGTTTGTTTATTTCAAGAAGCTCTTTCAGACATGAAATAAGGATATTTTCAGGGTAGTACTCAAAATATCACTATTTCTCTTTCAAGCCCCAAAAACTAAAATTTTCAAACTCCCCACAAAAATTTCGTTATTGCCAAGAAAAACTGCATAATTCATTCTAAGGAATTCGATTTTTACTTTGCATGGCCGACTTGTCGCAAGAGTATGTAGGAACCGGACGAATTCATACATTACGTAATTTTCTCGAAATACGGTCCTGTTTGATTCCTTTGGTGATGATATTTATTGTCTTTCTACAAGCTTTGGAATATTTACTCAATTCTGTTCAATTTTATTTTATTTTGAAACCTCAGTTCCTACTGGGTGTTAGTACAAACGTTATTAAAAGTATACCAAACCGAGCTGTAAGAAAATTGGCAAATTTACTCTTTACTTTTTACATTTCTAACCTGATCTGATTAGATATGTTTTTTTATAGCTATGTCAACGATAATAAATAAGATCATCCAAAAATTCTCAAATAGGTTCAAATATGGGCTTAGAGTAGGCTATAGAATTCTCTGCTTAATACTCCCTGGCAATTCTAGCCACATGCAGTCGGGCATTATCATGTCCAATAAATGGCGCATAAGGAACAACATGTGGCGTTAAAACTTCTCTTGTTTTATGTTTTCACTTAGTTTTCAGTTTATTTTCATTACGTTCTGATTTGAAGTACTTTTATAGCCATAGTGTAACTGTGGAATTTAATGTTGGTCTGAAAACCCTGTATAAAAAGACGTACGCTGAGTTTTCTTGAACAACAAAACTGGTTATTCATTTCGCATAAACCTGCCTACAGTTGAAACATAAATTCAATCGAATCGCCCGTGAAGTGAATTAAAAAACTTCATCGATTTTTTGGGAGAATCGATTATTTTGCTGTTTAGTGTATTTTTTGAAATGTCTATTTATTCTAATATTTGGATCAGGGCGTGGGTATTCTCCTTTAAATAAAACTCATAATTTGCATTTATCTTAAAAATTTTCAATTGGTAATGGAAGTATCAATTGCGACATTTATGTACGAAAAAAATATCTGTCAAATGGCCTCCTCTTTCAGCTCTACAGATGTCCACTTTCTTGTTGAAATTTAAAATGATATTTTGATATAATTGAGGTTCTGTCTCACTAATGACATGAATAATTTCGTCCTTTAGTTAAGGAATCGATTTCAGATTATTCTTATAGATCGGGATTTTCATGGTTTTAGTTGCCAATAGAAGTCACCGTTTCTGGAGATGATTCATCCAGTAAATTTTGATCTGAATAAATCAATTCCAATTGTGTCATTTGTAGTATGACGTGTAGCGCCAATTTGTTGATTCGGGCCAAAAAAATTTATTTTCTGAAATTTTCAACATTTTACACAGAACGTTGTTTTCCATGAAATAATTCAAACATTTGAATGCGTTGTTGTACACTACCTTACTAGAACACAAGGCCATGAAACAGAATGAGTGACGTCACCATAGGTAGTCCATGCCGTATTTATTGACGCAATGTCATTTCCACAAAATTATTGATCAATTTAGATTTCTTTTTTCAACAGAAGAGAAAAATTATGTTTTTCTGAGTGAGTAGAATCGTTTTTAACACTAGTACCAAATTCGTGGTTATTTTCCATATTTATTGAGGAAAAAGTAATATGATAGTGAAATTAGCGTTTTTCTACAAACGTCAACAAATGACAAGGTTCGCGCATTGGCAAGAATATGCGAAGTGACCCTTTTTTCATTTTTCTTTGTTACTATGACACCGTGCGCGAAGTAGTGTGCGAAATACTTACTTCGCACACTGCATGTAAACTATATGGGATTTTTATATTTTAACCTCCAAAATAATGAGAATAATTATCAAGAACTATTTCTCGATCACCAAAGTAGCATTTCGCGCACTAGATACAAAAATAACTATTTTCTCAGTACAACTGGCGATATTAAGTCCCCATCATCACATTTCAGTTTTTTACCCTTATATCATTGAAAAGTACATTAACGCTAAATCTTCAGACACATACACTTTTATTTTAACAACTGGAACTTCTGGTGACTCGTCCAAATAAAAAAAACACGGGTTTTTTTCTCCTCTGACTTTTATCCAACCTTCTGAAGCAAACACTTTTGTAAAAGTCTCAGCTGAAGTTACAAATGACACGGCTTAATCATATTCTGAACAGGATTTGATACAATAGCTTTCTCAAGATCTCGACATTCCACTTCAGATCGCTTGGATTCAGGAGATACACTGGTATGAACATCTGATCTGCTTAGGTAGGACGGACAACCTGGCAATTTCGTTGGTATCGCTCCTAAAACGAATAAGATGAATAGAAGGCCAGCTGATTTATAACTTTTTTCAACCTATTTTTAACCTAGGAAACTTCAATGGAGTTTCGACTTTTTGACCTGTGACTTCATGTGTGTAACTTGTAGATCTTTCTATAAATTCAGTTTGGAAATGTAGTTCGCAAACCTAGAAATAAGTAACCTCTGAGTTTCAGGCAAAACGGAATCTTCTCTTTCAATTGCGTTAAACCAAGTTCTTTCAAGTTGCTCGTCTTCGGGAAACCCAAACTCTGCTACTTTTGGCCCTTCTGTATAATTGCCTCTGCACTTGGGAACAGAGCAATGAAATGCATTTCAGCTGGAAAAAATAGCGAGATTAGCATAAAACGAACCAAAACCAAAATAACCTCGAACATGAAAAGCAAAACTTTTATGAACTAGAACTAAAACAAATAAACTAGTGAAAAAATATAAAAAGTAAAGAACTGATTTAACACCAAAACAAATAGAATTTTAAGCAATAAATTCCCACAATACGGGCAAAAACGTGAACAAATATCAACTGTCACCCACAAATGATTTACTACTCAAACACTTCACCCCCCTACCGCTGTCATTCTGTTTCATGGCCTTGTGTTCTAGTAAGGCAGTGTGTTGTATCGTGTTCGAAATTATTTTGTAAATGTCATATATCATACTCATTAAATGTCAAAACACCCTGACGGATTTATTGTGCCATCTATATTTCGTTTATTCTTGAAAAAAGGCACTTGAAACACACTTCGTAAAAACACTTATGTGTTACACAATATTGTACAGCAACATAGAGCCGATGTTATCTGAATGTGGGGCCAATAAAGGTTTTCTATTTGAGTGAAGGTAAAATTTCTTGCTTCAATGGCATAAATTCAACCTAAATCATTTTATCGGCTATTATAACGCATAACTCTATGTTTTATTCTTTCCTAATCATTTAGAGTTCTTTTTTTGGTATCAGAAATATATGTAAGTATATGACGATTATAAAGTCTTCAAAATAAATTATGCGTGAACGATAGCGGATACCTTCAATAATAATGACTGCTTTCCAGTAGATTGCACTAACTTGAACTAAGGTGTCGATTTATAGGAGCAACCATTGAACATTTATGATGAAATGTTGGGCTCAGAAGTCTTATACCCATAATTTGATCATAATCAAAAAGTATGTCACCTTCGCTGAGCCTTATCAATACCACATTTATTACCCAATGTCTGAACTTGATAGCCGAAAATTTTCAGCAACCTCACACGACTTGGCTGATAAGTTCCAGAATTGTCGACTTCCCAAAAATTAAGATCTTTCGTGACCCGTTCGTTTTAAATATGATTCAAATGGAAAATGTTTTTCCGGATTTTTATATTATTGAATATGAGTCTGAGGAGCAAATGTATATGTTTTTGAGCAAAATTACTTATGGTAATTCTTTTGTAGCACAAGCGAATTTTATACTGATTGGAGATAACTTCACAGAACAATATGTGGATAAAGTGTCCTATCTTAACATATTCAATGTTATATTCATATCAAGATGGACCAACAATATTTATACCTATTTCCCATTTAAAAACGGAATACTTCATAAACAAAATATGCACCCTGTGAAAATTGGTAGCTGCACAATAAATGTCTCAAGTTTGGGTGAATTGTTTCCACCTAAGATTCCTGTCTTGTCGAAACCGTCATCATACATTATTGTTCTGTTCGCTAGAACTAGATTATATACTGAATGTTACGATTGTGAAAGACCAGGAATGGAAATGGAGATATATAGAGAACTTTTCAATCATTTGAAGATAAAACCGAAATACGTAGAGGGGAAAACCATCAAAGATTTGGATTCTTTTTGGTTCAAAACTTATGACATCATGATTGGTTCTTTTTTCTCAGAGATAAGTTCCTACAAACTTTACGCGCTTACGGTGTCCTATGTTAACGATAAGTATAATATCTATTATGCACGTCCAGCGAAGATACCAAAATGGCGTTTCTATTTCAATATTTTCAGCCCAGATATATGTTTTTCTTTTATTTTGGTTTTTACAGCGATGTCTGTGATATGGATGTGTATATCTGTTTCAGTCGTTGGCAGAAAGAAATACATCTTTAAATTTTTTTCAATTTTCTTTACGGGGCGTATATCTAGGTTCAATAGAATTGGACTTTCCAGAGAGGTACTTGAGATTTTCCTCATATTCTTGTCTTTTTTCACGACAGCCTTTTTCAATACCCGTCTTATGTACTTAATTAGTGGAGTCAACTATGAGAGAGGTATTGAATCCTTACAGGAAATTATAGAGAACAAAATACCTATCTCAGTTTCAACTAAAGGGTTGAGGAAACTTTTGAGTGATTCCGATAAGCTGAGGAATTATCCTGGGGAACTCATCAATGAGGTTGGAAAAGAATATGACAATTTTGTGGATCATATTCTCGAATGCAAAAATGAAGCATTTATGGTATCATCCTCAGAAATGCGCTACCTAGTATCTATTCATAGTGATATGAAAAAATTCAGGGTAGTAGAACAAGGATTTTATACAGTTAATTTCGTTGGATATCTGCGGAAAGGAAATGTTTTTTATTCTATTCTCAACAATAATTTGAACCGCATGATCCAATTTGGAATAACCAATAAAATAATAAATAGTTACAAAAAACAAGATTATGTTCAATCGGATATGGAACCCACAAGAAGTTTGAGCATGGAACATATAATTGCTTCAATTATCATTTTATTCATTGGACTGGTAGTCAGTGGTTTTGTTTTCATTTTTGAACGTATAAGAGCATTACAATTATCAAAGGAATTTTAAAGATTTTTGTGGGCTCAAGTGTCAGCAGCATCACTCAGTGTGTTTTCTTACCATATCAGTACAGAATTACTTATAACCTCTAAAACATTCACAGCTTGAAATTTGCTATAGAGGTGTATTTCCCAAATAAATACCTATGACTTTCTCATCAAATGGTTCTTCTTTAAATTATAGTTTTTTTTTAACTTCTACAATATACAATAACTTCCGACATGAATTGTAGGTGCGTTGTAACTAGTGTTTTTTACGTCCAACAATCATGAGAACCCTAGAAAAACATTATTTAATGGGGGGTATTATCCCAAGTGCATTCAATTCTTCCGGAAAAACTGGAATAAACGAGTTTCTTAGTAATTTGTTTTAACAAATAGCATGAGCGAGAGTGGTTCTAAAAATCCAAGTCGAAGATGAGGATTTTTCCCCTTTCGCGAATGTTATTTGCTGAAACAGATTACTCAGAAACGAGTGTCCCAATTTTCCACAGAAAAAATCATACGATGATTAGAGAGCTTTTTTTTCCATTTTATTGAGGTTTACAATCTGCTTCTCTGAAGTATTAAGCAAACATGTTGAATGTTATAGACATGTAAGAAATATAAATTAGGTAATTATCAATACTCCTTCATTATTCTTTAATTCAGGTCGACTGGCCTGGTTCTTTTCAATATTCTGATATTGAATGGACTTTCAGCTAGCTGATTTATGAGGCTGTTTTCGTGGCCCTGTAGGTTCTGCTGATATTTGTTGAACCGGTTTCTTATTATCTCTTCTTCGATGAATGGTATTCCCAGATCATTGTGGATGGTGAGATTGGAGATGTACCAAGGTGCGTCTGTTAGGGTGCGAAGTATTTTTGATTGAGTTCTTTGGATGATGTTTTCCATGGATGGTTTCACGCATCCCCAAAACTGGATGCCGTAGGTCCAAATTGGTTTGATTATTGCCCTATATATTATGGGTGTTTTATTCTTAAGGGATAGTTTTAACTTCCTACCTATAAGCCAGTACATGCTGCGGATTTCCAGATTGATCTATTGTTTCTTCGCTTGAATATATTTCCTCCAGTTCAGACGTTGGTCAAGATGTATGCCAAGATATTTCGCCTCAGTGCTGACTGGGATTTGTTCGTTGTTTATTCCGACCGGCTGACATGAGCTTGTTTTGTTAGTAAATGTGACATGTACTGATTTAGTTTCATTGATTCTTCTTCTTCTAGTTCAATCAAAAGTGGCTGAAGATATTCCGAAGCTATTTCAGCATTCTCGTGAGATGACAGTACTGCTACGTCATCTGCATAGGTAGCTATCGTGGTGTTAGGATGTGTTGGTAAGTCAGATGTGTAATGTACGGGACATGAATGAACATTTTATTATACAGCATTGGAACCTTCAAGTTTGCCGAACTTGCATGAAATTTTTTCGGTTAATTTTTCAAGAAAAAATACTGGCAGCTGAGTTGCCAATTTAAAAATAAATTTTTAACTGAAAATTCATATTTGACACACCAATTCTTGAAAGCGATTGGTCAAAATCAATAGGAAGGAAATAATCCATATAAAATACGATTTTTTCTGAAAATGAATGAGGATGATCACGATCGCCGACTCCAGTTCTGCGAACTGATCAATGAAATGATAAACGTTAATAAAAATTGCATGTTCGATACCTGTTTTTCGAACGAGTGTATATTTTACCCTGAAAAAACTCAGGAAACCATTCTCACTCTGAATTATATGGTGATTGGAAATAAGCTTTGGGATATCATTCTTTTCACCAAATTAATTCGGACCGAAGTGTGTACAGACACTACTGGTGAAAAAAAAATATTTTCGATTGAAAAACAAAGTGTTCTGATGCGTACTAATAACCTACCGAAAGGGAAATAAATATCTTGTAGGGTATAGAAAATATTCCAGAAAAACCATTTTTTTTTATTTCAACACCAAGAAACATTGCGTCAGAGACCCATAGTTCATAAAAACTTTATGTCATAGAATCATCTAAGGATGAAGATCCAGAATTTTGGGCATCATATTCTGAAACATCCTGTATACAACCTTTCGAAATCAAGAGCAAGCAAAAATAAAACTTGAAAACTACTTGAATCATAGAGGATTTCTTCTTTGATGAATCTCTAGTAAAGAGCAAGCAAAATATTATGGATTCTGCCGAATTCAAGTGAGCCAAATTGAAATTATTATTTTCGTTAACGGTTCGTATATAGTCATATACGCGATAAATTAATTATTTCACATATTGTGAATGAAGATAATCGACATATTTTCATGTAGCTATTTATTAATATTTTATGACTTTCAGGTTAGAGAACCTATTTGTCAAACTGAAAAATCAGTTTTGAAGTCATAGTTTCTGTCATAATTTCGGAGTTTGTTCCTGATTCTCTATTTGTTGTTTACAAAAAAGAGATATACATTGTCGGTATTACAATTTTCAGAGTTTAATAGGAGTTATTGTATTCTTATCCAGTTCAAATTCAAAGTCTTATCTCAATGATTCAATTACCACCTATAAAAGCAACAAGAATTCGGAGGTGTGAACCGATATAAATTTATTTCAATTATATTATTTACCTAATTTTTTTTCAGACATAAAAAGCGTCCAATACCTTTTATTCGAAGCTCCATTTTCAAAAATGGTTTGACCTGGTTCGATTTGGACTCAGTAATAGACCCCTTTAATGCATTGCATAAATGTATACCGCTGTACCAGCAAGTTGAAGATTATACATATTCAAGAAAAGAACTTGCTGATAGAAGGTAAGGTATGAACTACAACCTCAAGGTAAGATGTAAACATAGAGCTGCCCCTACTCGTGAATAGTACTGCATTGTATTCAACCAAGCTCTAGACTCTAGAGTGAGATGGAAAGCATTTCACTGCCGCACTGGAGTGAAGTAAGCAATAAGTTACATTTTGATTTCTACAGTTCCTAAATGTAATACAATATTTTCGTAGTTTTGCCATAGCTATAATTACCGGAATACCCTTAAGCAACAATTAACTGCCATAAATACCATAAATTCAGTTTATGAACATCAAATCAGAATGAAAATGTGAATACGACGCATAGAGAAACTAAACACTAACAGACGATGTTACTAAACTGCCGGTTATCTGTAACAGAGTAGGGGAACGGTAGACCAATTATCCCAATACGGAATAAGAATACGGTACAACTTCGCAAGGCCGGAATGTTGTTCACGTGCATCACCAGATTCTACCTGGCTGCGTCAACAAATGCGTAAAGGCATCTCTAGGTTCATTTTTCAATCTCAGATCAGAGCTCTATCACTTTAATCATGGAATTCATTTGGTTTGTAGAATTTTCCTTCCAGTAAAAAATGAGTTCGATGAGGCTAATATGGTTGGATATTATGAAGAGTCAGCTTTTCAAATTAAGAAAAATATTGCTGGTAGATTATTCGAAATAGGAATTCATGAAAAATCATTGAAAAAACAATGGGAAGTACTGGAGCGTAATGAATTAGAATTCAAAGCGTCAGTAGCATCGTATGATAAGGTTAGTTTTGTTTTCATAAGAAAGATGTATTTGTTAATTGGTTTGAATCGAGCAGATGAAAAATCTAGATACTCAATATTAGCCATGGCGTCGACCACTTTTTTTCACCACCTTGAAAAGAATTTTCATGTAATTTGTTTTCGAACCATTATCTCGACATAACGCTTCAATTTTCTTAACAAAAAACTCCATGAGTGTGTTTGGTATAATTGATCAGGAAAATGAGACAAACTTATTGCAATAATGATATACTAAGAAAATCGATTTCGGCTCTAGGCCATCGTCAGGTCAGCTGAAATAAGACATAGATGACAAAAAATAAATATAAACGATGATACATTATGTACAATTCACAAACTTTTTCAACAATAATTATATTTGATATAAATAAACATTAAATAAAATAAATAAGGTTTGGACAGGTGTATCATAAACTCACCGTCAATGAAATGTGTACTTTCTAGAAACATTTTTAATCGATGATATTTCCATAGAATATAACCATATTAACTTGAATAACTATAACATCTCGTAAATACATCTCAGAAGAAAAATATTATAATAAATCGTAAAAATGTTTCTAGAAAGTACACATTTCATTGACGGTGAGTTTATGATACACCTGTCCAAACCTTATTTATTTTATTTAATTTTTATTTATATCAAACATAATTATTGTTGAAAAAGTTTGTGAATTGTACATACTGTATCATCGTTTATATGTATTTTTGTCATCTATGTCTTATTTCAGCTGACCTGATGATGGCCTAGGGCCGAAATCGATTGTCTTAGTAAATCATTATTGCAATAAGTGTGTCTCATTTTCCTGATCAATAACGCTTCAAATATTTTATTAGGATTCCAGAAAACATGGTAATATTCAATAACTTCGATTAAATAATTCCATCCAATTTTTTTATGTTTCTGTCCACTTACATAAGTTTATTTCAATTATTACAACAGTTTAGCTTTTCGTCATGTACGCAAATAATTCTAATTATATCTTTTGTTACATGGACCTAAAAAATATTTCAAGAAAGAAACAGTCGGATATGTTCATACATACTACATACAATTTTTGGACATTTTCCTTCGTTAAATGAAAATAATCATTTTTAATATGAAAATATGGTAGTTCGTAAACGAACTAGTTGAAAAAACATACTGTTTTTACAAATCAACTGAGCAAACAGAACGAAAACTTTTCCAAATGAAAAACGAAATCAGAATGAGAAACAAATAAAGAAATTATAATATAATGTACCTAACACCGTCAATAAGTGGCAAGGTGCATGAAACAGCACCGGATTCTTAGTTGGTACCGAATTTTCTGTATTAGATATGACGTCATGGCAATGTGTATATTCCATCCTAGAATGATGGACATTGGACATTTAAGTAGGCCTTGAATTTTGAGGCGCAGCTTCATTTTTGATCCAAAAAAAGTGACTATAAACTATAATTTTTCGTGGATTGTATCTTGGATGAAAATATATTATGTATACCTGAAGATATACTGCGTTGGTGATTATAATGATGGACAAAAATCTCTGACAGTGCTTATATTTTTTCAAGATAAAAGGTTGGGTATTATCTATTCGACTGATTGTGAAATTACTTCACTTTGACTTAATTGATCAATAGAAACTTTGCATAGCAGATTTTGCATCAAAAAATGATGTCATTCGGCTACAATATAGGTATTTCGTGAATACGATCATTGGTTAAATTTCTTATCAATTCTAATAATTTTCAATACCATAGACATTGAGAAATATTCATAACCAATCGGTTAGTATTCAAAAGTGATTGCACTATGAACAATGAACAAACGAAGAGAATGGTCAGAATTCGTATAAGTACATTTTTCTGTCATTACTATTAACAACAAACGCATTAATTCCTCAAATCAAAAATTTTGAGAGTATTATCTACTTGATTTCGATTTTTTTCAGCCGCTTGGGATGTGTATCATTTTTGGATGGAGTATAAAATGTTTTTGTTATACAAGGTTTCCTTTTGACATCATCGATATGCACTCAATAAGCCTCATATATAAACACCATTTTTTTCAGTTTGTTGCCTCCAATAAGAATAAACGAGAGGTATCACATCGAAAACTTGTTTATTTCAAGTCAAGAACTAGAACTCTCTTGAAGAAGATAAGCATACTCAAGAAATATATTGACATCATACGAAAAATTATCATTGCGATGAAAGAAAACTACAAAAAACACAGAATGTATTATGTAATTATATAACAAACTAAACGAGGTGTTCCGTACGGAGTAGGACTACACGATATCAGTCTCACAACATTTCATTCCACAATCTTACTTTTCTATTTGCTCCGATAATTTCCTAAATCACTTCAATCGGTAAAAAGAGTTTGGCATATTAAATAAGATGACCTTTGCAGTTGACCATCCACGAGAATTGAGTAACCAATTAGAAAATTAACATATTATATACAATTTATTATATTTATATTTCTATATTATACACAAATCAATTTCGAATGAAATTCGAGAAATCATTCATGTTCTTTGATTGCTACCAATAAATACCGCGGTCAATTATAGACTTCCTGGCATATGTTCAAAATTAAATTCAATCAGTTGAAAGGTTTGCGTATTAGTTCAAAAGTAGAACATTGTCAAATACAACGCTCATCAACTGATTATGCATCAGTTTGGAAGTGATAACGATTACGCGTCAAATAGAAAAGTTTTAACAGTATTATTATCAGACATCTATGTCGTTGGTCTTTCTTCTCCGAGAAGAAATACATTTAGTATAATTCTTCATTCTACATTCAACCGATTATATAATAGAAACTGATTAAAAACAAGGAAAGTACTGATATGATAATTCAGTTTGTGAATATACGTACGAAGCATTGTCGAGCTCATAATTCCTACATATGAAAACAATCTCAACAATTGTCTTTATTCTGAACATCCTGAAAGTATCGAAAACAACATCGATATAATGAATCTACAGACTGTTCCAGGAAGAAACATCCCGCATCGCCGATACTCATGTTTAAATTATCATTTAAATATGTCATTTTTAACCCCTCATCCTTCAGCTCACTGAAAACCTTCATTTTAAAATAGTGTACAGCTTGTGAGATCTCATTTCGAATAAATACCAAAATTGAACTGTAATGTCGAATCCAAAATAAGATTTCAAATCACAATACATTAAGAAGCCATACCAAAATGTCAATAAAAAAAACGATCTTCCCAAAAGTTTTAAGTCAAATCCCTTGTAATTTAGAATATCATGCCTACTAGAAAATATGTGCGTTCAGACATTACATTTATGTTTTTTTTCAATGAATAAATTATATATGGAATCAGTTGTAACAATGCGGTTTATTATCATGAAAGTTCCAAGCAGTAGGTACTGTAGAAAATAAATGCATTAAAGGCCTGGTTTCTCTTGTGCAGCCGCTGCATGCAGCTGCGTCTGAAAGTAGCCGTTGCAGCTCTGAAATACACTGCTTCGGAACTAGGAAGAAGTGGTTTCGCTTGAGCCACGATCGCAACAGCGGCTGCAACGTCCTGACTGCCGACTGCTCGGGGTACCAGTCTGTGCGACGTCCCTGCAGCATACGTTGGGTGAAAAATGAGTGTTCAGAGAGTAGATAGATTTTCGCGGGACGAGGAAATGATGCTGATAGAATTAGTGTCTATGAATAGAAGCTTATATGATGCATCTCACAACGAGTATAAAAAAAATGGCATAAAGGATAATATATGGCAAAAAATCGCCTCGAAAATGGATGGAAAAACAGATAAAACGCATTTTATTTTTGATATTTTTAATTTCAATACAGTATGAGAATACGAAACATTTTTTTTACAATTTAATATACAAAATTTCGAACCGTTCTTACGTTTTTGTTACCATTATTTCTTGCCAAGCAGTTTGACTCTCAGAAACAAAATATTCACTGAAATTATCTCGAACTAAGAAACCATCTGCATTAGCAAAGCCTCCTTTTCTTGCGAGAGGTATCAAATTTTTTAGGGGTCCATCTAATTTTACTTGATTTTCTTCTGTAGGTTTCTTATTTGCCCTTTCATAGTCATTTCTTATAAGGTTGTGTAAGCAAACGGCCCCAGAAATTATGATATCTACCGTAGATGGTTCCACTGCAATAGGTGAAAAAAAAATTCTGAAAGTATTACTTAATAGACCAAAAGCATTTTCTGAAACTCTCCTGGCTCGACACAATCTATAGTTAAAAATGGCTTTAATAGTATCTTGTTTAGCTTGGTCTTTGTTATAAGGTTTCATAATATTTGTATGCAGCCGGAATGCTTCGTCACCGACAATTACATAGGGTAGTTTTCTTTCCGAGTTCGGTAATTCATTGTCCGACGGAAAACCAAATGTGCCCTGATAGATCTTCTGCCCCATTATAGACTTGGAGAATATACCACTATCTCCTTCTTTGCCATATGATCCGATGTCAACTGCCAAAAATTTATAATTTGCGTCTACAATAGCTGAAAGGACAATGGAGAAATATTCCTTGTAATTGAAAAAAAAAGAAAAACCACTTTTTGGAGGGCATACGATGCGGATATGTTTTCCGTCTATGGCACCAACGCAGTTGGGAAAATTCCATTGTTCCCAAAACTCCTTTGCTCTAACTTTGAGGTCGTTTTCAGATGAAGGGGGCAGTTATACATGAAAAAGTTGAACACGTATGGCTGTTAAAACCTCTTTGACTATTTCAGAATTATTTCACTCTGCCCTTCTTCTAAAATATGGAGCGCAAGTACATACTTCATGACTGTCGAATTCTCACTGCGACTGCCGATAGTTTGGTTTGGCTGCTTGCAGCGGCTGCACAAGCGAAACCACTCCGACGCAGCAGCGGACGCAAGCAGCGGCTGCTTGCAGCTGCTGCATGCCTACCGAAACCAGGCCTTAAAATTGAAGCTATACTCATAGGATATTTTAATAATCAGCGTTGAGTCTGTTAATCTCTTTGCTCCTACGCAGGAGGATTTCCATTTATTCATATTCCGGAAACAGAAGGAACCTCTGTTCTGTATATGCCTTCTAATTAATTAATCCTAACATCGGGTCTGCCCCAAGGTCCATGACCATGTATCAATCCTTTAGAAATAGAAATCCTAATAATACCGAATCCTTCTTTGCCATCGATTTTGGAGGCAAGGATGTTTTATATTCCAACATATAAATGCGAATTCCTAGTTTGGTATCTTCAAAGAAAATAATGATGATGAATAACACTTACACATGTCAACACACAATAACAGAAAAATACACAAATGGATGATCCTAATTTACAAAGTGCCCCTGATCGGTGAAAACTCAGAAGAAGAGTACTTTGGTTCCGTATCTCTTTTTACTAAGAGTATAAGGGGCTTTTGTATTTTTTAACTGGCACATACAATATAAACATACATCCTCTTTTCGTACCTACATGACAACCTATGTTTGGAATACATGAACATGTTTTGTCGATTGGGATATATAAATTTGAACGAATGAAATTTTTCAAGTGAGGTATTCATAATGAAACGAAAATCGACAATTAAGAAAAATATTCAATTCATCAGAGTAAATATTTTTTTATTGTATTCAGGTTGATCCAAAAATTCAACCTCATTCGGCAGTTCTCAGAATTCTATGATCGCCATTGGTTATAACTGAGCTCAAATTTAAGGGAGTATGCAACTTATTCAATTCTCAATTTCCCCAGCGCGTGAACTCAACACCGGATTTGAATTTCACGATTGTGGCCTCTCGCTCAATCAGAGTCGGTATACGGTGAGAAATCACTTATTTCTGATTGGCCGATTGGTATGGTTTTTTGACTTTTCCTCGAAACAACGAGGAGTTGGAGGAGTGAGTTAACTCGCTCAATTATTCCTGAAATTCTGAAAAAAGTTCAACAAGCGTTTGTCTCTACGTAAGACATTGTTTGAGCATTCACGGGCAGCATTCTCATTATTTATTCTAACTTACTTATTCCAGAGTTTTTCGGCTTTGAAATTTTAGTTTCATTTGTTTCTATTCATTGCTGAAGTTTTTTGCCTATGAAGATTTTCTTGATATAATATCTAAGATTCCAAAACTAGAAGCTTCCTTTTCTGTTTTAAACTATTCACTCTCCTTACAGATAAATCAGAATCACATTTCCAAATGGAGAATTGAAATATGAGAAAAAATCTAAATCATACAAACAAACTAGAGAAATATATATTTTTTCAGAAGCCACTGACAGCACAAAGCTATTGTGCAGAATCATCAACCATGTTAACTAGGCGTTTTCTACGTTCATTGTCTTGTGGATTGTATATTATTATTTCAAATTCTTGTGTACTCTGATCTAATAGTTTGATTTTATCGGAGTACAAATAGCTCTCTGTAAAAAAAAAGTTTCTGGACATGTACATCAAGTTCACGTTACCACAAATATAGTCCGTTCACGAAAGGTTGAGCCGTCGGTTGGCCATGACAATTTGACATATTCCACTGTGTATAGTCCGTTCACGAAAGGTTGAGCACATAGTAGGCGTTTTTTTAATTATCTTAAGTTGGCAGTATTTGCTGTCACAACGTAAAATAAATTCAACGTTGCCGAATGTAACCGGCCTCGTCCGACGAGAACTCTGGTTCGCAGTAAAACAAAGTGAGGTTACACTATTGTTTATTATTCTTATAATCTTATATAACAATTTGCCGCAGTTAAACATTCTAATTCTATAATCAAAATGCCAGGAAGAATTTCCGTTGAAATGAGGCAGTGTGTGAAGCGGTGTTATTTGGAATTAAAAACAGCTTATGCTTCACACTCACACATATTGGAATCGACGATCATAACGAAAGTTGCGAACATTTTCAACGTAAGTTAGAATAATATAAGATATTTTATATTAATAGAAATTGTATTTTAGATGCACATGACTTCAATTAGAAGAGTTATTAATGAAGATGATGACAAAGAGTTTCGTTCTATTGGAAGACCCAAGAAGACATCCACAGTAGACGATTTTATATTTAGTAAAGATCTGCAACGACAAATTTGGAATTTTAATTTGAAAAATGAATACTTTTCGATCAACGCACTACTGACTTATGCTAGGGAACATTTGGAGTATAACGAAGGACGTACAAAACTCTTCAAAATTATAAAGTCAATGGGGTATAAATACAAAAAAGTTAATGAACGCAAAATTTTATGTGAACAGAAGCATGTTGTTGCACCCAGAATTACTTTCCTGCGAAAATTTTTACAATTTAAATCTGTAGAAAATATCAGGTTCATCTATTCGTCGATGGACCCACGAATCTGATATGAAGTCGAATCCATCGACATTAAAAAATGAAGGCAAGCGATTCACGGTGTTGCTTGCAGGAAGTAATTTTGGGTTTTTGGAAGGATGTGACTTGATGTTAGATTCAAAATATAATGACCGTGACTATCACAAGACCATGACAAGTGAAATTTTTCAAAATTGGGTTGTTAATCAACTAATTCCAGCTTTATCAAAGATTTTATATGGGCGTTGATGAGGAGTTATTGATGATGGAAATATCCCAAATGATAATACTTTTATGTTCTTAGTATTAGTGTCCAGAATAATCAGTTATTTTGCTGGATATGGACAAAGAATTACGAATTCTCAGAATATATTCAACAGCGTTTCACAAGCTCTCGTCTGCTTCATCAGGCACCTACAAATTAGAGGTTTGAGATGTAAATCCATCAAATAGATGTGTTATATATGATTGATGATGAGTATTGGATGGATTTGTACATCTTGTCGCTGAATGAATTTTGAGAATTGATAATTTTGCTCTGTCCTTATCCTGCAAAGTAATAATTCATTATTGTGAATACTATATTTACTTGTAAAACAATGAACTTGGAATCATACTTTCATTAATGAATACTTTCTGAATTGTAGGTCGTTACTGTGGTCGATAACCATTTGATTGCAACATCAATAAATTTAATTTCTCTCTCTGTCTAGGTTGTTACTGCAATTGAAGATGGTGAAATATGTAAGCAATTTTATTGTTTTATGCAACATAACTGGATTTTGAAACTTTGAATTTGGTGGTAAATACTCTATATACCTCCATATGAACATTGTTACCTATAATCAGAAGATTAGTGGAGAAGAAGATGAAAAAGAATTCATGATATGGCAGCATGGACAACAAAATTTCGGAGTTTTATGATAATAATTATTATTTTTTCTTACATTTGTTTTGGGTAGATTTTCACTTGAATTGTTCAAATCCTTATATCCAGTACAAATTTCGATCGTATATTTTCTCCAATTCTTTTCCAATATTTCTGTTCAAATGCATTAATAATTTAATTCTACCTTGATTCATTGTATTGTATATGGATAGTGTTGATTGATAGCTCTGTTGTTTTTTATTTCCTGTTATAATTCTTTACAATTGCAATTCTATTACCTGAAGTTACGAATACGAATGTTACATGAAATATTTTATAAATATTGATAGAAATAATTGTTGATATAATAAAGGATTCAACTCAAAGTTCTTCTTCTTCATTTAAGAGCATCATAACTATATTGAGTAAATTAACTAAACACTTGTTAAATTGTAAATCGAAAACTTCTTCAATTATAAACAATTGCATATGATCTATTTTGAATTTTTTTTATTGTTACCTTCGATTTAATATTTTTCAACATTAGGTAGGTACCTACTTCATTGTAAACTATTGATTTTAGTTCAACTCAATTAATATTATTCAATAACTTCATTGTCAGATATTATTGAACTATTGAAGATATGAAATTTAACATTATTTTGAGCTCAAAGCACTTTTGCATTTACAGGTATCATTACTGTATAGATGAGTTAATTCATCAAATCCTCGATAAAGTGTAAATTGAAAAACTCTGGGTTCAGGAGGATAAATTAATACAAATTAATCCTTTCAAGCTCCTCATCCATAGGATATTCTCAAGTCCATATTTACACATCATCAACAATCATAAATATAACTGATTTTCTAGAAGATGTTATGAAGATGTGGGTTGCACTTCAAGCAAAGCATCCACATTTATTACTCTAGATATATCTTGATTCGTTTTGAGCATAAATATATAGGTACAATGTTTTCATTTTACACATAATGTTTGCTTCAGAACTTTTTCTTCAATTGACTTGATTCTGTTCATTCGCACTTCTATTGATTGATAATTCTCGAATACTCCAAATGGTGGGATTGATTAAGCCTGAAACGTCGTCAACGTTCATCTGGGTGTGATTTCTTCTTTTATTCCCCATTATTAAGGTCCAACATAACCACAACATGTTTTACATTATTCTCGAATTCATTTTAATATACCATTAGTTTCCATGTTTCAAACAATGATATTTTTATTCGAGTCAGGTTGTGAATTTGTAACGTAAAATTTCAATCTTCTGTCGTTCGATATTTAGAACTGTCTAAATTGCGTTATCAATTTGTCAATTTTCAGATGTGAATTGACATTGTAAGAAATCCGTGATTTATAATCTTTCTTGTAATATTGACAATATTGCGTATCAATATGACAAGAAAATAACAAACATAACCTAACATTTTAATATACACAGTGAAATATGCCAAATTGTCATGGCCAACCGACGGCTCAACCTTTCGTGAACGGACTATATATTGAAATTTTAGGTTATGTTTTTTATTTTCTTGTCAGATTGATACGCAATGTTGTCAATCTTGCATAGAGTTCTCTGATAACAACTCGCAAGCTCGTCGGACGAGGCCGAGTACATTCGGCAACGTTGACTTTATTTTACTCTATGACAGTAAATACTGCAAACTTCAAATAAATAAAGAAACGCCTACTATGTGCTCAACCTTTCGTGAACGGAGTATACTCGCCCGTTCAGAAACTACTGAGCGTATGATGAATCATTTCATTGTTGTAGTCTGAATGTAACAAACATCAGGGATATCTTGTCAGTCTGTCTCCTATGGAACACCCTACAAGCAAATAGTTGATTGGTCATTTTTATTCCTTTATCAATAAATTGACACTTCAATGTACGTTTTAGTTGTTTTGTTCTGATGTTGCCCATGCAGCTGGGTCGAAAAATCCATTATATATTTTGGACAGATATGTATCAATCAAGGCATTGGAAGAATATGTTCATGAAAGACTTTTCAAGATGACAGAAAAATACGCTTCATCGTACGCCGAATGGTATGTATACCTAAGTATTCTGTAGTTGCATTCAAAATCTTCACATTCTCTGATGTGGCTTATAGAGGCAGTAAAACGCTAACTCACTGCTGTCAGATGTTGATGGAAAGGATTTAGCTATATTATTATGTTATCAAAACATTTTTTCAGTGTTATAAAGTTCCCTAACTGACAAGGGGGACAACCCTCTTCACTGGACCAGAACCTTTTTGCGGCTTCCCAGCCAGCCATCACGCAATGGCTATTAAGGACTGGGAACAAAAGAGAAAGCTTATGTACTGGCGTACGACCGATGGTCAAAGGCAAGCTAGGTCACTTCTCTCTTAAGGAGAGCGTCCACCTATCGGCAGCGAACGCAGCGGATTTTAGAATTCTTTGTAAAATATCCGATTCGTTCGACGAGCTGGACCAAGAAAGTTCTCTAACTCAGCAAATTGGAACTGAGGAAACTGACGGGCTCTCTCACTGGGCACTGTCCCGTAAGGTATCACTTAAAAAACATGGGAAAAGCGCCCGATAATACATGTCGCTTCTGTCAGGAAGCCACCGAGACAGCCAGACACCTGCTATGCGAGTGTGAAGCTGTTCACCAGAAACGGCTACGGCATCTTGGTTCCTGGTTCCTAAAGCCTGAACAGGTAATGGATGTGGCCCCCAGTGAAGTTCATTGAGACTTTGCTGCCTGACTGGTAAACAGCGCGGGGATGCACAATAGATCTTAAGGTCAAGGTGCTCGCAAGGTCGGTTTTGATCTGTCGCCCCTCCTCTAATCTAATCTAATCTAACTGACTTATATGGATGGAAATGCTTTTTCAATGGAGGGAAAAATCTACTTTGAATATAATCAACGATTATAATGAAGTATACAATGACAAGTTCTTTACAAAATTAGTCATATATCAACTTGACTTTTTCAACAGTAGTAATGGAAGGGACATATTAGGGGCGACTGTTGAAAACTGCAAGAAAATTATTCAGTAGTCGTGGATGTCGTACTTGTATTCTACCCGCTTATAATGGCTTTTATTCAATCGATGATTTAAGCCACTCGCCTGCAGCTCGTAGCCTTTTAAGTTGTGTCTAGCAATCATTTGACGATCGTTTCGTTGTTTGGTTTTCTTGTGCTCTTTAATCTATAAATTGTTGATTGAGGTTTCTTGGGTTTTTACTGGTAAAACTAAGTGCTAGAAAAACCCAAGAAACCTCAATCAACAATTAATATACTATATTTTTTCCCCTTGTATTACACAAAATGCATTTTGAACTGAAGAAAATAAGTGTCAATACCAACGTCCCACCGGCGCCGATCTGATGTGTCCGTAATAAATGCTGACGAAAATGTTATTTAAAAGCTGTTGACACTTCCGAAATTATGTCGTCTGTAATATGATAAATTTAACGAAGAAACTTTTATATGCTTATTCTTCTGAGTTAAGGGCTGACAGAAACACATTATGAGAAAAGATACATTCATACGTATGGTTATAATTGTAAATTTAGTGACACAATATACAAAAACGAATATTCATCCCTCTGTCGAATATTTCATACGAAAAATTATTAGCTAATCAATATCAGCTTCGAAAATACACACCTTTTTCGATATACGCGGTGTTCAAATTGAAAAAAAGCCATTTTTTGTGAATATCTTAAGAGCCCTCTGTTGTTCAGCTTTCGTGAGCAGTTTTCAATTTTCTATTCACAATTCAATGGTGAAGGTTGGTGAAAATTTTGAAGGGTTAGTAAATATTACTTTTACGCTAATGTAAAATGTACGAATTTTAAATACCCATTCGAACCACTCATGTACCTAGTCTAAGCAAAAAATTACTCTTGGTCATTAAATCATTTTCCCTGTTGAAAAATGTGGTCAATCTTCTGACTGCTAATAAAGACTTCTGAAAAACTTTTTCAAAAAATTCACCATGTTTTTTAACCAAAGTAGCATTAATTCAAAAACGGTCGACTTCAGATCGTATGACCAGAAGTAACACCCATAGACCCTTCAAGACCTTCACTAGTCTTCACATAATAGGACTCGAGAAAAAATCCGCTAAAACATAACCTATTATGATGGGAAAATGCTCACGAAAGTTTTCTGTTCGATCAAATGCCCTAGAGATATTCGCGAAATATATTTTTTTTTATTTTAAACACTCCAAAACGTAAGGCAAGCTAATAAAATCATTCGTTCATATTTTTGAACAAGATATATCACCCTGAAGTTTGTCGCACTTATTCACTAACACCTTGTATACTTTTGGAGGTTAAATTGATTAGCGTATAGTTATTATTTCATAATCAAATTAAAAGTGTTCGAAATATTCGTTGTGTCTTCAATTAGGACCGAACGTAGCGTAGGTATATGTATGCATCTTATCTCGTATTTTCTCTTGTCAGCCCTAAATTCAAAAGAACAGATGTATAAGGTTGTTCCAACTCAAGAATTGACCGTACAATGATCGTCAGGATTCTGCGCAATAGATAAAAATGTGTTCCAACTGAAAATGTATCGTTTGAGAACGGTTTCGTTTTTGTTCCATCCTGCTTCGGGACCGTGAGTGGAACGGTTTTGTGATCGTCATTTCGATCCCTGGTCTGGAGCAAGTACTGTTTGGACGGTTCTTGTACGGTCAAAGTTTGGACATGCGCATAAGATCGATTACTAACAGTTTCGTGACCGTCAAATTACCGTACAAAAGTCAGCTGTTGGAACAAACCTATAGTCTGATGCCTTCTCGATCTAAATAAGCCACGAATTCGAATATAGGAGACACAAAATTCAATGTACTCTCTGCTACTGGTTTCACGTAACAAATAGCAATAGTTTGGCTGATGTAGCAAAGTCAATAGCATGAAAAAGACATGCTTCAAGCTTCAACCAATCTGGTCCGCTTCCGTATTCTCCTTGCTTCACATAAGTTGAAAAGCTTCAATGAACACATACATATTTCTATTTTATTCTGAAACGTAATGTCCATCTCAAATATTTCCAATCTTCATATCAAATCAAACATCAACTCGTTCCAGAAAAAAATGGAAGCTGAGAAAGAGGAGGTTTTCCATTCCTTGTTCATGCAATGTAATGAACTCAAAATGCGATATGAAGAAGCTTCGAAAAGAGCACTCAAGGCCCAACAAACATATAACATAATACGTGACAGATGCTACATGCAAATAAAGTGTGCCCAGTCAACTATTGAAGGAATATCATCGTTATACAAAAGTATACAAGCAAGAAGAATAGATTCAAGTCACATACCGAGCAAAAAAATATTTGAGCGTTTATTATACATAAATAGAACAATTGAGAAACTGGAAAATATTAGAATTTCCTGGAGTGTTGAGAATGACATCGTTGAGCCACAAAGAGAAGAATCATTAGAATCCAGTTTAATATTTCATCTCAATTATGATTCAGCAACTTTCAAAAGTAGTTCAGGAGAAGAAGACTGGGAAGATTCACGTTCGAAGAAAGAAAGTATTTATTTGGTAGAAGAAATAATGCCTGATGAGAAAAGTGATTCACAATTTGAAGCACATGAGACATTTGAAAATGAAAATGTACTTCATAAAAAAACTACACGTTACAGTTTATTTGACGAAGCTGAGTTACTACCTAAAATAGAGAAACAAAATAATTGGCCAGATTCAAAAAGAACCACCTTTCGCAACTCATTGGTGAGCTACAAATCGATCACAAAATCATCACTGAAATTGCCGGATATCAGACTTTCAACTGACCAATCAAAGGAAAAGCAACTGTCAAGTTACGAGAAAAGGAAATTATTCGATAAAAAACGAAAACAAGCTGCGAATCAAAAGAAGCCATTTCATTTTCACACCGTCTGGAAAGAAAGAAAAGACTCAAATATGAAGGTTCAGATAGCTACCTTCCAGATATCAATTTAGGCTTAGGAAACTATGAGTCATATCAACCAGATTTTGAATTTTGATCGAGCTCGAGTGAAAAGCTGAAATATTTCAAATATCACTCAACCGAAATGATAAATGTAATATAATTAAGTATATTAAGTTCGAAAAAAGTTTTTATATTTGTAGATAGAATATATCTATTATAATAAATGAAGATGTATACATATATTTATTATACTATACTAGTTTATTGAAATATATTTTGAAGTATGGTAATTTAATCATCTCCTTATATTCATCAATAGTTTTCGAATAGTAAACAGTGGGTTTGGGACTCTTTCCGTTGTATTATTGTCTCACTAATAACTTTTTTCAGGGTCTCAACCCCTTTTACTTAAACGAGTGCTATATCGTTCTGCTCAAGTATCTGTAATTTTCGATTTTTGAGCGAAAAATGGTCCTAATTGATAGGTTTCGACTCCCTGATGACGAATCCATGGTCGAATTCAATTCTGTCCGTGGGGCAGGCAATCCGTTAGCACGATAACTTTTGAAGAGATTGTCCTGGAGACTTCAAATTTTCAAGGTGAGTGTCTTTCAGTGGTGTCGAAGGTAGAAAACTGTGACGTCAAATTTGAATTTTCTACTTTGCACGCAAAGAACACCATATGTGGTCATGAAACGCGTCAACTCACCTCAGAAAGCACTTCAGAATGTCTCGAAGAACTTGTGTGGTTTATATATCGGGTGTCCCAAGGTGAGTGGCCTATTAGATTATTATGGAAACTATTGATGGTAAAGATTTCAAATTTTGTGGATAGATATTTGGGCATGTAAGGTACATTTTTAAAATAATTTCACATTTCCAGTGTTGCCGGATGTACGACAATTTGGCAACAACTTTGTTATTTTAAATGGGACATCCGGTATTTCTATTTTTTATGATACTCCATAAAATATTAAATCTATTCACTCTTACTTTTCCATCCCTATCTTTAACGGTTTTTGAGTTATAAATTATTTTTCGAAATTTTAGATCAAATTGGTGTATTACGAAATTGACTCTAGTTCGCTCAATATTTGAGATTTAAGTCAAAAATTTTGCAAGTCGTTAGATATTGATCTGATCTATGTCACTGCTTTTGAATTATAGTTTTTCAGTTATACAGGATGGACCAAAAAAATCATCATTCGCCAAGCTACAAAATCGTTGACATAGGTATAGCGACGTGAATAGAAAAATTGTAGAGTGTGTTGTACTGATTCCAAAAATTGAAAAATATACTAGGTGTCTAATTTGAAAAAATAGACTTTTTTACAATTTTGTAACTTGCCAAATGATGATTTTTTTTGGTTCGTCCTGTATGATTGACAACAATAATTCCAAAGCAGTGACACAGAACAGATCAATATCTAACGACTTGCAAAATTTCTGACTTAAATCTCAAATATTGAGCGAACTAGAGTAATTTTCGTAATACGCCAAGTTGAAAAGTAAGAGTGAATAGATTTAATATTTTATGGAGAATCATAAAAAAATAGAAATACCGGATGTCCCATTTAAAATAACAAAGTTGTTGCCAAATTGTCGTACATCTGGCAACACTGGAAATGTGAAATTATTTAAAAAATAATACTTGGCCAAATATCTATCCACAAAATTTGAAATCTTTACCGTCAATAGTTTAAATAAAAATCTAATAGGCCACTCACCTTGGGACACCCGATAGATAACCGATTCATTCTTAGTCCAGCTCTCCATGTAACTTTTCAAGGAATAGCAACCCATATTGTATTCTTGTAAATAAGTATCAAATTGGTTTTATTGGTAGGAACAAAGTTTGTAAAATTCCGTTATCGTTCTTAATTGAAAAGAAAAGAAGAGTTCTAGGTATATACAGTTCATTAAATTAGCAACTGTGAGTTCGGTTCCCACATGCATCGGTTAAGTTCGTTAACCAGCCAAATCGTATTCCATAAAATATGGCCATTCAATATTTTTGTTCCTCAATTTATTTCAGACAAAACAGAACCAATCTAAATGCAATTATGTAGATGCATAATAACATTTCAATATTTCATGTAGCTATGCAAAAAGCTCATAGCCAGCATTATTATGCCATAGTGTTGACATAACAATAGAAAATTCAGTTGGAATATTGAAAAGAAGAAACTTCATACATCCATAAAAAGACATACGATTCACTTTGAAAATAAAAATTAATATTGAATATTCCTACAAAATTTCAAGAAGATCGCATTATCGGGACCACAGAAAATTCAATTGGAATATTGACAACAAGAATCTCTATATTTCCATAACAAGATATCCGATTCGAGTGAAATTCATTTTGTACATGGAGATTAACATACTGAATGTTCATGCAAAATTTCAAGAGGATCGCATCATCAGAACCATAGAATTCAATATTTATAATTGTCTAGTTTTTATATATTTCAGTTTTTGAATAATTTCCAGAATATTTTTCCGATCGTGCTGAGTTATTGTATTTATATATTTAGTATCAATCTCAACTCATGTAGAAAATTTTGAGGTGAAAACTTCATTGCTCCACTAATGAACGAGCAATCAAAAGCACCTGCTCAGAGCTTCTTCGAATTTATTCTATTTTAGTGTGGTTCAAAAAACTATTTCTGGCCAAGGGATTGAATTTTTTTTTTGATCAGTTTCTTGTCACCGTTAAAAAAAGTAAGATTCTATAGTGACGACGAAGCATTATCTTAAATAATTATATTTCAGACGAAGTAAATTCACATTCACAGTTGTAACAAAAAATTTGTTTGTATTTCGTGCTAATAAAATTCGTGTTTTCATGGCACATTTGAGTGACACATTTGACACTCTCATGCGCCATTTAACGCACTCAATACAAAAATAGTTATTTATTATACAAGGGGAAAAAGTATTTTTTCTTGTGTATAATACACTATGTTTTTTCTGTGACAGGAAAAACGACCATTTAATAGTGAAAGAAATATAACTTCTCACATAATTACTTTTCTCAATTATTTTTTTTTCGTCACAGAAAAATATCTATTCTTTAAATTCGGATTGCGAAATTGAGAATACCATGTATAGTCCGTTCACAAAAGGTTGAGCTGTCGGTTGGCCATGGAAAATTGGCTTATTTCACTGTGTATATTGAAATTTTAGGTTATGTTCTTCATTTTCTTGTCAGATTGATACACAATGTTGTCAATATTGCCTAGAGTTCACTGATAACTAGCAAGTTCGACGGACGAAGCCGGGTACATTTGGCAGCGTTGACTTTGTTCATCGTTATGACAGCAAACGCCTACTATGCGCTCAAACTTTCGTGAACGGACTATATGCGTTGAAGCAAAGTAAACAACACTAATACAATGCAGGACTGTGATTCGAAGGCAACACGGAGAATGAGTCCATCGTGGGCAAATGGTTACGTGACAAGCCGAGGGATTTATACAAAGAAGCCTCCGAAAGCATTCGGTCGCAAAAGTGTGTAGAGTGTGACGAAGACTATCCAAAAGACCTGTAAAAAATATCCGCCGTGTAACTTAACGATGCAATTTTTCATAACAAAACTCCGGTTTATATTTGAACCACCCACGTACTATAAGATAATTAAAAAAATTACTTCTGGCTACACTTGCATTCGAAGCTCAAAGGACACGAAATAGCGTCATGGTAAATTTTCGTCTAGCATCTAACTATTTTGAGTATCTAAAACTTGCTATTCCAACAACGCATATGGCGGAAATGCATTGACAGAAGTGTTTTGGCGCTACGCCGACTGATGCGAAGTTTTCCATACCTACACAATGTCGGAGTAATTAGTAGGTCGTTCACGAATTCGTAACAACTAAGTGGAAAGGGCTGGGCTGTTATTTAGGTCGAATGCCATAGAGGGTGACAATACTGCGGCAACGTGGTAAGTACGACAGGGGATATTGAAGTGTTCTCCGTGCGGCTTCAGTATTCGGAATTCATTTGATTGACCGCATATTATGGTATTGACGTGACTGTGCTTGTTATTTTGGATTTTACCAGGCTTTTAATATGTTTGAACATAACATTCTTCTTTCTATACTATATTCTATGTAGGTTTTGATACTTCGGCGTGTGAGCTGGTGCGATCTTTCTTGATAGATATAATTCAGAGAGTATAGAGTGGTTCATGAAGGGGAGTTCTCCGACTGGTTTAGTTCGGTCACTGGCGTTGGACAGGGTACCATATTATTGAAACCTCTTCTACATCATATATACAGGGTGATCCAGATCGTAACCTAGAAATTTTAACCACATATTCTATATCAAATATAAGCCCTAGTTTGTTGAGAAATGTTTCCTCTCCGAGATACGGGGTGTTAAAATTATAGAAGAAAAATGTTTTTTATTTATAACTTTCACAGTGCTCGAAATATATATGTTTTGAGCGTCAAGGAGGACTTTTTGCATAATATCATTTCTTTATCGTTGTACCAGTGGCGTACGTACTGCAGCGAGATTGAATATTTTCAGAAAAAAAATTATATACCACTGGCATAACAATAATGAATCCTCATTTAATTTAGAGCAAATTCGGTCTCTTGACTTTTTACTGTACGAAGCACCGTTTCCGGTTAAAAATATAAACACACTCTCATGCATAAAGAAATCGCCAAAATTTGATAAGGTATGTTAGGTACATAATGATAATAAGACTTTTTTTTGCGAACGAAGCGTGGCGATTTCTTCATGCATGAGAATGTGTTTTATTTTTCAACCGGAAACGGTGCCTCCTACAGCAAAGAGTCAAGAAACCGAATTTATTCTAAATTAAATAAGCATTTAAATAGTAATTTTTTGTTGGATGGACCACTGGCGTATTATTTTCTTATCTGAAAATATTCAGTTTCGCTGCAGTACGGACGCCACAGGTAGAATGGGAAAGAAATGATATTATGCAACAAATGCTCCTTGACGCCCGAAACCTATACCTATGTCTCAAATCTCATGAAAATATTTCAAGCAGTGTGAAAGTTTTCAATAAAAAACATTTTTTTCTATAATTTAAACACCCCGTATCTCGGAGAGGAAACATTTCTCGACAAATGTTTATATGACAAGCGGGGGCTTATTTTTGATGTAGAACACGTGGTTAAAATTTCTTTGTCACGATCTGGAACACCCTGTACAATACGATTTCCCGTAGTGTTTGCCATTGCTTCGCTGATGACGCAAAGGTATATTTTTCCTTTCGTGAAGAAGACTTGGGCCAAACTACGTCCATTATAAATAGAGAATTGGAGTCGTTTCGTCAGATCTCGACCGATCATTCCTTGAAACTGAAACTCAGTATGGATTTTTGGAAATGATAATCAGCGGAATGTTGTGAAAGATCTTGAAATTGGTGGTTGTCCTTTTCCTTACTTTGAGTCTCTGAGGAGTCTCGGATTGATCCTGAGCCAAGGTTTGCGATTTGGGGAGCATTTATAACGTCGAAGCTCAGGTTAGCGTATGGAGTTTTGTAGAGTGCGTACCATATTATTGAGACCTCTTCTACATCATATATACAGGGCGATCCAGATCGTAACCTAGAAATTTTAACCACATATTCTATATCAAATATAAGCCCTAGTTTGTTATAGAAACATTTGTCGAGAAATATTTCCTCTCCGAGATACGGGGTGTTAAAATTATAGAAGAAAAATGTTTTTTATTTATAACTTTCACAGTGCTCGAAATATATATGTTTTGAGCGTCAAGGAGGACTTTTTGCATAATATCATTTCTTTATCGTTGTACCAGTGGCGTACGTACTGCAGCGAGATTGAATATTTTCAGAAAAAAAATTATATACCACTGGCATAACAATAATGAATCCTCATTTAATTTAGAGCAAATTCGGTCTCTTGACTTTTTACTGTACGAAGCACCGTTTCCGGTTAAAAATATAAACACACTCTCATGCATAAAGAAATCGCCAAAATTTGATAAGGTATGTTAGGTACATAATGATAATAAGACTTTTTTTTGCGAACGAAGCGTGGCGATTTCTTCATGCATGAGAATGTGTTTTATTTTTCAACCGGAAACGGTGCCTCCTACAGCAAAGAGTCAAGAAACCGAATTTATTCTAAATTAAATAAGCATTTAAATAGTAATTTTTTTGTTGGATGGACCACTGGCGTATTATTTTCTTATCTGAAAATATTCAGTTTCGCTGCAGTACGGACGCCACAGGTAGAATGGGAAAGAAATGATATTATGCAACAAATGCTCCTTGACGCCCGAAACCTATGTCTCAAATCTCATGAAAATATTTCAAGCAGTGTGAAAGTTTTCAATAAAAAACATTTTTTTCTATAATTTAAACACCCCGTATCTCGGAGAGGAAACATTTCTCGACAAATGTTTATATGACAAGCGGGGGCTTATTTTTGATGTAGAACACGTGGTTAAAATTTCTTTGTCACGATCTGGAACACCCTGTACAATACGATTTCCCGTAGTGTTTGCCATTGCTTCGCTGATGACGCAAAGGTATATTTTTCCTTTCGTGAAGAAGACTTGGGCCAAACTACGTCCATTATAAATAGAGAATTGGAGTCGTTTCGTCAGATCTCGACCGATCATTCCTTGAAACTGAAACTCAGTATGGATTTTTGGAAATGATAATCAGCGGAATGTTGTGAAAGATCTTGAAATTGGTGGTTGTCCTTTTCCTTACTTTGAGTCTCTGAGGAGTCTCGGATTGATCCTGAGCCAAGGTTTGCGATTTGGGGAGCATTTATAACGTCGAAGCTCAGGTTAGCGTATGGAGTTTTGTAGAGTGCGTACAATCACCGACACTTCCTACCGAGACACACTATGAAAACATTGCTCGATACTCTCGTGCTGGCTCAGTTAAATTTCGGTTCCTCGGTGAATGATCCTTGTTTGAGTGGGGTGGACGATTATCAGATTTAAAGCTACAAAACTCGTGCCTTCGTTTGATATATGGTGTGAGGAGGAGAGATCACATTACGCCATTTTTGAGGAGATCGGGGTGGCTGAATTGCTGAATATGTCTGATAGATTTAAATTACAAACTATATCTGCTTTTATTATAAGATACTGAAGTCAAGATCTCCTCCGTATTTATTTATATGAGGAAATAGAATTTCGTGTTGATGTTACCATCTGAATTTGCGTAGGAGGAATATCTTAACTATTCCTCGACACAAAAAAGAAATTTTTAAAAGATCGTTTTTATGTGACAGCACAAACTGTATTAATAGTTTTGATTATTTTGATACCTCATTAGCTTTATAGTCGTTCAGGAAAAGTAAGGGTGTAAATCGGTAAACTTCTTCAACAGTTTTGAAATATTTCCATCGTGTATAAATTGTTTGGTTCAACCTTAAAATATTGTTCAAACAAATTTTTGTGGGTTCGGGTGCAGGTTATTGTCTTTTCTAATTTGATGAATATGATAGTCTATTTTGTTTTTTTTAATTGCGGCCTATATATATTCCGGTTCACTGAAAATCTGAGGTGATGGCCTTTTCTCAGACTAATGTGGTATATTTCATGTTATTATTCTCCTTGTAACATGTTACTGAATTGTGTGATGTCAACAATAAACGTCTATTATTATTATGATTATTATTTTGTCGATTGATTGAAATACCATCATCAGGTCCCCAAATTGAAAAAAAAACGTTATTGAAATTTGAAACTATTGATCTCATACAAAGCTCTTACCATCGGAGTGCCTCAGGGTTTGATTCTGGGACCAATATAATTCTGATTCACATCAACGAATTACCAGCTTATATAACTTATATAGAATCCACACTATTTGTTGTTCATACAACTGTAGCAGTTAAGGCCCCGGATTCATAAACATCATTCGAACAAGCACGACAGCGCGGCAAAAGCTCTTGGATTGTTTTACTGCGAATGGTTTAGCTATTAATGTAAGCAAAACACACGACATGACTGTGACTCTGAGGCCATTAGATGATAGAGAATGTACGGTTGAATCAGTCTGGTTTCCCGGTGTCCATGTGGACGTTAGGCCCACGAAAAGGAGAACTATACCTTGCATTGTGACAAAACACTCATTAGGAAGGACTTCCTAAGACTGGGAAATCCCAGCAGGTTCCTGGATTCTGCACGGTGTCTCTGTACAATAAACTTCCTGGTATGATGAAAAATCTGCCAATGAAGATGTTGGCAGTCAATGTATTTCATTCAGTCAATGAATTTTCAGATTTTACTTTAGATGAATATGAATATATATGAGCCTGTTCTGGCACTGTTCTCTAAGATATTTAGTTGTGGTTCCTACTTAATTATTCTATGAATTGTGAGAACAATGCTTGATATTGTAATTAATCACTAATGAATCGCTCTAATTTCAAATTCAATTTCTCTATTGGCTTCGACTAAAGAATGGCAGAAAGAAGTAGCAGGTGTCCAGTATGGTGTTCCTGTTTGCTTAGGTGCAGTGTGAAGACTTTATTTTCGAATTCAGGTGAAAACAATTTTTTTCATAGAAAATATAATGAGAATTAAAAAAATATGCTTTGAAAAATTAAAGTATAAAACGAGGTCCATTTATTGACATAAATTATCCTTAAATCATTATGCACAATAGGGAGGTTATAGAAATGAAGGTTAGAATGTTGTGAAAAAACAGTGTCCTTTACACAATGTCGGAGTAATTAGTAGGTCGTTCACGAATTCGAAACAAGTGGAAAGAGCCGGGCTGTTATTTAGGACGAACGCCATGGAGGATGACAATTGAAGTGTTCACTATGCGGCTTCAGTTTCGGAATTCATTAGTCTTCGTGGTTTGATCTTGTGGATGTTGGCGATTGATTGAAATACCATAATCGGGTCTGAATGGGTCTTTAGATTGGGAGAAACGGTTATTGAAATTTGAAACTAAGGACCACATACTGCTCATTATAATTACATTCTCATATTAGCTTTGAATGAAGAACGCCAGTAAGAAGTATCAGGCCTTTCAGTTGGTGTCCAAAATGGTGTTCCTGTGTGCGGTAGCGTAGTGAACACAGGATGAAACTTCATTAATTATTGATGAAGTTTATGACATATTCTTTTTTATAAAAATCAGAAAAACATGCCTTAAAAAATCAAAGAATAAAACGAGGTCCATATAATGACGAAAGTTATCCTTGAATCATAATACACAATAGGAAGATTATTGAAACGGAAGATTCAAATTTTGTGAAAAAAAACGTGTCCTTTACACAATGTCGGAGTAATAAGTAGGTCCCTCACGAATTCGAAACAGATTCAAAGGGCTGGGCTGTTATTTGGGTCGAATGCCATGAAGGATGACAATACTGCGGGTAAGTTCGAAAGGGATATTGAAGTGTTCACTATGCGGCTTCAGTTTCGGAATTCATTAGTCTTCGTGGTTTGATCTTGTCGATGTTGGCGATTGATTGAAATACCATAATCGGGTCTGAAAGGGTCTTCAGGTTGGAAAAAAACGATTATTGAAATTTGAAACTATGGACCTCAAACTGCTCATTACAAATACATTCCTATTCGCTTTGAATGAAGAACGCCAGTAAGGAGTATCAGGCCATTCATTTGGTTTCCAAAATGATAGGTATTCCTATTTGCGGTAGCGTAATGAATACAGAATGAAATTTCAATAAGGATTGATGAAGTTTATGACATAATTTTTATCAATGAAAATCAAAATAATATGTTGGAACTGTTTTTTTTAAATAATTAGTTGTGTTGATGATACTCAGGAAGGAAAGGGTCAACACTTCTATTGAGATGATCCAATAAAGGTTCCACAAATAGAAGTGTTTTAAGACCCTTTCCTTCCTGAGTATTTAGTTGTTGTTTGTACTCAATTTTTCTATGACGTGTCAGCACAATGTTTCATATTGTAATTAATCCTAACTTATAAATGCTCTCGTTTTAAAATCAATTTTTCTATTCGCTTCGAGTAAAGAATGGCAGGAAGGAGTACCAGGTGTCCAGTATGGTGTTTCTGTTTGCTTAGGTACAGTGAAGACAAGATTAAACTTCATTTTTGAATTCAAATGAAAATTAAATTTTTCAAAGGAAATATATTGAAAATGAAAAAATATGCTTTGAAAATTCGAAGAATAAAACGAGGTCCGTATGTTGACAAAAATTATACTTGAATCATAATATAACATAGGATGATTATTGAAATTGAAGGTTGAAATTTTGTGAAAAAAAGTGTCCTTTACATAATGTCGGAATAATAAGTACCTAGGTCATTCACGAATTCGAAACAAGTGGAAAGGGCTGGGCTGTTATTTAGGGCAAATGCATGGATGAAGGCAATACTCCGTGTAAGTATCTACGAAAGGGATATTGAATTGATTATGCGTCTTCAGTATTCGGAATTCATTTGTCTTCGTTGCTTAGTCTTGCCGATGTTGGCTATTAATTGATTGAAATAGCTACCATTATCACGTTTTAAGAGTGTCTTCAAATTGGAATCAATTATTGAAATTGGAAACTATTTACCTACGGCTTTTTGAGCGCACGTTCTACTTAAACGAGAACTGTATCCTTTTGCCCAAATGTCTGTAATTTTCGAATTTTGAACCGAAAATAATCTCAAACGATAGGGTTCAACTCCCGGATGACGGATTAGTGATCAAATTCAATTCTGTCAGTGGGACCATCCGACCGTAAGCACGATTACTTGTGAAGGGATTGTCCTAGACACTTGGGATTTTCAGGGTGAATTCGGTTCCCAAATGCCGCGGTTCAGTTCGTTAACCAGCCAAGTCATACAGGATGTTCCATAAAATATGTCCATGAAACATTAGTCGCATGACGGTTTCATCACTGCCATACATGGTTATTTCGTAAATTAATCAACCTGATTTCGTGAAAGTGGCCTTATCAAAGCAAAACTCGAAATATTTGGGGAAATTAAATATTGTTAAATTTTTGATGCAAATCACTTGTATAATCTCCCTTTGAAGTTTGTCCATTTTGAAAGTAGACTTCCTGTATAATCAGAGCATACATTAAATCATATGAGTTTCAAATATGTTAGGCTCAAACGAAGTAGCACTAATTAGTATTCCTTAATTGAATAGTATTCCACTAATGGATCAATTACCTACTGTTGAACCTCTGCCACTATTACAATTTAATTAAATGAATTTTCCAAGCTAAACGAAACATTCGTACGAAAGTCGTATGTAATCATTAATTGCATAACTGAATGTCGTAGCGTGCATTATTCATGAAAGACTAATTTATGCCAGGTAAATAATTATGATTGAGAATGTCATTTGCACGGCTGACATGTTCGTGAATGTAAGCTCCCCTGTACAACGCGTTGGGTTGGCTGGTTTCCTGAAACTTTGACGGGAAGTTTGGACAGAGATATATATGTGTTCTGCTTGTAAATTGTAAATCAAATCGTTGAAAGATTATTCTATATCAGTGATTGAATTATTATGGAACCGCAAAGTTTTTGCAGATAGCATGATCAATTAACAATGAATAAAATCCTAGAAATAGAGATTCTTCTTTTCAATATTCCAATTGAATTTTCTATGGTTCTGTTGATACTATGGCTACAAAAGATTAAGTGTATCAGTCTTCATTCACAAGAAAAAATTCACATGAATCGGAATATCTGTTATGGATATATAAAGATTTCCTTTTCAATAGTATTTTCTGTGGTTCTGTTAACACTCTGGCCACAAAATTCTGCATAAACATTAAGTGTATCAATCTTTATCTACAAAATGAATTTCATCCAAATCGAATATTTTTTTATGGAAATATGAGGTTTTTTTTCAATATTTCAATTCAATTTTCTAGGGTTCTGTTCACACAATGAGCACCAAATTTTGCATGAAGCTCATCATGAGCATCTTGCATATGGCCACATTTCATTTCGATAGGTTTTTTTTTCTGTCTGAATTATTGAGGTACACAAATTTCGAATGGCCATATTTTATTGAACACCCTGTACGATTTGGTTGGTTTACGAAATTTACCGAGCCATTTGGGAATTGAAATAACCCTGAACATTTCAAGTCTCTAGGACCATCCCTTCGAAAGTTATTGTGTTAACTAATAAAAGCCCTGAGCAGGTGCTTTTGAGCGCTCGATTATTGGTGGAGCAATAATGCCATTCATTACCTTAAAATTGTATAGGACTTTAGTTCATGCTAAGAATATGAATGCAAAATCTCAGCACTATCGGAATTGTATTCTGGAAATTATTAAAAAAATTAAATACATGCAAAAAAATCAATAATTGAAAAAAAATTATTCAATGCTTAAGATAATCCGATCCTCTTGAAATTTTGCATTAACATTGGGTACATCAATCTTCATTCACAAATAGATTTCAGTCGAATCGAATATTTTGGTATGGAAATTCGTAGATTATTCTTCTCAATATTCCAAGTTAAATTTCTATGGTTCTGTTGACACTATGGCTACATAATTTTAATTGAGGCTTATAATGAGCATCTTGTAAGTGGCCACAAAATTTAATTTCCATTGGTCTGAGGTATTGAGACACAAAAATGTTTAATGTTCATATTTAATGGAATACCCTGTACGATTTGGCTGGTTGACAAACTTAACCGCGGCACTTGGGAACCGAACTCACCCTGGAAATCTCAAGTCTCTAGGAAAATTCCTTCGAAAGTTATCGTGTTTACTGCCGGAAGGTCGGCCCCACCGACAGATTTGAATTTGACCACAGATTCGTCATCGAGGAGTCGAACCTCATAGTTTGCAACTATTTTCGGCTCAAAATGCTGAAAGCGCAGAGATTTTGGCATAACTATATAGCTCTTGTTTGAGTAGAAGGAGCGCTCAACCAGACAATTACAAGTTTCATCGAAAAGTGTGATGAATATTTCCTTTAACAAAAGTTAATTCATTCATTATTGAGAACTTAAAGAAATATATCCGCTTTCCATGCAGATTTCTAATTGGTGCAAAGCATTCTACCAACTTGTGTTATTGCGACGTTATTGTTTTTTTCTACAGAATGAGTAAATCTATTGAATACCAATATACATTGATGATTCAATTAATTCTCCTCAGATTATGTTATATTGATTTTTTTTATCCATCTTCGGAAGTTTGTGTTTCTTATACTATTTGCTATTTAACAGAACTAACTGCGTAACATTGTCCAACTTGCTAGCTGCGAAGATTTTCCAGCAGTATTTATTATGAATGTGAACGTTTCACACCTGATATAACACCTAAATATTTCTTCTTCCCAACCAGTTTCTACTTACTACCAACTCTAAACTTCAACATCGCCTCTTTGAATAGGTACGTGAAATGAATGAATGTTCATAAGTATGTTTTATTATTTCTTAGGAAGCCTTTTTCATTCGGCACACATTTGGAGAAATTATCGAATCTTCAATATTTCGTTATTCTGTGGAATTTGCTCTGCATACAAACATCAATAACTTCGCATTCGCATAAAATAGAAGAATGCTTCGAACCATTTTCAAATCTGCAGGAGAGGCGCATATTTCATTTGAAAGTGGCCACCCAGGTTTTCTCACAATATTTCTTCTTTAACCTGCACGTACAACGTTTTCCATAATGAACTATTCGGCCTATTTTTCGATTGAAATTTAAGTCTTATTTTTCTCTAAAAGGGCAGTTAACGTGTTACACAAAAACACACATCACAGGATGATTCAAAATAACGCCATCAACCACCAAAGTAAGATTTTCCAGATTATTCTGAGAAGAAAAGTTCATAAAAACCAGAAAATTAAAGAAGAAAATTCAAATTCTGCTGTCCGATATTACTCGTATTGCATAGCACACCCCAACGGCAGGATTATAAAATTCATTGAAAATCAAGTTCAGTCGCCATAAAATCTGAAACAAAAGTGAGACAATGACGAACCCTACAGGGTAATTGTTCCTGACAGAGACCTATGGTCTTCATCAAACAGGCTTCTTAGTCCAGATGGTCCCACCTGGTTCACTGATGGCTCTGTTACAGCAACAGAGTCTGGTGCCGGAATCGTGTGTCCTCACTTCAATCAGCCTATCCCTCTGGGGAAGGACTGTTCCATTGTGCAGGCTGAGCTATTTTCGGTTCTTGCATGCGCACTAGAAAATATTCGCAGGGGATACTCTGGCCAGCACATTTACATATGTTGCGACAGCCAAGGAACTCTGAAATCTCTATCCGATGTTTTGGTAGAAGAATGCAGGAAAGCTCTGCGTGGGCTGGGCTCTGATAACTTTTTGAAAGTAATCTGGTGTCCGGCTCACGCGGATATACCTGGTAACGTAAAGGCAGATGAACTGGCTAGGCGGGGAGCCGGATTAGCATTTGTTGGTCCGGAGCCTGCGCTGCCAATCTGTCGCACATCTGTCAGAAGTTTCTTCAGGAACTGGCTGAACAGGGCATTTTCCTTGGAATGGAGCGCAGGGGTAGGCCTGAGGTGGTCGAGGATTCTCATTGAGAGACCGTCCTCGCGATCTGAGGTCAATAGGCTTCTGTTGCTGGAGAGGAAACAACTCGGTCTGGTGACTGTTGCATTGACTGGTCACCTGTTTAACAAGCATTTGAAGAGAATGGGATTGACGAGCTGCTTGTGAAAGAAAATAATAAATATAAGAATGACAACATAGGAAAATGGTGTACAAAATTAGGGAATTAATTTCACTTCAGGGCACAAAAAAACTTTATTCTGGGCACTTTATCAGCAGTTACGTACTCACTTGTCAAAAGTGTTAATGGTTTGAATTTTTCGGTGATCATGAGAGCTTTTGGATGATATGGTATCGGCAATCGATAGGATGACGAGAATTAAATGTCAGACGATAATTAACTTAACGAGAACGACGAAATTCCAGATATATATGAATAATGAAAGAATTCCTGTGAGTATACAGATACAAATTATTGGCAAAAATTCGAATGATAAGAGTATAAAATAACGTTAATAATTCGTTTAAGTCAATTTCAATAAAACCTCTAACTAGAAGAAATCGGCTTAGTATCAATCTCAGAGTCGGAATTATTTCTCTCCATAAACATTACGAGCTTTTATACCTATTAATTAATTATTTTGTATTATTTTCCTAACGTTAAAATATTCAACTCAATTCTCGAATGCCGTGTGGTGAATTGAAATCTGTAGGTAGGCGTTTAAAGTCATAAGAATTAGAATCACCAGAATACTTTTTAATCCAACTTGGTCAGCATCATATTTCACCAGAAAACAACCTTTACTACAGAAGCCGCTCTTAATCAATCAACTTCTAGACGACAATATACCTCTACCGCAAATCCAAATGTCATCCATTTGGTGATCCTTAAAAGTTCTGAAAATCCAATCACGCAGGGCCAAAGCCCAAGGAACCCCTAGTTAAAGGTCGCAAACTTGCGAGCACTCTGAAAGAAAATGACTCCCGTTTCGTTGCATTCCGTGCGACTCTTATCTGATCGGGTTATGGGTCCTCATTTTTCTTCAGCGATCAATCACAAATGGAATCTGGTAGTCAAGCAAGTTCAGGGAAACGGGGCTACGACAAAATGTATTTGCAGAATCGTTCGTGATCTATTTCGGAGGAAATGATGCCTATCTTACATCTAGCAGGAGAACCTGCTTTGAATTTCGACGGTTTAGGGAAATAGCACGTTGGAGCTGGGAAAATCAGGGGATGAAATGTGTTTCGTATGAAGAAGCAGTGAAAATCTGTTTTGATACGATTAGATATCTGCAATAACGTGTTTTCCACTTCAATATTGGAATCTCTTCCAGAAATTTTTCATATTAAATTAGCGGACTTCGCCTGCATACACATGAATTCTTTTAATTCGATATTGGCGTTTAGTTGCAGTATAAATGAATAACCTAGATACCGACTACAGCGCCATCTGCTAGGCTGTTTTGTTTATCTAAACTATTCAGGATGCCACCCAAACGCATACAAAAAATTCATTAAAATCGGTACATCCGTTAAGTAGGAGTTCAGTGACTGGGTACACACGTAGAAAACAATTTAATACAATGTGTTTCTTGATTGATGCAGAAGATTTAAAGGGGTGATTCCCTAAATCATTCTACGAAAGAAAGTTTCCATGAAGATACAGGGTAAATTCCCTTAAAAACTGAGTTATCCCAAACTTTTAATTATTTTTAGCTCATTCGTTTCATTTGTGACCAAATAATCTCTTCTATATTTTTTGTGCCAGGCGCCGTTGTAACGCTTATCTGTTGCCAGAAGTCTATTGAAAGCTTATCCTGTTTCCATGAACATCAGCCACTACAGGAGACAAAATAGCGCATTGGAAGCAGAGCACTTATTGGACCCTTGAGTAGTTATAAGTTTGTGTAACTTGAGCAAAATCAATGATTTCCTCTTATAAATGAAAAATCATTATCCAACCTCTGTGTGTTATCAGTTACCCAAGACATATCATTGTTTACCACCCATATATCCGCCAAGAATAACAAATAGCGAAATTTATTATCAACCATTTCGAATTCAACCATACTCAGCAGCTGATCGCTGATCTACCACAGATACCACAAGATTTTTTGAAAATAGAAAGAATTATGTTACTCGTAAGTGCAGGCGGACATACTCGTATACTGAAAAGAATATTCGAGAAATGAATGCAAATCTATAAAAATGAAAATTTATGTCCTAACTATTTGCCTTTTTTTATTGTGAAGTTTTCAAGCTCCCAAAACACTCATTATAAAAATGGCAATCCATTATGAACACAAATGATTGTTCAAAACTTCTCGTTACATTAAACATATTTTCTCTTTGTATCACAGACAAATATCAATACGTAGGGTAATTTCTCATGAATTGCATCTAAAATTATACCCACTAATATTCTATCAATATCAGTCTTACAACGTATATTCATTTCCATTAATCTTGAGTGGAATCTTTGAATGATGTCTCCTTATAAATGAAAAATCCTTATCCAACCTCTCTGTGTCATCAGTTATCCAAGACGTCATTTTTTTCCACTCATATCCGCCAAGAATAACGAGGAGCAAAATTCAGTATCATCCATTTTAGATTCAGCCATATTCAACCGCTGATCGATGATCGTATAAGTCTTTGTCCATAAAATTAAATTCCACCACGGTCACAGTTTTCTGCTTCATATCTCTTGCTCTAGTGCGGAGTTTGCAATATTCAGGGTTCTTGCTAGACACCGGGCTACATTCAATGAAAGCGCGCAGTAGTATGGATCCATTTGCTGAGGTTTTGACTTCACTGGCGTATGAACGATAATTTATCATGGCTTCTCATTAAGTGTGAATAACAGGGACGGTTTCAGAAGTCGAACTCCATGGATAAATCACTACAAATACAATAAATTATGTGTACACGAGAAAATTGCTAGGGGCGGAACTCTGGTTCACCGGAAGCCATTCAGTATTCATGCTTTGATCGTGGAATTTAGCTTGAGGGAAGCATTGAAGACGGATCCTTTGGAGTAGGTAAGATGGCAATTGTTGTACATGTCTATAACAGGCGTTGTCTCATAGATGGACTGTCGGAGTATAGATATGAGTTGCTTTGTGATTATAGCATGTGCTGTTTCAAAGGTATGATTTCTTCGACAGAAATATATATGAAGTGAGGGTTTTTTTCAAAATAGACCCTTAGCTTACTGAACCATCTTGATTCTTATCTATTTATTTCATATTGGCATTTTGCTCGCTCTGTGGGATAAATCGTCATCCTTGGCAATAGAAGTACTTCCGATGAGCTCAATAAAAGTCACAAGTAATCACAATAACTATAATGAATAACTCAATCAACTCACAGAAGAATTTTTACAGCATTACAAGACATCTCTGCTATAAAAATTCAACGACTTGTTAAACATCGATGAAACATAATTATGAAATAGTTATTTTCGTGACGGTCCCAAAAATAGGGTTTTTTGGACTAGTTCACAAAATTCGAGTACAAGCCGCAGGCTTTCATGGAGAAAAACTATCGCTGCTGCTTTCCATATTTTATTACGAATTGATGCGATCAGAAAGCAAGCCAAATTTTGACAAAGTCCAAATGAACTGTCAGTCGTTATTTCGTTGCTGTCGTAATGATTACGAAAGACGTGCTTTTTTCTGGACAAGGTCATGAAATGCTATTTTCTGAAAGAACACGGTCCCTGCAAGTGGGTACATCCCAGAGAGTTGCCGAAAAAATACTTATACTCCTCACGTAGTACTGGAAAAATGCTATTTACAGCGTCGCGTCGTAGCGAAACATTTAGGCGCCTTAAAATTATTCGTAAGTCAAGTGGCATAACTCCAAAACGTGGTCTGCCGCAGGGATGTCCATCCTCAGTTCAGTTCAGAGGGCGCTACGTCTCTCACAATTCCTTCTCTGCTCCTACACAAGTTCGTAAAGGCACTCATCGCATACTAATTTTTCACTCCCTTCATTCAATCTCGATCAAGCGAGTTCCGAATATTCTCGTGACGGATAGCCTCAATTAAAATCCTTCTGATTGTACGTTCGTGGCGAAACTAAAGACCCCCAGCAGAAGAGGTTAGACATCACCCAACAAACAAAGCAAAAAATTCAGCTCTCTAACGGATGTGAATAATCTACTTCATTTAGGTATAATGTTAGATAAATGAAAGGTTGTTCATCAACTACCAAATGGTAAATTAAATAAAGTTCAAGACCAAACATATGTTCGTTGAAATGAAACATTGTTTTTCTATTGCCAATGTATGACTCTTGATGAATATTGTTTTTAAGTGTAACTTGACTTACATCCATGACATCCAAACATACAACTGCATACCTAGTTTAATTCATTTGAACATTTCTTCTAGTTTACTCACCAAAATGGTACTGCGTTGGGTAGTTATTTCAATTGAATAATTGCTTATGATAATACAGGGTAAGGCATCTGATCTCATCTGTTTTCATAGTGCGTTAGCGTTGTGGAAATAATTATTTGTTTTTGACAAGTGTAGCCACATATGTCTATATGTCAATAGTCAATTTAATTTATTGAATTAATTTATGTTGTAAAACAGTTTATATTGAGCAATTCGGTTGTACAGGTGCAAATAAATTTTCGTCTCGAATTTAATGTGAAAAGACACGGAAGAATTCCAATACGCCAAACCGTAATGAGGTCGGTAAGAGATTTTGATATTAGAGCGAATGTTGCATCAAATTTTCGTGGAGGTATACGTATAGTACGAACACCGAAAAATATTGAACTGGTAAGACAAGCTATGATACGAAGTCCAAATCGGTCTGTATCAAGGCAGTCACTTGCTTGGCACATTTCCAACAGGACATGGCAAAGAATTCTGCATTCTGATTTGCACTTCCACCCATACAAAATCCAAGTAGTTCAAAAGTTAAAAGAAGCAAACAAACAACATCGTGTTGCATTCTGTATACAATTTTTACAAATTTTAAAAAATTACGAAAACCAGTTAAATTTCTTGACGCTGTCAAACAAAGCGCACTTTCATTCAAGCGGATATGTAAACAAGCAAATTAATCGTTATTGGTCCGACGTTAATCCGCAACAGTATGGTCCTGGTCACCGTATGGTGTGGTGTTTCAGTTTTTGGAATCATAGGGCCAAATTTTACTGAAGGCACCAACAGAAATGTTACGATAAATTCCGAACGTTATGTTAAAATGTATCGGATATTTTTACAACCCGAATTGCGAAGACTAGGACAAAATCATATTTGGTTCCAGCAAGATGGGGCTATCGCACATACAGCACAACAAACACGAAGTTTGTTGCAAGAAATGTTCCCAGGTCGCTTGATTTCAAAATTTGGTGACATAACAATACCAGCTAATGCCCCCGATTTGACGGGTCCTGATTTTTTCTCTGGGGGCATCTAAAGGAAAATGTTTATGAAAGGCGTCTCAATACCATCAAAGTAGTTTTCATGGTCCAAACAATGATATTTTGGTATATTCAATTCAGGTAATAAATCAGTAATGTAAAATTTCAATCTTTAGTCGTTAGGTAACTCTCTCTTATTAACTTGTCCATTTCAAGATGTAAACTGACATTGTAAGTAATCAGCGATTTATACATCTTTCTTATAATATTTACAACATTGCGTATCAATCTGACATAAAAATAAACAACATAACCTGAAATGTTAATGAACAAATTTCCATGCACTTCTTTGTGCTGAATGCCTCAATAAAATGTGACCGGGGTATAACTGACATTGTCGTTTCCATTCCAAGGAGCATAGAACTGGCGGCACCACATTGTGCTAAGCAGAAATTCGATTCATCCCGGAATCTTTACTCTTATTCCTGGCCGAGTGTCAGGAACAATTCCAGCCACCAAATTAGATTACTCCGAGGCCTTTTAAGAAGATTCATTATGTGTTTCGGCAACTGGAGGCGGGCCATTTGCAATCCCGAAAATAGGCCTGTTAGGCTTAGAGGTGGGGGAATGAGATTATCCACCGGCTTTTGGTCAATTTCTGCCTTGAAAAATGTCGTAGGCGTGAACGTGTGGAGCAATTTCCTCGCAACTCATTCAGATAGCTGCATTCAATTCTGGTATGGTAATAGGTTTCATTCTTCTGGATCCTCTGGTTCGGCTAGATGATAATCTCAAAGAGGCCTTCTTGATCTTATACATATACACACATCCTAGGTTTCTCAGGAAATTAACAATTTATGTTCTGGAAATAAAATTAATATTTTCTTCTATGTGAACTGCACTATATTTGATGGAAAAGCTTTTTCTGTTACTCATTGCTTTATGCAGGATGAGACAAAATAAGAGTATATTCAATCATCAATACGTCCATCTAAGAGAAATTCATAGATAACATTAGTTGATTAGTACACGAGTTATACATTTATAATCTAGGTAATACAGATAACTCAACGGAAATTTTTGATTCGGTTCTATAAATTCATTTTTTCCCGTGTTTACTATATAGGTACACTCGAATGAAAAATTTGAACCCGATTGGTTTTCTTGTTTCGAAAATTTTCGAGCAGAAAGATTTGAAATGATTGTAACTCGAGAACCATTCTACTGGTTCGAATTAACGAACTTAAACAAGGTATTGAAACTTTACTTATATGCTGAAAAGTCTCCTCGCCATATCGTCGCAAAGTCTTTATTATCATTACTGAGCCACTAAATTTAATAATTGTCCTGATGTGATCATCTACCTATATTCGTGACATATTCGACCAATTCACGGAATTTTAATCCTTCTTTTCACCTGCCCTGAAAAGTTCATATCCCTAGCTCCTTCTTTCCTGAAGTTATAAGCCGGGTTTCACAAAATTCCAATCACGTTCATTAATAGAAATGTCTTCATTTCTGTGCGATGTCAAAAACCATCAATTTAATTTCAAATAAACGATTTTATTGCCAATCAAGCTTTGTGAAACCCACTGAGAATATCCATGTTTTTGACCTTGGATTTTTGATCAGTGAAACCAACCGAGTCGCCAGACTTTACTCCCAGGCTCCCCTAGGAACAAGCTAGAAAAAAAGCTATAGTGCTAAACTCTAGTACTAGACAAAGAATAATCTACTCCATAGCTTCAAAATGCATACTTTATAGACAAAAAACATATTCGCGTTCGGAAAAAAAGATAATTGTGATAATTGTGACCATAGACAAACTAATAAAATAGATGAGCCTCTCGTATATTCCGCGACATCTGTCGGAGGAGGAGACTAATACACGAAAAAATTATTTTCAATTTGATAGTTAGATGTCGTTGCATTCATGGAAATCCTATCGAGAAAATAGTAAGTATGTAAAATCATTATTATCAAAAAACCTCTGAATTGTCAACTGACACAAGGAGTGGTTTGACACGTTCTTTTTGAAATATAATAAATTTCGATATGCCTGCAAGAGTGAAGACGTGCTGTGTTATTGGATGTGAAAATCGAGATGCAAGAAGGTAATTATAAATTTACATGTATATTCTGTTAACTATAAGAATTAAGATACTCGTAGTTTTCAAAAAAGTTTTTCATGTATTGAATAAGTTTAGTCGGTAAATACTCATATTTGTATTATTGAATTCATTATTTTAGTTTTTGAGAATGTATTCAATGCAATTATTAGTTTAATGATTAGATATTTATGAAATAAATCTGTATTTTCAATTGGTGATACCTATTTCAGTTAATAAATTTTCATTCTATCCAGAATTTGATTATTGATCCTCATTTCTCGATTCCAAAAGAAAATCAGATGAATGTTCGTTGCAGGTATTATTTTCATGAAAATAAATTTCCTCACTCATCGATAACTTGCACGAATCCATTTCTGATTTCCTTTTGGAAATTGAATTTCAAAAAACTTTTTGCCTCTTGTATATGTGTGTACCTACCTATTCAAAAGGTGCACTACAGAATTCTTTTTGAGGCAGCTTTACGATACAGATTCCTTTTTCAATTGAGCTATTTTCACGAATTAGTAATGTTGTACAAAAAAAGATGGCGTTGAAGCTTGTTCTACTATACTTCTACTAGTGTCTCATCTATTCTCCATTTAGTTAGTCTATGATTGTGACTAATTGTGAAGGTTTGCGGGTTCAGCTAAGTCGTTTGACTCCACTTCAGACTCGAAATTCGAAACTGAAAAACTGTTGTTGCACTATGCTACATTAGGAACAAGTTCAAGCGCGGATCCAGGGGGGCCATGGGGGTCATGTCTCGATTGAAAAAAATAGAATAGAATTTGAGTGTTCGTAAACATTTAATCTGTTTTCGTTTTTTCTAGTTGCTCATCATATTTTAGTGAATATTGGAGGGTAATTAGTTCCAATACCTAATGAAAAATATCTAAATTTCGAAAGAATAATTTGTCCATATGTTCAAATTCACTGATTAGTATTGACTTTTGCTATTTAGGTAGTTATACCTTTGTAATTATTCTCATTAAGTTTAAGAATTTTATTTTTGGATTGCTGATTTGTCAATTGGCGGGCATGTAATCCACCTGACTGTAACCCCCCTTTCTCGAGAGCTGGATACGCCTCTGGCAAACAAGCTCAACTCTTGTACTAGTCGGCGAATAATCCACTCAATTGATTCGAAATGTATACCTTATAGACTGAAACAAATTCACGTTCATGAAAGAGATGATTATAATTCCTAGACTAATTGTGAAGATTCGCACAGATCCAGGTACCCATTGACGTATATCAATATACGCTTTTCATAATCCTTTCGTGTAATCTTCTCGAAACGGCCAGCCTTTCAACGAGGGATTCCCAAATGAAAATCCTGCCTGTCTCGCAGCTTAAAACGGGCGCAGTGCTTTCGTCCATCTTTTTCGAGCTAGATTAAGCCGAGCCGTTCTCACAATCGGTTCACTTAGAACTAACAGCAGTATTTGAGATTCGATTCAGGTCCGAGGATACCGATACTCTTAAGCTATATTGGATTTTCCGGAATAAAATGAATATATGACAGTTATAGCAAACAGTGAGGTGTCATCGATATTAAGTTTTTTATTTGTTTCTCATTTGTAAACGTCAGTTTCCAAAAACACAATATTAATCAGGAAGTTTATTTAATCAAGTCACTAACTTGTAAAACTGACCGTTAACTTGCAAAATTTTTACAAGTTAGTAGTATTATTTACTTTAGAAAATTTTGTTTTATCGTCATATATGTTGAAAATCATGGTACAATTGTTATTTTCAGTAACACAGATTTTTTATGATCATCGAGTTGATACTGATGATGATAAACCATCTGTTGACTCAAAAACTGCTGAACTTGAGGACTGCAGAACATTTGTAGTCTCCTTACTACCAAAAAATTTGCTAGACATTTCGATTTTTTGTTGACCGAATCATCGACATAACTCATCGCAATTTCTGTGCTCTTCCACCCTCCTGCCATAGATTTATAATACTTATTAGTATTATAGGTCCATGCCTCCTGCACGCTTTAGTGCTAAAATATCTCCACCCGAATCCGCAACGATAGTGGCTACAGTTCTGCGAAAAGAGTGGCCGGTGTCTGGGTCTTTTAAACCTAAATATTTCGCTATTTGCTTTGGGACACCACCAATAGTGTGCTGGCCAGTATTAAGGGAAATGCATTTTCCATGTCGGTATGTCCAAAAAAATCTTAGGCTTTCTGTTCCAGGAGTCTGAAGATTACACATTTTCTGTATAACATGCAGGGCTTGAAGCTGCAGCCATCATCAGTTATGGTGAATCTTCTTGTTAAATTTCTGTTTGCCGCAATGTCACAATAACGTATTTGCCCATATCTTCTACATCAATCATGTTTAAGGAGAGAATTTCGTCCCATCGACAACATCCAAAAATCCCGAATATTGTTACAATTTTCGCCAGCAACCACTGGTCATCAGGAGCTTGTAAAAGAAATTATTCAGCCTCTTCTTTACTTAATACCTTGGCCTTTTTTGGCGTATAACGCTTATTTTTTCGTTTCAGAGACGCTATAACCTTTTGAAATCTGCCGATGACAACTAAATGTCATATTTTTCAATACATTTTTTAAGGAAAACAAATCTGCGAACAGGGGCATTTTCTTTCATTTCCAAGCAGCTTATCAGCATAGACCATTTTGCCCATGAAGTATTAGGGCTGAATATAGCTGATAGTTGATTCAAGTACCAACAAAACATCTTCAGTTACACTAATCACATTTTTTTTGTTTTGTCACTTTTGAGGTCGTCGTATTCTCGCTCGTACCTTGAAGCTGATTTTGCAGGTAATAAACTTGAAGCTACACTGCTGGCTGCCTCAATAATTTCTTTTGGTAAATTCATTTTTCGCTTTCGCCAAAAACAAATGTAAAGGAAAATAAACAGACATGTTCATGGCAACGCTTCCATAGCTTACGACATTTGCGACAAATTATTGAGATTTTTTTGGAATTCATCTAAACTTTTTACAAATGAGGAACAAATACAATATAAAACAATACACGCAAGGTAACGGGTTTTACTGGCTCAAGGAGGTAACTGACTCGCCTGCGGCTCCTCAATTATATCCTCCATTCGCCAGTTAAAACTTTCTTACCTTGCTAGTAATGTTATATACTATTGGGGTCTTGTTCTCACGGAAACCGCTTTCCATATTTTTGTTATAAAATTGTATGCCTTTCAGATTTTTATCGGAATCTAATTGTGATTATCAGGGTGATATGTTTCGGTTCTCTTTCATTCTCAACCAAACATTATTTCAGTTGAAATATTTGCAGAGCCCATAGAAGAATCAGGTTACATAAGTAAAATCATTAACGAGAAAATTAGTCTTTTGACAAAGTCATTTAATCAAAAATGATATTCATATCTGGACACAATTCTTCGATCATATGCTAATCATCGACCATTTTCAAACTAACTCAATCAGAAAAAAAATTAATGAGAGCCCTGAGCAAGTGCTTTTGAGCGTTCGTTCATTGGTGAAGCAATGAAGCTCTATCACCTCAAAATTTTTTATAGGACTCGAATTTAATGCTTAGTATATAAATAAAAATGTCAGCATGATCGGAATTATATTCTGAAAATTATTCGAAAAATGAAGTATGTAAACAATCAGTAATTAAAAAAAATAAATTATATAGTCTAGAAACTTCGCAAGAACATTCAGTATATTAATCTTCATTCGACAAATGAATTTCACTCGCATCGGATAACTTATTATAGAAATATAAAGATTCTTCTTTTCAATAATATTCCAATTGAATTTTCTATGGTTTTGTTAACACTATTGACACAAAATTTCGCATGAAGCTCATCATGAGCGTCTTGAATGAGGCCGCAAAATTTAATTTCGATAGGTTTCGTTTTGTCTATTGAGGAACATCCTGTAGGATTTCGCTGGTTAACGAACCTAACCTAGGCATTTAGGTCCCGAGCTCACCCTGAAAATTCCAAGTCTCTAGGACAATCCCTTCAATAGTTATCGTGTTGACCTACGGCCGGACGGACCCACGGCAGAAACAAATTTGATCATGAATCCGGGAGTTGGACCCTATCGTTTGAAACCTTTTTGGCTCAAAATTCGAACATTACAGATATTTGGACAAAACGATATAGCACAAGTTTGAGTAAAACGAGCGAACAAAATGCCACCCATGGTCATCCGGCTTTAATTTTTCAGAAGATTTTGTATTTTAATGGTACGTAAACTAAGATCATCACGTGAATTTTTTAACGTTATAGAGGGAAAAAGAAAAACAAGTTGAGAGCGCCGACCTATCCATATTTCGTTGTGTTCTTCAAAACCTTGTTCTACAGAAGCATTTTTTGTTGGTACTCACATTCTTCATTCTGTTGATGGTTTCAAATCAGAAACAATTGAATTAGTACAAAAACTAACCTTATCGATAAAAAAAACCAATTAAAACTCTTCGTACAAATTATATGGAAAAATTCGACAAGCACGCGTCAAATATAAAATGATGGTGAAAGAGCAAAAAAACCAAATGTCGTAGATATCTAGAATTTCCTGAAATTGATCCAAATTTCCTTGAATTTCGAAGGGACCACCACTAGAAGCCGCTTCCGTTCTTTTCATTATCGAATGAATTTCAAATCAGTATCGATTGAGCGCATAAAGGAAAATTTGCATTCAGGGAATATCCGGTTACTGTAACTTTTATTGTTATTCGGTCGTTTCTTAGATTCCTTGGCTCTTGAGTGAAGTAAAATGGATAAGGATGAAATTATGTTAGCATTCCACTACCGATAAGAGGTTGCTGGTATAATATCGCTATTATTGGATTATTGGATATCAGGAGTATTTACTTGAAATGGCAGCAGGCTAACTTATAGGTACCTGAATGGAAAATTTTCTAATAAAAAGGAAAAAACCTCGATTTACATATAAACAATTATTGACATCTCTTTAAACAGGTTTATAGTAGAAAAAATGATTCATTCTAAAAGATTTCTATAGCGAGAAAAGTGACAACATTTTTGACCACTAAATGAATTGACACTTCAAAATGATTTGTGTACTTTCTATTGGATTCGAAATTCGAATAAATCATTCAAGTTTACGATATTTCATGAAAAAGCTAATCATAAACCACTCAATGCTTCTGCTTCTTTCAATGGCGAGTGCTCTCCTACGAATGAAGCTTTGTATTTGTACTTGAATAAATGTAATTCGTCGTTTGTAATATTTATTGAACTGTTTCAGTTGATGTGTATAATCTTGTCAAGAATTTGTACGTAAAATGAATTGCAAAACAAATTAACATCGATGAAAAACAAGCAATGGGATGTATGGCATTAGCAATAAAATTAAATAAATACAAAAATGGACATATTGGATTGACAAGAGGCCAAGAGCCTTTTCTCAAACTGATAATATTTTGTTAAAAAAAATCCGAAAAATAAAAAAAAATTGAATTCATGTGTAATTTTTACTCATTGAATAATACCTATATATCCTAAAATGAACATTGAACTTGCAATATTATAATTTATATTATGTACATACAGGGTTTTCCTTTTAAGTTGGCCTATTAGACGTTTCTGGAGAACTAGTTTTTCGTTCTGAAATTTAAGGTGAAGCCTTGAGGGTAAAGAAACTCTTCGCCTAAAATATTTTCAAGTCGACAGTGTTGCCACGTCTATCCCAAACACATATCTACTTTCTTATTTCAAATGAAACTACCTATATTTTCTTTTATGTATCGATTCAATACCAAATTCTCAGTATAACATACTGGAAAAAAATTTCTTTACCATGCACTGTTGCCAAGTTATGCACAAATTCTTGAAAATTTCGACATCTGTAATGCCAGTTTGGAAATGCAATATCTCGATTATTTTCTATTCAAACGAAACCAAACTCAGCAGTCTCATGGTAAAGAAATCGCGCATTCATGTGGTACATTCTATATTTCGATACGTCTTGAGGTTTTTCGAAGATATTGCTCCGAAAATGTGCAACTTTAAATTGAAATATTTCGGGAATTTCAAATGGCAAGTCCATATTTATTTTACAGCATTCGATTCGAAATGAAAAATGAATGGCAGTCTCTTCTCACACTAATTATTTATTTTGGATAGTTTTTGAATGAGATGAGAAAAACTGAAATTCTTCAGTATTTGTAGTCATAATCTATGGTCGTGTTCACGATGAAATGGCTCTATGATTATGAGGTAAATTATTGAAGTAGATTTTATGGTTGAAATCATAAAGAGTGTTCGATGATCACGGATGTCATAGAAAAAGTTTTCCCATGTTATTCAAACACGGTTCAGGTTGTTTCACAATTCACGGAAAATGCCAAAAAATCATTGAAAGGACCTGTAGGACCTTCAACGATCGTTATCCACATTTAGCAAGAATGACTGGAAGGAAATCCCGAAAACTCTTTTGGCTTTTTGTAATCCTGGCCCAATGTTCATAATCTCAACCATAGAATTCATTCCGATTATTCACTTTATAATCACACAGCATAATGTCCATAGATCATGTCTATAAATACTGAAGAATTTCAGTATTTTTCATCTCATTCAAAAACTGTCCAAAATAAATAATTAGTGTGAAAGGAGACTGCCATTAATTTTTTATTTAGAATGAAATGCTGTAAAATGAATGGGGGGTTGCCATTTGAAAATCTCGAAATATTTCAATTTTGTGTACCACATTTTCGGAGCAATATTTTTGAAAAACCTTACAATTTATCAAAATACTGAATATACCAATTGAATGCACGATTTCTTTACTATGAGCCTGCTGAGTTTGGTTCCGTTCGAATAGAAAATAATCGAGATATTGCATTCTCAAACTGGCAATGCAGATGTCAAAAATTTCAAGAATTTGTGCATAACTTGGCAACAGTGCATAGTAGAAAAAAATGTTTCAGTATGTTATACTGAGAATTTGGTATTGAATCGATACATAAAAGAAAATATATTATGTAATTCTATTTGAAATAAGAAAGTGGATATGTGTTTGAGATAGACGTGGCAACACTGTCGACTTGAAAATATTTTAGGCGAAGACTTTCTTTACCCTCAAGGCTCCACCTAAAATTTCAAAACGAAATATCCCCTATTCTCCAAAAATGTCTAATAGGCCAACTTAAAAGGAAAACCCTGTATATGCATAGTATACCATAAAAAGTGTAAAAAATACGGAAATGTTGCTGACTATGTGGAGAATTCGCTGTTGAGCAAAATGTCGAAACGCTTAATAAATAGGTACTATGCAGCTTATTTGAAACACATTGAGTCTGAGATCGTTGATGACTGTGGCGGTAAGAGTTTCTGGAAGTTTATGTCCAATAAAAGAAAATCAAGGTTATTCATTCCCAAAAATATGTCATTTGACAACCTCTCTGCGGGTCACCAAGTCGAGATATGTGACCTGTTTGCCACCTTTTCAAAAGTACATTTGAGAACCCTGGAAACTACGATTCTTATACTTCAGGGGCTCTGCAAGTACCAATTGCAGTGGTATCCGAGCTAAAGGTCTACAATCTTTTAAAAAATTCAAAGTTGAACAAGTCTTCAGGTCCTGACGGTATTCCCCCTCTTTTCATAAAAAATTGTATAGATAACCTAACCACTCCTTTAACTTTAATATACAATCTATCACTTTCGTCGTATTACCCTACATTATGGAAGTTGAGCCACGTGATACCAATACACAAGGGAGGCAAAAGAGATGACGTCACTAATTACAGACCCATCAGTAAACTTTAAATATTTGGCAAAGTCTAGGAACAAATAGTCTATGATTTACTTCTGAGTGAAACTAAATGGTATATTATACTAGCAAACCCGGCGAACTCCGTTTCGCCACCAGATGGCTTCGTTTTCTGTAACATTTCGTTTGGTGTTAAAAAAATGAAGAAAAATTTTTTTTTTATTTTTGAAAAGGAACAACAGTAATAAATTCATTTCGATTACAAAAATGAAGTGTTACTTAGTTAAACTTCTCTAAGTAAATGAAAGAGAATCCAAAGTAAATACTGAATCGAATCGTTATACGTTTCCGCAATATTTTTGAAATTGATTTTTGGCCTGACGTAAACACAAACAAAGCGGATGGTTTTTCAACTCGTGAACACGTATAAAGTATAACTGCCATGTAAAAAACAATGATTTTCTAGTCAGGCCAGTAGATCTACCTTTTTAAGTAGATTTGTGAAACCGGTAGATCTACCTTTCTAAGTAGGATAATTTAACCGGTAGATCAAATGAACCGATAGATCAGATGAACAGTAGGTCTTTCGAACCGTTTTGTATACCTCGATAGATCATCATTGGTTATTGATGTTCATAGATATTTGATATATTCCTTGGTATCTGTCTGACTACACTACACACCCTGTATATACTCAGAGCGTCTATTGAACATTTATGGGAAAAGTAATACAAATGTTCGTGTTAGGAAGTAGAAAATTACAATATTTGGCATTTTTATGAAGAGACCCTGTATAAATCAAACCACCATCGATAGTAAATCATTTGAAATTCAAAAACTTCTTCGTTTCTGTGGAAATGTCCCTGTGATAATGCAGAAATTCAAAATATTCGACATGTTTATAGGAGCACCCCGTATGAATCCGAAGAGTATCTATATTTAAAATTCCACCTCCTATAACGAATCACTCGAAATTCAAAAGCCCCTTCAATTTCATTGAAAGCTTTTGTTATAACGTAGAAATGTGAAATAATTGATAGATTTATAGAAACACCCTGTATATATCTAAAACGTACCTGTATAAAACATGCACATGAAAATTTTGAATTATTTTCATCAGCTTTCTTTGAACCTGGAAAAAATACTTTTTATCCAGAATAAACAGAACATGCCACCATGGGGTTTCGAAACCGGTACACTACCAGGTCCACACACCTAGACGTTAGTCGTTACACCACTTGCCTTGTTACACGTGACGACTGTTTATCTCAGACTTCAACGGGTTTTAACATGTAAACATATCAGGAAATCGAAAAAATATATTGAAATATCGATAATTATCATAATACATACAGTTTGATATCATTTCCTTGCGTATTTTTTTCTAAAATACGAATAATCCCCGAATTTTGTTCTCATTACGTTATTTGTCAGGGAAATTCGGTTTAGTAGAAACCTCAAATATCACTGCGACCTGAAATGATGCTTTTGATCGCTGAAATGTTAGGAATTCGTTGAATGAACGTTGAAGTTGATGATTTCATATGGACTTACCTATTCAAATAACGTTTTCCACTCGAAACGAACAAATGTTCACATGAGACGTACCTATGTCAAAAATATTTTCTTCTTCCTGGTTATTTCAGAATTTCTGCAACGAATATCTTCGTTAATTAACGTTATAGAGTTACTCGAAAACGATATTCGTACCTTTTTTGATTCGGATCTGGCCTTTTTCTTCTGAAATGAGGAAATTGTTGGAAGCACTTCCCTCTCGAAAGGAGACTTGACAGTTGTCATTGAATTCGATGTCATAAATAATGAAATTTTCAGAAATGTACCAATTTCCTACGTTCTTCTCGATATCTTGAAATTTTTCCTGAATTTTCTTTGCTACAAACCTCGCGGAGCCCGAGACCTTTCCAACGAATTGAAAACCGTTGAAATCGGTTCGTGCGTTCTGGAGTTGAAGCGTCAGGGAGGAAAACCCGACTTATTTTTATATAGTAGATTATAAGGATTAAAAGTGCATCTTTTTTTTACGAGCAATATTTGCAGTTGCGAGGCGCAGCCGAGCGAATGCAGAATTGCGAGTTAAAATAGGCACTTTTAATCCGAATAATATATACTATTTTTTCTCCAACCAAGTCAAAATTACAATAAAATTGGTTTTAGTGAAAAATAGTTCATAATTTGGTTATGAATTTGAACACAAAATCATGACAGTGATTGTCAAGTAGACTTCAAATGCATTTACTTTTAATTCAAGGATTAAAAAGTAGCGTTTTTAATCCTAGGATTAAAAGTGTTGCTAAGCAACGAGCAAATTTTTGTACGGTAAGAGAATTTATGACTTTTGCACCTGAAAATAGTACAGAAAAGTCAACATTTTTTGATGGTTGGAGAAAAAAGCATATCATACCACAGCAACACCGATTTTATCCCGGACGATCGGTTGAAACAAACCTTACTCTGTACGTTGAGTTCATTTCTCAATCAATGGATGCCGGTTATCAGGTGGGCTCGATTTACACAGACTTCAGCAAAGCATTTGACAAAATTGATCCCAAACTATTAATCGGTAAACTTGCTGAGGTGTGTGAAATTTCCGGTCTGCCTGATTACATTAGGTCTTACATAGGCGAAAGAAAACAAGTGGTGGTGGTGAACGGATACGAATCGTCCGAATATGTAAACACATCCGGTGTACCTCAGGGTAGTCAATTAGGTCCTTTATTGTTCATAATATTCATCAACGATAATATTAAAAGTTTTTATGTTCTCTTTCTTTCTATTGTACGCTGATGATCTCAAACTTTTTCGTAGAATAAAATCACCAGATGACTGTCAAAGACTTCAAGATGATTTGGATCGGTTGGTTGCTTATTGTGCACAGAACAACATCTATATTAATTTTAACAAGTGTATATCATTATCGTTCACCAACAACAAGAACAAAATATCGTATGAATATAGTATCGACGGCAATAAAATAAAAAAGGCTCAAAATGTGAAGGATTTAGGCATTGTAATAAATACATAAATAGACTGCAACGAATTCAAAATAAGTTTTTGAGGTACATCGCATTCAAAACGAATCAACAAATCCTAGACAGTGATTACTCGACCATTCAGAACCGGTATTATAATCTAATTCAAGCGGATGACCTTGTCATCATTGGTCAAGACCAACAATGACCAATGCATTTAAGCGCTTTTGGTCATTGCTGGTCTTTATTATTAGAATCCCAAAAATCACATTCAATCTCGAATATAAAGTCGCATCCACACTATGCCGAACGACATCATTCGACTTGTGTCGTTCGACAAAGTCGAAAAAGTGTGGACGTTGTAGAAGTCGAATCGAATCATGTCGCTTCCAACCCGACTGAGCGCGGTCCCGATCAAAGGAAGTCGAATCGAATCATTCAGTCTGGACGTGTCGACTGTCGAATGGGCCGAATGGGGTTCAGTTGCATTCAAAAGCGCTGCGTATTCACATGCCGTCGGATTCGGATTTGAACTGAATTTCTCCCGCATTCCGGCTCCGTGACGAAGACGTTCTTGTTGAAGGTGCTCGCTCACAACTGAGTCGAACCGTTTATCGTTCGACACGTCCACACCGATTGTCGAATCGAACCTGTCGCCCCGAACGTGTCGAATGATGTCGTTCGGCATAGTGTGGATGCGACTTAAGAATATGTATTAGCATATCTCGCATCAGTCGCCATTTGTCTTCAATACGTCACAAAATGAACGCGAAAATGGCTACCATTTCATAACCCCCCCCCATTAAAGAACCCTGTTGGTATCATTATTTTCATTGAATGATCCAACTTTTGTGTTCAAATCTTGAACTTACATTGAAAATCAAGTTAATTTTAGTTAGTTGCTGCTTTCGAAATTTATCGTTGTATTTACGTTCGTCCAATTTCTCAACAGCCTGTATCTTCATCGAAGTACAAATTACTCAACTCAGATGAAATATTCAACACGAAAATACATATAGGTATTTTGAAAAAATAATGATAATTGCGATGGCGGACTGAGGCCAACTGATCTGACAACCACTTATTTAAGAACAAAATGAAACCCTTCAGACTTGATATACGATCGCTGTCCCTTTTATATTAATATCCAGTATTTCATATTTATGTGACGTTTTTTGCCGGCGGAACTAGGTATTGAATGGATATGGGAAGCATGACTATCTCGTTGTTAGTAAAATATGATATGGGATCGAGGGAACTCACAAATTGAGATATTTCGTACCAAAAAATATTTCACAAAGGTGAAACAGGATATGTAGGGTGAGAGGTTCAGTAGTTGACACCCTGATAGTGATTGACACTGTGCACATACATACCGATGTAGAAAACTATTGGTACTATCTAAGGTTTTTTCATCTGTCTGTAACTATTTCAGAATGTTTTATTTCTGTTTGGGTCAAGTCCGATTTCTTCAGGTTATCATCATGAAAACGGCATCATAAGATATTTAGCGGGAGACTTTGTAGTTCTGTCAATAATTGAGTAGATATGTTGGAGTTTACTTAATGATAGTGACCGCATAGAATTGCGTATATTTTCCGATTTTTCATGTTTCATATTCGTTAGAAGTTTCCTATTGTTTGGAAGGTGCCAAGAAATATTTAATTGACCTTCCAATGATTAATATATCCAGTTCAAACCATATGTCAATAACTGTTTCAATATATTACATTGAACAGTGATTGACATAGGCTTTAACCTTAATACATAAATCATTGAGGGGTTTATTCACATCATTCAAATATTCCTTAGAACCTTCCAATCAATGAAAAACTTCTAACGAATATGAAACAAAACAAAATCTGAAAATATACTCGATTATGTGCAGTCGCTATCCTTAAGTAAACATATACACTTCACTACATATTTATTCCAACGAAATGGGTGTTCCCTCGAATATTTAATCGATATTTAAAGTTTGAAGGCAATATTTAAATAGCAACATTCAACTATAGTTCCGTGATAATAACCATGGTGTTACAGTAAAATACGGAACCGAATTCGCCTACTGAAAGTATTCATTTCCTCAAGGTGTCAGTCACTATAGCTTTTACCCTATATTACACAAAAAAGCCTGTCGACTCCGACTCTAGGGCATTGAGGTGTATGTTACTTCCGAACAACTCTATCTCATACTACAATGTTGACTAGTTATTTCCGTAGGAACTGGATGGCCAGAATTGTTGATCTATGAACCTCAACTTTTCAACCCACTGAGATTGACATTTGGGCATTTTCAAGTTTGGTCATTATCTCCGTTCCTGTTTGTCCTATGAACAAAAACCCAAAATTTTTGATCGGAATTCAGTGTCTTGATCTGATTTTTTCTAAGGTGATTCCTCTCTCATCCATTATACAGGGTATTCCTAAATTGAACGTACAAACAAAAAAGGAGGATTCCTTAAGTAAGTTGAAGAAAAAAATCCTACGAACATGGGATCGCAAGTGTTTCGTTTTGAGATAATAAAGTGTGTTATGATGGGCTTACTCTTAAATTGACCAAAGGAGTACTACGTCACTGTGATATTCCGAACTTACCATTTTCAATTCTTCTGTCAATTTAAGGCAGAAAATATGTCTTGCCTTTTTTCGTATGGGGCGAATTTTCAGGTGACAACTAAAACATCTTAATGTAGCGCTTCCTCTACTTAATGTGCGTCAAAGATCTAATATTTTCTTACATAAGAACGACTCCCTACAGAAAAAAAAGGTGAAAAGAATTTTAGTCCTAAATTGAACAGAGAATTGAAAGAATTTTAGTTTTAAATATCTAAGTGGCGTACCATTCTCTTAATCAGTTTTCGAGTAAAACTCTAATGCCCGATTGCACCGTTCGTCTAAGCAACGTTTAAGCCCTGAAATGACGTTTCATCAATGGAATAAACGTCACTTAAGGGCTTCCCTTTTCGTTTGTACGTTTCATTTAGGAATACTCTGTATAAACTGATATTTTCTCCATGAAAACAATAATTTATTTTAACCACAGTTTTAGAATATAGTTCATATGTAAAATTTGAATTGAGAATAATCTGTACACTGAATAACATATATCTTTTTTTTTGCTAATTCGTTATCATTTTTTGGGTGAAATGATTTATAATATTCCCTAATTCTCTATGGCATGATTTCAATGAACTGTCATTTAGTAGAAACCGATTATGGGCGGAATTATGGCAATCCACGAACGTAACGAGAAATATCATATAATTCAATCATGTACTTCAGCACTACTACATAATATAATTTTCCATATTTCTATGTTTCAGCAGAATTGTAACATTTCCTTCTTGTATTGCTTCTGAAATCTTTATGTTCGCTTGCGCATGACAATAACCCATTAAAATAGGGGGAATCACACAATAAAACGGGTCATTATTGATCAATGTCGTATACGGTAAATGAAACTTTCATTTTGACATCGACGGAAAAATAATTTAATCGAAATTTCTTGAAGTACCGATCTATTTCGACTTGGAAACCATTTGGCGCTATCTCGATTTAATCCCTTGAATATTATCCATTCTCAATCCACTCTCCTCCTACACAATTGAGTAGAAAGAAGAGTTTTCTGATAGACTCTGGCATTCGAAATCTAGCTTTAGGCCCTCGTCAACTCTGATACATTACAGGAAAGCGAATCCACTACTAGTGTTGCCTTTAGCTTCGTAATGAAAATTAGATGTGTTCTCTCTGTTTGTTGTTTTGATCCTATCAATTATTGATATATTCTGCAATATAGAATGATTCACATGCCGACTGGCTGTAAAAAATTCAATTTACCTTGGTGATATCCCATTCAGCATTTTTTTGGTGGGAGCCCATCCAGTTTTCGATTGAAAATATCTAACACTGATAGATAATATGTTTGAATTCTATTTCGTATGTTTGTTTGATTTTTGTTCAATATATCTAGTAATTTGATTCATTTGGAACCATTCGTTCTGGTTTCTTTTTGCTTAGATCAAGGAAGATTCAAATAGTTTATAGTGAACCAGGTACTGATCGTATTCGCAAAATGTAGCAGTCGAAAGACATCATTTTTTCAACGTATACTTTCAGAGAAAGTATATGCACCCTTTTTAGAGGCCTCGACAAAGACAAGGACTATTTTTGTTTCATTCAAAACTTACGTTACATACATATTCCTTATTATACCAATTCGAAAACAGGAAAAATATTATGAGAAGTTAGTGGTCACTAATTCATATACTGAACTACAGTATATATTCTCAGCACTGGCGTATTTAGGGAGAGTTCAGGGGGGTGGGGCAGGCCCCCCTGAAAGATTCTAATCAAAAAGTACGTATAGGTATCACGAAAAAACTTTTACTACATAGGGGTCGCGGCTCCCCCTGAAAACTGAGGCCTTATTCGCCTATGATTCTCAGTCACATCCAACAGGAGTGTTGTTTTGTTGCAGGTACCAAATTCTTTGCTAAAACCTGATTGACTGACTGTCAAAATATTAGCTTGCGCTAGGAATTCATATATTTGCTTACTCAGAATTTTTTCATGCATCTTTGACATACATACACGGTTAAATACTTAACATACTCAGTTATTCCTTTTGACTGAAGGTCTTACAATGCAACATATCCAGGCTGCAGAAAATGAATTCTCCTCAGAAAATGACTACGTTTTTCCGTTACAGATTTTGTCGAAAAAATGACATCAATATTGCTTGAAAATAGGAATTATGAAAAAAATGGAGCGCGTACCTATCATAACAAAAAATATGTGAAATATTCAAAAAATATTACCAATTATTGAAAAATAATTATCACTTTCTGCACCTCATCTCACAGCAATGTTTATTGATTTTTGCTGTTGTTAAAGGGTATGGACCTGCTTGGTAGTAGCCATGCAATATTTTATAGTGTAAGTTCGGATCACCATACTGAGGTTACAGTCGCCTACGCTCAACCTCAAAAGATTTGATTTCATGAACTACCTACATATCGAGATCACCTAAAAATCATTATATAATAATCCATAAGATATATCTTACCAGTTCCATTCCTCGTCTTCACATCAAAGTAAATATCTGAAGATATAAACAAAAAAATCTATCAACTTAGTTAGATATTTTTTTTATTGTCCAGTAAGAAAACTGTAACCTTTTTTGAACCTTAATAACCTCTATACTGACAAAATCGTGCTTTTCATTGTCGGAGCAAGTGAACCTGCAGTTGGCCACTCATGAAATGAAATATCATAAATAATATTCAACTCACTCGAATAGACCATTATGCTTAATGGAAAAGCTTCAATCATCTAGTTGTGGAAGAAATCAATGAGGCGGATTTAAAGAGCCCGATTTACAGACTGCTTATACAGGGTGTTCCTAAATTGAACGTACAAACGAAAAGGGGAGATTCCTCAAGTGAGTTTAAGAAAAAAAAGTCCCATAAACATGGGGTCGCAAACGTTTCGTTTTCGAGATACAGAGTGTTGAAGTTTGAATTTTTTTCAAGTTTTTTCCTCATAGTATCTATACTTCACAAGATATTCAAGTGAAATTTGGCATAGATATTACAATCGAGAGTTCTCACCACGTGACATGGCAATTTCGATAGAAGATCTACAGGGTGATATTTTTTCTGGAACACTGCCACCTGTTCTTCTGCAGAACTTTTTTTGGTGAGCAACTGTTAATTTGAAAAGATGTAAAAAGAAGCTTTGTTCTTATACTAAACTTTTCGGTCTCTTGTAGTTTTGTCGTATCTACCAACGATTTCGAGAAAAAAATTTTGAACGATTCTCTCGAAATCCTCGTGAAAATCCAAATTATGTCGGGAAGGCCACTTTGTAAGCTGTGGTGAATGAATTCAGTGTCAGTTTTCATGGAAATTTTCCTGATCTGTAGCGATGATTCATAAAGATTCGATAAACTCGTATAATCAACACATGTTTTTAATTGAAATTTTAACACCCTGTATCTCGAAAACGAAACGTTTGCGACCCCATGTTTATGGGGCTTTTTTTTCTTAAACTCACTTAAGGAATCTCTCCTTTTCGTTTGTACGTTCAATTTAGGAACATACCCTGTATATTAACATTTCAACCAAATTCATAGAAAATCATCGGGATCAATTAAATTCCCATAAAAACTCCAACATGCTGAAGGTACCAACATTTTCACACATGCGAATAAGACATATAGAAACCATTTGAAATTGTACAATGACTTTGAGGAAGATAAGAGTTAATGATTTTCAAATTGATTCATTCAAGATAACATGAACTGAGGTGTTTCATAAGAATATCATGAAAATTACAGAGTTTGAGAAAATTTCGAGCGTTTCTTTCATATCTGGGATATAATATCATTCACAGGTGAATAAGCTCGGTACATTATTTTGACAAATGTTACATATTGATGAAAGAGGATAATGCTGAGAGTAACAAGTGAATGCCCCGTGCGCGTGAGTAGTACTGCATTGTAATCAACTAATCTTTAGGGTGAGATGGAAAGCATTCCACTGCCCTACTGGGGTGAGATTTTCACTTTTAAAATAAAATACAAAATTTTTGTAATTTTGTCATATAGCTTTTATCACATGAATATCCTGAAGCAACGAAAAACTGCCACTAATTCAGTAAAATAATTCAGTTTGTGGATGCAAATTTGAATAAAAATGTAAACATTACGTATCGAATAACTGAACACCAACAGACAGATGTTGCCAAACTGACAGAATTGTCTGTTACAAACGCAAGCCGTTAGTATCACAGTAGAGAAGCAGTAGATCAATTATCCCAATACGGAATAAAGATTCGGCATAAGTTCTCAACGCCGGAATGATGTTCGCGTGCATAAACAGATTCTAATTGGCTGCGTCAACAAATGCGTAGAACAAATCCATCAAAACTTTCACATTATTAATTATTTATTTATTAATTGTTATTGCCTATTTATGAAAGAAATATTTATTTTGCTTTCTAGCTTAGATCAATGCAACCGTGTTTGAGATACAGAAATATTTTTTTTTTATTTTTTCTGAATAAACTTTTTACGAGAAAAAATTACAATGAAATCAATAAAACGAACAGCGGTTACCTACATTTGTTATAACACTATAGCCGTTGAACATGGAACTGTTTCCTTACTGATAGTATGATAGCATATTTATTTTATTTCACCACAATCTGAATGAATTCCAAACAATCCAGATGAACGGAACTTTATTCTATCATCACCGACGAAATTTTGATATGATATAAATATGCGGTGCGTGGCAGATCTTCCTTTAAAGTTATTCGTTTATCAATGTAATTGTAATTATTTGAGCCTTTATATTTATTGATGGTGTAATAATAAGCACTACCCTTCCGGAAATATCCTACTTAATTCAAAACAGAGAAATCTTTTTTCACTACCCTAAATTTGAGAAATTTCCTATTCGTTGCTGCTATATGGAGTACTTCAATGGAGTTTCGAGTAAATATATACTTTTGCTATACTTTTGCTTTTGAAATTATCCTCCAAACAATCATCATAATCTCCTTTGCACAGAAGAATGAGTTTTAGCGGATAATTCTTCATTCTTTCTGAATTGCGTAGTAGTCTAACCAATCCTTCTGTAGCTACTCTGATAGATATTTTCTTCTTAATGATATCATCCAGGGTGCCCACCCCTTCTGCAAAATTATCACCATTCAGTAACTACGTTATGTGTGTATTGAAAAATGTGGTGATAAAGAAGACCCACATATTTATTGCATGATTTAATCCGACCATAAAAGAATACTGTAACAAATACAAATTTATGTCTAAATTCTTGTTAAATATATCATCATGGACGGTACTCAACAACAACAAAAATTTCTTGTTCAGCAATATTATCAAGCACTTATGTTTCTGACCCCATGTCAGTCTGTGTTCCAGTTTGTCGGAATATGACTATTGATTGCGTACAGATAGATTAATCTAATATAAAGGTCACCCAAGTATTCCATACTTTATTTTGCACCACACCGCAGTACATTTAATTAATAACATTATACCGAAAGGTATCCGATAGGAGATCGATTAACTTTAATACATTTGTATTCTGAAAAAGTTCTACATGCTATTATATAAATATTTCCATTCGCAAAAATCATCATTTTTTCTGACAAGAAACTTGATTATTAATACTATCAAAATATTTAGCTTTGACACGTTCGAAAATAAAAGCAAAAAAACCCAAGCACAAACCAGCACCAAGCATATATTCTGGGGTTATCAAATGATCAATGGTCAATCGTGAACTGCTTCTTGCTGTACCTTCAGATCGTCCTAGGTAGGACGCAATATATTTATTTATGATTTTTTTCGTCACACCAGATTCGATTAGCCAAGTTATATATTTATTGATGGTGTAATAATAAGCACTACCCTTCCGGAAATATCCTACGTAATTCAAAACAGAGAAATCTTTTTCCACTACCCTAAATTTGAGAAATTTCTTATTCGTTGCTGCCATATGGAGTACTTCAATAGAGTTTCGAGTGAATGCTATACTTTTGCTTTTGAAATTATCCTCCAAACAATCATCATAATCTCTTTTGCACAGAAGAATGAGTTTTCGCGGATAGTTCTTCATTCTTTCTGAATTGCTTAGTAGTCTAACCAATCCTTCTGTAGCTACTCTGATAGATATTTTCTTCTTAATGATATCATCCAGGGTGCCCACCCCTTCTGCAAAATTATCACCACTCAGTAACTCCGTTATGTGTGTGTTGAAAAATGTGGTGATAAAGAAGACCCACATATTTATTGCATGATTTAATCCGACCATAAAAGAATACTGTAGCAAATCCAAATTTATGTCCAAATTCTTGTTAGAAATTTTAGTTGAATATATCATCAATGACGGTACTCAACAACAACAAAAATTTCTTGTTCACCATTTTTATCAAGCACTAATGTTTCTGACTCCATGTCAGTCTGTGTTACAGTTTGTCCGAATATGACTTTTTATTGAGTACAGATAAATAAATCTAATATAAAGGTCAGCTAAGTATTCCGTACTTTATTCTGCACCACACTTAAGTACAATTTAATTAATAATATTATACCGAAATAAGGTACATTATCGATAGGAGATCGATTAAATTTAATACATTTGTGTACTGAAAAAGTTCTACATGCTGTTATATCAATATTTCCATTCGCAAAAATCATCATATTTTCCCATAAGAAACTTGATTGTTAATACTATCAAAATATTTAGCTTTGACACGTTCGAAAATGAAAGCAAAAAAACCCAAGCACAAACCAGCACCAAGCATATATTCTGGGGTTATCAAATGATCAATGGTCAATCGTGAACTGCTTCTTGCTGTACCTTCAGATCGTCCTAGGTAAGACGCAATATATTTATTTATAATTTTTTCCGTCACACCAGATTCGATGAGCCAAGTTATATATTTATTGATGGTAAAATAATAAGCACTACCCTTCCGGAAATATCCTACGTAATTCAAAACAGAGAAATCTTTTTCCACTACCCTAAATTTGAGAAATTTCTTATTCGTTGCTGCTATATGGAGTACTTCAAGGGAGTTTCTAGTGAATGCTATACTTTTGCTTTTGAAATTATCCTCCAAACAATCATCATAATCTCCTTTGCACAGAAGAATGAGTTTTCGCGGATAATTCTTCATTCTTTCTGAATTGCTTAGTAGTCTAACCAATCCTTCTGTAGCTACTCTGATAGGTATATTTCTCCTAATGATATCATCCAGGGTGCCCACCCCTTCTTCAAAATTATCACCATTCAGTAAATATGTTATGCGTGTGTTGAAAAATGTGGTGATAAAAAAAGATGCGAAGATAATAAGAAACTCAAGAATTTCTTTCGTAACCACATAGATGTTGCATGATTTAATTCGACCATAAAAGAAAACTGTGGCAAATCCAAATTTATGTCGTCGCCCCCGAATGAAGAACATAAATAGGACCATCCATAAAGAAGCAATTATGAACGACACCATTATCCAGTAGCTCCATATGTCTGGGCTAAAGGCATCTATTAAAAAATGCCATTTTGGTACCTTATTCGGTATAGAGAAGTAAATGTTCACTGTTTCGTGTATATAAGATGAAGTGAGTTCATAAACCTCGAAGGAGTTTATGGTAATGAAGAAAGTTCCTATCATCAGGTCATCGGTGCTGAGCAGAAAACGATAAGGTGTTTCACGATCTAGCATCAGTTTGAAGATAGGCTTAACTTTGGTACGTTTGAAGATTATTTCGTATATTTCCATTTCCATTCCTGGCTTGTCACAGTCGTGACAAGTAGTATACCCGGAAGCATTCTGGTACCAAACGAATAACGATGAGTTTTCTGTGATCGCAGGATTCCTTTTTTCCGAGAAAAACCCTTTCGAACCTAATGTTTTCTCGTTACAATCCCAAATTTCTTCCAACTTTGTAGCCTGCATAATCGGAACACCAGTTTTCAATGGATAAAAGGTGTAAACTTTTCTTGTGCGCTTGGATATAAATATTACATTAAATATGTTGTATCTCGCTGTAATTTCCAAAATTTCCTTTGTTATCTCATACCCGATAAAGATGAATTCTGCCCTGGGGTTGAAACACCGAGCATAGCACAGTCTTTCCATAATTCCAGTGAACTGAACTATTGTTTCGTATTCAATGATGTAACTTCTTGGAAAAACGATTCCTGGTATTTGTATCAAGTACGATTTTTCCAGATCATAGGCAATTTCCATTTTAGGAAAATTGGCGATTCTAGAGCTCATGAACCAAGTTGTTACCTGAAATAGCTGCGCTTTATCAGCAATCAAATTCAAACATTGAGTCAAATACAAAGTTTCGTTGACGTGCTTTAATGCGATCATATTGCTGGGAAAGCGGTTTTGACTTAAATTCAGTTTTTAGGTTCACAGTGAATTTTACAGAGATTCACGATTACTAGCTGCTACAATGAAATTATAGATCCCCGTGCGAAGTTTTCATTATTACGATAAGTATGTTTTTCCAGTCAATATTTAAATATGTAGTACTGTTGTTGAATAAATCATGATGTTTTCCTGTATTTTCTCGACTTGTTCATTGTACACCATTAGAGTCCTTCATATCTGAGTTGTTTTTTTCGAAAGTAACTTCATGAGTCACTCCAGAAGTGAGTATTATACCCAATTTATGAGGCTTTCTATCCTAGAAATTGATCACGAAGAATGCAGGGTCGGAATTGAATCTCTATTATTAACATGAATTATCCTCATTTGCGAACAATAGGATGTGATGAAATGTACATTTCAAAAGTTTGATTGAAATATAAATGAATTTAAAAGTATGTTCATGTGCATGATTAACGAAGTTTTATAAGTAGGTATATAATATTTTGGAGAATGATTGAATACATTTACAGAGTGAACATTGAGTGCCCTCTCTTATATTTATTATTGGATTGAAACATAGCGTGTGTAGTTATCGAATCAAATGTACCTGTTGATATTTTCTCGTGATTTGTTAGGAAAAAAAATCAGGTTGACTTAATTTTCAAACAGGACGCCTATACCTTTTATCGTCACTTCAATCTTTCTGAGCAGAATAGTCGATCGGTGTAGAGGATCGTATATCGGATCTCTTGAATTTGTAATATGAAATAATAATAACGTAAAATATTTTTCGTTCTCTTAAAAATACCGTTACGTTTCGGATGCTGAACAATAAAGGCTGTGCATTTCTTAGTATTAGCAGAAAAAACGAACACACTATACCATTTAATTCTACGAGCACAGAGATAATGGCCTCGGGTGAAAAAATCTGTTTCTATGATGTGAAATAATTTGGACCTGTGGAAAAAGGAATTAATTGAAGGCTTTTTTCTTGCATGTATGTCAGGGAAGCCTTCCTCTAAAACACACGAAAGAAATTGTTAGCACCATGTTGGATTTTCGTATAAAGACTCATGTCAGATTACAGTTATTGAAGCAACGTAAATGGTTATTGAGCAGGAGGGATAAGAAAGATTAAAGGGACTTCAAATAAGTAGTTGAAGAATATGCGATTGAAGACATAATCAGTGAAATACTGCCGCGGTTCGAACCGCCGAGTCATATTGCGGAACTGCAATGCAAAATAACCGCCGATTCTAGAAGAAATCTACACACACAGTCGGTATGGCACGACAACCGATGAACCGTCGCGTAACAAAAATCAAGCATCGGCAGATATTTTTACCGACGAGGCGCACCGACGGTTCTTCGCGACACACATCGGTTTTTGGCGCTCTTGCCGAGACGGTTCTTATCGCAGCGGTATGAACGGTTGAAAAATAATGATGTCTGTGGCTGGCTTAAGATGGCTACGACACCTGACAACCTATTATGCAGATATCACTATTCATAAAGAAAAATTTGGGAAAAAAATTTAGCCTGAATAGTTTACGAATTAATTATTCGAAAATTTATATTTTTGTAGGAAGCCTGCATGACAAGCTGAACTTGGAACGACTTAGTCGCAAACTATAAACATAATATTTTGTGTCCCTATTGTGAATATCCCGACATACTCGTATATTCAAATGAAGCGTGAACCATAAAATGATATTCCGAACCTGCAACACGAAGCGGGCTTCGTTTGCGGGCTAAGTGTAAATTTATTTCGAATGGACAAAGAAATGACGTTGATTGATAATTACACACCCTTTCAACCTTCGAAAGCTAGTGTATAAATGAGGGTGGTGTATTATTCAAGTCATAACACGTCTCATTCAAACCAGTGTCGTAAAATAATTATCGTAATCGTGTTCGTTGATAATGTAATAGTAATGTCCACAGTGCTTCAACTGAGAATTTTGATTTCTCCGAACCATTTGAACAAGATACATAATTGATCATCATATTCACTTCAAAGTATGACAACTGCATTTCCGAAATCTTTGAGTAAGCGGAAATGTTTGAGATATTTTCCTGTTTCTACTACTTTAATATTAATTCCTCCACTATTATTCCGTTAACGCAAAGGTATGTGCCCTGTTACTTTTTTGAAATTTTGTGATGAAACTTATTATTACTCTTTCCAATGAATCCAATATTTGATCAGGTAAGAATTTCATATGAAGCATACCAATGACGAAACAAATAGGTACTTAATTATCACTTAATATGAAAACTTGTTTCTCGACTGAGTTTGTAAATGGTACTCAACCGAAGAAATTTGAAAAATTATTTTCTAGATACTTTAAAAACGAAAACCGACAGGAGAAATTCCACATTTGGCTGCTCCATAACGACAGACGTTGATTGCAGGCCCGCCGTAAGCGGGCGTGCAAGGCGTGCCCCGCACAAGGGCGGCACGTCCAGGGGGGGCAAATCAGTGAAATTGATTTTTTTTTGGAGGGTACAAACAACGTAGTAAGCGGGGGGAGGAGAAAAAAGGAGGGGGAGGTTGTCCACCTCCAACTGCTTTAAAATTTTGCCAACTGTCATAGAAACATAGAAATTCTGCCAAATGCCTATCAAAACTTTGCCAACTGCTTTTTAAATTTCTCCAACTCCGTTCAACTTGGTGGCGGCAAGGTCTCTCCCATCCCCCTTAGGAGACTTTTTTTCTGAATGACAGCGGCCAACATCGATAATTTCCGTATATCCACGGAATTCAGTGAATTCACCTCAGTGTTACTTTCAGGTATATTTCCGGAGTTTCCCGAAGTTCCGCAGGTGCAACCCTCCCCCCCGTCGAAATACTGAGAGCGCCTAGATCCACTTATGGCGTAAAACTTCAAGATTGAAAAATTCACATAATCCGATAAATTGCCCCCCGGAACTTCGAATTACTACGCCCTCGGAAAAATTTTCTCAAAGAAACATCGATTCAAAAGTTCCTAAGGCATCTCTGATTTTGTTGAATATTCTGCGAGAAACTTTTCAGATGTTTTTTCCCATATTACAACCAGGTAGTAGTAGTAGTAGTTGATATTTTAAGTGTCGTCGTATCGTTTATTGCCAATTATTGCTTTTCACTCAAGATCAGTTCAGGTCCTCGCAAAACTTTCCACTATACCCACCCCCTCCCGAATTGCTCTCTGTATACGCCCTTGATGTAGCGCCCTATTAGGGGCGGCATAACAGTATTTGCACGCGGGCGCTCAGAGACAGCTAGCGGCGGGCCTGGTTTGATTGATAATTACACCTTTCAAGTCTCGAAAGCTCTGGTAGCTAGTTTATAAAGAGGGAGGTGTATTATTCAAGTCATAACACGGTCTCATTCAAACAGGGTGTCGTAAAATAATTATCCTGTTCGTTAAAATGTTATGTCCACAAGGACTTGCAGATCTTCCACTGAGAACTTTGACTGTTTTTCCAGAAATTCTGTTCCACATTGTTTCCATTCAGATTTAACTGAATTATTATTTTGCAAAGGTATGTGACTTGTGACATTTTTTGTCTTATGGAAAAATATTCTGATAATAGTTGATAGTTGATAGTTTACAGAGGGGTTACAGTTCACTGCGACCTTAAGGTCTATTGTGCCCCTTACGAGCTGTTCTGGCCAAAAACCTTCACAGCTCGCCTTCCAGTTCCAGAGATCAATGAAATCTAGTAACTGTGAAGGCTTCAACGAGGCTAGTTCCTCACTCTCGCAAGTTTCTTGTCCAAGGCATTTCCTCCTCAGGCTCGTAATGCCAAGGCATTCCGGACTAGGTGAATGGGGTGTTTCTTTCTTCCTCCTCCCCCAGAACCTACACTCGTCAGTGTCCGACAATCCCATCCTCAACAGGTGTGACTTGTGACATTTTTTGTCTATGGAAAAATATTCTGATAATACTACTTATAACTCTTTTCGATGAAACCAAATATTTTATCATTTGTTATTTCGTATCGAAACCATAACCCAAAATCCGATTGGATCGACATAAAATATATTTTAAATTTACTTGAAATATATAGAGAGGCGATAATAAAGTCCGATGTACAGAAAGTCAACCCCTATTTTGATTGCGACAAAAATATGGGTATGGAAAATGATCCCTTCTCTTTCTTCATACCTGTTTTCAAATTAAGAAAGAGGTATTTCAAATTCATAATCCTCTTCAAATGGAATTTTCCACACATTGAGATATTCCATCAAAACATTTAAAATTTTGAATGCTTTTTTTTTCAGAACTTTTCTGCTCAGAGTCATCGACTGTACTCTGTATTCTTATATTGCGATCAATCTAGGAAGCCTAAGCCTAGGGTTATTCAGTATACCTAATAATCGTAATCATGTCATTTATATTGTTATAGTTCAGTATGGGTATATTTTTTACCATGCTTTGAAATTATGCAAAATCAACGCTTTACCATATTTTTATATGAGAAACATTTTTCTTTCACGAATATATGTTTCTTACCGTATATCGACGACACACCAAAAATTTATATACCTCAGCTGAACCGGAATGTTTGCCGAACTTCAAAATTAACTTGGCATATTTATGACAGATGAGTTTTGAAAAATTTGAGGATTATAGTGAGTTACAGCTCGAATAAATAAAAACAGAGTACTGTCGGATTATTTCGACTACTTATAACGATAAATGATCATTTCAATTCGAATTCCTTGAAAATTATTGGTTCTATCTACGCAATCGACAATTCTGCTACTCTATCTAAACTTTTTATCCCAAGTCGATTTTTTTTCTCGATTTTTTTGATAATCATCAAGAAATTGATTGATTAATAAGCCGAAATTGCAGTGTATAACAAAGCCGAAATTCTTATTACACACTACGTATGACTCCAAAAACTCCAATATTTTTTAATCATTTCTTACATAAGTTATCACTAGTTATTCATTCTCATTTGTTGTTTTTAAGGTAAAATATCAACTTCAGTTCCTTATGGGTCTTATAAACACCCCTGAATAACTGTAGGTTCTCAATAAATCATCACATGGCGGACTGCAGCTTGTTTGTCGTACCTATGTTGGGCAAAAACAATATCTATTTCATCATTAGCCCAGCATTCATTCAAATGAGATTAAAGTAACTCATCTAAATCCGACGAAAGAAAAAAATGGATTTTTATTTCAGATGTACCACTGAATTCAACGAATAGTCGATTCCTAGGACTGTGTATTTAACTCTGGGAGCCACTGGTGCCAGTTGGAATATTATCACGTGATATGGTTTTCTATTAGACTTTCATTCGGATCAGTTTAGGAGCATTCATGTGAGATTTCTCCAGTGCCTGTTATCCAGGCGATACGGAAGGTATTATCAACTCAACGTCGTACATAGGTAGTATATGAACACCATTATGAGAGATGAATCTTCAGTTAGCAGGATATGCATAAACTCAATGTACAGAATTTGTCGAAGATTGATAGCCGGCAGGATAGACTATATCTGTCGAAAGTATGATTTGATGTGCCAAAACTTGTACCGCGATTGGCAACTGTACCATATTTTACTTGCAACTCATAATATTATATTTGGTAACTAAAGCGCTGATAAACTTGGAATTGATTTTCTAGCTGAATTTCCTTCAGAATGTTTTACATTAAAATGTAGTTGCATCGATTTCAAGATTGTGCCAGTGAATATAATAGTTGGATCTATCATTGAAACCTGCGTCTCCATAAAGTGTCAAAAAGAAGAAGAACCTACTGACCCTGAAAGTCAAAGAAGTAAATCATATAATTTAAAAGATATTTTATCGATCGATTATCAAATAAAGATATTCTGCCTATAACTATCACAGCACCAGGCTTTTATCTGCCACTCAATAGTCCAGGCTAGACCTCGAATAATTCTCCTAGTTTTCAATAAGAAAAAACATGAATATTTTGAAGCGAAAAAAGATTTCGCGCATATTTTTTGAACGAATTTCCACACTCCTCTATGCAGTTTTTCCAGGTAAAGTCCAGCAGTTTTCGAAAGATAGATCAACTGCAAAATTATGATATGATGCACCACACCCCATCTTTAGAGTGCAACTGTGAATACAATACAGGGTGTCCCAAAACTCGACGTCAACCTGGAACCAGGTGAAAAGGCGAGTAATGCTGGTTGTCAGAAAAATATAAAAAAAATCTAAGTTGCAGGATTTTAAAATAATGGGCATTCAAAAAAACACGCAAAATCCACACACTGTGACAGTCTTTTCGCTCCTGTTGCCACAAATATCAACTTTTTCCAACTTTTTTTTTGTTGTGTAACCTTGAATAATGCTTGTCTAAACTGTAATCAAAATTTGGATACCAGCTGCTCTAGGTTTCATGAAAATTGGGCTTGCTTCTCAGGAAAAAATTCAAAAGAAAACAATTGCCTAGTTTCAACTGACTGTATTGAAAAAAAAATTTACTACGCAAGTTTGGCATATTTTGTCAAAAGTTGTCGCATTTAGTAAGGATTCCAAAATGGTATAATACTTGTTGAACTGTAGATGTCGTAGTTCAAATTTATTTTCGATTGCCTTCGAATACACTTTTTCTTATTCTGCTTCCTAGTAAAAAAGTCCAATGGATTCAAGTCCGGTGAACGGGCCGGCCACCAGATTGGACCAGAACGTCCGATCCATCTTCCGGGAAAAAATGTTACCAGAAAAAAATTTTCCCAGAGAAAATAATTTTCCAGAAAAAATTTTTCGTGATAATTTCTCTGGAAATTTTTTTTTCTGGTAACATATTTTCCCGGAAGATGGATCGGACGTTCTGGTCCAATCTCGTGGCCGGCCCGTTCACCGGCTTGAATCCATTGGACTTTTTTACTGGGAAGCAGTTTAAGAAAAAGTGTATTCAAAGGCAATCGAAAATAAATTTGAACTACGGCAGCTACAATTTAACAAGTATTAATTACCATTTCGGAATCCCTACTAAATGCGCCAACTTTTGACAAAACATGCCAAACTTGCGTATATACATTTTTTTTTCAATACAGTCAGTTGAAACTAGGCAATTGTTTTCTTTTGAATTTTTTCTAAGAAGCAAGCCCAATTTTTATGAAACCTAGAGCAGCTGGTATCCAAATTTTGATTACACTTTAGACAAGCATTATTCAAGGTTACACAGCAAAAAAAAGTTGGAAAAAGTTGATATTCGTAGCAACAGGAGCGAAAAGACTGTCACAGGGTGTGGAATTTGCGTGTTTTTTTAAATGCCCATTATTTTAAAATCATGCAACTTAGATTTTTTTTATATTTTTCTGACAACCAGCATTACTCGCCTTTTCACCCGGTTCCGGGTTGACGTCGAGTTTTGGGACACCCTGTATACAGGGTGATGTATTATTTGGACTATGTTCATCATCTACAGACCCTCAGACAAGGCAGAATGTTCCAACAAAAAGTAATTTAAATGGAAGCGATAACATAATTGTTCGTTTGAAATTTGTTTCTGATTATCAACCCTAAAAAACTAACCCATACTATTTTTTCAAATTTTACGCTTACATTTTTGCCTCTGAACGATTTCAATTTGAAAGAAAAAATATGTGAAACAATTTTTGATTTTGCAGTGACTGAAGCCTTGAAAATAATAATTCGAAATAGTGGCTTACAAATTTTGTTTCATCTCTAACATTTTATTTGATCATTTTCATCATGAGATATTCAATGATGTTTCAAGTTATTTCTAGTGTTGAAAGTTTGTTTATTGTTGTATTGAATATTTCATCATAAATCGTAAAATTGTGAATGCTAAATTTTTTTGAATTAATGAGAAATTATTATTATTATTTTTAAATTTTTTTCGTTCTGCCGAGAAATTCGCATTTTTTTCGATAGCGGCTAAACTACTGAGTTTAAAGACAATAACAACTAATTTTCGTGTAACAAACATTTCCTGTCTTCGAACAAAATAGTTTAGCCGTTATCGAAGGAAGGAAAATTTTCAGCTGAATGAAGAAAAAACACTTAAAAAAATCACTCGGTATACTTGACAATCGCTGAAAAAAATATATACGGCTGCATTTAAAGAGCGGTTTTTTAGTGGTGACATTGAGTTTTAAACTCAATGGTGGTGATAATCAAAAACACAGTTTAGACGACAGATCTGAAAATGTTTTTTTCTCATTCAGAATACTTTTGCTTGAACTTTTTACCTTATCTGAGAATCGTGATATTGGCTGTATGGAACATCAAGTTAACTCATCAACCTATTCACATGAGACATTATTTCTGAAATGAAAATATCCTCTGTTCAAATATTTCCTCATCATCTCTCTTCCGTCTTTCTAGGAGACACCTATAACTTTAGCAGTCGTAGCAGCTTAATTAATCATTACAGGGTTATTCTTCTGTCACTAATGTATTTCCTGATGGAACATAATACAGCCGCTTTATAGACTATTTTCATCGTCGTTTTCAGTACAACAGTGACCCGTATGCTTCAATAGCAGAAATATCACATTTGTAGAGCGGAAACTGATGGGCATGGCTTTATAGCCAAACAACGGCAATGTGTCAAGGGGAAAAGGCTTTTATTGTGATATTTTTGAATTATTGCTGCACTGATACGACGCCTATCGTTTTGTTTTCGTAATTCTGGTTTTGATAGCTTTTCGGTGATTGTTCCCGTATTGAAACACCTGTTTCATCGACTGAAAACCATTAAATTCGGCTAAAAACGTGATTTTTGTCGAGAGATAATCGTTTAATCATCCCTGATGGGAAAACGCTTGATTGTTCGAATTGCATTCGTTTTTATTGGGTTCCAGCTGGCACTGATATTCTATCTTGTATATCTTAAATAGTATCGCTCAAGATAAGATGCTATTAAATGACAAGTTTATATCTTTCGGTTCATCGCAATTAGCTGCAACTGTTAAGGTTGACGCTCACTTGGACGAGACGAGACGAGACGAAGCGACGCGTTAGTTTGCCTGGGACCGCGCACTTTGACCCCTATTTTTGGGCCGCAATAAATTTTTATTATCTTGCTGCATACCGCTTACCTGTATAAGCTACAAATCAGACTAATTTATATTCAATTTATTCTCAATATACTTTTGCCGGGGCGGTAAAATCTCTGGCGCTGTCCTTGGTTATTTTTGGGTATGGTCAGCCACAAGGCCGTAGCTAGAAAAAAATTTCGAGGGGGGGGGTCCATCGAAATTTCGGGGGGGTCCACCGAATGACAGAATGACAATTTTTAAAGGAAAATGTTCTAATCCTGTACTTCAGAAAAATTTCTGGTCCGATGGGGTCCGGACCCCCCCTCGCTACGGCCTTGGTCAGCCATGAAACATTTGTTAGAATCGTGTTTCGTCATGACCATGTTTTAATTGGGAATTTTCCAATGAAATCCTCGTAGTTTTTCATCAAGGAATACAATAAAAAACAAATAATTGATACGAAATGCTTATTTCTCTACAACCTATTAAAAAGAACAGAGCAAGTAGTAATCGAAAGTTCAATGTTTGCAGATCATATATCCTTCGAAGGAATTATTCCACAGTTTTCCAATACTATCAGATATTTTAATTTCTTCGGAAGTAGGGTTCTTCAATATTTTGTTGTATTTACATAATAAAATACCTATACTTCAGACGATTTGAATTCACATTCACAGTTGTACAAAATACATAAATGCTGTTCGTTTTGTATATAAATCTCGTTTTTCCAGATCTCAATCGAGAAAATTCTAACCAACACTCTCATGAGCAATTTAAAACAAACTCATTTCACACAAATTTAAAAATAACTGTGTATTTCCCCATTGACAAAATTCGAGTATAAAATTGGAAATACAGCGCGCCGAACTTCTCGTTTTCGGCCGTCGGATACCTACTTGCCGCCTCGAGAAATTTCGCCCACATGCCTAAAGATCATCCTGGCGACCAACGACTCGCCTCCTCGCTGCTCCTCGCTTCGCGCCTCCTAGGTGCGTGTCTACCCATTTATTTCAATGCAAAAGATCCCAGCGGAAAACGACGCGTTCCTTCCGACCGCTTCGCTTCGTCCAAGTGCGCGTCTAAACTGCCTCGCGCCTAAAGATTCTGATCTTCGCTTCGCGCCTCCTAAGTGAGCGTCTACCCATTTGATTCAGTGCAAATCGTGCCTGCGGAAACAACTCTTCGCTTCGTCTCGTCTCGTCTCGTCCAAGTGAGCGTCAACCTTTAAGGAATCTATGGTAAAGAGCTATATTACCTTATATTGTTGCCTAGAAAATTATAATTTCAATTGAAAATGGAATATTTTCAAACGATATTTTTCTTTTTAATTTGATGGAGCTATCCCATGAAAGTATCTATACAGGGTGTACCGAGCAAGATTCGACAACGGATACCATGAATCAAGGACATCAAGGAGGACTCGCCTCAAGAGGTTTCAATCTAATGACGGCCTTCGTTTGGGTTACACAGGTTGGTATCTATACAGGGAATCCATCTTATAGATGAAATTTCCTAGTTCAATAATCCTTGAACTAATCGACCGAATGATTTAAAATTCGCAAGTTTTGTTTCCCTTTACGATTGCTTCTTCAAATATTTCTGGAATTAGATAATTAGATCCTGCTTAAAAAAGATTAATACACTTTTCATTAATGTCGAATTATCTTGTATGATAACATGTTTTTTTATTTTGGAACCACAAAAAATCAATTCATGAAAAAAAATCAAAATTTCTACTTGGCACCGTCATACGGGGTAATCAAAAAACATTCCCTAATAAGTGAAATTCCATTGCTAAATCTTGATTTTTTCGGTGAAATTACTTCGACTTTTGCCCGTTTCGTCACCTTTTATAACTATCAGATTATTATTTGAATTGGGGAAGTTATGGCTAGGTCAGCCCTCCGGGAATTACGACCATATAGGTCTTCTGTTCTCTACCCTACTTATTCATGTAAACCCAGGGTGGTCGTCAATGGCGTTGAATAAGTACCAGAGATACATTTTCTCTTTAGTGTTTTTTTTCATTTTTAGATATCGTATCGAATCATGAAAATTGATGAAAATTTGATATACAGGCTCTTGTTTCTGGTTGAATTTTATTCATAAATTTTTCTAGTTCGAACTTGAAGAAAAAATTACTTTGTCAGTATGAACTAGTTTGTTATAAAAATAGACATGTCAAATATTATCATAATTTATAAAAAGTTATGTTATGGGTAATTGAATAAATTGACAAAATAAATAAAACTTTCTGTATCATGAACATAGAAGGAGATAGACCTTCTAATATAGGTTATCACTTCAGTGTTCTCTATCTACCCTTTGCTTCAGCCCTTGTCCATTTCCTAATGAATCGCACAGTAGTATTATGATTGACCTTGAATATATTATCATGAAACAACATCTTCATGATGAATTATGCTGATGACACTAATCTCCTTATAAAAGCTTTGAGGTATCCTGAGATCGTACAGCTGGTCAATGAAGTTATGGTGGAGGTTTTAAATTGGTGTGCTGAAAATGGACTTTCAGTAAATGTCGACAAGACAAGGTAACCCTCTTTAAAACTAGTCACGCTGGTTTTGATACCCCACAGGAGCTCAGATTGGAATCAGGGAACATCTCATACTCCCCTTCAGTAAAGATTTTAGGAATGATTGTAGATCAATCATTGAACTGGGATGGCCATATCACTATGTAAGAAACTTACAAATATATGTTATTCTCTTTACGTTCTCAGTAATTACCTAGAGACTAATTCACTTAGTCTATCTATCAAGCCGTCTTCCAATCAAGGATTAGGTATGGTGCTATGTTCTACGGCAGTTCATCTGGGCTAGAGTTAGTAACTAAATTGCAGAAAAGAGCTCTAAGGAGAATTCTAGGCCTAGAAGTTGGGGAATCATGCAGGAATAAATTCAAACAGAATGGTATTCTAACAGCTGCTGCCTACATATACAAGAATGTCTGCTTTTTCTTTTCAAGAATAGGAAAATGTTCACAGATCTTTCCACAGGAGCCTACAACACAAGAACAACCCAACTTGGATATCCCAATCATAGATTAACCGTCACTGAGAAAAACGCTGAGTATTGTGTATAAAATATTACAACAAACTTCCAGCATATATAAGAACTGTAACAAACCTGCGGTACTTTAAGAAACAAGTTTTTAAAATATTGTTGGATATTGAGCCTTACTCTGTCAAAGAATTTTTAGATATCATGTATAGAGTTCCTCTTCCTTACTGACACTATTTCTCTTCAAGGTCTTACAATGTATCAATTCATGTATGCCTTTGTTAGAAATAAAGCTATAAGCGTATCACTGCGTCTGCGCACCGAAGCGGTGACCTGGCGTGGGTGTCACGCCCATAGCATAGCACGCTGGTCCTCAGAATAAGCAAAAAAATGAATGTGTGTGTCCAATGACAGTGAAGTGCATTTTTCGACGATAGTGATTACATTTCAAGACAAATTGCATCATGATATCTTATAAAACTTTCAACTTCTGGGCATTGAAGATAAACCCTGTTTCCACATCATATTCTCGCATTTTCTAGAAGTGGCACATAACAAAATCATCATAAAAGGCTTTTTTTCTGCCGTCCAGTTGTTCCACTCGGCCCTTTCACTTTAAACGTAACACTATCGCGAGTGTGACATGTCAGTTCTTAGAATTGGATAAAGGAAATTTCTAAAGTATGATACGTAGTATTTGTTATATTTAATGTTCCTGCCATGAGCCGTTCATGTCGGAAAACGAAAAAGTGGAGAGGTGTTGATGAGCACGACGACAAACGGTAAAATATGAATGTCATAAACCCATATCCAAAGATTATAGAGTATAGAAAGATAGGTAACGGCCTTGCATTCGTAGTGCTAAAAACGACTACATTTTTAGTTTACATTTGACCTACGATTGGCAATGAAGATCAATTCGTATATGAAATCTGTAATTTTGATTAGAAATTGTATGAAGAAAACTGTAATAAGAATTGACGCGAAATTCGTATTCCCTTCAGGATGTTCCATTTTTATATTTCAAATCTATAATTTTCAATGAAATTTGGTATTTCTTGTGTAATATTTTTATTATGCCTGTATAGAATATATCACCGAAATATAAGAGTATTATTGTGAGGTTTATACATGAAATAAATATAAAAATACTAAGTGCGTCAGTGCTTGGATCTACCTCAGCAGTTTCGTTGTTCACCATCAATGTTGGAATTAACCGAAACCTTGGACTTTCCTTGTATAGTCGCTTTTACCATTTCATTTCCGTGCAGTTTCTCTAGTAGCCACTATTTGTGCCTCTGTTGTGGAAATTGCAACAGATGTTAGACGTTGACCAAGCCAAGATATATCTTTACCAGCATACATGCATCAAACACCAGTTTAGCATCCAGTTTCACTATCTCCTTCTTGATCTGCATCACTGAAGGATACAAGCTCAACTCTTTTGACTTATTTGTACCCAAGACCAGTTCCATTGTGCCCTTCAGATAACGAAATAACTTTCAAACTCTAACACAATATGCGTTCGTTGGATTTTCCACTTCTCTTGATACAACACAAAAGTCCAAAGCTCTAACTGGTCCTGTTGTTTTATTTGAAATGAAAAAATATTTGTGCAAACGAATTGATCGATATTTTTTTATAAATGACATTTTTTATGTATATTGATTTCAAAATTAATAATCAATTATCATAGATCCTGAATTTTTACCAATCTATGGTAACATTACTTACATTTGACCCAGAGATGGCGCTCATACAGTGTACTCGTGTCGTTTCCTATCTTTATACTATAACCGTTTTCAAGCGGATAACCAAACAGAATTGGTAATTACTACAGGGTCTTTATAAATGATTGTAACAGCGCAGTTGGCTTTGGATTGCAGAATACCAATCTCCAACCAATCGGAGCTTAGCATGATCACAGAATTCTGTGGTTTGCATAATCCAAAGCCAACTGCGCTGTTACAATCATTTATAGAGACCCTGTTTCTGTTTGGTAATTACTACTACGTTCGAGCGGGGTATTCGCAAGAAAGTAGGTATGAAAAAAGCAAAAATAAATTATCATTATCAATTAATTTGAATTTTTTGGTATAGGTATTGAAATCTTTGTAGAATTTTCATGTTAAGCTATCTTTTCCATTTCGTTTAAGTTTAGTGATAGTGTATATTAACAATTAACTACTGCCATTTTTTTTATCCTTTTACGATCTTTGTCAACTTATTCCACAACCCAAAAATGCTCGTTCAACTTACAAAAGTTGCGAACTCAGATACTTTCGCAACTGAATATTACAAAAGCAAATTATAACCTGATTTTCTAGATACAACAAAATATTGGTAAATACCACCTCGTTCGAGCGAAAAACTCTGGTATAATTTCAAGACGTCGTAACTGCTCCCCCTTCCCAATTTTACATTGACCATTTCTGTAACCGCAGTCATAACCAATTTATTTTGGTAGTTTGCTTGAAATCGCTTTATTTAACCTTCTTCCAGTTTTCCATTATCTATAAGACATTAGACAAAAGCTTGTGTTATTTATCCGAGTGTGTTTTTAGGAGGGATAAAGTATATATCCATAAAAAATTAAAGGTTATACTAATGGTGATTCACTTGCTTCCAACTTGAGTAATTATATAGATGATCTGAGGAATTCACACCAGTTCGAATAATCTCATTGATGATATTTGCGCGCTTTTTGCTAAGGCAACAGTGCGCCATACTCGTGCCCAACCAACGCTAAATTGATCATTAACACTTGAGCTAGATTTCGTAGAATATGCTTGGTTCAAATATGGGAAATTTTGATATACATAATTCGAATCAGACTGTCAATGAATGAAGTGGTTATTTCTAACGTATAGACCGTATAGTTCATCATATTAAGGTAATAGCAATCGAATCATCAGTATTTATTTGGATCTAAGGTTCTCTAAAAAAATATTCAAAAAAATTTACTAGTTGAGCTTCCCATGAAAAATCAAGAAATGAATGCCTTGATTATGGTAGCCTATCCTGAGGAGTTCGATTCTATTCACGATAATGTCGAATTTTCGTTAATTGCGGATTTAATCATATTGTTTCTACAAGTATTTTGTGTGATAGGATCTTGATTGTTATGAATATACAAAAGTAACTCAGCTACTTTCCAATTGAAAAAAAGTCTTTTTCTCTTCGATGTTAGTTGTTGAAATATCTTCAAACCCTACAAAAAAGGCCCCCCAGGAATCAACAGGTAATATCATGTTCTAAGCGCTACAAACTACATCCAAGTCTTATAAAAACAATCAATATATTCTCATGGGACTTGAATCAACCCATATCTGAAGGTCTATTGAACCTGTTCCTTTCTGTAACAAAAACAGGAACTTCTTATTATGTATTTGTATGCGAAACTTCAAATTTTGATTGCTAATGAACATGCTCTCCTGCTGAAGAAGCTGCCCACCGTACATTCATTTTATTATATTTTTATTTTATTTATTTTCACAAAATACGTTATTTCCGAAATCAATTTAAGTATTTTAGTTTCATTTTCAAGTCACTGATCCAAAAGATATTCATTTGATTAAGAACTTTTTTGTATTTTGTGCTAGAGCTGCATGGTGACCATGGCGTGCTACTTGATCGGCGCATGGCCTAAGACATTTGAGCAACATTATTGCACGCTGGTCTCCTAGGATAAGAGCGCAAAACATTCGTATAAAGGCCGTAAAATGCATGAATAAGTACCCTTATGCTTTTTCTTACGGCAATACGTCGGAGTGGTTTTTGAGAAATTTCCGAGTGAATTCGTTGAATGATAGTGAGACAATTTGCATAATGAAATCCTATAAAACATTTCGACTTCTGAAAATTGGAGATAAACCCACTGTTTCAACATCATATTTCTTCCATTTTCTAGAAGATGCACATTACGAGAGTAGTTTCACTCGGTCCTTTTCGTAATATGTACTATCGTGTGATATGTCAAGTCTTGGAATTGAGAAATGTAAATTTCTAAAGTAAGAAATATGTAGTATTTGCTATATTGAATTGCTCATGCCATGAACCGTTCATGTCGGAAAACAAAAATAATGGAGAGGTGTTGATGAAAACGACTGTTCCCCAAACAGTAAAATATGAGTGTCATAAACCCATATCTAACAGCGAATTTGGTCCTGATCTGACATGTGATAAATTAACGTTGGACAATGGCTTGTGTTATTTATTTGAATGTTTTTGTTTGAAAAGGGCTATTGAATGTCATAAAAAATTAGAGGTGAAGCTGGTGGTGATACAGTTTGATCCAATTCATGTGTCACCCCAACCCCCTAAATTTTCTGAATAGCGAATGCTTTTTGGCAAGATATTTGTATCTCTTTACAGACCTGCAGAAATAAAAAATTTTTTTTTTCGAAAGTAGTTATTTCAAAGAGGTTTTCAGTATGTACAGGGTGGGCATATTTCGATGTTTTAGCACTACAACTTTTAAACCAGAGGAGATAGACAAAATCTGATACCACTTCTCGATCTCTTTTTCTGAGAAACTAACGAGAGTAGTATTCATTTTTGGCTACCTTCTTTTGTTTTCGAGGAATAAGCGAAAATTGGAAAAGTGGCAATATCGAAAAAAATTCATATCTCCGCTAATACTGATGATAGAGCTCTGAAATTAAAATATTATACAGGCACTTTTTCACGTAGATTCCAGTGGCGTACTCGCCTTTTTGCACCATTTCTAATTACGGAGCTATGACCCAAAGTTATGTTTTTTAAATGGAAATACTAGATTTTTGTGGCATTTTTGAAAGCTTAATTTTTTCTGATTTTAAAAATATATAACAGTGCATGGTTTGTATCAATATGAGTATAGAAAATGATCAAAACCTATTTTCATCTGAGTCTCAATATTTTCTATGGTTTCAACTGTTGATGAGCACAGAAAAATTTAGCATCGTATAATTACTACATATCTTTCCAGTATTCTTTTCATTTCTATGCTCTTTACTCAATTTCTCCAAAATGAACTGCTGTGAAACTTGATCCCTCATTCTAAGTTATAACTAAGATGAAGACCTGGCCACAAAAGCACCACATGACCCACTTTACGTATTACCATTGAGTTTAAAAATACTATATTTAAACTCAATGGTATTACAAAAATTTGGAAGGTTGATGGGGATGGCACAGGGTGCAACAAAAATATTTTAAAATGCATAACAACTTGGTGGAAGTGAAACAAAATTGATCTGTTTCACGATTTTGATAGAAATATTTTTCTTCTGAGAAAATGAATTTGTTCTATAATTTTGATCGCACTGTAGATTAACCTGAGGAATGCCTACCAGTTTTGAACCAATCACTTCATGGCTGAATTTTTGCGCAGTTCTTTTTTGGGGAACAGCGTGTCATATTTTTCCAACTATCGCTAAATTTAGAATTTTGAACGGTGATAGGAACATTAATTTTAGAACGGAATAAGCTAGATAAGGTAATATAATGCTCCATTCAATGTTGGGATATTTTGATTTAAGTACATAGTCCCATAAAAAGATCCTATCCGATTCAAGTAAAATTTATTTTGAGAATGAAGTTTGATATACTGAACGTTCATGTTCACGTTCAATTTCGTGGCGAAAGTGTTTACAGAACCATGGAAAATTCAATTGAAATATTGAAAAGGAGAATCTTTATATTTCCAAAACAGGATATCTAACTCCAGTGAAATTTTTTTTGTGAATGAAGACTGATATACTGAATTTTCATACAAAATTTTGTTACCATAGTGGTACCAGAACCATAGAAAATTAAATTATATTCAATAATGAAAAGAATCTCTATGTTTCCATAACAGGATACCTGATTCGAGTGAAATTCATTTTGTGAATATCATTCCGATTGTGCTGAGATTCTGCATTTATATATTTGGTATCAATCCCAAGTCGTATATGAAATTTTAAGGAATAGTATTATTGCTCCACCAATGAACGAGCGCTCAAAAATCAAAATCGTGAATAATCATGCGACTTTTCGAAAATTTTGAGGATTTTATTTCGATTTTACTGGGATTATGCATTCATATATTCAGAATCAATCTCTAGTCCTTATTGCCCCACCAATAAACGGGCGCTCATGAGTTCCTGCTCAGGTTTTTTCTTAAATTTTTATTTAATATGACTTCTGATTTCGAAAATTCGAGAAGTTGAAATATTTGCATGATCTCCTTGCAGTCCCGTAGCCAGGAATTTTTTTCGGAATGGGCTAACTTGGGTACAATAATAATTCACGTTGCCACAACGCATAACTGAACACATGCTTATTGATATTTCAATAATTTCAGGGGGGATTCAGCCCCTTAGCCCACCCCCTAGCTACCCGCCTGTCTCCCTGACGCCGTGCTTTATAATATACATACCTACTAAATCTGACAGCCCAATTCCTTCGAATGAAAGAAGAAGGTATGTGACAGACGAAAAGTATTATTCGAAATATTCTAGAATGATATTTGTTCGGGCTCGAAAGCGTTACACGTAGTAATAAGCGCATTTCGGGAAAAGGCGATGACATATACACATGGAATATGAATTTTGTATGCATTTCCAATAGGGCTCGGGTGTATGTTCACTATACGTAAAATGAGAGGAAATAGAATCAGCATTGCAAAATCGGGATTCAGATTCTTTTTCTGTCTTGCTTTGATCTACTCTATATGTATATTTTCCATATATTGTATTCTCTTTGAAGACGTGCACATAAACCTTCAAAGTTCATCCTTACAGAAACTAGAAAAAATAGGTAGGTATTATTTCTATCATGCCCGTTATTTTAATAATAAGCTATATGAAATTTGGTTCAACTTCCTTAGTTCCAAATTAAAGAAAATTAGAACTAAATTATGGTATCTACACAGAAATCAGTCAATGTTCCTCATACAAATATAACGAATCATCAAATTCAATTCTGTCCGTGAGGCTGTCCGCAAGGTTAGCACGATAACTTTCGAAGGGATTGACCTAAAAACTACCCAAATCATTCAGGGGTTTTCCATAAAACATTTCAATTCAAAATTTTTGTTCCTCAATATCTCGTTCACAAAGTATTCAGAAGCACTACGAGAATGTCAAAACTCTACTGGAACATAGAAACATAGAAATTCCATATTGTCAAATGTATGTCTTGTGCAAAATGAGAATGTATTTCAATCTAGAATTCATACACAATTCATATTGAAATTGTCGGAAAAATCTTGTAATCAACTCGGTAATTGATCGAGCGACTAATGGTCTCGAACTATTAACGCGTTCGCTCCGCTCACGCATTAAAATTTCTTGACCATTAGTCGCTGTTTTTAATAACCTAGTTGATTAAATAACTATTTCGTCGATATGAAAATCAAATGTGATTTTAATGTGTACGAAATTTAACATTAATGACCCATTTTAATGCTCAATTTCTGATATTTTAATGTGAAATCCTCATGGCAACCGTTCACAAAGTATTCAGAAGCACTACGGGAAATGTCAAAACTCTACTGGAACATAGACATAGATACATAGAAATTTCATTATTGCTCAGTTGCAGGAACGTCCATTAAAATTTAAAGGTCCATTAAACCCTTAATCCTCCATTAGTTCCTTGTAATAATGGAGGATTTATGCTCAGTTGCAGGAACGTCCATTAAAATTTAAAGGTCCATTAAACTCTTAATCCTCCATTATTACCAGGAACTAATGACACTAAGAGTTTAATGAACCTTTAAATTTTAATGGACGTTCCTGCAACTGACATTATGTCAAATGAAAGTCTTGTGCAGAATGACAATGTATTTCAATCAGGAATTCATACAAAATTCATATTGAGATTGTCGGAAAAAACTTGTAATCAACTCGGTTATTAATCTAGCGACTAATGGTCTATTGTTTCTGGGAATTTTCTTATATCTTATAGATCGCATAAGGCCGAAATGGTTAGATTTCAATAGTGGGACATACAGTGAACGCGCAACAATTTTGGAAATTAATAAATTTCGGGGGGGAGGCTGTAGCCCCATATTCCCCACTGGGTGCGCCAGTGAGAACGACTGTCGTTCATCATAATAGGTTATGGGAAAAATAATCAAAAGCCCTGAATTCACGTTTTTTTCTTACTTTTTGTTGTGGTAATTAATTCATTTTCGAATAAATCGAGTCCACAAGATTACCCTTTGTTTCCTCTGTAACCGATTAAATGAAACGAGTTGAATTAATTGCCTGCAGAGTGCATTAAAAATTCAGCTCTTATTTACATCCTGCAGGTATAAAATACATTGTTGAAATTTATTGCTTAAATCGTGTACAACAGCGAGCTTTAAAGGGAATACTTACAATGACTCCATATGCATATTTTAAGTTTCAAGCTATATGTTATCAACATAAGCGAAAAATTTAGGAGATGATTTCTTGACGAGAAATAACATAAACATAGCATCCGAAAAGAAGTTTTCAAATTTCTACTTAAAAACTATAAAAAGCTAACAAAAATTGAAACAAGCAGATATTTTATGATGGCGAAAAAGCATTAAAAAAATTTGATTTTACTCATCTATGATGCCAAGATGTAGAAGAAGCCAATCCTAAAACTTGTCACGCAATAATTTTTTTTCTATATTCAAGAATGGCTTGAGATTTTTTCTTTTCTGCAGTAGGTTGAAACGTTTCTACTTTTATAGTTTTCGTTTTGAAGAGTTTCGTGCTCCTGAGCTGTTCTAGTGCTTGTACGCAACCAATAGCAACCCGTATTTCGAGCTCTTGAGTTGCTCAGGAGCACGAAAACGAAACTCTTCAAAACAAATAGAGTACTTGTTGCATATTGCGTTTAGGTGCAGCAATTAACAGTTCAAGGCTAATTCAAGGATCAAAAATCAGAAGAATATGAACAACGCAAACGACTGGTGAACCATAATATTGAGAAGAATTTTCAAAATGCTCAACTCAAGTTATCCTTTTACATTTTATTGTGCTAATTAATTTATTTCCGAGTAAATCGAGCCCATAAGATTACCCTACGGTTTCTCTATAACCGATTAAACGAAACAAGTTCGATTGTCTGCAGAGTGTATTGAAAATTCGGCTCTTACACTTGCGTATTTAGAAAATCTGATTCTGAATAGCTTGTTATTTCTTCTTCTCTACAGTAGGCGAAAACGTTTTTACCTTGTTGCATATTGCGTACATTGCAACCATTCGTTTAGCTGCAGCAATTTACAGTTCAAGGGTAAAAAATCAGAATATGAACAACGTGAACGACTGTCGAGAAAACTTCCCAAAATTCTCGACTGAAAATATCTCTTTACTTTTTATTGTGGTAATTAAATTATTTTCGACTAAATCGAGTCCACAAGATTACCCCACGTTTATTCTGTAACCGATTAAATGAAACGAGTTAAATTGCCTGCAGAGTGCATTAAAAATTCGGCTCTTATTTACATCCTGCAGGTATAAAATGCATTGTTGGAATTTATTGCATAATTCCGTACAACAGCGAGCCTTAAACGGAATACAATGACTCCAGTTCGGCGCACAGATCTTCCCACGAATCCACAACCCCGGCAGCGTTTATGAACTATGAAATTTTATTCCGACCGTAAAAACTGTCTTGTTTTCACAGATAAGGACGAGTTGTGAATAATTCCTGTGCCGTTAAAAACTGCGGAAATGTTTATTCTGTTGATAAGAACAATGGGAAAATCTTTGCTTTTTGAATTGCGACAAACGACGATTGTTTGAGAGGCGTTAATGATCACCTGAACCGGTCTGATATTCACTCGGAAAATTTAAGTTTTTGAGGGGATATTGCACGTGAAACTCAGTAAAACTGTTTCAACAATGAAACGTGAAACGAATGGATGTATTTATCAAATTGTGGTCGATTGGTACCTAACATAAACCTTTTTCTCCAACCATCAAAAAATGTTGACATTTTTGTACTATTTTCAGGTGCAAAAGTCATAAATTCCCTTACCGTACAAAAATTTGCTAGTTGCTTAGCAGCACTTTTAATCCTAGGATTAAAAACGCTACTTTTAATCCTTGGTTTAAAGTAATTGCACTTGACGTCTACTTGACAGTCAAGTATTCACCAACAATACCAGATATCCCTGACTACCGACTTGCTATCGCCAAATTTATTTTAATTTTGGCTTGGTTGGAGAAAAAATAGTATATATTATACGGACTAAAAGTGCCTCTTTTAATCCTTATAATATAATATACTATTCTTAAAACCAATGAGGTATTTTGGGCGTTACACTACCAGAGCTACATTCTGTCAAGGGATGTAACTTACTTGGCAAATACTGTTTGCCTAGAACCTTCGAAAAGGCGCGAAACTTTGTTTTGCGCCGGAGATGTTTGCTCTGATCAAATGGGATGACGCTCACTTAGGAGGCGCGAAGCGAAGAGCCGAATCGTTAGACGCGAGGCATATTAGACGCGCACTTGGACGAAGCGAAGCGCATGGAAGGAACGCGTCGTTTTCCGCCAGAGAGGTTTGCATGAAACAAATAGGTATATGCTCACATAGGAGGCGCGAAGCGAAGAGCAGCGAGAAGGAAAGTCGTTTGACGCGTGAATTATTCTTGGGGCATGTGCGCGACCAATTTCTTGAGCCGGTCCTCAAGTAGGTAGTCGGCGGCAGAAAACGGGTTCGTGACCCAAGTTCAGCGCGTTGTATTTCCAACTCAAAGAAAAATTTGCGATTTTATGAAAATTTTATACTCGAATTCGATCAATGGAGAAATATATAGTTACATGTATTTGTGTGGAATGAGTTTGTTGTCAATAGCTCATAAGTAGTGATTAGAATTTTCATTTCACACAAATACAAAAAATAACTGTATATTTGCCCATCGCCAAAATTCGAGTATGAAATTTTCATGAAATCGCAAATTTTTTCTTGAACCCGAATTCCGGCCGCCGACTTCCTACTTGAAGACCGCCTCGAGAAGTTTGTCGCCCAGATGCCTCAAGCATCATTCACGCGTCAAACGACTCGCCTCCTCGCTGCTCTTCGCTTCGCGCCTCCTAGGTGAGCGTCTACCCATTTGTATCAATGCAAACCTCTCCGGCGGAAAACGACGCCTTCCTTCCGAGAGCTTCGCTTCGTCCAAGTGCGCGTCTAATATGTCCCACGTCTAACGATTTGAAAGGTACTCTAATGAATGAATGAACATTTATTTGATTTCAAAATGACCCTACGGTGTCGAACAAGTTCAGAAAAAATTAAAATTAACAGGAAAAAATGAACAAGGTGTCGAGCAAGTTCAGAAAAAACTAAAAGTCCTTCAAAAACTTTTTCACGAAGAGATCAATAATATTTCTTGATCAAAAAATTTCCCAGTGTTTTCTTCGTTTTACAGCATTATTAGTTTCGATTTTTTTTTCAGATTTTAGTAGCATTTTTTTGAAATTTATATTATGTAATAGTTGGTTCTCTCAGCACAAAGATGATCCCTACCTTAATCGTTACATTCATGCAAGTAATGAATATTGATAAGTCAATCCTTCACATCTGTACTCACAAAATCAAATGAATTCTTTGGATTATTCTCAATTTTTTCGATGAATAATTCTTAGTCATTCTCTCTACTTATGTATATCAAGTCTGAATCGAAACAAACTCTCTATTATTGGATCAATGTTCTTCTTACACGTTCTTGTGCAATTTATATGCCATTAAAAGATCTGACACCTGAGTCATGACAGATTTACCGAAGATAAAGTTTTGATTAAATAAATAATTCTACGGAGGCATCCGATAGTTTGTCACAGTTTACCTCGAGTCTATATACAAACATATTAGTTTTGAACCCTTATCATGTACACCATGTTAGTTTGCGCAACTTCCGACATGGCACTTTGCCAGCTATCGCCTACGCCCGCTGAAATATTCAACGTGATCTGTTGATCGATTTTCAGGATAAGAAACAGACTTTTCAGGTATTTAAGATGTCACCATAATGCTTCTGGCTGCTACGTGAAACGTAAAAATCTCGCCGATCTGCAAAGTCATACCTATCAATAACCATTTCACATTTTGAAATTCAATTTCCGAATTCATGAATTGTTTTTCTACCTTTTATTTAGATATATTGTTCAGTTAAGTACAATTCAACAATTTTTAACACTTGTACCGGGTTTTTCACTATAATTTGACCCCCCCCTTTAACTTTGTTACTAAAGGAGATACAAGAAAATATTTCGTATGAAAGTTTCACGGAATCAACTGAGGTTTTTCGATATGAGTTCGGAAACTGAAATATATACAGGGTGGCCAACATATTGATGGCCAACTTTATTTTTTCAAATGGAACACCCTGTATATTTTTTCATGTTTGGCTAGCTCTTTTTCACTGATTCCGAATATGTAACATATGTTGGTCTATCTCTTTTATTCTGAGAACCACAGAGTTTTAAATTGCAAGAACTACCTGCCAAGATCTATAATAATCATTTTACAAGTGGCAGAGTGCGTTTACTGAAAATGCTCATTTTTGGAGTTATAATAACGTCAATGGGAAGATATACGGGGTGAACAACATTGAATGCAACTATATTTTTTCAAATGGGACACTGTCTCTTCAATTTTCAGAGTTTCAAAGTTTTGAAATGATGACACCGAATAAAAAAATATGTGAAATACCTACGAAATTCTTTATATCCAACCAATCTGCTTAAAGTTTTATTTTAAAATGAATACTTAACAATTACTTAACCAATGAAAAACGAAAAACTACGGTAGTATGGTAAGAATAACATCAACTAAAGAAATTGCTCAAAATGACCACCTTTATTCAATACACATAGTTCATATAGTTGTCTCAAGTTGTTAGACTATTTTTGATAGCATTATTATGGCTCCGATTCAAGTCAGAAATAAAGCTTCAAACTTTGTTTCTAATCATTACAATATTATCATTATTCTTTGTGCGTTGACGGGATTAGTTCCGAATTATGGTTTAATATTGGTTGATTTTATATCATTAAAATATTCTCCGCTTTCATTGATTGTCATTATTGCTGAAGTAATTCTTTTCCTTCAGGAACGGCTATAAAAACGTACATATAGATTAGTTCTGATTATTTCTTGTCTTTTATCGTATTTGCAAAGTACAACATTTTATCAAGATACTAATAAAAATTGAATAAAGTCCTGACAGACAAGCTTTTGCGCGCTTGATGATATTATGAAAATGCGATAAATCAAATTTGAATATCCTGAGAGCCTTTGGTTTCATTCAATTCATTCACGAATCCAACTCCCTTCAAGTTTCAAACTTACTCAGAAAATTTTGAGTTCCTCCCGGAAGTTATTGTGTTTATGCCTGGTCATCGAAAACCCCCTTAGGTTCAGGAGGAAAATCTAATAAATATTGATCCTTTGAAGCGATTCATCACAAGGATGTTCCCATGTCAATATGAACACATTATCATCAATCATAATTATAATAACATCTGGTTTAGCATCTACTACGTGCATGAATGTAGTATGAGCACAAATCTATTTCTTGATGATTTCATGGAGTGAGTTGAATGTAAATTCATGTCTTGATTCGTTGTGAGCATAAATAGTATATTTCTTCAGCTAGTAGATATGATTTAGAAAATGAATTTAGGTGTAGTATTCTTGATGAAAATTAGATTTGAACATGAAATGTCATCTTGTTTCAATTCCATTAATGCCTAGGTAAGTTGAACAGGGCTTGGGATTATTTGAAGGTGGAAATATACGTTGTGAAGTATGAAAGATCAAACAATTTGAATGTTACTTAAATGATGCTTTTTCAACATTTTCAATTATATTTGTATAGGGTATTCCCTTAGATTCATATAAAAATATTCAACATGACAACAACAACAAAAAAATATTTTTAAGCGAAACAATAGTAAGAAACTGAAATATTTTTCCTTTATTTTGAGAGACAATAATGTAACAAAATTTTAGTCGATTAATTATTAAAAAACTAAATCACTCTGGCAATTTATGGTTAGTCTTAGTTTCTAATATAATCATCAAAGATATCTCTCATGAGGAAATATGTAAAAAATATTAAATGAGCGTTTTAATCCGAAACAAAATTTTGACATGAATAGTTGTTCAAGCTTCATGAGCCCAAGTTTCAAATTATAGACATTGAATGAATTTTCCCTGTTCTTTGCTGCTTGAATACGGTTCGAGACAATAAATTATAAACATTTATTTTCATCTTCACTGTCTATTTCTTGTTTCTTTCCTTTCCTTGAATAATCTTTTTCATTTAATTTATTGGGATTTTTTGTGGAAATCTAACTGTTGGGAGTCTCAATTTCATAATACTTTCAAGCTTATTTTCCTTACCTAAAGAGGCAAGTGTGGTTGATGTGTAACCCAAAGATGCGTGGAGAAGTTTTTTTTGTCGCAACGTTGCCTCTTTTGCTTCTAGTTCGTACATTACGCAGCTTCTCATACCTCTGTCAGTCTTTCGTTTCTAATCAGTAAGCATATTGAAGGAAAATAAACAAAAATTAACACAAAATTACCACTCAATACGCAAGTCATTCATACGAAACAGAAAAGAGGTTAGTTGAAACACTCTGTTTAAAATCTCCTCAGTGTCAAAAATGCGACAATTTTGCCTTACACACTGAACTGTGAAGAAAACACATAAAAAACAGCTGAACTGATGTTATAAGATAGATCTTGAATAAATGAGCTCTCGATTCATATACAACTCTCAATAACATACAAAAAATCTTTCGGAATAGAGCTCAACAGAAAAAGCATTGAAATATTACTTTACTACCGCATACTTAGGGTGCCCAGTCGGTGTAAACCATTATTTACGATGTTGCAATTTTGATAACGGTCTTAAATTGCGGGAAATCGGTGTCGTTTCAAATCAACTACCTCACTAATTGTTAGGCTCAAAACCATTTCTTCATTTAACTTGATTCTGTTCTTTGCCACATCTTTTGATCAGAGGAAAATGTTCTACCTAGGCAACTAATGGACAAGAATACAATCTTGCTAATATTTGCATCTCATTGATCGGCTAGTGCATATAATAATTTAGGAAATCAGAAAAAATAAATGGCATTATGATTCAGATTTCTTGAAAATAATGTTGAGTATTGTGTCTTTATTCAATAATTGTTTGAAGAAGACAAATTATATAGTTAAAGTTAATCTATAATGGATTATAATTAGAAGTAGCAACATTTTACATGAGGCAGATCATCCATCCATGATGATTTGCCTACCAAGACACTAACTGAGTTCTAAGCCTATGGCCACACAATGTGTCCAAAAATATTTCGGAGTTTCCTTCTCTGAGGCAACAATTCAATAAATACTATCAGGACTTTGCTTTGGAACAATTAAAAAAGTTTGTAAATATTTTTTTTCAGAAATTCAACGATACGAACTTTGGTGAACTTGTAAATGTTTCAACATGACAACACACTCATTCAATTCTTTCAAATACCCATGGGCGCCCGCAGGGGGGTGGCCAGGGGGGGCCGTGGCCCCCCCGAGATTTTGATCGCCTCATCGTACTTCAGCACCCTCAAGATTATTTCCCTTATCCAAAGGACAAGGTAAACGGTATTATTGGATTCACAAAAATTTTCCGGTTTTCAATGGAATTATACAATCCATAATCGTAAGAGATATTTATTTTTTTTGGGTGAATAAATATCATCATCTTCACCGAACGCTTTCCATGAGTGTCGGCATTCTCTTTCAACGTCACCAGATGATCGATTTATAGACGGCTTGCTTTGAGGCGGCTTCTTTGATATGAGATTTTTCGTGCGGCTTCTCTCATAGTGCAATAATTTATATTTTATATTCCATCCCCCAAATCGCCAATCAGAATATTCTTTCCGATAAGGACCCAGAAGGGGGAAATGAAGAATCTTTTCAATTGTATTCCTATTCTGATGAAACAAGTACATACCTATTCGAATTAGAAAAGCCATTGATAGTGTTCAGAGAGTGTTTTAAGTGTCTTTAAATTGTGTTCTTGAAGGGACTAAGTTCTATAATTAATTACGTAGCTGATTTTTCTGTTCTGTGCCAAAAATTTTATTGATGGGCTGTCGAATGAAAAACCTGAACATTGTCTCTGATAGATGAAGCCAAGAAAAAAGTGTTGAAGAAAATAGAAAAAAATTTCACCTATTATACAAACTACAGTTTTTTGCGAAACCTAAGATATGGCTTTACGGGGGACAAACTAGAACTCTGGCAATTTCAGTGATCTTTTGAAATTCAGAGTAGACGCTGGTGACAAAGATTTAGGGATCCATTTATTGAACGCAGCTGGTAACTCGAAGTATACCTCTCATAGAATTCAAAATGAGATAATTTCGATAGCTGGGCAAGTAGTAGGTAATGACAAAAATTGTAGAAGAAGCAAATTCTTCCAAGTATCTCAGTGTAATGGCTGACGAATCTGCTGATATTTCTGGACATGAGCAGTTATCGATTGAAATACGATATAAACATGAGCAAAATGAAGATTTAACAGTGAAAGAAGAGTTTCTTGGATTCGTGGAATTGAAAAAATTGAATACTGAAGCCATAGCTGGTTTGAATTTGGACAATCTTGTAGCTCTAGGTTATGATGGATGCTCAACAATGGCTGGTGAAATTCACGGGGTTCAAAAGATCATCAGGGATAAGTACAAGAAAGCAATTTATTTCCATTGTGCCTCCCATAGGTTGAATTTAGTGATCAATGACATCAGTAAAATTACTGAAATCATTTGATCATTTGATTTCAGCCCTCGAGACGAGATTCTCAAAGGAACATCAAATGCTTTTCTCATTGTTCAATATTTTGCCGAAGAATTCAAAATCACTGGATATTGAATCTGAGGTCGGCAATATGTACAATTTTGAAAATTTAGAAAGTGAGTTGAACATTTGGACTGAATATTTATCTAAAGCTCAAATGGATGAAAACATCAAATTGAAGATCTCATTGGACACTGGAAATTTTTTCCTGCGGTCAAAGAATTCCTTATGCTTCTCCTTACATTTCCATGTACTACTTGTACTATAAAGCGTAGTTTCAGCACTTTGCGCAGAATTAAAACCTGAATAAGAGACAATGGGACAAGACCGTCTTGTTGGTTTAGCGTTGTTGAGTATTCATCGAAATCGGATATTGAATTTTCCTAATTTTTTAAAATTAATAGTAGACGAATTTTGTAAGAGTAACTGAAGGCTGATTTTAGTTTGGAATAAAATAGACCTATACTCTGTGGTAATTAATAAGGTTTTTATGTGTCTTTTTCAATTTATAATTTGTTAATTTTTAATATATATTGTTGTTTTTATTATCTGGAGCAATCCTTTGTCATTTCGTTTTTTATTGCATTCCGTTATCCATATTTTTTATATATTTATATTTTATATAAATTTTTTTAACGTAAATACATATTGTTCATGGAATGTGATTTATTTGTTTCGAAAGGAGTTATCGTATTATTCTACATCACCTTATTGTATCTTCGAATCTTCGAAATTAATTCGATATCTCCCCCTCGCTTTTTTCACTCAAGATCAGGTCACTCGCTGAACTTGCCCCACTGCCCCCCCCCTGAGAAAAATTTCTGCGGGCGCCCATGCAAATACCTGATACTTGTTTGAATGTCGAATATATGTAGATGTGATGACTCATCAGATATTAGAAACTAAAACTAGAACGAAGTATCGTATGATTGTATATTTATTTCACTAGCGAACAAACAGAATCAAGATCTACCTTTGAATTATGTAGGTATGTATTTTTTTTCTGAGGACATCATACTATTGCTCAGTTGCAGGAACGTCCATTAAAATTTAAAGGTCCATTAAACCCTTAATCCTCCATTAGTTCCTTGTAATAATGGAGGATTAAGAGTTTAATGGACTTTAAATTTTAATGGACGTTCCTGCAACTGACACTATAGGTTTGTTCCAACTCAAGAATTGACCGTACAATGATCGTCAGGATTCTGCGCAATAGACAAAAATGTGTTCCAACTGAAAATGTATCGTTGAGAACGGTTTCGTTTTTGTTCCATCCTGCTTCGGGACCGTGAGTGGAACGGTTTTGTGATCGTCATTTCGATCCCTGGTCTGGAGCAAGTACTGTTGGACGGTTCTTGTACGGTCAAAGTTAAGACGTGCGCATAAGATCGATTACTAACAGTTTCGTGACCGTCAAATTACCGTACAAAAGTAAGCAGTTGGAACAAACCTAATATCTCACAAGAGCTAATAGTTCGTTGTGCAATCTTCTTATATTCCTCGCCTCAATTACACGGGTCATGTGTAACAAAAAGATGTTGGGAAATTATTTTCTCTTCGTACTTTTGCCTATCGCGAAATTTGAATTTCATAAATTCAAATAATAAAACAGCGAAGCTCAAGAATAATCCAACGCCTAGAATCAAAACCGGGGCAATGAAATGTTTGATATTCAATTTTTGGGTTGGTTCCATACTGGTATAGGAATTACTTGGTCTCCTATATTTTTTTGTTATGGTATGAATCATTCCTGACTCTATAACCCAAATTATGTATTTGTTGATGAAGAGATAAAGCGGATTGCCTTTCCGAAAGAATCCTACGTAATTCAAAGTTGATATATCTTTTACTATCGCCCTGTAATTAAGTATTTCCTTATATGTTGCTTTGTTGTACTCTATTTCTTGAGAAGAACGAACGAACGCTATGCTCTTATTTTTAAGCATACTCTCCATACATTGTTCATAATATGCGTAAGCACATAAGGAAATCAGTTCAGGATGGTGCTTTAATTTATCGAATGTCTTGAGAATGTTAACTACTCCGACGGTTGATGCCACTACAGGTATTCTTCTATTAATGATGTCGTCCAAATTATCTAATCCCCTCTCATAATCAATTCCATTTAATAAGTAGGTTAGGCGAGTGTTGAAAAATGAAGTTATGAAAAAAGACGTGAACATTATGAAGAAAACTTGCAATTCTCTTGACGCTTTGATGCTTCTATATGGTCGCGCACGTCCATTGATAAAAATTGAGATGAATCCGAAAGTAAGCTCCTTGTATCCAGAAAGAATCCAAATGAGAGCAAAAGTTAAAAATACCAACATGCAGTACATCCATATATGTGGACTGAAAACTTCTGCAAATAAACGCCATCTTGGTATTCTTCTTGGAATAGGAACATATATATTGAAACCGTCGTGTATATAAGATACTGTTAGATCGTATACATTGTAGGAACTGATAGAAAGGAAATAGGTTCCAATCATGATATCCATAGAACTGAACAAAAAACTATAACTTTCAGAAGCATTTTGTGTTTGTCTATAAACAGGTATCAATGGTATGTGACCGAAAATTAGTTGATAAATCTCCATTTCCATTCCTGGAATTAGACAATCGTGGCATTCATTATATCCTGGAGTATTGGTATATAAAACATTGACTAGGGAATATTTCAATAACTTAGGAACTTTTTCTGGAAATAATAATTCCAAACCAGTAGTATTTTCCTTGCAATTCCATACTTCCACAAGTTTCATGTCACGTTGGTCCAAGAACTTTTTTGTGAATGGGAAATAAGTGTAAACTTTTTCTGTTATCTTAGAAATGAATATAACATTGAATATATTGAATCGTGACACTATTCTCAAGAGGCTTGAGTTGACTGTATTTCCGATGAAAATGAATTTAGCCCTGGCATTGAATAGAAAGATATAACCAAGTTTTTCCATCAATAAATTCATGTACTCCATTGACTCAAAGTCGATAACGTAACTTTCTGGTACCATTCCTCCAGGCAGTTCAATGTAAATTGGATCATTTATATCATAGGTAATTATCACTTTCGGATATTGTACAATACTTGAACTTAAGAACCAATTCGAAAAGTGAAATACCTCGTACCTGTTTGCGATGAGGTTCAAACATTGCGTTAAAAACAAAGTTTCATTGAAAGTCCTCCGAAATAACATTATTGCTGATATGATTCAAGAAAATTCAGCAATGGTTAACAGTTTCAATGTTTGATTCTATACTGAAGTAAAGGTTCACCTATGCACTAGTATATGAAATACATGTTCTTTATTGCATGGTTGAATACAATTCCATCAATATTGAAATTCCCTTGTAAAATATCATCCAATCTAAATGAATATCAATCCATTTGTGCAACCCATTTGTTGAATTGAATAGATACGCTATTGAATTTTTCAATCAAGAATTCTACTTTTGAATTGATATAAACGATACAAATAACTCAATCAAATTATCTCGATTATACCTAACTGGAACTAAACGAAATGCTTGATGTTGAATGCGGCATTCCTCAGGGCAGCGTACTTGCACCAACGTTGTTTAATATACATATCTACGATGATACTCTACTGAATATTGGGAATGAGGGACAGCTAATGAGTTTTCTTGGAGTCAAAGATGAAGATAAAATTGTGGCTAGACTCCAGACTACTAAGTTCAGCTCAGAGTGAAAGCGTATTTACCGGTTAATGGCAGCCGGCGCCGATAGGTAGCGGTCTCTAGCGCTTATAAAAGACCGAGTAGTTGCCGGTAGAAACTGGCAGTTCTGTTGATCGTCACCTGATGATATAATTGCTTTAAGCGGTCTACAGACGTTCAACCTAGTTGAAGACTAAAGCTACGGTTTCCTCGGACAGATCGTCGACCGTCGCGTCCAGGCCGTCATCCGTCGAGAATAGCGATTTCCGTCGGAAATGGTTTCCTCGTATTATTAGTGGATCGCCTACATGTGCAGGTGAAATAACTACTTATTGTGGTTGTAAGAAGAAATTATCGAAAGTGGACCCAACAAAATCAATAGTTCTGTTATTATTTAAGGAAGAGAAGGCGAGGAGCTGATAATGGCAACTCTTGAAGATCCAAACAAGCCAGTGGATGAATTATTTTTGAGACGTCATACAGAAAGTGCCTTCATTGTTACCGTGCAAAGAAGGTACTTTGGAAATGAAATTTAGTAAGTATTTCGGACTTTCCACTGAACTTTTCAAACAAGTTTAGACTTATATTAAATGTGACAGCACAAAGAAGGTACCAATAGGATAAAATGACCAATTTCTGCTGAGGAGAAGCTTTGTATAACATTGAGATAGGTTCCGTTTCCGAATTAACTAACATAAACAATAATTTTACTTTCTTTAACTCTGGAAGTTGAACTGCACTTCACCGCTCGAATCTACTCAGCTGATCAGAACCATCGAGTCGCGACGTCTAACTTCAACGTTCAGGCGCCGTCCAGCTATGCGATTGCTAGAAAAGCGGTACCACTGAAATGCATTGGTTAGATAAAACCGTCACAACGCAGCGACTGGCGGCCTGGACGCGACGGTCGACGATCTGTCCGAGGAAACCGTAGCTTAAGTTGTAAACACGGCATGTTAACGACCAAGTTGAACGTCGTGGGCGGGTTGGTGGTTGATATTCCAGGTTGAAGACTAGGTTGATGCTAGATCAAATTGGTTTGATATTTTGTGGGCGGAGCCCGATGTTGACGACTAAGTTGGAGCGTCTGTGTGGCAGTCATCAACTAGGTTGACAACACCAGTTGGAATTCCACCTCGTAGAGTGAACATCGAATAAAGTATTCAATATTCGTCGTAAATATTCGAGGAAAGGTAGTAATTTAACTAGACAATACCAGCAATATTCCAAACATTCAGTTTGGGTAGATTTCTTTGATTGTTTGAAAGATCTACCCGAATTATGGAAAATTAAATCCGAGATATATGAAGAAAACCCTAAGCCGATGCTTTGAGCGAACATTCATTGGTGGAGCAATAATGCTATTACCTCAATTTTTATGGTACTTGAAATTTATGCTATGTAAATGAATGCAAAATCCGGGGCAAACCGCTGAGCAAATTCTGTACACCAGACATCCCCTCAGTGAGAGACATCCCCAGATATCCCCAGACATCCCTCAGACATCCCCAGACATCCTCGGATATCCCCGGACATCCCCGGATATCCCCAGACTTCCCGAGACATCCTAAGATTTCCTGGGATATCCTTGATTACTAAAAAGTTGATATCGGTTTAATGAGTTATTAAAAACAGTTTGTAGCACTAGGTGATGTCCCGAAATCAAATTGAAAAAAAATCTATTGTTTAATCTACTCTTGAACATAGCATAACACTATGAACATATTACATGTAGGTATTGAGTGTTTTCGAAACAGAGCAGAAGTGAGTTCTCTGAAGATGACTTATATTCTTATTCAAAATGTATAATTCAATGAAAATAGCTATCTATTTGACATCCCTCGATATTTCTGAACTGCCAAAAAAAGAATTTGATTAGTCAGTGGCAGATCCGGGATTCGAGTTTGGGGGGGGGGGGGCAAACCAGGGAAATTTCAAAATACACTCGCGTAGAAAGAAAATGTTTTGGAGTGTGGTTGAAAATTCATTGAAAATTAGGAGCGAGCGGGTGGTGGAGTTATTGGTCCTGGGGAAAGGCACGCCCCTTCCTAAATCCGCCACTGATCAGTGGCTTTTAAAACCCAGCAAAGCCGGTAGTGAAATGTTTAATTATTGCTTGTATGATTTTCGGTATCAAGAATGAAATTTTTCTATGATTACCCACACAAAATATTTGATATATTTTATTTCTTGAGGTGAAGAATTCAAGCTATTGTCCAGGATAAATTCCAATAGTAATTTTTCACTCTTTATTACCAGGTGTCGTCATTTTTTCCCGCTTCTTGTTTGAAATTATTCTTTTAAAATATATCATACTTGATTGATCCTTAATGTGACTTATAATACACTGCGCGAAAAAATTAACGCACAATTCTGAAAATCTCAATTTTAATGAAAGTTTACTCGGATTTCACCGAATCTCATGTGAAAGAAGAAATAAACAATTTTCGAAATACTGAAATGCTGATAAGTGATTTAATACAGGGTGGGGCAGAAAAACCTATCCGATTTCAAATCCCTTTTTCTCAGAAGAGAGAGCAGGTAGAGTAGTGGGGTAAAAACCGTTAGAAAGCTTGTTTTATGCCATTTGTCAGTAGTCAACATGCCTTGGTCTGGTGAACATCGTGCTTTTGTTATTGAGCGGTTTATCGAATGCGGCGGTTCGATAATTGCTACACAACGTGCTTTCCGAATTCATTTCGGACTCGGGCGTCATGATCCTATTCCACATCACGCTACGATTAAAGTGTGGGTGTCAAATTTTAGACAGACGAGTTCAGCATTGAAAAGGAATTCGCCTGGACGTCCCAGGACAGCAACAGGACCTGAAAACGTGGCCAATGTGAGAGCCGCGATTGAACGTTCCCCGCGTCGTTCGGCGCGAAAACATTCGCTCGCTTTGGCGATTTCCAACCGCAGTATTCGGCGAATTTTGCACCGGGACCTCAAAATGCATCCCTACAGAATGGTTGTTGCACAGAAATTAAGTGAAAGGGATTTTGAAACCCGTACGAACCTGTGTCGCGATCTCCGAGAACTGCCAAACGACGATGTTGTGCTCTTCACGGACGAAGCCCATTTTCACCTTTGTGGCGCCGTAAACAGGCAGAATTTCGATATTGGAGTGACGAAAATCCTCGGGAAATCCATCAGGAACCCCTCCATAGCCCAAAAGTGTTTTGTGGTGTGCTCTTTCCCGCCTAGGCGTCTGGGGGCCCTACTTTTTGAAGAAAATGGGCAAACCGTAACGGTCAACAGCGAGCGCTATTGTTTCATGCTGGAAAATTTTCTTAGACCCAAAATGGAAGAAAATGGCGTGGAAAATGTGTGGTTTCAACAGGATGGTGCAACCGCCCACACATCGCGACGATCAATGGACATTCTCAGGGAACTGTTTCCCGGTCGCCTCATTTCTCTGAGAGGTGATGTTGGCTGGCCGCCGCGCTCACCGGATCTCACTCCATGTGACTTCTTCCTTGGGTTACCTCAAATCGAAGGTTTACCAGCATCGACCAAGGACCCTTCTTGCTTTACGAAGGGAAATTGCTCGGGCAATTGAAGAAATTCCTGTGGAAATGACGGCGAAAGTCATGGAAAGCTACCGCGAGCGCCTAAATAAGTGTATCCGCTCCCAAGACGACATTTGAGTGATGTGCTTTTCAAAACTTAAATTTAAAAATGGCATAAAATTTGCGATATGTTAATAAAAAAAATTTTTGACAAGCTGAGTGGTTTTAATTTTATAACGTTTTGAATTCGGATAGGTTTTTCTGCCCCACCCTGTACTTGGTATTTCCACCCTTTGCGTTAATTACAGCTCGGCAACGACAGTTCATACTCAAAATGAGTGATTAAAAAAAATGTTCTGATTTAATCCTTCCTAGATTTCTCTAGGTTGATTCCAAAAATTTCTGAACTTATCAGCCTTCTATTGAGGTTGTCCCAAACTGCTCAATCTGATTGAGATCTCGACTGCTTGCTGGCCATTCTAGAGACTTCACCTCTTCAAGGTACTTCTGAACGATGTGCGCACGATGGGGTCTGGCATCATCGTCCATAAAAATGAAAGTTTCACCAATATATGGGGCAAATGGCACTACATTCTCTTCAAGAATGTTCCTTCTATACCTATCAGCATTCATAGCTTCATTATCAACGACCACTAGGTATGTGCGAGCAGTCAAAAATATTCCGCCCCATACCATAATCGATCCTCTCCCGAAATCAGTAGTATTCAGGAAATTGCACTGAGCATATATCTTTCATGTGGACGTCTGTATACAAGGAAACGTCGATCACAATGGTAGAGTGTAACGTTATTATTTTGAATTTATCATAAAATGTAGTTTTGCCAAATTTACTAAATCTTTTTCGAAAATTATTAGTTAGTAAACTTATTTGGATGGTTCATTTTCTAAATTTCCTTATTGTCACTTCGTTTACCTACCTTTTTCACGAATTATTTTCCATCAGAAAACGATTTGTTTATTATTTAAAATTGTGAGGTTAGTGGTTGTTGTCATTTTGTATTTGTCATTTTGTAGTTCAAAAGCAGTGGTTGGAATCATTTGGCCTCGGTAAAGTACTTCGAAAAGTCGTGGAAGAATTATAGAAATGGATTTACAGAAGCCCTCCTCTGGTGTAAACTGTGTAGATTATCAGTACCGACGTATCGTAATGATTCCTTTATATTATTTTGGGTTGATGTGTTTTTCTTTTCTTCGCTGTGACAACTGATAGACTCTGTGAACTTTGAACATCCGGAAAATTTCTATGCGACTGTCAGGCCGGCATTTTGTTGTGCGGAGGTCGTGTGGAAGGTTTAGGCATTTTCGAAGAGAATTTTGAAATCTAGATTCATCCTCGTTGTGAGGGATTATATATTCGAATGTCATTGTTCCCTGAGAAGTATTTGGAATATTTTGGGAAATACAGACTTTTTCACTTGGGGTCCGTACGGAATCTATCTTGCACCTCTAGGTATGCATACATTTTCTATCTGGAACCAGTAGTCTGACCATTTTCTTTTATTAGGTTGTTGTATAGCGAATATTGTATTTGAAGGAAGTTTTCGACTGAATTGGAGGTTGAACCTATCTCACTCGAACAACAGAGGTAACTAAAATATCCCTAATAGCTTTTGAATCGTTTCTTATAGTATTTTGTTAGGGTCCACGTGCCTGGCATGTCTACTTGCCTGAATTATCTATGTACCTGTCACGAACCTATCAGTTAGATATATCACCACTTCCCTGACATCTTGGAGGCCTACGTACCTGGCGTTATTAGTTGAAGCTATCTGCGTTCTGGAATAGTTTGTGAAGGTAACCAGTGCATAGCACTGGCTTCAAAATTGTAATTATTGTCCTTTTATTTTGATAATTTGTGATATTATTCTGTAAGGTAATTTTATATTAACTGTGAGCAATTATAGTGAGGTGCACTTCATAAGTTGCGTTGGGTACCAAAAAAGGTGTTCGTGTATACCTTCAGGATTTTATTAAAGGATAATTGATCGGTATTCCCTTCAGAAACTATTGTTAATTTGAAGTAGTTATTGACAATCTGGACCAGAACGTTGAGGTGAATATAAGCTGATTAAGTGGGTTTATTTCGTTAGCTTAGATTATTTGTTCTTATCTGACTTAGTGTGTTGTAGTAAGTTTTTCTTCTGACTACCCCTTGGGGAATAGTATATAACATTACTAGCAGGTAAGAGGGTTTTTACTGGCGAATGGAGAATATAATTGACGAGCCGCAGGCGAGTCAGTTACCTCTTTGAGCCAGTAAAACCCGTTACCTTGCGTGTATTGTTTTATATTTTATTTGTTTCTCGTTTGTAAAAAGGTGAGATGAATTCCAAAAAAATCTCAATAATTTGTCGCAAATGTCGTAAGCTATTTATGACTATTTATGACATCGGAAAATTATGACAACTGTCAGTGGCTTTACGAGAGGAAGTCATTCAAAAAATTTGCTAATTTCTGACGAAAAACGCCAAATCCAAATGAAACAAGGTATGAATATCGTTTTTCAATACTTTTATAACGTTTATTACTAAAATATTTGTTCCAGGAACGATGAAATTAGAAGGACAAATGAAATTAGAAGCAAGTACGTGAAAAGGAAAGCGAATAGATACGAATAAAACAAGGCACGAATGTCGTTTTTGAATAGTTTTGAGAACGTTTATTGAGAAATACATTTGTTCCAGGAACTCTGAGATTAAAAGAATAAATTAATTAGAAGCAAGTACTTGACAACTTTCAATGTAAATAATACTACTAACTTGTTAAAGTTTTACGAGTTAACTGTCAATTTACAAGTTAGTGACTTGAAAAAATAAACTTCCTTGATTAATATTGTGTTTTTGGAAACTGACGTTTACAAATGAGAAATAAATGAAATATTTATCCGTATTGTATCAACCACTGCACATATATTTTTTGGTTTTTGTAATAAATAATTGTGACTTGAATTTTTGAGGGATTTTTGTTAACTGTTACTCTGGTAGAGGAGTAAGTAGTTCATTTACCTTGAGTAGGCAGGCATAACTCTACCTGGCGCCCATTACATTCCATCCGATATAACTCACTCCCTTCTTCACTGAGTGTAGCCGCGAGACTTTCATTGCCTTGAGACCGGCTTTCCCCCAAGTCTACGTTTCAAGAGGCAGAATCTAGACTCATCTGTGGAGAGAACTCTTCTCTTCCCAATCCCTTTTTCGAATGGATATGCCATCTCGCAAAATCCAAACGCGCCCTTCGATGGGCTGGGGTAAGAGCTGGGCCTCTATTTTGTGTCTCAATCATTGGTTCCGTTCTGGTTAGAATGGATCTCGAATCATTTTGTGTTTTGAAGACAGTTCTTGTGTTGAATTTGGAACCAATTCTTCTTATTGCCTCTGAAAGGCCAGGAATATAAGGAATGACGTTCAACAAATTTGGTTCTTCCTGACGTTTTTCTGTTTGTACCTGACCATCATTAGAATTTTGATTCGATAAATAATTTATGTTTGTGCAACACTTTCGTGATATTGATGCCCGTATTCTGCTTTTCAACTGTAAGCTACGAGATCGTAGAGTATACGACTGATCTTTCAGATTCCTTAGGATAGTTACAAGAAAAATTCCAGAATTGCATAATTCTGCAATTGTTTCTGTAACTATCCTAGGGAATCTGATAGATCAATCGTACGCTACGATATCGTAGCCTACAGATAAAAAGAATAAAACAAGATTAGCAGTGAAAAACCTAACTCCACCATTTTTCGTATTCTAATTGATATTCATAACGAATAATGTATCTATAGATTCCCTTCATTTCGTCGGTATGTAAATAAAAATCAGCCTGACATCTCTAGATAAACATCAGACTTCCCTAGACATCCCAAAGACATCCTCGAACATCCCCCGATTTCCTGAGACATCCCTGATTTCCTGAGATATCCCCAAGACATCGCGGGACATCCTCCGATTTCCTAAGACATCCCCGGATATCCTGGGACATACCAGGGACATCTCCAATCTTGTACACCAGACATCCCCAGCGGTTTACCCCTCGGCAAAATCTTAGCATGATCAGACTTATATTATGGAAATTATGGAAAAAATAAATACGTACAAATCAATAATTCGAAGAAGATTGAATTATATGCTTCAGATAATGCGATTCCCTTGACATATGTAATAAAGGATCTCTCAGAAATGCCGTAGATACTAACATATATAATAACATTGGTTATGGTAGCGTCCATGATGTAAATAGTTAAATGATGGTAGCGGGAATTTGGACAAGTTTTCTTTATTTGTTCTCTATCCTATTTATACATCGCCAACGTTTCGAACCCTTTGTGGTTCTTTCTCAAGGCTACAATGTCAAATAAACAGTTAAAAAGTTTAATCGTAGGTATATACAAAGCATGCCCAGAGTCGGCCTGTCACTCACCTCGTATTTTTTTCGGAAAGAAATCTAGCCAAATCGATAAAATCTTGGTGTGGTAGATTTTCATTTATTGTCAATAATTCAATTTTTCTCGATGTTCTGAAATTCGTTATCAGTGTTGTTATTATACGACATGAGTAAACGCAACCGTCATCTGGTAGGTGGGCACGTTCCGCAAATCACACAAAACTTAGATATAATTACAATATCACATAAACACTAAGTTAACGAACAACTGTTAAAAGTAATAAATAATTAATTAAACACAAACAACGATACACGCGTACATCCAGATTTTGGAACTTCTCGGTTGTTTCACTACATATTACCAATTATTTAAATTTAAATTAAATTTTTTTTTTTTTTTTTTTTTCAGAGTTTCAACGACTTATATTGTTCAGAATCAAACCATCATAAACCAAACTGAGGTGTTGGACGTCTTCCCTGTAGTTCACAGTATTGTTGGACCGTATATGGATCATTTCACTGATTAGTCTTCTACTGTAGCTTGGTTCGTAATCCAAAATTGTGACATTTGTGAAGTTGAATGTGTGTCCTTCAGCATTAACGTGTGCAGCGAGGGCTGTTCCTTGTGTCCTATCAGATTTTTCTGCGTCATTTTTGTGTTGTTTTATCCTCTCTTTTAGCAACTGCTTTGTTTGGCCCACGTAGCATTTTGTACAGTTGTTGCATTCTATTTTATAAACAATTTCTGACTGTTGCAAAATGGGTGTTCTATCTTTGAGTTTGGTGAAAAACTTCATTTTGTTATTTAGAATGTTATAGAATGCTGCACTACCATTGTATTCTTGGATAATTTTTCCTATTTTATATGATATTGTTGGATAAAAAACGAGTTTGAAATGTTTTTTAGCTATGTTCTGCGATGTTGATGTATTTGCCGTGCCCACGTCAATACCATTATTCGAATGGACACTACGTTTTGCTCTATTGTAGGTGTTTATAATAGTTTTTATATAATATGTTGGGTAGTTGTTCTGCTTCAGGATTTCAGTCACTTTTTTCAAATTATCTGTTCTATACTCCCCATCGCTCAGTGTGATTGCTCTATTTATCAAATTTCTTGCTACATTCCTTTTTTGTGAGAAACTGTGGTTAGAATGGAAATTGATACATCTACCTGTGTTAATCGGCTTCGTGTACTAATTGGTTTTCAACCTATCGTTATCCCTGATGACTAATATGTCTAAAAATGGGATACTCTGATCTTTTTCCCTTTCTAGGGTAAATTTTATTGTTTGATGAAATGAGTTGAAAACATTCAGAGTCTCTTCGATTTTATCTTTAGGTATTGAGACTAATGTATCGTCGACATAGAGTTTTATAAGAGGAATGTGGAAACTCAACCTCGATATAACATATTTAAATAGTGCGAGCATAACTAAGTCCGCAAATGCAGAGCTTGCTGGAGAACCCATTGCTGTACCTTCTTTTTGACCATAGAAAACACCTTCGAAAACAAAATATCCTCCTTCAAAACACAACTCAACGAGATGAATGAATTCCCTCCTTCCCAAATTTGTGAAATTTTTAATATAGTACCATTGATTTTTTATTATATTAATGACCAGTTCTTTCGGGATGTTTGTGAATAAAGAAATTACATCCAATGACACCAATTCATAACCGTCCGGTACTTCTATTGATTTAAGTTCTTCAACTAACGTGAATGAGTTTTTTACATGAAATACTGAGGTTGATAGTACATCATTGAGTACCTCTTGCAGGAATTTAGCAATTTTGTAGCTGGGTGATTTTATGCTACTAACTACCGGTCTTAGTTTTACTTCTTCCTTGTGGGTTTTTCTAAGGAAAATATTTTTGGTGTTACACTGTTATGGGATATTAGCATCTTGTATTGCGATTCTGTTATGATTGAGTCCTTTTTAAGTAGTTTTAGGTAATTGTTAATTTTGTTCTGAATTCTTTTGTAGGGTCGGATGTTAATGTTTTGTATGTTGTCTCATCATTCAACATATTTGTGGCTTCTGTAACATATTCGTCTTTATACATTATCACCGTGGTGTTGCCTTTATCTGAGTTCCCTACGATTATTTCTGGATGTTCCTTGATGAATCTTCCAGTTAGTATATAATGTTGTTTGAATGGATCTTTGGGGTGTCGGTTCGTTCTCATAAAGTTGTTGATTATTCCAACGCATCTTCTTCTTATTTGATTTCTCTCCTCTTCATCCTGAGTGGCTGCTTGTGTGAAATTCTCTATATCTTTCATTAGTTGTAGTTTCGGAATGTTATCTGGCACAATTCCATGTTTTGGTCCGAGTTGTTTTCAACTCATTTCATCAAACAATAAAATTTACCCTAGAAAGGAAAAAGATCAGAGTATCCCATTTTTAGACATATTAGTCATCAGGGATAACGATAGGTTGAAAACCAATTGGTACACGAAGCCGATTAACACAGGTAGATGTATCAATTTCCATTCTAACCACAGTTTCTCACAAAAAAGGAATGTAGCAAGAAATTTGATAAATGGAGCAATCACACTGAGCGATGGGGAGTATAGAACAGATAATTTGAAAAAAGTGACTGAAATCCTGAAGCAGAACAACTACCCAACATATTACATAAAAACTAGTATAAACACCTACAATAGAGCAAAACGTAGTGTCCATTCGAATAATGGTATTGACGTGGACACGGCAAATACATCAACATCGCAGAACATAGCTAAAAAATATTTCAAACTCGTTTTTTATCCAACAATATCATATAAAATAGGAAAAATTATCCAAGAATACAATGGTAGTGCAGCATTCTATAACATTCTAAATAACAAAATGAAGTTTTTCACCAAACTCAAAGATAGAACACCCATTTTGCAACAGTCAGAAATTGTTTATAAAATAGAATGCAACAACTGTACAAAATGCTACGTGGGCCAAACAAAGCAGTTGCTAAAAGAGAGGATAAAACAACCCAAAAATGACGCAGAAAAATCTGATAGGACACAAGGAACAACCTCGCTGCACACGTTAATGCTGAAGGACACACATTCAACTTCACAAATGTCACAATTTTGGATTACGAACCAAGCTACAGTAGAAGACTAATCAGTGAAATGATCCATATACGGTCCAACAATACTGTGAACTACAGGGAAGACGTCCAACACCTCAGTTTGGTTTATGATGGTTTGATTCCGAACAATATAAGTCGTTGAAACTCTGGAAAAAAAATTAAATTTAAATTTAAATAATTGGTCATACCTATGTAGTGAAACAACCGAGAAGTTCCAAAATCTGGATGTACGCGTGTATCGTTGTTTGTGTTTTAATTAATTATTTATTACTTTTAACAGTTGTTCGTTAACTTATTGTTTATGTGATATTGTAATTATATCTAAGTTTTGTGTGATTTGCGGAACTTGCCCACCTACCAGATGACGGTTGCGTTTACTCATGTCGTATTAATAACAACACTGATAACGAATTTCAGAACATCGAGAGAAAATTGAATTATTGACAATAAATGAAAATCTACCACACCAAGATTTTATCGATTTTGACTAGATTTCTTTCCGAAAAAAATACGAGGTGAGTGACAGGCCGACTCTGGGCATGCTTTGTATATACCTACGATTAAACTTTTTAACTGTTTACTTGACATTGTAGCCTTGAGAAAGAACCACAAAGGGTTCGAAACGTTGGCGATGTAAAATGGGATAGAGAGAACAAATAAAGAAAACTTGTCCAAATTCCCGCTACCATCATTTAACTATTTACATCATGGACGCTACCAATAACCAATGCTTAATACCGGGGGGATTAATGAATCACATCAAACATACTTACGACGATGATGTGTTTTCTCGATGTAAGGATATTGTCAATTTCAACAGGAAACTAGCGTCACTTAACAACAGAGTGATTTTCCTGTTACAGTGCAGATCGAAAGAAGTATTTCCAGCACACATAATAAATAACATCAGACAGGTTTACACGCTAGAAATAGATGAACATCCATATTTTAATTTGGTCAACAAGATTATGAGAAAATTCCGCAAATCAATTTTGAATGTGGAAATCAAGATATCCATTTGGAAAAGAGATAACATGAAATACAGACTACGAAAAACTGAGGAATGGGTGGAGAACAAAGTGAACAGTACCACATATAGAGCAGTTACCAGTACAGGAAAACGAAATTTCCAGAAAACATTCCAGAGAATCAAAGCTGAAAATATCAAAAAGCTCGATAGATTGATTGTGAACCAGAGACACCCTATAGATGCTACACAGTCAGACCGATTCATAAACAATTACACGAACATCACAATACCTGAAGAAGTGAAACTAGTTTTAGGACTCGGACCAAAACATGGAATTGTGCCAGATAACATTCCGAAACTACAACTAATGAAAGATATAGAGAATTTCACACAAGCAGCCACTCAGGATGAAGAGGAGAGAAATCAAATAAGAGGAAGATGCGTTGGAATAATCAACAACTTTATGAGAACGAACCGACACCCCAAAGATCCATTCAAACAACATTATATACTAACTGGAAGATTCATCAAGGAACATCCAGAAATAATCGTAGGGAACTCAGATAAAGGCAACACCACGGTGATAAAGTATAAAGACGAATATGTTACAGAAGCCACAAATATGTTGAATGATGAGACAACATACAAAACATTAACATCCGACCCTACCAAAAGAATTCAGAACAAAATTAACAATTACCTAAAACTACTTAAAAAGGACTCAATCATAACAGAATCGCAATACAAGATGCTAATATCCCATAACAGTGTAACACCAAAAATATATTTCCTTACAAAAACCCACAAGGAAGAAGTAAAACTAAGACCGGTAGTTAGTAGCATAAAATCACCCAGCTACAAAATTGCTAAATTCCTGCAAGAGATACTCAACGATGTACTATCAACCTCAGTATTTCATGTAAAAAACTCATTCACGTTAGTTGAAGAACTTAAATCAATAGAAGTACCGGACGGTTATGAATTGGTGTCATTGGACGTGGTTTCTTTATTTACAAACATCCCGAAAGAACTGATCATTAATATAAAAAATTATAATTATAAAAATCAATGGTACTATATTAAAAATTTCACAAATTTGGGAAGGAGGGAATTCATTCATCTCGTTGAGTTGTGTTTTGAAGGAGGATATTTTGTTTTCGAAGGTGTTTTCTATGGTCAAAAAGAAGGTACAGCAATGGGTTCTCCAGCAAGCTCTGCATTTGCGGACTTAGTTATGCTCGCACTATTTAAATATGTTATATCGAGGTTGAGTTTCCACATTCCTCTTATAAAACTCTATGTCGACGATACATTACTCTCAATACCTAAAGATAAAATCGAAGAGACTCTGAATGTTTTCAACTCATTTCATCAAACAATAAAATTTACCCTAGAAAGGGAAAAAGATCAGAGTATCCCATTTTTAGACATATTAGTCATCAGGGATAACGATAGGTTGAAAACCAATTAGTACACGAAGCCGATTAACACAGGTAGATGTATCAATTTCCATTCTAACCACAGTTTCTCACAAAAAAGGAATGTAGCAAGAAATTTGATTAATAGAGCAATCACACTGAGCGATGGGGAGTATAGAACAGATAATTTGAAAAATGTGACTGAAATCCTGAAGCAGAACAACTACCCAACATATTATATAAAAACTATTATAAACACCTACAATAGAGCAAAACGTAGTGTCCATTCGAATAATGGTATTGACGTGGGCACGGCAAATACATCAACATCGCAGAACATAGCTAAAAAACATTTCAAACTCGTTTTTTATCCAACAATATCATATAAAATAGGAAAAATTATCCAAGAATACAATGGTAGTGCAGCATTCTATAACATTCTAAATAACAAAATGAAGTTTTTCACCAAACTCAAAGATAGAACACCCATTTTGCAACAGTCAGAAATTGTTTATAAAATAGAATGCAACAACTGTACAAAATGCTACGTGGGCCAAACAAAGCAGTTGCTAAAAAGAGGATAAAAAAACACAAAAATGACGCAGAAAAATCTGATAGGACACAGGAACAGCCCTCGCTGCACACGTTAATGCTGAAGGACACACATTCAACTTCACAAATGTCACAATTTTGGATTACGAACCAAGCTACAGTAGAAGACTAATCAGTGAAATGATCCATATACGGTCCAACAATACTGTGAACTACAGGGAAGACGTCCAACACCTCAGTTTGGTTTATGATGGTTTGATTCTGAACAATATAAGTCGTTGAAACTCTGAAAAAAAAAAAAAAAAAAAAAATTTAATTTAAATTTAAATAATTGGTAATATGTAGTGAAACAACCGAGAAGTTCCAAACTCTGGATGTACGCGTGTATCGTTGTTGTGTTTTAATTAATTATTTATTACTTTTAACAGTTGTTCGTTAACTTATTGTTTATGTGATATTGTAATTATATCTAAGTTTTGTGTGATTTGCGGAACGTGCCCACCTACCAGATGACGGTTGCGTTTACTCATGTCGTATTAATAACAACACTGATAACGAATTTCAGAACATCGAGAGAAAATTGAATTATTGACAATAAATGAAAATCTACCACACCAAGATTTTATCGATTTTGACTAGATTTCTTTCCGAAAAAAATACGAGTGAGTGACAGGCCGACTCTGGGCATGCTTTGTATATACCTACGATTAAACTTTTTAACTGTTTTTTTGACATTGTAGCCTTGAGAAAGAACCACAAAGGGTTCGAAACGTTGGCGATGTATAAATAGGATAGAGAACAAATAAAGAAAACTTGTCCAAATTCCCGCTACCATCATTAACTATATATAATAACTTTTTTTCTGTAAACACATGTATTCCGTTTTTTTTTGTCAAATCAGAATATCTTAATTATTTTTCCATTTGTAATAATGTACACAAAATGTAATTCACACGGGCAAAAGACGCAAGTCGTTAGCCATTTGCCAAGCAATAAATATACTTTCTCTCTCTCCCTTGACATTTTGCATGAAAATTCAGTATAAATCGTCATTCACAAAATGAATTTCACTCGAATTGGATACCTTGTTATGGAAATAAAAAGATTCTTCTTTTCAATATTCCAATCGAATTTTCTATGAATCTGTTTACACTATGACCACACAATTTCGCATAAGGCCTACTATGAGCATTTTGCATGTGGCCGAGAAATTCTATTCCGATTGATTTCGTTTTGAGATATAGGAGTATCACGACCTTCTTGAAAAAAGTACTTCGAATTCGGAAAACTGCGATTGTGCAAAAACTATTCATCCGACAGCTTGTAATTGTGCACCAATAAAGTATATGTTAATAACTACTTAAATTCAGAGCAACTACGCATCATCTCAGAAATTGACCAAGTTATGAATTTCCGAAAAATTGATGTTTTTTCCAGTTTTTTGGACTTTTCTCGGAAACTAATTATCCGCTCGAGACGTGTCACCTTTCATTTTTTTGTTTATGAATTCTCTAGAAAAAATGCCTTAACAGCTTTTCGATCAAATCAATACTTCACGTTTTATAAGCGAAAAAGCAAAATTTTGGATTTTTTTGGCTATTTTTCGCTTCTCAAAGAAAACCTAAGACGATTCAGGAGTGGAATTTATCATGAAAAACATGTAGAAACTACCTATTGCATGACTGCACAGTCAGATTTCAGGTAGTATTTTTGTCACGAAATCGACCTTTCGATAGCTCTATTGCTTAGTCTAAACTAGCATTCGTCTATAGGCCGCTTCAGTCGTTCACAAACCGGCAAAGAAACCGGTTCCGGTTAACGGCGCCGCCAAGCTTCGGCCGGCTTGCACTGTATTATCGCTAATTCAATCTTATGGAATCATTCTTGAAGCCTACTAAAGATGATCGGTACCGGCCACAAGTAACCAAAATATCGGCTTCCACTGTGTTTGTTTCGTAAGTTCAGTTACAGAGTGAAAGCAGGTTTACCGGTTACTGGCAGTCGGCGCCGATAGGTACCGGTTTCTAGCGGGAGTTCTGTTCGAAACATTAAGCGTTAAAGATGGCATCGTCGTCCTCTGACGAAATTATTGCCCTAGATTCAGTCGTTCATAAACTGGCAAGGAAAAAATTTAAGAAAAGCCCTGATCAGGAGGTTTTGAGCACTCGTTCTTTGGTGAAGCAATAAGACTCCTACCTCAAAATTTTATATGGATTTGAGATAGTTAGCAAATATATAAATGCAGAATCTTAGCACAATCGGAATTATATTCTGGAATTTATTCAAAAAATGTGAAAGCCGGTGCCGGTTGTCGGCGCCGACAAGCTTCAGCCGGCTTGCAGTGTGTTACCGCTAATTCAATCTTATCGAATAATTTTTGAAGCTTACCAGCGCCGATCGGTACCGGCCACAGGAAAGCAGGTTATCGGCTTCCACTGTGTTTGTACCCTTAGATAGATGGCCGAGTTTTACCAATTCGCATTGACTTTGGGGGCATTTCTCCTAGCATTCCGCGAACTACCAGTATCCCATACTACATATAGTCCGTTCACGAAAGTTTGAGCCGTCGGTTGGCCATGACAATTCGGCATATTCCACTATGTATATTAAAATGTTGTCATCATTACAAGAAAGATGTAGGTATTAATCGCGGATTTCTTACAAGGTCAATTTACATCTGAAAATTGATTACGCATTTCAGACAGTTCTAAATACCTAACGACACAGGTTTACTACTTGCATTCAATAAAAGTATCATTGTTTGAAAAGTGGAAACTAATGGTACCTATCTTAAATGTATTCGAGAATTATCAGTTCGTTTCATTAGTCAATAGAAGTGCGAATGAACAGAATCATATCAAATGAAGAAAAAGTTCTGAAACAAACATTATGTGACGAACATAGTATGCTCAAGACGAATAAAGATATATCTGGAGTACCTAATAGATGGTGAATGCATTGCAATGCAATGGTGATTGCAATGCGATGCATCCACAACTCCATGAAGTCTTCTGGCAACAGCTTTTTAGACATTCTTGCCCATAGATACCTACCTTGTATATGCTATGCTATGGTTTTAAAGCAGTGTGATTTTCACATATAAAAATCAGTTATTATTTTGGTTGTTGATAATGAGTAAATATTGATATGGAAATATCCTATCAATGAAAAGCTTTAAAGGAAAAATATCTGTTAGATTATCCTCCTGAACCTGAGGTCTTAATTCACACTTATCAGCATTTTTATTTGTGAAAATATCGACATGAAATCCTATGAGAAAGTGCTTGCCGGTGAATAATACTTATCAGAAGACTACTTCCCAGGTTCAAGTACTCAAGAGTCTGTGATCCATTTATTTTGCACTTGTGGAGTCTCAGTTAGGATATCGAATTAAAGCATGCAGTGGGGCTTATGAATACCATATCAAATCATTTGACATTCTATTTTGTCTCGTGAGGGGGTTGAAAGTTGTGCATGACCAAAACTGTAATCGTCGACTTTAATTCGCTGACAACTTTCATCAGGTAACATCTTCTCAAAGTAAATGGACCACGACGAAGTGCACATACTGAAAACCTTTTTGAACGAACTAATTAAAAAAAAAATTTCTTGAAAATTTCTGCAAGCCTGTTAAGAAGATACAAAGACTTTGCCAAATAAGTAGCACATGACCCACTTTCCCTATTCAAAAATTTAGAGGGTTGATGGAGATGGCACAAGGTGCAACAAAAATCCTTCAAAAATGCATAAAGATCTGGTGAAAATTAAAAAAAAATGTCATGTTTCAGGATTTTGTTGCCAAAATTTTTTTTACTAAGAAAATGAATATTTTCCATAATTTTGACTCGCACTGTATATTCCAGATGTGAGTGTTATAAGTTTTATCTATACAATGGTGATTTTTTATCCTTATTCAAATCTTTTATAACGTTACTATTTTGAATTTGTTTAAAATGTAGTTTTGCCATCTTTTTCCTAAAATTATTAGTTAAGTACACTTATTGGGATGGTTCATTTTCTAGATTTCCTTATTGTTGTACTTATTCACTTCGTTTACCTACCTTCTCGAATTGTTTTCCCTCAGAAAACGGTTTGTTTATTATTTAAATTGTGAGGTTAGTGGTTGTTGTCATTTTGTGGTTGTCATTTTGTAGTTCAAAAGCAGTGATTCGAATTATTTGGCCTCAGTAAAGTACTTCGGAAAATCGTGGAAGAATTATAGAAATGGATTTATAGAGACCCTCCTCTGGTATAAACTGCGTAGATTATCAGTACCGTGATGATTCCTTTATGTTATTTTGGTTTTGATGTGTTTTTTCTTCTTCTTCGCTATGACAACCAGATTTAGTATTATAGGTCCATGATGACAACTGATAGGCTCTGTGAACTTTGAGTATCCGGAAATTTCTGTGTGCGACTGTCAGGGCGGACATTTTGTTGTGCGGAGGTCGTGTGGAAGGCATAGACAAACTAATAGAATAGATGAGCCACTCGTATATCCGCGACATCTGTCGGAGGAGGAGACTAATACACGAAAAAATTATTTTCAATTTGATAGTTATATGTAAAATCATTATTATCAAAAAACCTTTGAATTGTCAACTGACACAAGGAGTGATTTGACACGTTCTTTTTGAAATATAATAAATTTCGATATGCCTGCAAGAGTGAAGACGTGCTGTGTTATTGGATGTGAAAATCGAGATGCAAGAAGGTAATTATACAATATATATTATATATATTCTGTTACCTATAAGAATTAAGATAGTTTTCAAAAAAGTTTTTCATGTATTGAATAAGTTTAGTAGGTAAATACTCATATTTTGTATTATTGAATTCATTATTGTTAGTTTTTGAGAATGTTTTCAATGCAATTATTAGTTTATTGATTAGATATTTATGAAATAAATCTGTATTTTTAATTGGTGATACCTATTTCAGTTAATAATTTTTATTCTATCCAGAATTTGATTATTGATCCTCATTTCTCGATTCCAAAAGAAAATCAGATGAAAGTTCGTTGCAGGTATTATTTTCATAAAAATAAATTTCCTCACTCATCGATAACTTGCACGAATCCATTTCTGATTTCCTTTTGGAAATTGAATTTCAAAAAACTTTTTGCCTCTTGGGAGTACCTACCTATTCAAAATGTGCACTACAGAATTCTTTTTGCGGCAGCTTTACGATACAGATTCCTTTTTCAATTGAGTTTTTTTCACGAATTAGTATGTCCTCCAATAACAGATGGCATTGAAGGTTTTTCTACTAGTGTCTCATCTATTCTACGTTTAGTTAGTCTATGGTGGAAGGTTTAGACAGTTTGGAAGAGAATTTTGAATCTAGATTCATCCTCGTTGTGAGGGATTATATCTTCGAGTGTCATTGTTCCCTGAGATTGTCATTCCATAGCTGCGTGAAGTATTTTGGAACATTTTGGGAAATATAGACTTTTCCACATGGGGTCCGGGGTCCGTACAGAATATATCTTGCACCTAGGTATGCATACATTTTCTATCTGGAACCAGTAGTCTGACCATTTTCTTTTATTAGGTTGTTGTATAGCGAATATTGTATTTGAAGGAAGTTTTCGACTGAATTGGAGGTTGAACCTATCTCCCTCGAACAACAGAGGTAACTAAAACATCCTTAATAGCTTTTGAATCGTTTCTTATAGTATTTTGTTAGGGTCCACGTGCCTGGCATGTCTACTTGCCTGAATTATCTATGTACCTGTCAGTTAGAGGCATCCACGAACCTGTCAGTGAGGGGTATCAATTGGCATCCACTTGCCTGTCATCTTGGGGTATCTACGTACCTGGCGTTATTGGTTGGAGCTATCTACGTTCTGGAGTAGTTTGTGAAGGTAACCAGTGTGTAGCACTGGCTTTAACGTTGTAAATTATTGTACTTTTATTTTGATAATTTGTGATATATTCTGTAAGGTAATTTTAATATCATTGTGAGCAATTATAGTGAGGTGCACTTCATAAGTTGCATTGGGTACCAACAGAGGTGCTCGTGTATCCCTTCAGGATTTTATTATAGGATAATTGATCGATATTCCCTTCAGGAATCATTGTTTATTTAAAGTAGTTATTGACAATCTGATCCAGAACGTTAAGCTGAATGTAAGCAGATTAAGTGGGTTTATTTTGTTAGCTTAACACTGAAAAATAAGATAAGCAACTGGGAACCAGTAGACGAGAATATTCTCAAGGTCAACCTCAAGATCTATGGGCATAACATCACAGTTATCGCCGCATATGCCCCTTCTGATGATGAAAAAGTCGCGACAAAACAAGAATTTTTCGATAAAATTGAGGATATCCTTACAGAGAGTGGCAGCAACAGAGAGATTATTCTGCTTGGAGATCTAAATAGTAGGATTGGAAGTCAGAGTAGGAATAAAATAGTAGGACCGTTTGGCGAAGAAACTGTCAATGATAATGGACGGAGACTTATCCGCGTATGTGAAACACACAACTTAAGAATAAACAACGGATTCTATAAACATAAAAACATCCATCGATTCACTTGGACCCAGCCTACACGTAATTTGAAGTCCATTATAGATTACATTATCAGTAAGCAGGAATCAGCTTTACAATGGAATGACGTCAGGGTTCTTCGGGGTGTAACCTGCGGATCAGACCATCATATTGTTAGAGCCAAAGTAATATTCCCCTTCAAACGCTTCAGTGAAAACAAAAAGAATGAAGACACCAATAAGTTAGAGACGATCGAATTCCCCAGGTACAACCTTGACAGTTTCACAAATGAAAGCACAAGAAGACTTTACCAACAACGCTTAGACAGTAGACTGATAGAAGTAGAAAATGAATCTCACCTCGAAGTATATAACAACATTGTGAGGAGCTTACACGAATTCGCAAAAGAAGCACTTGGAATACAGAAAATTCAAGTGGACAAAATATGGTGGAACGAAGAAATTGAGGCAATGGTTCTGCAAAAGAAACAGAAATATTTGAAATGGCTCAATACCAACAGAGAAGAAGATCGACAGACTTACAAAGACACAAAAATACAGTTGCGAAAATTAATAAAAGCAGAAAAGAATAACATATGGAACAAGAAATGCCAAGAAGTCAACACCTACATCGGAGGAAGAAAGTGCTCGGAGATAGAGATTTTTGAAAAAAGTAAAAAACCCAAGTAGGAATGAAGCTCACATACAAGTAATAGACTCAGACAAATGGAAAAAACACTACCAGAGTCTACTGCAAGAAAGTAGAACACAGTATCTCGAGAGTGCTTCCACTGAAGCGGTACAGGTTCAGGGAGATAGGGTCAGAATTGATGTGGATGTTTTGAAGAGAGCAGTGAAAAGCCTCAAAAATAACAAATCCTGTGGACCAGAGGAGTGTATGCTGAAATGCTAAAGAATGGGACAGAAAAACTTTTCGACAACCTTACATATGTCATCAACCAATGCCTAAATGGAAACCCGGTGCCAGAACAATGGAAAGTAGCCTACATATCATCTGTCTACAAAAAGGAAATAAACAGGACTGCAATAACTACCGCGGTATTTCTGTGACACACATTAAGTCGATATATGGAAGGAAGCCTTAAAACTGTGGAAGCGAAAAATCTGCGGGATGGGTATTGAGCTTGATAATCGTTGCTTGTGCACGCTTCAGTTCGCCGACGATCAGGTGGTTATAGCGAATGATAAAGATGATATGCAGTACATGATGAGAACCCTCATAGAGGAGTACGCTCTTTGGGGGTTGGTGGTTAACATCGATAAAACGCGGTATTTATGTTTGGGAGTTGAACCCTCCAACTTGGACTTGGAGAATGGACATGAGATCGCTTATTGTCATGAATACGTGTATTTGGGGGTCACATTCGATGATACAAGCACTGATACGGAGGAGATCGAAAGACGTGTCGTGCAGGCAAAGAAGATCATTGGCTGACTTAATGGCGTGTTCTGGAGTAATGAAATAACAAAGAACACTAAATACCGTATATACGAGACTATGGTAAAGAGCACGCTACTATACGGGGCAGAAACCTGGAGAATTTCAGAAAAACTGAAGAGAAAAGTTGAAGTTGTAGAGACATAAAATATTTATGACAGATGCGATCACTTTATGATTTGAATATCAAATATATTATAGTTTTGTGATCCAAACATAGATATGTAAATAATTAGATTTTAAAAATATCATGTATGTATTGAAAAACAGTGGATATAAAAAATTATATTATAAAAGTCGCATTGAAGTTTTGTATTCATTTTAAAAAATATTCTTTAAAATACGTAGCTGTTTCTATATTAGACACAGTCAATAACATTGGTGACCCCGACGTGATAAATATTCTCAAATATGTCGCAAGCAGAATCTCCGAATGTGGAAGAAAATCCAGAAAACAATCTACCAGAAATCAACAAAATCTCAGTTAAAATTCCACCTTTTTGGTCAGAGAAACCGGAACGTTGGTTTTATCAAATAGATGCTCAATTTAGAATTAATGGTATCAGAAAGGACTCACTGAAATTCGACTATTTAATATCCCAGCTGGAACCTTCCTTAATAGACAATATTTGGGATATAGCAACCGGTTCAGATGATAATAAATATCAGCTTGCCAAAGAAAGATTGACGAGCATATTCGCAGAAAGTGAAGAAAAACGGATAAAGAGATTATTAACAGGGCAAAATCTTGGTGATCTGAAACCAAGTCAACTGTTAAGGAAATTGAAAACTCTAGCAGGAACTGACATATCAGAAAGAGTAATAAAAACCTTATGGTTGGAAAATCTACCAATCAATATAAAAAATGTAGTGATCACAAGTGAAGAAGGTGTTAATCGTCTTGCAGTCATGGCTGATAAAATTTATGAGTTAAATCCACCAAATGAATTGTATGTTATTAAAGGTTCAGGCTCCAATGCAACTAAAAGTACTTCCAATGAACTTGAAGAATTGAGAACAGAAGTAGCGGAACTTACTAAAGCTATCAAACAGTTCAGTTTAACCCCTTCAGACCCAGTGTGCATAATTATGCACATCATTTTATTGGCGTATATTTAGCTAATCGGACGATAGGAATCTGTAATGACGATCAGAATAGCTTCCTTTAGCTCTTCAGAATTCTTGAATGTGCTCATTCAGAACCATCTGTTATCAGATGTCTGAATTAATCCATATGTATTGTGGTGTATTCACAAGAAACATGGCTGCGCAGGTGCGTACGCACTCAATTCAAATTTTCTGTAGGTACAATTCGAATTACATTTTTATATTGCATGCTTTATTATCATGAATGTATAACTTTGTGAATAGGAAAAAACTTAGTAATCATCCGATTATTTCTATCGCGAAATATCGCCTCGAAAATGATGTGCATAATTATGCACATGTCGCTCCAAGAGTTGCGAATATTCGTGCATAATTGTGCGCTATTCATCTAGTCGTTTGTGATATTATGAATCGAGAGTCTTAGGATCTTGGCTGATGCATATAGTAATTTTGATTTATTTTCACACTTTTCAAGTGTTTTGTCTAGTATTCATTCACCAGTGGTTTCTCTCCTAATACGAGAAAACATTATTATCTGAATAATCAGAAAACGTTCAGACACTAACGGATTTGCTTCTGAGTGGAGAATATAATTATAAGATTATAATATGCTTAGGATATGAGAACTATAGAATAATAATTGATTTGACGTTCAATCAATACATCTAATTTTCTGAATAGTATTATATTGTATATTCGTTTGAGTTGAGAGAGATTCAGTATTTGAAGAATCGACTTCAATTGTCGTTTCTTTATATTCATAGGTAAGATTAAAAATAGTTTCAATTATTATTTTGTAATAACAATAAACTTTATATTCATAGAGCAACACATTTAAGTTACTCTAATTCCGAAGGAGGATCAGTTTTATAAAACGACAATTGAAGTCGATTCTTCAAATACTGAATCTCTCTCAAACAAATATACAATATAAAACTATCAGAAAATTAGATGTTCTGATTGAAAGTCAAATCAATTATTATTTTATAGTTGTCATATCCTAAGCTTATAATCTCTGAATCAATTGACATTGAGAAAATGCAGTTTCTTTACATATGTATAAAAAGGAGAGGAACTGCTTCATAAAATTTCACCGCAGTTATGATTGTTATCCATTTATCAAATTGTTATTGTTTAGTTATTTTGTTTTTTAACCATCAACATTGTTTATGGTGTTTTTTATAAATATTTCATAATACCGTTGCTAGATTTTAGAAATAGAACTTATGTTTTTCAACCTCCTCAATGAAGATATATCTTACGCTCAGTCGAATTGTGCATTATTATGCACAAGTTTTTTTTCTATTAAATATCAAAAAATTTGCATGAAATTATAGCAATGAACCTAGAAGAGCCCTTCAAAAGAGTTTATTCACAGAAAAAATTTTTTCGATTGTTTTTGAAAACTCAGGTCTGAAGGGGATAAGTTATGACCAAAGACCTACAAGACGAAGTCTAACCCCTGGGAGAGGTCGAGATAGATCGAAATCAAGACAAAGATTCAATCCAGAAGGAAAATACTGTTATTTTCACTACAGATATGGTAAAAAATGCCGCCCTGAAAAATGTACTCGTCCTTGTGCTTGGAAAAAGCCGGAAAACTCCAGTCAGTAGTGGAAACTGCAGCAACATCTACTACTGATTCAGTTAATTGCTGCAACTCTCGTTTATTCATGTTAGACAGGAACACGGGTTTGCAATTTTTAGTTGACAGCGGTGCTGACGTATCAATTATTCCATATGGTCAGAAAACTTCAGCGCAGGTAAATTCGAACAATGACTTCATCTTGTATGCTGCTAATGGTACTCAGATACCCACCTTTGGCACCATAATTATGGAAATCGATTTAGGTCTAAGGCGTGCATTTAGATGGCCTTTCATCATAGCCAAAACCTCAAGAGGCATTCTGGGTGCTGACTTTTTGAAAAAATTCAACCTACTCGTCGATCTGAAGAGACAACAGTTGGTGGATGGCGACACTAAGCTATGCAGAAAAGGTGAATTGGCGTCCATCACATCAGAAGATGTAGTGAGTACTCTAGTCAATGAAAAACGTGATAAATTCAGTGTACTATTGAACAATTATTCTGAGTTAACTCGACCAAATTTTCTACCTAGTAATGTTAAACACGATGTTAAACACCATATCGTTACAACAGGACAGCCAGTATTTTCTAGACCCAGACGTCTTGATCATCAAAAATTAACTATAGCTAAGAAAGAATTTCAGTTTATGTTGGACAATGGTATTATTCAACCATCAAAGTCACAATGGCTAGTCCTTTACATTAAGTCAAGAAGAAAGACGGTTCTTGGCGTCCATGTGGAGACTATAGACGATTGAATGAAAGAACTCTTCCCGATCGATATCCTATTCCTCGAATCGAAGATTTCAATCATATATTGGGTAAAAAACAAATTTTTTCAAAAATTGATCTTCATAAGGCCTATTTCCATATACCAATAGCCGAAGAAGATAGACATAAAACCGCCATTACAACTCCTTTTGGGTTATTTGAATTTATAGCTATGCCATTCGGACTACGAAATGCCCCTTCAACGTTTCAACGATTTATTCATGAAGTTTTGGCAGGTTTAGAATTTGTATTTTCTTATATTGATGATATACTTATAGCGTCTACATCTGAAGAAGAACATATTCTACATTTGAAATTGGTTTTAGATAGGCTTTTGCAATACGGTCCACGCAATTGAATTTTTGGGATATTTTATTACTCCAGAAGGATCAAAACCACTGCCAGATAAAGTACATACTATTGTTGACTTGCAACGACCAAAAACAATTCATGAATTGCGACAGTTTTTAGGCATAATAAATTTCTATAGACCTTATATTAAAAATGCAGCTCACACCCAAGCAGGCTTAAATGAACTTCTAAAGGGTGCGCGTAAAAAAGATATTAGACCGATTATCTGGACACCGAAATTAGAAGGAGATTTCGAAAAATGCAAAGCGGATCTAGCCAATGCAGCATTACTTACTATTCCTGATCCAGAATTGCCGATAGCATTATTTACTGATGCATCAGATTGTGCAGTAGGCGCAGCTTTGCAGCAGTATGACGGATCAGAGTGGAAACCCTTAGCGTTTTTTTCAAAAAAATTAAATTCAGCGCAGAAGGTTTATAGTACATACGATCGTGAACTGTTAGGTGTGTATTTGGCAGTCAAATATTTCAAATATTTACTTCAAGGTAGAGAATTTGTCATATATACAGACCATAAACCCTTGACTTTTGCCTTCCGACAAAAGAATGAAAAGGCAAACTTTAGGCAATTACGACAGCTCCAATACATATCAGAGTTTACCACTGATATTCAACACATCAGCGGCAACGCTAACGTCGTTGCAGATGCGTTGTCTCGAATTGATAGCATCGAAGCTATTGATTTTAAAAGAATTGCAGAGGCACAAAAGACTGACACTGAATTGGAAAAACTAAAAGAGAGCAATACTGCTTTACAACTGAAACAACACCAGCTTCAATCCGGAATAGTTTTATGGCGATACTTCAACGGATCGTATTAGACCATACATTCCCAAAAAATTTCGGAAATCAGTTTTTGAACACGTTCATGGTTGTGCTCATCAAGGGGTGAAAGCAACTGTAAAAAACATGTCTGCCAGATATGTTTGGCCTGGAATCAAGGAAGATGTTAAGAATTGGACGCGATCATGCATAAATTGCCAAAAAAATAAAATTTCGAAGCATACAAAATCTGAGATATCCAAATTCTCTGATCCAGATGAACGTTTTTCTTTTATTCATATAGATCTTGTAGGACCTTTACCTGTTTCAGATGGTAAAAAATATCATTTAACTTGTATAGACCGATTTACTAATTGGGTTGAGGCAATTCCCTTAGGAGACATTTCTGCAGAAACAGTTGCTCGTGCTTTCTATCAAAATTGGATTACTAGGTTTGGAACACCATCCTGTGTTATAACCGATCGAGGAAGTCAATTCACATCCTCACTTTTCATCACCTCACTTCCTTTTGTGGAGTAAAACTCTGTCATACCACTGCTTATCACCCACAATGTAATGGAAAAATTGAGCGACAACACCGTACAATAAAAGCAGCCATACGGGCGCATAATTCCACCAAATGGACCGATACTCTGCCAACAGTGTTGCTTGGTATTCGTGCTTCTTTGAAAGCAGATTCCAACTTCACTACAGCACAGATGGTCTACGGGACGTCAATACGAATGCCAGGTGAATTCTTTGAAAATTCCAAAACAAAAGTAGACTCGGAAACGTTTGTGACAGATTTACAAAAGAAAATGCGTATATTAAGACCGTGTAGCATTCAACAGAAGACTAAGGCACGTATTTTTGTTCATAAAGATTTGTCCGTATGCTCCCATGTTTTTGTTAAAATAAATAGGGTTAAAAAGCCTCTCGAGCCTTTTTATGAAGGTCCATTTTTGGTAATTGAACGTTCGGATAATATTTCAAAATTCAAATGAAAGATAAACAAGATACTATTTCAATCAATTTCATTCAATCAGACAGTCATTTACATCCTGATATTTCTAAAGATTTTGCTAGATTTCCATCATTTAAGACTACGCGAAGTGGACGACATGTACATTTTCCGGCTCGTTATAGTGATATGGTGTCTACAAAAAGTATTTAAGCAAATTTTGTTGTAATAGGTGTCGATATGGTTGTTGTTCATTTATTGTAATTAGTATTTTTGTATATTCAACATTAACATTAGTATCTCGTCACTTGCAATTAATTTTTTCAAATTCATTGCTGCTCCTGGGAGGGGAGTAATGTAGAGACATAAAATATTTATGACAGATGCGATTACTTTATGATTTGAATATCAAATATATTATAGTTTTGTGATCCAAACATAGATATGTAAATAATTAGATTTTAAAAATATCATGTATGTATTGAAAAACAGTGGATATAAAAAATATATTATAAAAGTCGCATTGAAGTTTGGTATTCATTTTAAAAAATATATTTTAAAATACATAGCTGTTTCTATATTATAGACACAGTCAATAACAAGTGTGGAAATGGATGCAATAAGGAGATCTCTCTGTATCTCACGAAAGGATCACATAAGAAATGAAACTATAAAACAACGAATGGGACTTGAGGGCAGTATAACACAAGATATAGAGACAAAACAGCTAACATGGTATGGACATGTACAACGTATGTCTGATTCGAGACTGCCCAAACAACTTTTGGCATGGCAGCCATCAAGATCAAGGAAGAGATGTAGACCTAAACTGGAATGGCAGAATGCTGTACATAAATTCATGAGCGAAGAGATTTAAAACAAGAAGATTGCAACGATAGGATAACATGGCGATTAGGCGTCGGACATCGTCGTAAGACGTTCTAAACCGGCATATATATATATATTTGTTAGCTTAGATGATTTGTTCTTATCTAACTTAGTGTGTATTTGGTGTTTTTCTTCTGACTACCCCTTGGGGAAAATATTTATCCGTATTATATCAACCACTGCACATATTTTTTTTGTTTTGGTAATAAAATATTGTGACTTGAGGATTTTTGTTAACTGTTACTCTGGTAGAGGAGTAAGCAGTTCATTAACCTTGAGTAGGCAGGCATTACTCTACCTGGCGCCCATTACATTCCATCCTATAAAACTCACTCCCGTCTTCACTGAGTGTAGCCGCGAGCCTATTGCATTGAGACCGGCTTTCCGCTTTCCCCAAAGTCTACGTTTCACTTTTTCACTTATTCATTATGTATTTTAGTTAATACTGTTATTGTTCCATGGATTCATTGCACTCATTCATATATAACTCCCTATCAAGTGGTTTGTATTGTATAAATTATTTTTTGTTTCTTAAAGAAATGTAAACACTCTTTCAAGATTTTTTCATTACATTTTCTTTTCTGTGATTTCTGTGAAGAATATTCTATCAAAAATGAAAAAATATTTGAGTTTTTTCAATGAACCGTGGACTTTCAGTTTCGATTTCCGATTAACCACTGAGTTAAAGGTTCACTATGCCGCAATTTTTGAAAAAGTTCTTTCAATGCATGCTTAATCTATTTCCCATCGATATTGAAATTGTTAAAAAAAATATATACATATAATTTATTACCACGTCAACATAACACCTTGAGGAAGAGCGAATGATGAGGGGTACTCCTGAAGCATAAAATTTCGGGATGTGTTTTCATATCCGGAACTTAATTCTTGTCATTATTTTGACATTAACTGATGTTGGAAGTACGGAAAAGTTAATGAATGGGAAAGTGGAAAAACGTGAAATAGTCGAGCAACTTCAAGTATTCACTTTTTTGTTGGGAAAAAATATATAATGACTTTCATAATTGAAATTTACTTGTTTTTTCATCAGCTTTCAACAATAGGAGACGTACTTGAAAAGATGCTGAGGTTCCATACCTATAACTGAAAACTAAATTGTTTCAATTCAACCTGTATTACAGGCATTCATCATGTACGGAAAATACAAAAGTCAGAGCATCACGAAGTGAAAAATGATTTTAGTTTCTGAAGTAGAAATAAAGGGTCGATGTTTATCATCCCGGCGATAAACTACTAAAACAGATGTTGTACTCAAGGTGGATGATTTAGAGTCCCTCTTTTCCACCCATATTCGCCCTTTTAGTTGTCCCATGCCGCTAAACGACCCTTCGAGACATATTAAACGATCCTCGTACAAAATATGAAGGTTTTTTCCGGATAATAATTTCGAGTATTGCATCTTTATGAAATAATTTTTTGAAGGAGAAAAATTATAAGGTTCATTTCGATTGAACTATTGGTTTAGACCGCTAATCGACGAAGAATTCCAAAAAAAGAACCAATATGTTCTATGAGGGAGATTTTTCATCCTTGATGATTTTTCTACCAGGACACAATACCTGAGTTCCAACCCTATAGCCATGCAATCTGCCCAAAATTATTCAGAAGTTTCCTTCTTTGAGGCATTAATTCAATAAATAGTATCAGGAATTGGGAAGAATTGCCAAACTATGATCTGATGTTAAAAATTTCATAGCTTTAGCAACGTTTCGGACATTACACTATTTGTTATTTCTCAATGATACGGACGTTGGCAGACTTGTGAATGCATCAACACGAATACACACTTATTCAATCCTTCCAAATTCCTGCTAATGTTTATTAAATATTGAATAAGAATGCGATGACTAAACAGATAAGTATTTCTGTTCAATTTTCAAAAAACAGGAATGGAGAAGTGCAAAGGGTGTGAAAGAGTCGTGCAATTCATAAAAATTCACTTACCTTTTATCGAGAATGCAAGTGTTCGTGGAAGAAAAAGCAACTCACTCAAAGAGGTGCTGAATTTTCACCTTAATATAACTGAAAACTAAATTGTTTCGATTCAACCTGTGTTAGACGCATTTATCATGTTCGGAAAATACAGAAGTCAGAACACCACGAAGTGAAAAATGTATTTTAGTTTCTGAAGTAGAAATAAAGGGTCGATGTTTATCATTCCGGCGATAAACTACTAGAACAGATGTTGTAGTCTAGGTGGATGATTTAGAGTCCCTCTATTTCACCCATATTCACCCCAATAGTTGTCCCATGCCGCTAAACGACCCTTCGAAACAAATAAAACGATCCTCGTACAAAATATGAAGGCTTTTTCCAGATAATTTATTGAGACAGTTGGTTGAACGCGAATATGAGGATCACAAGAAAAATTGTAATCGACTTGCCTTGGGCTCAGTGGCGTGACGAGAATGGAATTATTTCATATGTCATAGGATTTCAGTCGGAAAAATCATGTTATCATATCGATAAATTGCTTCGATTCGATTTATCTTACATTTGACATATTGTTTAGAAAACTAGTGGTTATGGGAATATATGTTTTTTTTATGAAGACTTCTCTATGGTTCTATTAACGTAACTCCCACAAACTTTTGCGTGTGGCTCTGATTATGCGATCCTTTTGAAATTTTGCATGAACATTAAGTACAAGATTATTTACTCTCAAAATAATTTCAATGGAATCGGCTATATTGATGTGAAAATATAAGGCTTTTTCTTTTCAATATCTAGATTGAATTTTCTATGGTTCGGTTAACCGTATGGCGACAAAATTTCGTATGAGGCTTTTTATGAGTAAGCATGTAGCATGTAGCCGAAAAATTTCATTTCGATTGGCACTGTGAAAGTAGTCATTTAGGTACTAACTCTTGACAGCCCCAAAATAATTATTGTAGAACAACACAACAACAAATTATTCATATTCCTAAAAATGTGGATCGTACTTCTTCCGCAAGTCGATATACTTCGTGAGCAAAGCACGTAACATGAATGAAGTTTGTGTAAAATATTTGATGCCTTGGCTGCCTTGATCATATAGGGAGCAGTATCTGACAGAAATATCAAATTTTTTCTTCTGCGACTGATTCGAGAAATATTTTTTTGATACCCTCATTTGCAAATATGTACCGATAATATGCATCATAACAAGATCTTAGCTGAAATATGTAATTACCGCTGAAGATGTATCAAATATGCAAATTCATATGCGAATATGATATTGCATATAATCCGGTCTCTAAATATGACCCTATATTCTGCTAGGAAGCCGATCGAATTGAAAAAAAACTTAATTTTCAGATTCAGTTTTATGTTTATTTCACATTTCTTTGAAATGCTAAAATGATATTCAAATATCCTGAAAAATATTCTTCGATACTTGAAATATCTATACATATTGACATCGAGAGTCTTATGAGTACATATTTTATCAATCAATTTAAAAAATATATGATTTCGATAATTTGCTTTTGCAAATGGCCATATTCTGGTAACCCACATCACAGAAAAAACCTCCATAAAAGATATAAGTTCTAGTTAAAAAATTTAGATCTGTGAAGTCAATACTCTCTCGTTGAAGAAAAGGTGATCTCTTGTTCAAGAGATTTTGATCTCTTCTGTTCGATATCGAAGGAATGATTCAGAACTAGGGCATCTAAACAGTAAATGTGACATCTATACGCAACGGTTTTTCTTCTTCGGATATTTCACCTCCATGTGTTTTCGACTCCCTTTTGGTCCTGTTTTATTGATATGTTGCCTCATGCCTGGGAATTTATTTCTGTTGGATCGTTCGCTATCAGATCACTTCCGAATCAGGAGGACGGCAATTTTGGATGATAAACTTTGGGCTGTATTACAGCAGTGCAGATGGAATTTCGAATTGTTTTCTGCTTTATTGCGGGAGGCCAGTCCTCTCTCGAGTGTACTTAGTTTATTACAGCGCACATGAAATCGTAGTTTCAAGTGGGGATTCATTCGTTCTAACTCCAGCATTATTGTACTCGTGAGTAAATTTTATTTATGAAATTCAAGGATTAATTCGGGATGAACTATGAAGAAAATATTAATTACACAACGTTGTTGATATTTCGAAATGTTCCATTTTTCGTTTTTTGAGTTCGAATAGGGGCTATCATACAAAATATATTTTCTTGATAAGGGAAAGCAATAATTATTAATTGTTATAGACCGTTCACGAAAGTTTGAGAGCATAGTAGGCGTTTGTTTATTTATCTGAAGTTGGCAGGGTGAACGGGGCAAAGTGGGATATTTAACACTTAAGTGAACGTAAAAGAAATATGTTTTTGATTAAACAGCAAATGTTCAGTCAAAATCAGTGTTTTACTCATTACGAATGACTATATATATTTTCTCTCACTTTTCATGAGAAATAAACTAAATATGAGGCTTCAATGTCAGCTGGCGTTTTGTCCCCTTTTGCCCCATATATAGGGGTAAAGCGGGGTACCTCATGGGGCATTGTGGTGTAGTTATAATAAACTAATTAAGAATATAAACTTCGAACTTGACAGTCTTTACTAACACAAAAAAAACTTAAAATCATTGGCTTTTATATTATCATTATAATCTTATAAAAAACAAACACGCCAACGTAAATAAATGAAAATACTGCCTTTGTCAAATATTTATTCATCATTTTGTGGATGAAGACTGATATACTGAACGTTCATGCAAAATTTCAAGAGGATTGCGTCATCAGAACCATATAATTTATTTGTCGAATTTTTACATATTTCAGTTTTTCAGAAATTGTCAAAATATTATTTCGTTCATTCTGAGATTTTGCATTTTTACATTTAGCATCAATCTCAAGTCTAATACAAAAATTTGAGGTAATAGCTTCATTGCTCCACCAATGAAACAAGCGTTCAAAAGCACCTGCTCAGGGCCTTCTTATTTTTTTTCTAGTGTAGGGTAACGTTGTCTAAGTTGGCAGCTTTTTTGTTGCCCATTTCTCCTGACACAACATTTTGAAGCGCTTTTTTCATTGCTTCCATTGACCAGAAATGCTGTTCTGTAGTCCTCTTATACGTTCGAACCACATTTACTGAAAATAATTTAATGAAGGAAATTAATATTTGAGTTGTTTCAAAAAGGGGCAAAGTTGGGTACCGTTCAAACAATATCCTACTTTGCCCCTTTCAATGTATCCCACTATGCCCCAATGTCACTTCAAGTACTAAACATGAACTGAAAATACTTACCTTTTTCGCAATCTCACAGAATTTACAATAATTAATTCTTTATGAAATCTCTATAAAAAGAAATATAAAACAAAATTATTCGACATCAGGATTTCGAAAAAACTGAAGTTGAATTCTGAAGATTTTATTAACGAACTCACTCGTTGCAATATTTCAGTCATAGGTACTGACTAAATGACTTTAGAAATGGCGTGTTTAGCATATGAAGACCACTTGCCGATCGATGACCAATGAAATCGTGCTATTTGAAACTCTGCTCGGAAATTCGTTTGGCTATAATAAGGAAATTCCGCTTTGCCCCGCTAGCCCACTATGCCCTGCTCTCCCCTTTTTGCTGTCATAACATAAAATAAAGTCCACGTTGCCGAATGTACCCGGCCTCGTCCGACAAGCTTGCGAGTTATCAGAGAACTCTTCTTCCTGAGTTGGAACGAAATAATAATATTGAAGTATTAATAAAATGCATTCAGGAGTACCTACAGAGGACAAAGTTCTCAAGTTAAGACTCCAAATCAGCGCAAAACTTGTTATGTGTATGTAATAACTTGAGCAGTATTCAAACAATACGCATAAAAGAATGATATGTCATGAACAAGCTCAAGCAAAAAGTATTTCAAATGGCGGCAGAACGCAATCGAAGTTTGGCGTTAAAGTTGATTAACATCTCTAAAAAAACTAATCCTGAATATTATTTTTCATTGCCATCTTATATTTCTTTCACTTTCAATGATTCCACAGCAATAGAAAAAATATTTTCGAAAAATTTTTCATCATTTGTCGCAAATTCAACCCTCAAAAGAACGCTAAAATATGTGGCGCATTCGCCATTTTGCGTTTCGCAAGAGATTGAATACAGGCAATAAACAAAACATTAACACAAAAGACACATTGGAACATAATAAAACAACTCAACAATTAGATCACTAGAACTTAATAAGGTTTTAAAAAAACCATTCAATTTCGTCACCAATTCTTCCCACTGTTCCATATTTCATCCAATTTAAAAGTCATACCTACCTATTACTGTTACAGAAAATAATCTGAAGACCTACAAAATGATTTCATTCCGGAGAAGCGAGAAGATTCAATTGCTGCAATAATATCGAGATGAAGCATAGTTTTGTCTTGGGATAATTCATAATTCAATTCTATACCAAGAAGAGTTCTACAGTTATAATTGTCCCTGAAGTGACACCCAATTTATAGTTTCCAACGTACTCAATTATATAGGATATAATCAACTTTCCTGACTTTGTAAATGAGGGAATATTTGCTAGAAGAGATTTTCCTGCTGCGGCTTTGGAACTTCAGATTCACAAGTTTTGACTCAATTTACAATCTCAGTACAAATTCAAATTGTATCAGGTTTCATTGGAAGGAAATTATAATAGTTCATACTAGTCTAAGATCTCGATATAAAACGACCTTCACCGAGAAGCTTATTTGATGAAACGTATTTTATATTTAACTTAATATGTCAATAAATATAATCCATATGGGTTGCCTAGCAAATTTCAGTCCATAGTATGTTTAATTAATATTTAAAAAAAATATTTTTTTAAACATTTCGGTATGATTATTAGATAAATTCTATACCAATCGAAAGTAGGAAGCCCATAGAATATGCAAACGTTAGGTTGCCTGTTTTTTTTCCGGTTACAACTAACGGGTTGCCAGGTATAAACAGGTAAATCTGTACTATCATTTTGCAACGGTCTGTTTATTGAATGAAATTTTAATGAAATTAAAGATTATTTTATTCTGAACACGGTGGTATAGGGTTGCCTGCGAAAAATCAGTCCAGAATTGCGGTTGTCGAATTTTAAAAAGTAAAATATTGCTCCGAGTGAAGTGTGCGACTGAGAGGTCCCAACCTTCCATTCCATGCAATAGAAGAGGACACAGCATAGCAGCTGTTTAAAGTCCGCTCATTTAAAGAAAGAGAGTGCGCATGCTATTTGGGCTTGGAAAAGAAAAGGATAGCGATAGACTCGTATATACCATGCATCATTTTGAAGTACATAGTTTATTATTTAAAAAGAAAAATAGTTATTTAATTTTTTTCAATCAATTAATGATTTATATGTATGTTCTTTATGTGACACTAAAGTATATATACATCTTTAGTAGAAAAGAAGGTTATAATGATACATATGATACTACTCTGGTTGAAAATATTGATTGAAAAAAAAAATAAAAAAATTTACTACATGCAAATTATAAATCTATAAATGTAAATAGAGACTGATTTTCCGCAGACAACCCTATACCACCGTGTTCAGAATAAAATAATCTTTAATTTCATTAAAATTTCATTCAATAAACAGACCGTGCAAAATGCTAGTACAGATTTACCTGTTTATACCTGGCAACCCGATAGTTGTGACCGGAAAAGAACAGGCAACCTAACGTTTGCATATTATATGAGCTTCCTACTTTCGATTGGTATAAAATTTATCTAATAATCATACCAGTGAAATGTTAAAAAAAATATTTTTTTAATTATTAATTAAACATACTATGGACTGAAATTTGCTAGACAACCCATATGGATTATATTTATTGAAATATTAATTTACATATAAAATACTTTTCATCAAATAAGCATCTCGGTGAAGGTAGTTTTATATCGGGATATTATATTCTATATTATAGGACATATACTTAACGAAACACCAAACTTGAAGAGGAGATTTTACGATTCGACGACGAAAAAGAATGTTCTACATCAAGTGCTTGAAATATCTTCCTTTTCATTGAAATTTGAAGTTTCGTTTCGAAAACAATTGGCTTTTTTATGTAATAGTTCATCAAGACCAAGTACGTCGAATGTTATTGAGGAGTGTTGACTTTCTTGCGAAAAACGTTCATAACTAGTCAATGAAATTTGGTGAATTTTTCTAGAAATGTTCAAACTGCAATATGAACCCTATCGAAGACTGATCGATTTATTATTTGTGCTATTCATATGAGCTCCTTCTGTTCAACGTCGAGGCCAGCAATTGCCAAGTAAATACTTTGGACTCCTAGGTCTCAGAGAAGCACACTTGCGTCGCTCTTTGCAATGGTTTGTAAATTTTCACTTTTTGCAGAAGAAATCGATTAATTTGATCATCATTTATTTCTTCAGTTGTCACAAGTTCATTTTTTTTTTAAGCTGGATCTCATTATTGAAAAACCGATGATTGACGGTTGAGTGATAGAGAAGCTTGATCCCACAAAACCCATCAGTCAACCGTTTGTTAATATCGAGACCATTTGGGCTCAAATAATAAGATCTAGCCTTAAAAATAATCGAATGGACTATTGATAAATGAATAAATTAAAAATAGATCATAATCAACGATTGTTTTTTGCGGACTGTAAAAAATTACACAAACATTTTTAAAGAGTGACGGAAGTTGCTTTTCTGAGAGTTAAGAGTCTAATACCCTTATTACACCATCCCTTTTTTATGTCTACATTTAAGCCTATTTTCATGGCTATTTGTTGAAACATTTCCCCCAAATGTGTCGCACTATTACACTATGCCTTTTCAGGGGGTTTCAGGTAGTAATTCCAAAATTGACAAAATTGGCGAACATTGAAGAAATTGATATTTTACCTCAAGCTTGTGTTTTGTTGGTATATTTTCGAAAGAATACCATGGTATCTGTATTTATATGAAAAATAATGATGCAAACAACAGAAGATGAAATTGAATTTGAAAAAACCACCTATAACTTTTATTGCAACTGTAAGTGTTATTCTGAAAATAACAAATAAAGGGGTTTTACAGGAGATAGGAACGTGAAGGCTTGGATGAACTAAAAATCAGGCAATAAAAGCCATGAGTCTGAATTATTCATATATGGGCAAAAAATGTATGTCGCTTCATTTATTTGTTCATTATAATCTACCCATTCATAAAATCTATGAGTAAAGATAAAGAATAATAAATATTTTATTATTGAGCAAATCAAGAATAGATTGTTCACGCCAAGATGTCAAATTATACAGAAAAATGTTGTTATTGGACCCGACTCGACATTCTCTCTACGAAATACCACGTGTCAGGTTTGAAAGATAGAACAGGTTCTATCTATTTGCAAGCCTGAAATAGACATAATAGTAGGAGAGCTGGCACGAATTTTTGGGTAGGTATTTGAGGCAAGCTGAAAACTTGTCAGGTACCTCTCCTATTATATCCCAACTCGGGATTGCAGATCTGGCTGGTGAGTAGCGGGGCTAAATCAACCCCTACATTTTAATGGCCGGGCAGGTAGAAAGCCCTACCGAAATGATCTGTCTTTTTGGGATCTTATTTTTTAGTTATAAGTAACACTCCATTTAAATTTCAAGCTGCCTCAAAAACATTTTTTTATAATTTTTTGCAAAATATTTTGGCACGCGTCTGGCAATGTTAAAACCCCGATCAATTATTTGGCAGCTTGAAATTTTAATGGAGTGTTACTTATAACTAAAAAATAAGATTCCCAAAAAGACAGATCATTTCGGTAGGGCTTTCTACTGCCAGGCCATTAAAAATGTAGGGGTTGATTTAGCCCCGCTACTCACCAGCCAGGTCTGCAATCCCGAGTTGGGATATAATAGGAGAGTAATCTGACAAGTTTTCAGCTTGCCTCAATACCTACCCTAAAATTCGTGCCAGCTCTCGGACTATAAAATAGTACCAGGCGAATGCGCATTTCGTTGAACTTCTGACGGAATCGTTCAGGTCGACGAAAAGGCACGAAAAAGGCATAGTGTAATAAGGGTTTAGGAAGTTTAGCTGACGACGGCTGGCGAATGCTGGCCGAAACATTGAACAGAAGAAGTAAATAAATATGATTGAAATAGCACAAATATAAGAAATTTTATGTCAAAAATCTATCGAAGATATCTTTTAGTCATCACATTCTAAGTTTTTAGGTTTCGTTTATACAAGAGCGGAATAATCGCGCTGATTCAGACAGTTCAACGCCTCTCAAGAAAATTCCATGAATCATTATAAGTGAGGCAAATAAAGATGCAGTGAACTCTCGACTAAATGCCAACTTGCAAACCTACAAGTTCTTCTCTTCAAGCAAATTCTTGACTGGCAAAAAATAAACAAGTGTGTGTTAACAACGCGTTGACGAACAGCAATAATGTATGCTTTTAACTAAAGTATTATCGATTACCGTCAGCTTTTATCACAGTTATTTTCCCGGTAAGTGCCTCTGGATTCAAAACATAAACAAACATTTAGTAGTCATGTGGTTTTAGTTTCGGGATATAAATTGCCTGAGATTCAGGAAAAGAGGAAAGTTCAATGACACATTTTTCGTTGAAAACATGCCGCTAAAAGCTCATTTGTCATAAAATAGGTAATTGAAGTTTGCAATTCGGAATAATAACTGAGGTACGATATATCAAAATATAAAGTTCCATAACCTTAAGGCATATTCCATGAAACAAATCACATTGTTATCTGAGATAGGACCTGAATGTATTGAGTTAACAAAAGTGATTATGAAGTGACTGTTCTTAGGTTTTTGCATCTTCTTGGCAGTACCAGAAAGAATGTGGTCTCTTAGAGCTTCGACTCGAACAGCATTACCAGTTGAGCAACAACAGCCTATCGGTTATCTTTGCTACCATTTGTTCCGACGTATTGTTTCAGATGATTTTGTTACTGTTTAATTAACTAAAGAATTGAAAAAAGTTTCGAACAAAGTCCGAAGTTTCTCGCTCAAATTCATATTTGGAAGACGATCTTTCATTTCCAGTTATCATGAGACTATTTAACTTAATTGGAAGTATATTTTGTAATGAAATTAATAATAGTTGTTCAATCAACTAGGTTATTAAAGACAGCGCTCGATTAATAGCAGAGTTGATTACAAGATTTTTCCAACGATCTTAATCTGAATTGTGTATGAGAATTCTTGATTGAAATACATTCTCATTTTGCACGAGACTTTCATCTGACATAATAAAACCTATGTATCTTTTTTCCAGTACAGTTTTGAAATTTCTCGTAGTGCTTCTGAGTACTTCATGAACGTTTGCCATGAGGATTGCGCATTAAAAAAAGCATAAATTGAGCATTAGAACGGGTCATGATCAATTTCATACACTTTAAAATCACCTTTTATATATTATTTATTCGGGTTAAAACATCCTAAAGATATTGTCCGATTCCCAATTGCCAATGCCTTCTATTGTTGTATCTATATTCCAGTAGAGTTTTGACATTTCTCGTAGTGCTTCTGAATACTTTGTGAACGGTTGCCTTGAGGATTGCACCTCAAAATAGAAGAAGTTGAGCATTAAAATGTGTCATTTATGATCAAACTCATACACATTGAAATCACCTTTTATCGACGAAAAAGTCTTTTTCCGCCGACCTCGAAATAAAAAGTGATTTTACTGTGTACGAAATTGAGCATTAATGACCCATTTTAATGCTCAATTTTGTTCAGCCATTTTAATGAGCAATCCTCATGACAACCGTTCACAGAGTATTCAGAAGCACTACGAGAAATGTCAAAACTCTACTGGAACATAGATGCTTAGAAATTTCACTTTGACAAATGTATGTCTTGTGAGAAATGAAAATGTATTCCGATCAAGAATTTATACACAATTCATATTGAGATCGTCGAAAAAATCTTGTAATCAACTCGGTTATTATCGAGCGACTAATGGTCTTGAACTATTGAAGCGTTCGCTCCGCTCACGCTTTAAAATATCTTGGCTATTAGTCACTGTCTTTAATAACCTAGTTGATTAAATAACTATTAATCATTATGTATCACCTAGAGCTAACATTTCCACACCATTGGATCATTCAATCTGATTATATTCCAGAAATATAAATTTTCAAATCTTAAAAACCACTTGAGCGATTCGACCCCTTGATAGAATTAGCCCACATTTTCCGACCACAATTGCACCTTCGAAAATTATATCAATTTATATCAATTCCGACATTTTCAGATTTTTTGTGTGAAAGATCTTCAGAAATTTTGCGTGTCTTCATTTGTTCAATGGGCTGTCATATATAATTTAAACAAGATATTATTTCTTGTCTCGAAAATATCTCAAATATTGAAATAATCAAATCTCAAAGCTATCTTATCTATTAACCCAAGAAATTAAGCAATTGTGATGCTGTACCTATCCTAAAGAGTTTTTCGCTCCACTAATTCTCCCAACTTTCCGAAAACCTACTTGCTTTTTTAAAAGTTAAGAGCCTGGCCGAAACGTTGAACAAAAGAAGTGATGGATATATTTCAAATAATATTTCAACTAATGTTTCATTATCAGGAATTTCATATCAACAAACTCTAGTGTTTTGATCGATTTCGAAACATTTCTAGATTTCTAGAACTCTTTCAACTTTCAATATGAGCTGTATTTACAAATTTCAACATTATATTATGAGAGTTTTATTGAATGAGAGATTTCAATACTGTCGATTGATGCACGACTTATAAACACACCATCTATATCGATAACTGTCTAACGAATAAATATAGAGCTCGGAAATTTTGCGGGTATCATTTAGCGGTTCCATACATTGAGGGGCCCAATCGGCACAGTAGTTCAGGAAAAATTGGACAATTGAAATTTTTACTACGAAATTTCCTAAAAAAAGTATCTTTTGGAGATCCGGTATTTAAAAACTTCAGAATACTGTTTAAACTCAGTGGGGATATCTTCAACAATTGAAGAACTAAAAGTCTGAAGCTTTCGTGCGCTCGTTCATGTTGGGAAAACCGTCATTCAAATTTGAATGCTAAATATGTTGACTCTTCAACCCATTGGTTCAACATTCCCATTCCAATCTTTTCGAAAGTTTTTGTGGTTGCAGTCGGTCCTAGGCATTCTTCCTTTTTTTAAAGATTTGTTCTATGAGGCAGCTCGATCATTAATCATTCTCATCTCTATAATATGAAATTGCTTTTCTCAGCTTTAAATCAGATTTTGTTAAATTAATTCAATATATTATAAATAAAGAATGAAAGAAAAAATCAAAATAACTTAACATAGTGGTGTTCATTTCCAAGATGCGAGTTGGCTATAGCATAGTAAGCATTTTATCGAAGCTGCAATCTTCAATAAAATCTTAAGATTGGGTTCAGATATCCAGAATTGCCTCAGCAGAGGAAAACAATTCTTGTATATTTATTCCGAAGTCAAATTGTATTGGATTATCCCCAAGCATTCTCGCTAAATCTGTTTTTTTACATAATAATTTATGCGACGGGATTTTGGCCTTAGAGCAGAAGATTCCCCGAAAAAATATTGTTATCTATCTCCTGCTCAGTAATAAATTGGCGTATTCAAGTGAAGCCCCACAGCTTGGGTAAAGTTTATGAAGCATTTCTCATTATGGTCTGTTCATATTCGCGTAGCTAGAAGGCGGTTGTAATACGCGCATACACCGTCGTTTTCTTCCGAATAACTCCATATTATCCTGCTTAAATTACTGGAATGGGATTTGGCGTGAATTATACCACGAATTATCAGCCTCGTATTTCATTTTTCTCTAATAATTTTGTGTTGCTAATGAACTCAATCACGACCCGATTTTTTCTCAAGACATATTTGATGATGATAGTTTATTTTATTCTGCAACGTATTTTATTCTTGAAAATTCGTGGTTCGGGAATTTTTCACTTGGTGGGGAAATTTTTATGGTAGTCTTTGAAGAAATCTTTTCTGTATTCATTCAGATAGGTCTATCCTAGTCAGATGGAGCAATGAAAACTCAACGCTTCGATTTTTTGACGTTGAAATCAAAATGTGAAGAACTGCTATACCCGCTAATTCTTTCTTCTAGTGGAAACAATTTCAACACTTTAAGCTGAGGCATGTAATTTCAACCAAGTAGTTTTGTTTTTTAGTGTTTTTTCAGATTATCATTCTAATTTCCGAAAGAAAAGACCCAACTCATTTCTGATTTATCTCAGTGTATAGACAATTCTCAAGAACGTTGCAAGTGTGTCAAAAATTGTAAAATATTAGTGAGATTAAAATTGTGTATAGGGTAGAAGAAAGGCTGAAAAGAATTTTTCAAGAAAAACGACTGCACGAAAAACAGCGACTTTATTATAAACGAACTATCTACATCTTGGAAAAAATGTATCAGCTGTTTACTTTGTTCAACAGGTTGCCAAATTGCTGTTCAGAACCGTATTGAATTTATAGTGGAACATTGTAAACGAATATAACGACGAAGAGTTTCCCTACTATTGAGCAAAGAACAACCACACTAAAAGGAGAGGACTTATATTACCAAAAAAATATCCATTCTGAATCAGGCCGGACAATTTGGACTGAAAAACAATGGACACAATAGTAAGTTACATAAGGTGCAGGTATCTACATGCTTTCCGAATATTTGACGATACAAATAAAGTTTATAAATTATTCTTGATATTGGTGGTATGGACAATTGGATAACCTTATAATTCAATTCTTCGTGAAAGCAATCTGATTTCGGAAGGTGGAAATAGATAAATTATATCCAAGGTCATTAAATATTAGGTACCTACTGTGAAAGCGCCGAGACCCGTCTTAAATATCGTTTATGTATTATTTGACATCAATAATTCAGAAATAAAATACAAGGTTTGAACTATCATCAGAAAAACTTCGATTTGAAATAAATATCACCTGCACAATAATACTAGTGGTATAAAAATACCGAATGTCGGATTTCATCCCATCAGTCCGAATTGACCTCAGATGACGGTAAGTCAAACTTATCGTTTCAGGAAAAATTGAAAAATAACTGGAAAGAAACAACTCTCCTCTTGAAAAACTCAATCTTTTATATTCAGATTTCGAATCAGACTCAAACATTTAATTTGTTCCTCTCGTTTTATCGAAGACCCACAGAAATTATTGCAATGGTTTTGCAAACTACCCTTTTGGCACCAAAATTCAAAATTTGCAAGCATTGTAGCAAAACGATAGCACGTTGTAATCCCGAAGGCGCACAAAAAGTGTAGAACATAGTATGTTAATTTTCCGTTGAAAACATATACCTTAACGAACGTCAATGAAACTCGACAGCAATAAATATTTAAAATTCTATTTGACTCCAAGTTCACTTTACAAATGACATGTCTCATTTTCACGAAGTAGCTCTTAACTCTTTCAAATTCACAATATAATTCAGAAATGACAATAACAGAAAAACATAGCCAAAGTGAATAACTCTGTGGCTGATAATCCAATTTTCATCTGTTGAAAAAGAACTTATTCAGTTTCATTCCGACTCCGGATCAGACTTTTAAATATGAAATTCTGAGCAAATTAACATAACAACAAATTAAATGTAATTTGTCCTTCTCATTTTTTAAGGGCCCTCAGAAATTACAGTTTACCTGCAAAATTTTCTTTTGGCTGTTCATTTTCCGTTGAAAATCTACACCTCAACGAGTAGAAATGAAACTCGACAGCTATAAATAATTATAATCCTTTTTGCCTCCAAGTTCACTACAAATGACACGTCTCATTTTCACGAAGCTCTTAACCCTTCTAAATTCACAAAAGAATACCTACGGAAAAGATGGCAAAAGTGTAATGAATGTAATAACAGAGAAACCTAGTCATAGTCAATAACTATGTGACTGAGAATCAAATGTGCGCCCCTTGAAGAACTAAATCTGTTATATTCAGGTTCTGAATCAGAATCTAAAAAACAATTTGTGAGTCTCGTTTTTTTAGAGACTTTCAGGAGTTACCGTGGACCTGCAAAATATTCCTTTGACATCAAAACTCGAAAAAACCGCACACATTTGTGCAAATAGATCGCACGTTGTTTCCCCAAAGACAAACGCACGAAAAGTGTAAAGCGTAGTCTGTTCATTTTCCGTTCGAAATCTATACCCTAACGAACATAAATGAAACTCGACAGCAATAAATACTTATAATCCTATTTGCCTCCGAGTTCACTATACAAATGACACGTCCCATTTTCACGAAGTAGCTTTTTACCCTACCAAATTCACAATAGAATACAGAAAGGACGGCAAAACTGAAATGTCATTAATAACAGAGAAGAATAGATGAAGTGGTAACTCCATCATTGAAAATTAAATACACACCTCTTGGTCCTGTTGAAAAATTAAATCTAGTAAATTCAGAACCCGCAGTAGACTCTTTTATTTAATTTGTCTGTCTCACTTCATCAGAGACCTTGGGACCTACAAGAATTCCAATTGACCAGTAGAAGTCCTTTTGATTGGAAATTTACAAACATTTCAGCAAATCGATAGCACATTGCTGCCCCAAAGACTAACGCACAAAAAAAGAGTCTGTTCATTTTCCGCTTGAAATCTTTACCTTAGTGAACATAAAATGAAACTCTACAGCAATAAATACTTATAGTTTTATTTGCCTCAGAGTTCACAACAAAAGACACGTCTCATTTTCACGAAGTAACTCCTAACACTTCCAAATCCACAATAGAACACAGAAACGATGACAAGACTGGAATGAAATTAATAAAAGAAAAACATAGCCAAAGTGAATAATTCTGTGACTGATATTCCAATATGCACCTGTTGAAGAACTAAAACAGTTACTTTTATATTCAGTTTGTCCATCTCATTTTATTTCACAGACATTCGGGTATTACAGTTGACCTGCAAAATATCCTTTACATAATTTGTTCATTTTCCGTCGAAAATCTATTCATTAATGAACATAAATGAAACATGACAGCAATAAATACTTGTAATCCTATTTGTCTCTGAGTTCACTAGAAATGACACGTCTTATTTTCACGAAGAAGCTCTTGACTCTTACAAATTCACAATAGAATACAGAAACGACAACAAAACTGGAATGAAATTAATAACACAAAAACATAGCCAAAGTGAATGACTCTGTGACTAATCCAATATGAACTCTAATATTCAATTTGCCAGTTTCATTTTATTTAAGAGGACCTCGGGAATTACAATTGTCCTGAAAAATAACCTTTTTCGAACAAAATTTTAAAATCGCAAAAATTTCAGCAAATCTAAAGGTATCACGAGCGAATGTGTTATATTCAGATTCCGCATCAAAATCTAATAATTAGTTTGGATGTCTCATTTTATTAGAGACCTACAGGAATTACAGTGAACCTGCAAAATATGCTTTCGAAATCAAAATTCTAACCGCCGCCCAACATTTCAGAAAATCTACAGCGCCTTCTTTCCCTAAGAACAAACGTACAAGAAGACGACTGTTCATTTTCAGTTGGAAATCTATACCCTAAAGAACATAAATGAAACTCGGCATCTATAAATACTTATAATCCTATTTGCCTCCGAGTTCACTACAAATGACACTCTCATTTTCAGAAGTAGCTCTTACCCTTCCAAATTCACAATAGAATACAGAAACGACGGCAAAACTGAAATGAAATTAATAACAGGGAATCAGCTCGGTGACAAGCGTTCTCTTTCCCGGCTTAAAGTCGTCCGGAATCGAACGAAAAGCGTCATTTTATTGCATTTGCAACCTAGCCGTGCTAACAAATTCTCTTAGGACTTCAAAAGATCATTTCTCTTCAAAGGAACAACCGAGTTGTTCCTATAGATCCTACTCATTGACGAATCCCCTTGTCGAAATAAGTTCAGACAGCGTACCGAGATGAAAGACTAACGAGTAGGATGAAGGACATTCGGATGTAGCAAAAAAGGATGTGTAGCAGAGTCCTGCTCACAATGAAGAAGTTCAGTAATGATGAAGTTCAATTGTAGCTTATGATTGTCGTCCTGACATCCTTGCAATATTGATTAGGGTTAGGTATTACGGAAGGCATGATGATTACAAAACGGTATGTGCTTTGTCTGGATCTGAAGTGAGCTGATTATGAGAGATACTGGATATAACCAGATAAGGATCTGTTTTTTACATTGTTATTCTGTTTATACAGAATTCGAGATGACCTTGTTGTGTCTTGTGTGTTATGTTTTTTTGTAATTTGAGAAGGAGCAGGTGTTATTTCGATGAACCCCAGCAAATGGGCGAAAATGGATTGTTATTTTTTTGGAAGTATCTGATTATGAAATTAGTGTTAAATATACTGCTCTCTACTTTTTTAAAGGTATCAAGTCCAAGTCACTATCCTCATATCTTCCCATATTGATTATCCAGTAGGCTAAGCCCGATTGTTCTTTTCCTCGGAAGTATCTGCTATTGAATTTACTGCTCTCTACTTCCTTAGAGGTATCAACTTCGAGTCACTAGCCTCATATTCATATTCATATTAATTATCCAGTACCCTTGAAAAAATAACGAAATTATTTGCGTAACCTAATGAAAAGCGTCATTTTATAGCATTTGCAAATTCTCTCTGGACTTCAAATGACCATTTCTCTTCAAGGAACAGCGGAGCTGTTCCTATAGATCCTCCTCATTGACGAATTCCCCTGTCGAAATTAGTTTCACAGCGTTAACTTTGCAAGGTTCAGAAATGAAAGACTAACGAGTAGGATGAAGGACATTCGGATGTAGCAGAAAAAAGATGTGCAGCAGAGTCCTGCTCACTATGAAGAAGTTCAGTAATGATAAAGTCCAATTGATGCTTATGATTGTCGTCCTGACATTCTTGCAACATTGATTAGGTTAGGTATTACGGAAGGGATGATGATTACAAAACGGTATGTGCTTTGTCTGGATCTAAAGTGAGTAGATTATGAGAGATACTTGATATAACCATATAAAATCGTTTCTCACAAGATGATCTTGTTGTGTCTTGTGGTTCATGTTATTTTGTTATTTGTATAGAAGCAGGTGTTATTACGGTGTACCACAAGCAAATGGGCTAAGATCGATTGTTTTGTTTGGAAGTATCTGACTATGAAGTTTGTGCTGTCAAATTTACTGCTCTCTACTTCTTTAGAGATGTCAATTTCAAGTCACTACCATCATATATTTTTATATTGAATATCCAGTATCTTGAAAAACAACGAAATTTTTTGCGTAACCTAACGAAAAGTGTAATTTTATTGCATTTGCAACCTAGCCGTGCTAGCAAATTCTTTCAAGAGCTTCAAAGGATCATTTCGCCTCAAATTAACATCGGAGTTGTTCTTATAGATTCTTCTCGTTGACGAATCCCCTTGTCGAAATTAGTTCAGAAAGCCTACCGAGATGAAAGACTAACGAGTAGGATGAAGGACATTCAGATGTAGCAAAAAAGGATGTGCAGCAAAGTCCTGCTCACAATGAAGAAGTTCAGTAATGATGAAGTTCATTGATGCTTATGATTGTCGTCCTGACATCCTTGCAATATTGATTAGGGTTAGTTTACGGAAGGGATGATGATTACAAAACGGTATGTTGTGCTTTGTCTGGATCTAAAGTGAGTAGATTATGAGAGATACTTGATATAACCATATAAAAATCGTTTTCTCACAAGATGATCTTGTTGTGTCTTGTGGTTCATGTTATTTTGTTATTTGTATAGAAGCAGGTGTTATTACGGTGTACCACAAGCAAATGGGCTAAGATCGATTGTTTTGTTTGGAAGTATCTGACTATGAAGTTTGTGCTGTCAAATTTACTGCTCTCTACTTCTTTAGAGGTGTCAATTTCAAGTCACTACCATCATATAGTTTTATATTGAATATCCAGTATCTTGAAAAACAACGAAATTTTTTGCGTAACCTAACGGAAAGTGTAATTTTATTGCATTTGCAACCTAGCCGTGCTAGCAAATTCTTTCAGAACTTCAAAGGATCATTTCGCCTCAAATTAACATCGGAGTTGTTCTTATAGATTCTTCTCGTTGACGAATCCCCTTGTCGAAATTAGTTCAGAAAGCCTACCGAGATGAAAGACTAACGAGTAGGATGAAGGACATTCAGATGTAGCAAAAAAGGATGTGCAGCAAAGTCCTGCTCACAATGAAGAAGTTCAGTAATGATGAAGTTCAATTGATGCTTATGATTGTCGTCCTGACATCCTTGCAATATTGATTAGGGTTAGGTATTACGGAAGGGATGATGATTACAAAACGGTATGTGCTTTGTCTGGATCTAAAGTGAGTAGATTATGAGAGATACTTGATATAACCATATAAAAATCGGTTTCTCACTAGATGATCTTGTTGTGTCTTGTGGTTCATGTTATTTTGTTATTTGTATAGAAGCAGGTGTTATTACGGTGTACCACAAGCAAATGGCTAAGATCGATTGTTTTGTTTGGAAGTATCTGACTATGAGTTTGTGCTGTCAAATTTACTGCTCTCTACTCTTTAGAGGTGTCAATTTCAAGTCACTACCATCATATATTTTTATATTGAATATCCAGTATCTTGAAAAACAACGAAATTTTTTTTGCGTAACCTAACGAAAAGTGTAATTTTATTGCATTTGCAACCTAGCCGTGCTAGCAAATTCTTTCAGAACTTCAAAGGATCATTTCGCCTCAAATTAACATCGGAGTTGTTCCTATAGATCCTCCTCATTGACAATCCCCTTGTCGAATAAGTTCAGACAGCGTACCGAGATGAAAGACTAACGAGTAGGATGAAGACATTCGGATGTAGCAAAAAAGGATGTGTAGCAGAGTCCTGCTCACAATGAAGAAGTTCAGTAGTGATGAAGTCGAATTGATGTTTATGATTGTCGTTGTGACATCCTTGCAATATTGATTAGGTTAGGTATTACGGAAGGGATGATGATTAAAAAACGGTATGTGCTTTGTCTGGATCTGAAGTGAGCTGATCATGAAAGATACTGGATATACACGAGAGGGATCGGTTTTTACATTGTTATTCTGTTTATGCGGATTCAGGATAACCTTGTTGCCTCTTGTGATTCATGTTATTCTGTTATTTGTATAGAAGCAGTGTTCATTCGATGTACCACCAGCGAATAGGATAAGATCGATTGTTCTTTTTCTTGAAAGTATCTGCTTATAACCTTAAATATGTTTATTTACTGATCTCTACTTTTTTAGGGGTATCAATTCCAAGTCACTATCCTCATATCTTTTCATATTGAATATCCAGTATCTTGAAAAAACAACGAAAATATTTGCGTATCCTAACGAAAAGCGTCATTTTATTGCATCTGCAACATAATATGCGTGCTGAGAAATTCTCTCAGGACTTCAAAAGATCATTTCTCTTCAAAGGAACAACCGAATTGTTCTATAGATCCTACTCATTGATGAATTCCCTTATCCAAATAAGTTCAGACTGCGTACCGAGATGAAAGACTAACGTGTAGGATGAAGGACATTCGGATGTAGCAAAAAAGGATGTGTAGCAGAGTCCTGCTCACAATGCAGAAGTTCAGTAATGATGAAGTCCAATATGCTTATGATTGTCGTCCTGACATCCTTGCAATATTGATTAGGGTTAGGTATTACGGAAGGGATGATGATTACAAAACGGTATGTGCTTTGTCTGGATCTGAAGTGAGCTTATTATGAGAGATACTGGATATAACCAGATAAGGATCTGTTTTTTACATTGTTATTCTTTTTAGCGGAATTCAAGATGACCTTGTTGTGTCTTGTGATTCATGTTTTTTGTATAGAAGCAGGTGTTATTTCGATGTACTACCAGCAAATGAGATAAAATGAATTGTTTTTTTTCTTGGAAGTATCAGCTTATGAACTTAGAGATGTCAAATTTACTGCTCTCTCCTTTTTAGAGGTATCAATTTCAAGTCACTACCCTCATATCTTTTCATATTGATTATCCAGTATCTTGAAAAAACAATGAAATTATTTGCGTAACCTAACTAACGAGAAGTGTAATTTTGTTGCATTTGCAACTAAGCCGTGCTAGCAAATTTTCTGAGAACTTCAAAAGATCATTTCTCCTCGAAGGAGCAGCGGAGTTGTTCCTATAGATTCTGCCCATTGACGAATCCCCTTGTCGAAATGAGTTCAGACAGCTTACCGAGATGAAAGACTAACGACATCCGAAGGACATCAGATGTAGCAAAAAAGGATGTGTAGCAGCGTCCTGCCCACAATGAAGAACTTCAGTAATGATGAAGATCAATTGATGCTTATGATTGTCGTCCTGACATCCTTGCAATATTGATTAGGGTCAGGTATTACGGAATGGATGATGATTACAAAACGGTATGTGCTTTGTCTGGATCTAAAGTGAGTAGATTATGAGAGATACTGGATATAACCATATAAGAATCGGTTTCTTACCTTGTTATTCTGTTTATGCGGAATTCAAGATGATCTTGTTGGGTCTTGTGGTTCATGTTATTCTGTTATTTGTATAGAAGCAGGTGTTCAGTCGATGTACCACCAGCGAATAGGATAAGATCGATTGTTGTTTTTCTTGAAATTATCTGCTTATGAACTAAGAGATGTTGAATTTACTGCTCTCTACTTTTTTAGGGGTATCAATTCCAAGTCACTATCCTCATATCTTTTTATATTGATTATCCAGTATCTTGAAAAAACAACGAGAATATTTGCGTATCCTTACGAAAAGCGTCATTTTATTGCATCTGCAACATAGCCGTGCTCATAAATTCTGTTAGGACTTCAAAACATCATTTCTCTTCAAAGGAACAACCGAGTTGTTTCTATAGATCCTACTCATTGACGAATCTCCTTGTCGAAATAAGTTCAGACAGCGTACCGAGATGAAAGACTAACGACTAGAATGAAAGATATTCGGATGTAGCAAAAAAGGATGTGTAGCAAAGTCCTGCTCACAATGAAGTTCAGTAATGATAAAGTCCAATGATGTTTATGATTGTTCTCCTGACATCCTGCAATATTGATTAGGGTTAGGTATTACGGAAGGGATGATGATTACAAAAGGGTATGTACTTTGTCTGAATCTGAAGTGAGCTGATTATGAGAGATACTGGACATATACAGATAAGGATCTGTTTTTTACATTGTTATTCTTTTTAGCGGAATTCAAGATGACCTTGTTGTGTCTTGTGATTCATGTTATTCTGTTATTTATATTGAAGCAGGTTTTCATTCAATATACCACCAGCAAAAAGGCTAAACGGATTGTGCTTTTTTTGGAAGCATCTGCTTATGAACATGGTGCTGTTCAATTTTCTGCTCTCTAGTTTCTTAGAGGTATCAATTTCATGTCACTACCCTTTTATCTATTCATATTGATTATCCAGTGGTTAGAAAAAACAACGAAAATATTTGAGTAACCAAACGAAAAGCGAAAAAAAGGAGTACTTCAGTGTGGAACTGAGCGCCTACGCCATCATCAGGGTTCCCTGGAAGGGCAACACCAATTAATATATGGGTGAATTGGTACATAATAATTATAGATAACCCGTCCAGGAACAATACCATAAGCTGCAATACTCGGACAGTTGCAAACGGCAGCACTAAGCGTGAAAATATCATAAATATTCCTCAATAAATATAAAAAATACCAGTCAATCACATAAAATCTTGAAAATTCTTCAAAACAAATGATAAATGACGTTTCATTCGTAAACTATTTGTCAGTAATATAAAGAAACTAAATGAACATATTGGAGTAAACAATTTTAAAAACATAGTACCACTGAGAACATGACAATGACACATTAGTTGCTCTATCGCGTCCCAATTTGAGGACAGTGGCGTAACATTCCTGAAGTAAATATCCGTTGAAACGAGTTCAGGAACCACGACAAAATACGAGTCATTTAACAATCACAGTCGTTTGAAAAGAGGGAGTGTCATTTGAAATTCAAATTCCAAATGTGTGAACACTCCAGTCAATCTTAACAGTAACTTCACCCCTATGTTCAAAAGACTGTGATTGTTGAAAGACACGTATTTCGTCGAAACGAAAAGTATCATTTTATTGCATTTGCAACCCAGCCGGGCTAAAAAATTCTCTTAGGAACAACGGAGTTATTCCTATAGATCCTCCTCATTGACGAATCCTCTTGTCGAAATTAGTTCAGACAGCGTAAACTCCGCAATGCTCAGAAATGAGAGACTATCGAGTGGCATGCAGGACAATCGGATGTAGCAAAAATGGATGTGTAGCAGAGTACTGCTCACAATGAAGAAGTTCAGTAATGATGGAGATGAATTGATGTTTATGATTGTCGTCCTGACATCCTGGCAATATTGATTAGGGTTAGGTATTATACGGAAAGGGTGAAGATATTACAAAGCGGTATGTGCTTTGTCTGGATCTGGAAAGTTAGTTGATAATGAGGAATATTGGACATAACCACACCAAATAGGGATGGATCTTTCACATTGTTGTTCGGTTTATGCAAAATTTGAGATAGTCTTGGTATGTCTTGTGATTCTTGTTATTCAATTATTTGTTTCAATGTTAACTGAATGTTTATATAGATTCAGATCTAGGTACGTTCAAGGTTCCAAGATAAGATTCACGAGTAGGACGAAGAACATTCGGGTGTCGCAAAGAAGAATCTGTAGAACAGTCTTGCTCAAAGTCGCCCGAAATAGAACAAAAAGCGTTATTTTAGTGCATTTGCAACTTAGTCGTGCTAACAAATTCTCTTAGAACTTAAATCATTTCTCTGCAAATGAACAACCGAGTTGTTCCTATAGATCCTCCTCTTCGACAAATCCTCTCTTCTAAATTAGTTCAGACAAGGTTCAGAAGTGAAAGACTAACAAGAGCATGCAGGACATTCGGATATAGCAGTAAAGATGTGTAGCAGAGTCCTGCTGACAATGAAGAAGTTCAGTAATGATGAATTAGAATTGATGACGATATGACAACTGTTAATATATATGATGAACATGCAACCATATATTTTTCACTCAAACAATCCTAATACAGGGTGACTGGTGACGTATGGGACAACGGCTAAGTGGAGATAGAGGACCTCAAACTGAATGAGGATTGGGGGTTTAAATGTCCTATAAGGCTATTAGTTTCAGAGATACAGGGTATTTTTTGCAAAAGTGCTTAAACTATAAACTCCCATATTTTCGTCAATATGGCAAATTTTTCGCTGATATTTGGCAAGTTTGTTAATATACATATTCTCCATCAGATCGACAAGAAAAAATTCCCAAAAATTGCAGGTCCGTATTCAAAAATTTCAATTTCCGTGTCAGGTGAGAAATGTCACTCGGTATATGAAATAAAAAAAATTAAATTGGGAAATTGGAATCTGCAAAAAACACTGAGTAGAAATCTGTTTTTAGTTTTGATGGCACAAATTTTTTAAAGTTTTTATGATATGTTGAAAGTCGAATATTACAATTTTTTCATATTGAATTCAAGCAACACACTATTCCTGAAAGAAAAAAACACTGAATTTTGATGCTTAAATAACCCTGACGCATTTTGAATATTCCTTTACATCTTGAACTCCTTTTTTGTCAATATTATAGGAAAAATTGAAAAAAACAATAGAAATACAAAGAGAGGAACAGTAGCACATATGATTCATAAAAAAATCAAATAAACAAATGCTCGATATGCTAGAGCCATTCCCCTCTCACACTTATTTGCTCTTTTGAACAATTGAAGTACGTTTCATATCCACAAGATGAAAAATTACTCTTGATAGAACAGTAACACTAGATTTCAGCTCGAGAAAAGTTGGACTTTCTTCTCAGAACGCCTGAACAATAATCCATCTGATACTTATTCTTCAACAAAATTTATTCTTTTATTAAATAATGCAATGATTCATGAGAAAACAACTAAGCAAATGCTCGAAATCAGAGCAATTTGCTTCAACGCATTCATTGGCTCTCTTGAACTCTAATGATTTCCTTCTCTTTTGAGATGAGGATTATTCTGAGACCAAATATTATTATATCCGTTCATTTTGCGCAATTCAAATACAAGTATCATCTACATATTCTTCATTCGTGAATATTGAAGGCATTTTTCAGTAGATAAACAAACGACACAATTCCCAATAATACACAATCAATGAATGTATGAATATGAACGTCATTTTTTGAAATAAGCCTACTCTGGGTGTGTGTAGTGGGATGTATTTTATTTATAATGAATAATAAACCTCTTATTCTAAAAAATCACTTGTTTCCCTAATATTCTGTTTGCATTAAAGACATTCATATGCTTCTCAAAAGAAGATGAAGTTAAGTAGGTACATATAGAGGAAAGTAAGTCCTCAAAATTCATACATTATTTCATTGAAGAATAAATTTTGTTGAAAACATAAGTACCAGATTGATTTTTGTTCAGGGGTTCTGAGAAGAAAGTCAAACTTTTCTCGAGTGTTTCTGTTCTATCAAGAGTATAATTTTTCATCTTGTGGATATGAAAAGTACTTCAATTGTTCAAAAGAGTCATTAAGTGTGTGAGGCGAATGGCTCTAGCATATCAAGCATTTGTTTATTTGATTTTTTTATGAATCATATGTGCTACTGTTCCTCTCTTTGTATTTATATTGTTTTTTTCAATTTTTCTTATAATATTGACAAAAAAAGAGTTCAAGATGTGAAGGAATATTCAAAATGCGTCAGGATTATTTAAGCATCTCAAATACAGTGTTTTTTCTATCAGGAATAGTATGTTTCTTGAATTCAATATGAATAAATTGTAATATTCGACTTTCAACATATCATAAAAACTATGAAAAATTTGTGCCATTCAAACCAAAAACAGATTTTCACTCAGTGTTTCTTGAAGATTCCAATTTTCCAATTAATTTTTTTTTATCTCATATACCGAGTGATATTTCTAACCTGACACGGAAATTGAAATTTTTGAATACGGGCCTGCAATTTTTGGGAATTTTTCTTCTTGATCTGTTGGAGAATATGTTTAGTAACAAGCTTGCCAAATATCAGCGAAAAATTTGCCATATCGACGAAGATATGGGAGTTTATAGTTTTAGCACTTTTGCAAAAAACACCCTGTATCTCTGAAACTAATAGCCTTATAGGACATTTAACCTCCAATCCTCATTCAGTTTGAGGTCCTCTATCTCCAGTTAGCCGTTGTCCCTTACGTCACCAGTCACCCTGTATAATATGAATTGATATTACAATTAATTTCATATGCTGCTCACCCTATTTCTCCAACATGAAGACCAGTTCGCACTCACCTGTAACAAATAAACTCATTACATCAACAAGAACGGCATATTATGATAAATTTCGAAATTATGCATTGAGTAAGGTCACTTGATAATTCATATTCATCACTGAAGAATACTAATAGTTTTTCCTTAAGCCAAATCGAAACATTCATTTAGATTTGATTCAAAAATAAACAGGGTTCACATAGAAATAATATCATTTCATTAATCGACTCTCTGATCGGGGTGTATTGGAATTTAACTCATGGAAGCCACCATAATCTGTAAATTTCGTTTTATGTTGTTAACATCAAACATTTTTCAGAAATCAAATATTTCATTATATTTGAAGAGTGCGAGTTGACATTTTATAAAAAACACCTTAATGTTTTAACATAAGTGATCCCCAGTTATCCTTACTTCGAGACGCTAAAATTTTGGTCTCTAATAAAGTACAGAATAGGTGAATTGAATTTTATCTTGTGAAACAAAAGTGTGACAGTATTTCAGATTCATGCTGTTCTCATGGTTATATATCATTATAATATTCTGTTGAGACCTAGAGCCCTGTTAGTTGTTACCCATTGATCTCAGCTGTTTGATAAAATTTCAGATTGAATCAAGCAAAATAATCTTTGTTTTTGAGTTCGTTCATATAAGTAGGTACCGACATGCAAAATCAGAAAAAAATCGTATTTTGTGGAGTGCGATTCACAGATATATTCAAGAAAATTGTACGAAATTATAGGTATTGAAATTTCAAAATTGGAATGTATAGTGGCATTCACGAAAAACAAGATGGCTATGCCTTCAAAGGGACGAAACGAACGAAACTAAACTATGGTTTTTTGACTGCATCATGAGCGAATTAGTCGAAACAGTGTCAATAAATTGAACAATTAAAGCAGATAATAATATCAATTGATTACAATCAACCAATATTAATCCCCTATTTCGTAAATTAATCCCGTCTACGCACAAAGAACATGCATGGTGGAGCTCCGTCTGAAAGGCATTTTAGGTTCCCTTGTTTGAAAAAATGTCACCTGTTTCTGAGAAAAACAGAAACCAAACGCCGTCTATTGGGATCCCCACGAACGCCTACCTCCGATGCATGAACCTTGAACGAAGTAGCGAACAATGAAAGCAGAGAATAATATCAATTGATTAAAATCAACCAATAATGGGACTCTTCTGTTTGACTTATCAACTGTATAAATCACTTCACTTTGACTGAATTGACCAATAGGAACGCGGCGTTACTGATTTTGCATCAATTTGGAAGTGCAGCGTCAAATAGAAAATTCGGAACAAATCCCGTCACGCACAATAAATGCCGTGTTTTATCAGATCAAAAACATTCCGCTAAATCCTTAGAAAATACAAATAACCATTCATCTAAGTTACTTCTCAGATATAACTGTACATTGTAAAACAATTCCAGCAAACAAAAACACTGCGCTATCGAAACAACCGGATATTTCTTATTCGAAGAAGACAACAATTCATAACACGAAGTGTCTCTAAACGGCAACATTCATCTAAATTCAATACAAAGTCATTGATTTATATTCAGCTGAGACAATTCAGTTGCCCTTCAACTCGACTCGAAATTCCCTGATCTTGGTGCCTTTTCCAGAGAATCCAACTCGTCCATTGTCTGGAAGATAAATTGTTTTCAGCATTTAAACTTCCAAGTTATAATCGATGATGAGCAAATTGCCTATTAAAGGGTCCTTCGGTTAGTCATCCTTTTCCATTGTATGAAGAAGGGTATTTAGTTAATGGAATGACAATATTTTGTAGCCGTTTGTTCTTTATAATCGGTTGACATTTTCTTGCTTGTTTCAGTTTCAGAAGAGCGCTGAAATCTAATGAGGCAAGACGATACTGAAAGTTTGTTGCAAGATGCGAGGAGTAGGAAACATTGAACGTTATTAGTTTCAGAAAACTTGCTCATTTCTGTTGAATTGAATCGGCTCAAAATCTGAAGATATCTTTTCTAATCACATATATGTACTAGACCCCCTCCTTCCTTACCAATATTTCCAATCCGGCCTAAATTAATTTAGTTTTTCTATTCAATTTGGTGGAAAAAGTAGTGTTCATATAATAATGATAATAATTCATTGATCCCCTCCCCGGAAATACTTCACAGATGCATAGATGGCACCAAGACGGTTCTGGAGATACCCCATATATTGGGTCTTACTGTCTTCGTAGCCGAGATACAGGGTGTTTTATGAATTTTGCCCGTTTTTCTTTCTGTGCCATATCTAACGTACCATCCGGTTTATTTTCTTCATATTTGGCACATATGTTCCTAATTGAAAGCCCAAACGTATCATGGAATAACTGCCTTGAAAATCCAGGTCCGGGTTAACAAAAAATTATGAATCGTTTGCACCCTCGAACCAACACCCTGTACATCGGAATTTTGAAAATTGAATGAATATTCGAACACACTACTTAAAACTTAAATGAGACGTATACTTCAAATTTTCAACGTAAAAATAAAATTTTTAAGAACTTGGATACCCGAAAGTGGTTTGAAGTGCTTTTAACAATGGATTATCAACAATATTGAATCAATAATTTTTTCAACATTACTTTGTAATTAATTTCCACATTGGTTTTCCCTTTCATAACTGTACACTTGAAAATCCAGGTCTGGGTTAACAAAAATTATGAATCGTTTGAATCCTCGAAACAACACCCTGTACATCGAAATTTTGAAAATCTGTTTTAAAATTCGAAAAAACCACTAAAAACTGAACTGAGACGTTATACTTCAAATTTTCGCACAGATAGTTTCACTGCACAAATTTTCAAGGTGAATGTGAAGTTTTTTAGAACTTGGATACTTGAAACTGGTTTGAAGTGACTTTTAACAATGAATTATCAAAATATTGAAATCCATAATTATTTCAACATTACTTTGTAATTCATTTTCACATTAGTTTTCATTTATTGAGAACTGAGTTGCATTAGGTTATTCGAAATGTCCTCCTTTTGATCTGACCATTTTTTTGCTCGTTCAAGAATATATCAAACAGCTTTCCGAATCACAATTGGGTTGTTTTTCATTTTCTTGCTAGCCACTTCTATTTCTGGTTAGCTGATCCAGAGTATTGATTTCAGATGAAAAAATTAAAGATTTCATGTGACCCCAGACATAATAATCGACGGGATTCAAATCAGGGGATCTTGAAGGCCAATTATGAGGGTCTCCCCGACCAATCCATGAATACCGTAATTGTTATTCAAAATCTCGATTAGCGTGTATTTCGGCGATGCACCATCGTGCTGAAGGAACATGCCAGCAGTGTTCACATTCTCATCAAAGAGCAAAACTGGTAACGTATTCCCCAGAAATTCCAGGTTTACTTCGCCAGTTAAACGTGCAGGTAGAAAATAGGGTCATAATATTTTATTGCATGAACACCGCATCATACTTTGATTCAAACGATTCATATTTTTCTGTTAACCCGGACCTGGATTTTCAAGGTGGCTATTGCATAATACGTTTGGTCTTTACACACAAAAGATTAATATGCTTTCAATAAATAACTCATAGATAAAAGAAAAGTTACTCTTCATCACTTCCAGCACACCAAATTCTTAAAAACTTCACGTTTAAGTTGAAAATTTGTGCAGTAATGAGAAACGACGAGAAAGTAACTCAAAAATAAAAACTACAACTATAACTATAACTATAAAATAATAACTAACTATAATAAAACTTTAAAAAGGAAAACCAATGTGAAAATGAATTACAAAGTAATGTTGAAATAGATATGGATTCAATATTGTGGATAATTCATTGTTAAAAGTCACTTCAAACCACTTTCAAGTATCCAAGTTCTTAAAAACTTCACGTTGAAAATATGTGCAGTAAAACTGTCTGCGCGAAAATTTTAAGTATACGTCTCAGTTAAGTTTTTAATGGTGTTTTCGAATATTGAAACAGATTTTCAAAATTCCGATGTAGAGGGTGTTGTTTCGAGGATTCAAACGATTCATAATTTTTTGTTAACCCGGACCGGGATTTTCAAGTATACAGCTATAAAAAGGAAAACCAATGTGGAAGTGAATACAAAGTAATGTTGAAAAAATTATGAATTCAATATTGTTGATAATTCATTGTTAAAAGTCACTTCAAACCACTTTCGGGTATCCAAGTTCTTAAAAACTTCACTTTACGTTGAAAATTTGTGCAGTAAAACTGCCTGCGCGAAAATTTGAAGTATACGTCTCAGTTAAGTTTCAAGTGGTGTTTTCGAATATTAAAAAAACAGATTTTCAAAATTCCGATGTACAGGGTGTTGTTTCGAGGGTCCAAACGATTCATAATTTTTTGTTAACCCGGACCTGGATTTTCAAGGAGGTTATTGCATGATACGTTTGTACTCCCAATTAGTTACATATTTGCCAAATATGAAAAAAACCGGGTGGTTCGTTTGATACGGCCTCAGAAGAATCGGGCAAAATTCATAAAACACCCTGTATCTCGGCTACGAAGACAGTAAGACCCAATAAATCTCCAGAACCGTCTTGGTATCACCTATGCACCTGTGAAGTATTTCCGTTTCCCAATGAAACACCCTGTATAAAACACAAAATGTTACAAAATTTAAACCTTCATAATTTCGTCATTCAGGAATTCATTCACCGTATAATAATATGTACTCAGTAATAATTGTTTTTAAACTTTTTTTGAATTTATCAAAATAAAGACATCGAAAATGATGGGACAGATGATTGAAAGCTTAATGCACTAATACAAAGGATAGATCTCAAATTTATTTGTTTTATATTTGAGTACATGTAATGTCATATTACTCCTTCTATTATAGTCATGAAAGCTTGATAACCTAACAATATCCTTCTCGTTCCCTTTCACATAACCCTTCCAATATCCGAAGAGTTTCATCATAATAGAATATTATAAGATAAATGACTTTAGACCAAGACAATATTTTGTAGTCGTTTGTTCTTTACAATAGGTTGACATTTTTCTGCTTGTTTCAGATTCAGAGCAGGGCTGAATCTAATGAGGCAAGACGATACTGAAAGTTTGTTGCAGCATGCGAGGAGTAAGAAACATTGAACGTTATTAGATCAGAATACCTGTGTGTGTGTTCTGTGTTATTAGACTCAGAAAATGCCTCGTTTCTATCAAATGAAACCGGTTCAAAAACTGAAGTTATTTTTTTTCTCACATATCATATTCTGAACCCCTTCTTCTGGCGAAACAAACAAATGGAAACACGAACAAAAGAGAAGTGATAACTTTCAATCTTCAAAAAAGGACTAGTTGATTTCTCGAAGGAATGAGGCGGTACTCACAGTTTTCAACTTTTTCCAACATACTATCGTTTTCTCAACATATGCGTGTCGTCAAATATTTTCAACTGTTAATCCGGTCTATTTAGACATTCGAAGTAACATAAAGTCCCAACAAGCTGAATTTCTGTGAAGTTGTTCAAAACATAATTATAAACAATGTCTTAAAGTTCCCCATCATTCCCCTGTAAGGAAAAAATTTTATTCAAGGTCAAAGGTCAAAAAAATGAGTTTTTCGCGATTTCAGCAAAACGGTAAGTTTTATCATGAAAGTATTTCAGACAAAAATTGTAGATCATAAAATTATCTATAAAAAATGTATCATACTTTTTTTCTTACGAGCCACCGTTTCTGAGATATAACGATTCAAAAAGTTATAACTACGCGCTAAAGTACACTACCTCATAGGTGGAAACGTGTGCATATTATGACGATAACGACTTTTATAACTTTTTGAATCGTTATATCTCAGAAACGGTGGCTCGAAAGAAAAAAAGTATTGATTTTATAGATAATTTTATGATCTACAATTTTTGTCTGAAGTACTTTCATGATAAAACTCACCGTTTTGCTGAAAATCGCGAAAAACTCATTTTTTTGACCTTTGACCTTGAATTAATTTTTTTCCTTACAGGGGAATGATGGGGAACTTCTAGACATTGTTTATAATTATATTTTGAACAATTTCACTGAAATTCAGCCCTTTGGGACTATATGTAACTTCACTCTCATTTTTTGGTCTAAATAGATCGGATGTAACATAATGGATACATTTTATTGCCTAATAGTATATTATGCAAAGAGCGTATAATGATAGCTATTATTCATAATAATAGCTATAATTTTCTTTAATGGAGGCAATAAAATTAGGTTAGGTCCTCGATTGATAAGGTATGCCTATATTCGTTAGTTGGAGTATGTACTTAATAATACTGAAGAAACATCAATTTCAATATTATAATTTATATCTATGAAGCCTCTGACAGCAGTGAATAATAACTCATTATTCACTTGTGATTAATGAGTTTTATTATTGTCGAGCAAACAGACGTATACTAGGGTGAATTATATCATAGTCGTGAATAATATGTATTTTTTTTTACTATTATTAGGGTGCAGAGAAAAGTATACCTGTGTATCACGGGGGCTTTCAGGAAATTTAGAATTGAATGTCCTAATATCTAAATATAAAAACTTGTGCGATTTTAATTTACTCTACATGTTCCGAGCCAATTCAGATCATCTTCAGGGGTATAAATCACAAAAGTGAAGATAAAAATCTTCATAAAACAATTCAACGAATTTTTTTTATTGGTCTAGAAAGCTCTTCTTCCGATGTATTGATCTAGTTCCTATATGACAATGAATTTTCTTTGTTAATCACATCAGATTCCTGAATTAGAACAGCAAAATGTTTTCTAATTCCCTTTCTGTCCAGTTAAATAAGCATATGTCTCCAGGAATGACAACTAACTAGAGATTCACGACTTGACTTGATATTCAAGCTACTTGACTTGGCTTGACTTGAAATCAAGTCAAGTTCGAGTCAAGTAGTAGTTTTTCAATGTCAAGTCAAGTCAAGTATTAATGTATCAAGTACTCGAAAAATCAATTACTTCTATCAAGCTACTTGATTTTAAATTTAAAATTTTTATTCCAACGTTTTATGGTATGAGAATGACCCTTGCAAAAATTACTTTTATTTATTAAACTTGAATATCAACAATTTCAAAATGGAAACACAAATTTTATAGCCATAATAAATAAAAAAATTAAAAATAATAATTTCTCAATATTAAGAATTCTCCAAGCACTGTTTGACCACCTCATTTTCCATCCAGGATCTAAGACACATGAGGCATCTTATAAAACTGTCGCCTAATCTATTGCGTGTTTTTGTAACTGTCAGTGCTGCTTTGGAAAACTGAAGATGCTAGCGTTGATAAGAAATTTTGGCCATCAAGTTTGGAATAACGTTTTCGTGCCTCTTCCACCAGTCTGAAATATCTTCAGAACTGTCAGCACGTGGTTCTGAAAGGAATTTATCTATTTCGTAACGCCAAGCCAATTCCTTTGCTCCACTTATTGGAGATTTCTTGAATAAGCTTAGGAGATCGAAGTCGAACTCACTGCATTCATCCTTTGAAGATGAAGGTAAAGATGATGCTGTAGTGCTCTGTAGGGCTGGCTGAAAATATTTTGTTTCAAAAATTTTTTCAAACTGTCTAACTGCTTCCTTCTCCAAGTCTTTTCCCCAACATGTATTGGAGAATGTTTCTACTTTATGCCGGGGATCCAAGATTGAAACAACACAGTACATCCAGTTGGTTCTTTGGTAATGTTTGATAATTTTATCTTTAGCCACTTGAATACTAGGTATAAATGAATTTTTCATCAGTCTCATCTCACCTAGATCGAATTGACGACTGCGCAATCGCTTCATTCAGCTCGGAGCTCGAGGAACCCCCTGAACTTGCAGAAATATACGCAGTACGACTCGTACGTATCGTATAAAGATCAAGTAATATCAAGTAGCTTGATATCAAGTCAAGTAATAAATATCTCAAATCAAGTCAAGTCAAGATTCAAGTATGTATTCGTAACAAGCTTGACTTTCAAGTCAGTTCTTCTTTAAAAAATCAAGCTACTTGACTTGATGAATTCCTACAACTAACCAACCAACTCAAATTTACCTGCGCCGTTTGATTTCATTAGTATCAGGGAATTTGGAAGAGCTGAATACGTTGATCTTATTTCTCATCGTTATAAATGGTTTTGATACCTTTTATATTAAATAAATTCGAATCGTAAATTTTGAAGTTTTCTACGAGTAAATCCATTCCAATTTACTTTAACTGTCATGATCAATGTTATGAAAATTCGTACTCACAATATTGTTAGGTTAGGTCAGTGAGTCATTCGACTCCTTTTCTTGTGAATTATTTTTCATCTTCAGAGGGAGAATATACTCGGTGAAATTGCGATGGTCACGATTTCCGATTTGTAGGTCTAGAAAGTTTATCATTTTGTTGGGTTAGTCCCAGTTCCTACATCACTATGAACCTTTCTCGGTTGACCTCAGCAGATTCCTGAATTAGAACAGCAAATGTTTTTCTAGTTCCCTGTCAGTAAAATTAGCATAAATCTCTAGGAATGACAACTATCCGCCCAACTCGATCCATGAATAACCAAACCTAGATTACCTGCGCCGGTTAATTTCATTAGTATATAGGAGAATTTAGGAGAGGCGAAGCGTTGATCTCCACTCGAGCTTATGAGCTTCCAGAACTATGGCTTGTTGATATTGTCCGAAGGAGCTGCCCTTGGAGAGTTATTGATGTGTAATTTCTCCTACGAGGAAAAGCTCTCCAACTGGCGTGGTTTAGTTGAGTTGATGGTGTTTTGTGTAAATATTGCCTCGTTGAGAATCTCAGGTGTTTGAGATTTCGATGAGGAAAGCCGGTCATGCACACAGAGATCCTTTGTCTTTCGGGTCGTGGAGAATTCATGTTCGCAGTTCAGTTGTACAGGATGCATCTTATAAAGTTCAATATTTTCTTCTTAGCATTCTCACCTTCATTGATTTTTTTTACCTGTTCTACTCGGTACTCCGGATAAATAAAGATTTGCTACTGCCGTTTCTCTGCATTCACATCTCAACTGTCATTGTTCGATTCAGTATTAAATCCCGTACGAGGCCGTCTGTACATGGTGAGCAAAATTTTTGTCCACTGAAGAGATCTCGAGAACTATAAGAGCGGAAAAAAACTGATCACACATTTTCAGTTTTTTTTTTTCGATCAATTCGAATATGATCCAGCCTATCGTTAATAGATTTTGAGTTTTGTACGAAAATCGAGAAATTTTCATTTTAACATATACTGAATGATATCGTTTATTCGAACTGGTATTCGAAATCCATTTTAACAATCAGAAGGCACTTGCATGAATAATTCAAATATAATATGATTGATTTTTTCTAATCCTGCTATTTTCTAAAAATGGAGAGGATTTATGATAAGTCATAATGAAATTATTGTCGAAAATTCACACATCAGAGGGTCGATTTTTGAATAATGTCACATGCTCGAATCGGCAAATGTTGACCAAATTACTGCCAAGTTGGTCTACATTGTCGATTCGCCCATGCAACATTATCCAAGATTCGAGCCCCAGGCTACGAATTTTAGCAAAATTCAGCAAAAAATCGATAAGCTGAAGGAAGTAATAAGTTGTTTTCTAATGCACCTTAATTTCATGTAAATCGTGACAAATGATACTTCTTTTCATTCAAATACAAACAAAAGTAAATGAGAACATGGTGTCCATTGAAAGCAAAAATTAAATGAAGCAAATCTTCATTTATCCTTGATATAACCCCTTCATTTAAAATTAATTCTTTTCATTATAGATCATTTTAATTTTTCAAGTTTCCATGAGTGTAATCTAACCAAATTTACCTAATTTTTTTCTAACCTAACCTAACCGAATTAACCTAATTCTTTCATAAATAATAAAACTCTGAATATTCTTATGTGAAACAGTGAAACAGCTATGCCAATTATCCACAAAACTATTGAGTTCCTTTCAATCAATCCAACAATTTGAACTGTTTGAAAATGCCAAACATAAATATTTATATTCCCAAATATAATATCTTTGATCTAAAACGTTTCCCATTTTCAATCTTTGGGATCATGTACTGTCTGAATACTGACAGATTGAGTAGCTTAATATAAATTTATACTTCTCATATTTTTCAAATATCCGCATCGACGACTGCAGCAATCCCAATCCATCTAGGAACTTTAACTAGTTATCTAGTTATCAAGAGGAATAAGTATATACTATTTGAGATTCGAAGGATAAGAAGATAATAATCCTGAGAATCTTGTAACATATTGTCTTGAAGTAGGTATCAACACAAAGTCTGTATGCATCGATAATTTTGAGACGAGAGATGTCATACCCCATACAGTTACTGAAGTTCATGAAACTCTTTGGCATGGATGACAGGCTGGCATTGGATCAGCCTAGATATATAGGAAGTATTAATCCAATCATATTATTTCTGTGAAATGAATAATAAATAATAGTTGAGTTGGACCCAGGTATTCATTATATACAATTTATTCCTAGCACGAAACATGCATCTCTATATATAGTAGATGCAGAACCGAAGATAAACTCTGAGGGGAGTATACTGGAGTATTGTTCTGAACGTTATCTATAACTCATTGTATGCGTTCTTCGAACAATAAAAGGGACAACCTAATGGACGATGTAGTCCCAAATATTAGCATAAAGGTGGTATTGTAAGGAAATTGGATTCAATGAACACGTGCTATTGATCGCAGAAACATACCTGCTATTGCGGTTTACACTAGGAGATAGCGAACTTGAGATGGACCGATATTGCAGGAAACATATACAGGGTGAGCAACGATAAACTGTACATATCCCTTACCACGTAAAGGGGACACAAGTAGAACATCAAATATCCTGTAGTGTATAATGCTGGATCTGTAATTTTAGTTGGGCCATTTATGAACTTAAAATATAACAGGTCATAACTTGATTTATTTAAAACGGTTTATTAATTTTTTCCATTGAATCCTTTCATATGAAAAAATTTTCTGGTTTCTTCTTCTCTATTGTCTGACATATGTTATTCAGAATAAAGGACTAAGAAAAATGCTACATTTGGGTTATAGACAGTCTCGTAGGGTTGTTTTTAGACATAATAATATGTTAGCTCTGCCTGTTGACTATACAGTGCAAGTAAGAGTCATGAAAAAATTCATTTTCTCAGAAGAAAACTGTTTGGCAACGAAATTCTGAAACAGGTCAATTTTTATTTTACTTTCACCAAATTTTGTGCAACTTTCGTTTCACTCTGTTCCATCCTCATCAACCCTCCAAATATTTTGAATGGGGAAAGTGGGTCATGTCTTGGTAGGAATTTTCTGCACGTCTATGCTATTCATTCATTCATTCATCTTCTTTTACCCATGTCCTTGGCATCTTTATGCCATGTAGACATTGAACATTTTAACACTTAGCACTCATTCCCATACTTATCATACTTTATCAGGATAATTTTTATTGTAAGACAAACATACACAAACATCCATACCCGCACCAGGATTCGAACCCGGACCTCCAGCTTCGTAGGTACTTGTAGGCGCACGCCTTAGCCCCTACAGCCACCGAGGCGGTTGTCTATGCTATTCATCTAGTTTTTGAAACATAGAATATACATTGACAGACTGTCAACTTTATGTCAGGTTATTTCCCGTCTATGATCTTCGAATCTGCGTAATGTAATGAAATTTTCTTGACTTTCTTCTCCGGCTTTCCTCTGAAGGAGAAAGCATCTATCTTATATCGTATAAATTTTTAGCTGAAGTCATCGGTTGTTTCATCTGGAATTTCTTAGTTTGAGTTTGCGAGATAATTCCTTAAATTTAAACAGGGATATCACTAGGAATGTTTAGTGAATGGATTTTGCTGATTCTGAAAGTATTGCATGCCTTCATTTTATTTTGTAGCACATGTTGTGCTTTTTGCTTTTCATTTCCCTAGAGCCGAATTTTCCTTCTAAGTTTAACAATAATTACCGGCATAATGTGAATTTCTCAGAAACGAGAGGAGTTCAGATAAATTTTGTGCACATTTTTAATCATTTTTATTTTATATAGCTCCCTAGGTTGGATCACATTGTTTGCCTTGTACCACATTCTTTAGGTTGGACCACATTTTTTGAAGTGAAGCACAGTTTCTGGTCTGGACTACATTTGTAGAGCTGGACCACAATTTTGCTCTAGATGCAAGTTAACCCCAAACCATTTTTTGACTGGAACCTTAATTTGGGCTAAAATACAATCGAAGCTGAATAATTTATGGCTGAATAATCATCTGCCTGCGATTACTACATTTGGCTGTACCTATACCTGCTTGGAAGTTAACTTATGGCAAGAACTGGTAGCAAACCTGAAGTCATTAAGGCCGACTTGAGAGCATATCCCTTACCGAAAACATTAGGCACTACAGAAGGCAAGATAGTTCATTGAAATCAGAGCCACTATTTGCACCCTTCTTTTAAGATAAGTAGTTATACTTTTGTGTACTTTGAAAGTTTGTGATTAACAATTGTAGAAAAACCTGACTAGGATTTTTTTTGCTGGGGTAATCAAGATTTCCCTGATAAATGTGTCAAAATATCATGCTCGATACCACCATGGTAAAAGTGCACGTTACACTTCTTTACAGGCGTGCAGAAATTCAAGAAAAAATTTGTTAGTCAAAGAGGTTTTCAGTATGTGCACGTTACCAGATGCAATTTGTCACCGAATGAAAGTCGACCATTGCAGTTTTTTTTTCATGCACAACTTTCAACCTCTTTCATCTCCCTCACGTGAAAAATTAGAATATATTCGTATATTATTATTACGTTTCTACTAATAAAGTAGTAGTAGTATAGGATAGATCGGAAGAACCTAAATTCATACTTTTCTGAAATGCAGCAAAAGTAGGTGTCTATGCTCTCTAGAAAAAATGTGCATTTTACAGAACAGAACGACGATGCTGCCGTAGGCCCTTAGCTCAATTGTTTTTTATAATGAAAATTGCTACAGAGAGAATCTTCAGTCAGAACGTCGGCGTCGCTGAAATGGGACATGCTACATTTTTTCCTAGAAAACTCGATAAAAAAATTGCAAATGTTTTCAACACATTCCAAAGAAGTAACTTTATAGAATACTCTACACAAAAAACGTTTTGCGTTGAATGAATGCGAAATTTTGATTCTTAAAAGCTAAGTTGCAGTTTTTATTTATACAATATGATGCAATTCTGGAATTTCACTATCAAAGTGACTCCTTATGAGCCGAACAACATAATAGTGAAATTCTGTGAAGGGGAGTTAAAAATGAAGCCTTATATCACAGCACAATTTTTTGTGCTTTGATTTTTTGTTTTCTTCCAAAAAATTACTAAATGAATGAATGTTTATTTCACTTCAACAGACTAATAATGAACAGAGAACTCAAAACAAATAAACAATTTCAATAAGGTCAGAGAAACCCCAACATATAAAACACGTTATATGAAATATCGATTGCAGAACAGAAAGAATGTTCTTATCGGATAATCTGATATTATGTGAGAGATACGAAAAAACAAGAAATAACTAATAAGGCACTATCATCACCTTGGCTTATTTCAATATCCATTATCAAAATTGCTCCATAGAGTATTCATTCAACTTCTTAAGAAAAAATTTGCTCCACCGAAGTGCTATCCTCAAAATTGTCACATGCATTCGCAGCATTTCGCTAGTAATAGTTTCGTCCAACATCCGCACAATTACTCTTCAGGACACGAGCAATTCGCTATCCCGACATAATGGGGCAGAAAAGCAACAGTTCCAATGTGAACAGTCCTCTGTCACGAAGTTGAACTAGAACACGCCACTGAGAGGAGCATTATGTATCACAATGGAAGATATGCTCTGATGGGGGCCACTGTTGGATGCGTTCCAATAACCGTTCATTTTGCAGTAGAAAAAGTCCGAACAAATGAGTTTGGACGAAGCGGGAAGTCGACTGTTTTTTCTATGGTGATTTTCTTCATAATCCGCTAGGCTGGAAACAAATTTCATTTTGCGTAACGGTTTCTGCCAGTCATCCGAGGTTGGTATGGCACGTAGTGCTCATCCAACTGAATTTCCATACTGTAGTTTGACACATCCGTCAAAACAGATTCCATTCGTGGACGAAAAACTGGAGAAAGAATGGCTTGATAAAACAATTGGTTTCCGAAATATATGTTATTTCAGTTACCATTATTTTTATTTTCATTGTGACTCAGAAGATTTCATATCAGGAATATGTAGTGCGGATTCTTTGATTGCAGTTCATTCATTAGCAATCAGAAATATTACATTCTTCAAGATAATTATTATTGATCGATTGATTGATTTATTGACACTGCACTTTTTCAATGAGATCTTTTATGCGTTTCCATACTAGATCTACATTTTGACCAGGAATTCAACCTCCTTTGCAAAGTTGGTTATTCTGCTAGGGAACTTCGCTCCTATATCGGCTAGCGACAAGGTTGCGCCATCCATTATAGTAAAGGCCTGGTTTCGCTTGTGCAGCCGCTGCATGCAGCTGCTTCTGAAAGTAGCCGTTGCAGCTCTGAAATACACTGCTTCTTCGGAGCTAGGAAGAAGTGGTTTCGCTTGAGCCACGATCGCAACAGCGGCTGCAACGTCCCGACTGCCGACTGCTCGGGGTACCAGTCTGTGCGACGTCCCTGCAGCATACGTTGGGTGAAAATGAGTGTTCAGAGTGTAGATAGATTTTCGCGGGATGAGGAAATGATTCTGATAGAATTAGTGTCTATGAATAGAAGCTTACATGATGCATCTCACAATGAGTATAAAAATAGTTGCATAAAGGATAATATATCTATTAGATGCCTTGTTATGAGGTTGTTGAAGTTACCTTCCTCACTCCTGTTTTTATACATTAAAGGTTTATTCCAATTCACGAAATAACCTTTCAGTGACCATCTATGAATCGTCAGGATTCAGCGCAATGAATAGAATGAACAAATTTTTATACATTGCGCAGAATCCTGATGGTCCATGAACGATCATTGAACGGTTATTTCGTGAGTTGAAACATGCCTTAAATGTACAGCTCGCCTTTTTCCATTTCTCATTTTCATGTATTTCAGAATTATTTCACTCTGCTCTTCTTCTAAAATATGGAGCGCAAGTACATACTCCATGACTGTCGAATTCTCAGTGCGACTGCCGATAGTTTGGTTTGGCTGCATGCAGCGGCTGTACAAGCGAAACCACTCCGACGTAGCAGCGGACGCAAGCAGCGGCTGCTTGCAGCTGCTGCATGCCTACCGAAACCAGGCCTTAAGTCTGGATTACGTCAATAGATAGCATATGCATAAAATGTTCTGGGTGTTTTTGCGCACGAACCACATAACATATATATCTGAGTTTTCCTTACCAATCTTGTGCTAGTGATATCTCACGAAACAGTGATCGGTGAGAAGCCCAAAAAGCATAGTTAACTCGTTTTTTGACAACGATGTAATTTGTTTAGCACATCACCGAGAGAAGCATTATGTATCACAATGAGAGATTTGCTCTGATAGGGGTCAATGTTAGATTCGTTCCAATAACCGTTCATTTTGCAGTAGAAAAAGTCCAAACAAATGAGTTTGAACGAGGCGGGAAGAAGACTTTCTTTTCTATGGTGATATTCTTCGTAATCGGTTAGGAAGGTGACAATTTCATTTTTTGTAACGGCTTCTACCATTCATGAGAGGGTGGTGCTCATCCAACTGAATTTCTAAACCATAGTTTGAAATATTTCTTATTCATATTGGGTATTTCAATTATTCTTGTGGCTCAAAAAGATAGTTAGTCAGGAATATAGTATAAAACGATTCTTTCACTTCAATTCATTCGTTAGCAAATAGAAATAGAACCCTTGAATTTTTCACTGATAGTTTGTCACTACCACGTCACATTTTTCGGTAGGCATTTTCCAATGGAAAGACCATACTGAAACTATCTTAAGTTGGCTGGCCAAGTTCTTCTCAACCTTCTGTGTTGTGGCTGAACCACATGCTTTTTTCGTTAAGTAGAATGTTTTTTACACTTTTCTTTCTTTCATCTTCATGCTGGGTTCGATGAACGTCATATCATAGGGCATTAGGTATATCCGCCATGTTTTTGGTAAGCTTCTTTTGTATTTCAATTTGTTTCACTATTCCTATCTTGGTATGTTTGCTTGATTAATTCATATCGTCCGAAAAAATATGTTTTTCCATTGCGGTTGAGGCCAGGTGGTGTTCCGTCTATTCCTGAGGAGTGATAGACGAGCTACTCTTAAGGATCTTCTTGCCCTTGAGTTCCAGAACTACAACCGTCTCTTTATGGTACTGGTTGGGAATACTCGTCTATATTAGGTACGGAAAAAATTACTTCGATACCGTTTTATTCGTCCGAGTGAAATTTGCGATGCTACTCTGAGTACACCAGGGGGTCGATTCTTGAATTATGTCGTGTTCGCGAATCTACAAATGTCGACTAACTTAGCAGGGAAGTTGGTCGACAATTGTCGAATCGCGAACACGACATTATTCAAGAATCACCCCCCAGGCACCGGTCTCCAGGCATTGCTGTTGATTTTGAGGAAAAGGACCACTCTGCGTCTTTCTGATGTCCATGGAATATTCAAACGTAGCGTCATTTGGTGGTTCGACGAAGCTTTTCGATGTAGAGGTACTATTCTTGCCAGGTCAAACTGAGAAAATGTCCGAACTCTCGTCATCCGCTGAAATTTGAATACCTTCCGAATACACTATAGTATTCTTCCGAACAAGGAATATTTTTTTCTGGTGCAATATTTTCTCCTTTGTAATAAGATGGCGAAGATTCCACTCAAAACGATTTTAGTATAAATGTTCACAGTATGGCGTAGGATTTCTAGGTCAATAGGATGTGTTAAACATATAGTAGTCTGATTAAAGTACGGTATTTATTGGTCAATAATATCATTCTCCCACTTCCACCCTGGCCATAAATCACACCTGAAGTTAATTTCACAAAACGCTCGGTATTTCATTATTCACAGCTTCCTGTTGCCGAAAGTAATAAGCATGAATTTTTGTGATATTTTCTAAAATATTATAAATGAGCTTATACTCTTGAATGACGAAAGACTATCAGTATTTCACAGCTTATAAACTATTTTCATAGTCAAACAAAAATGCCTGCATCATAGCAGCAATCCGTAAAGTCAGTTTGTAAATTTTTCTCACTGTTCTATTATTAATAACAATATTCCGCTATATATGTAAAATAACAATATCTATTGTATAGGTACATCGACTATGGGTATAAAACGATAACGAATAATTCGATGAAAACCCACCCTTTCATATTATATCAATACCATAACACAACTCCGAAATAACTTCATCATAATATTCAGTGCAAACATCGGCAAGCTTATTGTGAAGATGATGAAGTAAAAAGCAAAAACAAGTGGGCTGGTTACCCTCTCCCCGAGGCAATATGTTTCAAACTCCATCTCTTCGAGGATTTCATATAAGAGAGAAGTTGGTTCAACTTTTCAATAGAATATCAGATCGGCAGTTGATGCCGGATACTGACAGTAGGCTTTGAAGGATGAGTCTCACAATATCATGACCCACTTCCATGAATTTGATTTTAAATGTAGTCCAAAATGAAGGGATGCCGCTACTTAGAATTCATAAGAGGTCCCTTGACATGGAGTTCGAAAGTTTGTTCAGCATTATTTTGGAGATATGAAGAGCGCGTTTTATTGCTGAGCTCAGTAGTTGTGTCGTGCAAGCCACTGAAGGGATTGATTTTACGTCTTTATGTTGTCTGAGTTTTTACGCGCAGTTAGGGAGAACGAAACTTTTGATCTATGTTATGACAGCTTACCTTGCGTTTCGTTGAAGATCCACTTCGGAAATTGAAATACCTACTTGGAGTAGATTGAGAAGCGATTTATGATTGAGACTTTTTCAATCACAACGATAGTTTACTAGAAAATATGTACTGAGTGATTATGATAGCTATAGAACTCGGTGAATAATATATTTATTGGTTTGAATGAGTATTAAGACGAAATTTCTGGAATGAAATCCAGAAGTTGAGAACTTTGCAAAAATGTATGGAAAGTTGAACATCTCGCAACCAAGTCTGACCACTGCCATTTGCCATTTGTGATTGAGAAAGACGTTTTCAGTCATGCGATGGTTCACTAGATGAAATGTACTGAGTGATGATGGTAATATGTTTTATCCACTCCTACTAACTAATTTCTATGTGTAATATTAGCTAAAACCCAACCGTAGACATGTCTATGAACCGAAAAGCGAGTGTTATAATAACACCCGCCCATAACACCCGCTAATAAAAATCTAGGAAAAATGAAATTGCTTACAAAAAAAATGAATTAAAAGTAGGATCGATCCGGAAATCTATTTCAGCCATCAAGATAACGTTCTAGCGATTCATTCCAGATTTATTTTTCGAAAACGTAAATTTTTGAAGTTGCGAAAGTAATTGATTTGATTAGTTAGATACTCTGATTTGATTTACAGAGGTTTGACGGTTGGATGAAATGTTGTCAACACTTTTGACAACTGTTCAAAATTTTTTAAATGCAGATTAATTCGAATTTTACTGAAAAAGTCGTGGATAAAGTATAGTATTCAATTCGCGGTAATGTTCAAAACACACTTGATGAATTACACCACTCGCCTGACGGCTCGTGGTGCAAAATTCATCTGCGTGTGTTTTGACCTGCATTACCGCTCATCGAATAATATACTATTATTTGTTTGAATGAGCATTAAGACTAATTCAGTGTGAATAGAATCCGAAAGTTGAGAACTTTGCAAAAATGTATAGAAAGTTCAACATGAGTAATCTCGCAACCAAGTCTGGTCACTTCCAAGGAGTATCTTGATTTTTTTCTGAAAATTCCTTATGAAAGATTGAAATTGCAGTTCTTGATAGAATATCGATCGTATCTTTGTCTTTGAATGTTTCTAAATGTAGTGTCGTCTCTTTTACAAGAAAGCGGAGTCTATTCATGTTTGACTATTCTGTTTGTGGGATCAGCTTGAACAGGTCCTAAGTGATTTAAGATTTAGGAGTGCTTTTTGATAGTGAACTGGCATTCGTGCGACATGTCAACAACTTGTTGAGTACCAATTCCATGTTGTATGGTGAATGTAATGGTAAATGTAAATGAGAATTAAACTTGAATATGCCTCTTTCGTCTGGCAGCCTATTTACTCATGCCACGGGCAGCGCTTGGAATCTGTTCAGCGAAGATTCTATAAGTTCATTGCTTATAGAGAGGATGGTACTCACCCTCCGAGGACCCGACCATGGTGAACTGTTGCGGAGATTTGGCGCGTTGTCATTGGATGTCCGGCGCGGTTTGCAGGCGATTTCCGTCTTGTACAATATTCTTCACAATAAGATTGATTATCCTTTTTTACTGAGAAAAGTTAATTTTTATGTACCTAGATAGGTACTAGGCCTCTTATTTACTTAGTTCCTGGCCTGCTGCGTTCCTTTGAATTTTATGTGTACATTGTTCAATTCCATAGTATATTTCAGTATTATATGATACATAAATACAGAATTTAATTCCTACAATAAATATTGCAGAATTCGTCAATATAAACAATTAAGGTATTCAATTAAAATAACATAGAGCACACAACAGAACAGTTCAAAATCCACATTAAAATTAAACATAAACAAAGGTATCATTACACACGATTAAATTCACTGGCATATGTGAAGTTTGTGATATTTTTAATGATTCATTGAAAACTATTAGTGAAACATACCTGTAAAATTCATGAATTGATGATATATGTAAGATTCCAATCCAATATTGAAATTACTTGATTGCATCTAAAAACAGAGGTTTATTCAATAATCTAAATAATGAAATTGATATTGATAAACATACCTAAAAACAGAGAAATCAGAAATATAAGTCAATATCACGATTAGGAATCACGAATCTGTCTGTAACTAAACTAATTCACAACTATAATGACAAACATCAATCAATCATAAATAATGAAAACTAGATCATAAAAATGTAGTCATTCTGAAGTACGGTACGTTGATATCGTACTTTACATCCCCACACCTAGAGGCTAAGCCGGAGTAGTAGAGAAAACTGGATAGAGTTTAGATACGTGGAAATAATTTGATTCATCTTTGCTGATACCTACATCAACTTTATAAATAGAATTTGAAAATTTCTCCAAGATTTCAAATGGACCAGATCTAATTTCATCTAACTTATTTCGATTCAAACAATTTCCATTTGATACAAAAACAAAGTCGCCCACTGCAAAATTGGGAAATTTACGATTTTGATCTATTCTAATTTTATTGAGATTATGAATTTTTTGAGAGTTTTCAAAAGCTTTCTTTCTGTCTCTGTCCAGATCTCTCTCAACTTTACAGTTATCTGGTACAATTTGAATATCGATCTTATTGAGCAAATAATTAGGGCTAAACTGAGTTGACGTATGAATAGTATTATTGTATTCTTCCACACATTTTTCTGCTATGACAGACCATGGACGATTCGAACGAGTAGATTGTTCATTTATTCTGCATCTAATACGATTTACTGAAGTCTGATTCAGCCTTTCATTCAAACCGTTGGAAAATGGACAGTCCACAGCAGTAAAAATTAAATTTACATAATTTTTCTTTAAAAATGATTTAAACTCTTTAGAATTAATTCCACTATATTGATCAGTCAATAGAGTTTCTATTTTAATATTTTTATTCAGAACCTTGTTCAGAAGAGTAATGAAATCATGAGCTTTTTGAGTTTTCGAAGAATGAATGAATGCATAACGAGTAAAATGATCGACAAGTATATGGAGATATCTTTTTGGAGAGTTATTGCCACCGAAACCACCAACAGTGTCTAATGACATGTACTCATAGGGACGTGTAGCAGGACCTAATTGAGATAAGTGGCCATAAGTAAAGGGAATACGTGATTTATTCTTTATGCAAACAGAACAAGAATGACAAAAATCAGCTATCAAATTTCTTAAGTTTTTACAATAATAAAAAGGTGATATTTTCAATTCAATTTGTTTCGGACCGATATGGCCAAATTTTTCGTGAATTTTTTTTATTACATTTCGACAGAATTCAGGTGAAATGATTATTTTATTGTTATTTTTACGATGAGTATAAAATATATCGCCTTTTTTTATAGCACGGATAGCCGATGGATAGATTTGGCGCGTTGTCATTGGATGTCCGGCGCGGTTTGCAGGCGATTTCCGTCTTGTACAATATTCTTCACAATAAGATTGATTATCCTTTTTTACTGAGAAAAGTTAATTTTTATGTACCTAGATAGGTACTAGGCCTCTTATTTACTTAGTTCCTGGCCTGCTGCGTTCCTTTGAATTTTATGTGTACATTGTTCAATTCCATAGTATATTTCAGTATTATATGATACATAAATACAGAATTTAATTCCTACAATAAATATTGCAGAATTCGTCAATATAAACAATTAAGGTATTCAATTAAAATAACATAGAGCACACAACAGAACAGTTCAAAATCCACATTAAAATTAAACATAAACAAAGGTATCATTACACACGATTAATTCACTGGCATATGTGAAGTTTGTGATATTTTTAATGATTCATTGAAAACTATTAGTGAAACATACCTGTAAAATTCATGAATTGATGATATATGTAAGATTCCAATCCAATATTGAAATTACTTGATTGCATCTAAAAACAGAGGTTTATTCAATAATCTAAATAATGAAATTGATATTGATAAACATACCTAAAAACAGAGAAATCAGAAATATAAGTCAATATCACGATTAGGAATCACGAATCTGTCTGTAACTAAACTAATTCACAACTATAATGACAAACATCAATCAATCATAAATAATGAAAACTAGATCATAAAAATGTAGTCATTCTGAAGTACGGTACGTTGATATCGTACTTTACATCCCCACACCTAGAGGCTAAGCCGGAGTAGTAGAGAAAACTGGATAGAGTTTAGATACGTGGAAATAATTTGATTCATCTTTGCTGATACCTACATCAACTTTATAAATAGAATTTGAAAATTTCTCCAAGATTTCAAATGGACCAGATCTAATTTCATCTAACTTATTTCGATTCAAACAATTTCCATTTGATACAAAAACAAAGTCGCCCACTGCAAAATTGGGAAATTTACGATTTTGATCTATTCTAATTTTATTGAGATTATGAATTTTTTGAGAGTTTTCAAAAGCTTTCTTTCTGTCTCTGTCCAGATCTCTCTCAACTTTACAGTTATCTGGTACAATTTGAATATCGATCTTATTGAGCAAATAATTAGGGCTAAACTGAGTTGACGTATGAATAGTATTATTGTATTCTTCCACACATTTTTCTGCTATGACAGACCATGGACGATTCGAACGAGTAGATTGTTCATTTATTCTGCATCTAATACGATTTACTAAAGTCTGATTCAGCCTTTCATTCAAACCGTTGGAAAATGGACAGTCCACAGCAGTAAAAATTAAATTTACATAATTTTTCTTTAAAAATGATTTAAACTCTTTAGAATTAATTCCACTATATTGATCAGTCAATAGAGTTTCTATTTTAATATTTTTATTCAGAACCTTGTTCAGAAGAGTAATGAAATCATGAGCTTTTTGAGTTTTCGAAGAATGAATGAATGCATAACGAGTAAAATGATCGACAAGTATATGGAGATATCTTTTTGGAGAGTTATTGCCACCGAAACCACCAACAGTGTCTAATGACATGTACTCATAGGGACGTGTAGCAGGACCTAATTGAGATAAGTGGCCATAAGTAAAGGGAATACGTGATTTATTCTTTATGCAAACAGAACAAGAATGACAAAAATCAGCTATCAAATTTCTTAAGTTTTTACAATAATAAAAAGGTGATATTTTCAATTCAATTTGTTTCGGACCGATATGGCCAAATTTTTCGTGAATTTTTTTTATTACATTTCGACAGAATTCAGGTGAAATGATTATTTTATTGTTATTTTTACGATGAGTATAAAATATATCGCCTTTTTTTATAGCACGGATAGCCGATGGTAAATTATTTTTATTTATTTGATCTTCAATTATTTCATTTAATTGAAAGAAATTTACAATTTTAAAGTCGTCCGCCAAAGCAGAGGAATCAAAAACAGGATTGCGAGATAAACAATCGGCTTCTGAGTTACAATTTCCTGGAATATATTTCACTTTAAAATTATATTGTGACAAATAAAACAACATATGTCTGAATTCTTCATCTGTCTGAGAGTGAATATTGAGATTTTCCAAAGGTTTGTGATCAGTATGAACTTCAAAATTTATATTTATAAGCCAGTAATGCCAGTACATGAGTGCTTCTTCAATAGCTAGGCATTCCAAAAATACTGCCTTTTTACGTTTTTGGAATTCGTTCAACTTCTTTGAAAAATAAGCTACTGGTTTATAACTCCCATCTTCCTGTTTTTGCTTTAAAATTGCTCCTATACCGGTTATACTAGCATCAGTTTGTATAATAGTGTCTCTTTGCGGATTAAAAATTGCTAAACATGGTTCTGAACAAAGCAATCTGAACTCCACTCAAAATTAACATTTTTTCGAAGCAATTTATGAAGAGGTTCTAAGATTTGAGTTATATTAGGTATATAATTGCGATAAAAATTTACTTTGCCTAAAAATTGTCTAATATTTTTTTTATTCTGAGGAGTTGGAAACTCTTTGATTGGAATAACATTATCGTTAATGGGTTTCGTTATATTATTCTCAATTATATGTCCAAGATATTTTACACTATTTTTTGCAAAGTTACATTTTGAAAGTTTGAGTCGGAATCCTTCGTTAAAAATTGCTTGTAATAATTTTTCAACATGATATAAATGCTCTTCAAATGTTAATGAGAATATTAATATATCATCGATATAATTAAAACAAAAAAGATCTAAACCGTTCCGACGAATTATATTCCTTAAAATTCTTTGAAAAATTGCTGGAGAAGTCTTCAAACCAAAGGGTAGACATTTCCAATTGTAATGCCCATTTTGTGTTACAAAACCAGTCTTATAATAGTCTTTGCTGCGAAGAGGAATTGACCAAAAGGCACTATTTATATCTAGAACCGAAAACCACTTACAGTCTCTAGTTTTTACTATCAAGTCACCAATTAGCGGAAAAGGTTGACTTTCTGGTACAACTAATTTATTGAGAGCTGTAAAATCGATGCACAATCTGTTTTTTTTATTTTCTCCTCTTTTATAAACAAGAGTTACAGGAGCTGCGAAAGGGGAGGTAGATTCCTCAATAAGATTTGCAGAAAGTAATTCAGAAATTTGTGAATCAATTTCTTGTTGATCGTCAATAGAACACCTGTATGGTTTTCTAGAGACGTATTTATGTTCCGTCAATTTTATAGTAGCTTCATGATCTGAAACTGTACCGATATCGAATTTATTTTTCGCAAATACTGCTGCATATTTATTAATAATATTCTCAAATGCCAGTTTCTCATATTTTCCTAAATGATCCAAATTAGTAGAAAAATCATCTATATTAATATACTCACTAACATTTACTTGAGCAGAATCCTTTACGTGAATATTTTCTGAACCTAAAATATTTTGTACATTGAGGTTTGAAATTTCTACATCTGATTTCGAAAGTTCGGAAATGTTCTGTGAAATTTCAAGTTCCTCGTTCTGACAAAGACCAAATGTTTTTACCAAATCAAGGCCAATCAGAAATTCATTATGAAAAGTTTCGCTTTTTATAACAAAAACTAAAACTTTTCGAGACATATTCATTATTTTTAAATTAAGTATAACTACTCCACTAACTTTACCTATACCACTGACCGTACTAAAATTGCTCTCATCAATTTTCATAATAGGGATATTGTAATTATGTAAAAGTTTAAAATTTACCAATGAAATATTCGATCCTGGATCGTAAATAGCTTTACAATTTATTACTTCATTGATGAGTATATCGACTCTGATCAGTGGCAACAATATCAGTTTTTTTGATCGGCAATGAATGCATTCAAATCAGATTCTAATTCGACATTGTTCACCATTCTCACTGCACTCAAGTTTTTTTCTCGAAACCAGCAGGAGTTTTCAGGGTGGTAACGCATGCCTTTGCCACTCCTTTCACAAATTGTACATGGTTTCTTCTCTGACGAAGATTTGATAATAGCAGGTGAATTTTTGAATTTCTGTGACAAACTTGATGCTGCATCCTTCCTGGGGCTGGTGAATTCAGAATTGAAAGATTGTCTAGGATTTTCGCTTTCGAATTTCTTCAATTTCTGTATCAAATCTTTTATCGTCGAAACCGAGTTTCGATTTAAAGAATTTTGGATTTGAGTTGGCAGGCCCAATACAATGAGATTTAATTTGATCTTTTCTGGAATCTCGTAATCGAGTTCAAGTAACAATCTTTCTTTTTTTATTACAAAATCTATATAGGATCCATTCAAAAAACGAAAGTTATAAGCATATCGAATTGGTTTCCAAGACAAATCCCCAAATGTGGAGATCAAATCTTCCTTCCATGAATTCCAATCTGCTTCTATGCCTAATTTTCTCTGGGCATTTAGGAACCAATCGTTCATAGATGGATCAAGACATAAGCGAAATGCTTCTATCAATCTTGGGCCTTTCAAAAGAAATCGATCTGTTTCTTTTTCGAAACTATCTATCCAGGCTTCAACATTCTTATTTCTTGTTGAAAATTTTTCTATTAAGAAATGTTTCAGAATTTCTTTCAATGAATCATCTCTTTCCACAGCCAATTTATTCAAACAAGCGACAAGTTCAGGAAACCCTGTGCTTGTTTCAGACGTTGGTATGGATGGCAATGACTTGAACTCTGCCAACAAGTATTGATTAAAAACAAAATTACCTGCTTCATCTCTATAGTATTTCTCCAATTCTGATGAAAAAATTACATTAACATTTCGAAACTGACCTCTTGATTTTATAGAACTGACTGCAAATTTTACTGGTAGAAGATCAGCCAAATTTTTATGATTTCCCAGACTTTGAAATTCATCAGGAAAGCTGTACCAAGTCTCTTCGTCTGTTGCTCTGATTCTTTTTAGCTTCAGAACCGTCGTTTTTTCAGTTGAACAGCTGGCTTCGGCCACAATGAAAAGCTGGTATTTTGACATATCAAGATGTCATGTAATTATATTTCTGATTTGTAAGATTCCAATCCAATATTGAAATTACTTGATTGCATCTAAAAACAGAGGTTTATTCAATAATCTAAATAATGAAATTGATATTGATAAACATACCTAAAAACAGAGAAATCAGAAATATAAGTCAATATCACGATAAGGAATCACGAATCTGTCTGTAACTAAACTAATTCACAACTATAATGACAAACATCAATCAATCATAAATAATGAAAACTAGATCATAAAAATGTAGTCGTTCTGAAGTACGGTACGTTGATATCGTACTTTACATATATATTTTTTAAATAGTACTTATTCTTGGATTTTTCTGTAATTGGGTTTTTTACCTGTAAAAATAAAGGGCTTATTATTATCATTATTATTTCAATAGGACAGGGTAAACAGTGTGAGCCTTTTTCCATGATATCCTCTACGGAACAAGTATGCTAAGAACTGAAAGTACTTCGAAATTATAAAAAATATTTTGCTGAACACATAAGAAAGAAGTTGTTTCAACTTTTCAATATAATATCAAATCGGCAGTTGATACAGGATACTGGCACTGGGATTTACAGGATGAGTCCCACAATATCATGACTCACTTCCATGAAATTGATTTTAAATGAATGCGGGATGTTTGTGCACACCTTAGAATAAATTAATGAGTCAATCAGGAGTACTTCAGTGTTGTACTTATTAAGTCAAAACCAAGGGAGTTCGGTCTAATCTTAGACCATCATCGGGGTTTTCCTGGAAGGGTGAATGAAAATGTATCATAATAATAAATAAATAAGTCATCAGAATTGGCAGCGAGCAGGTACAGGTATTACAAGAATAAACGAGGTACATTTTGAATGTACCTCATTTATTGTGTACCTGTACCTGCTCGCTGACAATGGTGATAATTTCCTGGACGTGTAATTTCTTCATTTTACTTTATTTATTTGTTATTAAAATATATCCTCATCCACCCTTCCAGAAAAACCCTGATTATGGTCTTCGGTTAGAACGAAAGCGCTTGGTTTTTGACTCTATAAATACCACACTACGGTACTGCTCATTTACTTATTAATTGATTTTGAATGTAGTCCTGAACGCAGGAATGCCACTACTTAGAATTCATAAGAGGTCCCTTGACATGGAGTTCGAAAGTTTGTTCAGCATTATTTTGGAGATATGAAGAGCGAGTTTTATTACTGAGCTCAGTAGTTGTGTCGTGCAAGCCACTGGAGGGATTGATTTTACGTCTTTATGGTGTCCGAGTTTTTAACCGCAGTTAGGAGAAATGAAACTTTTTTCACCTTGCGGTTCGTTGAAGATCCACTTCGGAAATTAAAATACTTGGACGATGAATCAGATTCAGTGGCAATTTTGTGGTGAAAGTTGAATTTTTTTAGCGCTCGTTTTACTTAAACGAGTGCTATATTGTTTTGCCCAAATATCTGTCATTTTCGAATTTTGAGCCGAAATTGATCTCAAACGATAGGGTTCGACTCTCTGAATTTCCGTTACCACGATAACTTTCGAAGGGATTGTTCTGGAGACTTGAGATTTTCAGGGTGAGTTTGATTTCTAAATGCCTCGATTAAGTTCGTTAACCAATCGGAACGTGGGTTGTTCCATAAAATATGGCCATTCAAAATTTTTCTTCCTCAATATCTCAAACAAAACAAAACCTATCGACATGAGATCTTGCAGCTACAGGATGCAAGTGTGTATTGCTATGTAGCATTTTTGAAAGCTTTTCATATGTTGAAGTGCACACATTTTTTTAATCTCTCTATTCCACTCGAAATAAGCTAGGATAAGAACTGGATTGTTCAGAATATCTAGTTCTCGAACCAAAACAGGTATAATAATTTGAACTCCTATTTGGAACTTTCCTGTAAGTAAATCAGGTTCATTAGGTATGCGTAGAGATGAAAAAACTCCTTAATATCAGCTTCATATCATCTCGCCGTTGAAATCAGCCTGTAGAACCATCACCGTTATGATCAAATTTGTTCCCGGGAAGCTATGGCAGCTCTTGAATGTTCGCGAGAATCGAAGCACATATTCCATCGTATGTTGTTGATAGAACAATTAAAATTCGACACATCTCTGCTATATCCACATTAAATATACTCGCAAACGAAACAGTGAACAAAGATAACAATTTATAAGATAGATCTGAACAACAAGAGACTGAAACAAATCCATCCTAGAATGTCATCAGATTAACAGGCTAACTGCACTCACCTGCAAATTTCGGTTAGTGACGATAGTGAAACACACTGTTAATAGGTGATCGATTTCCGCAAGATTCTGTTTCGAAAGTTGCCCTCTAGAATACAATTATCCGTGGTAGGTTGTACAGCTTGCTTGCTGAGCCCTACGGGATTCTTGATTTTTCAGTATTAAAATTCCTGAGGACTTGTTCGAGGTCTCCAGGCTACGAAAATGCGGTGACAGTGCACTACTTGCTGACTCCTTCTTCTTTTACATCTTTTAAAGGTATTTTTTTCTATGCTACAAAAATGAATGTGAAGTTGAGTTAAGAGTTGAAAACCGGTTCTGACGAGATAGCTAATCTCCTTAGTTGCCCTGATTCCTGAGTAGTCTTGAATCTAAACCCAGGAGATTGTTAATCCTGCTTAGTTCATTCAGTCAACGCCTGCATGGCAGCTTTGCTAATTTTGTTTGTTGATTTATTTACTCCACCAGTTTCTTATGTTGTGCCGAATCAATTGATAATCTGGAATTGTTTAATCTTATTTATTCAATGAAAGTCAATATACAAGATACGTTTCGGTTTCGGACCCTTTTTCAATCTGAAACAATTAATAAAAACACGGTTACATATACGATTTTTCGAGGTGGAGACCTGTTATTTTTTTGGTTCTTAAATTCAATTTTTTCAATGTAGAAAACAACTATACTTATTTCGAGGATACAAGGATATTAGATAGTGTAGTGTACGCGATTACACTGTCTCGTGTATTCATGACTAATGCTATGAGTCAGAAGACCAGAACCACAGGTGAGAGTCGACGATTAGGAGTTAGTTCGTGGATATTGCCGAGCCAGTGTCTACCGGAGTGAATTCTACAAGTGGCGACGAGTGAAAAGGAATAAGTGTAATTAGTGTAATTTGTGAAGGAAGTCCAGGTATTGTAAACACCTTTGTTTCAAAAATATGATATAGTAACAACTTGGTCACCCATATAATATTCCATCAAAATCAAGTCTCAATCATTTTCTTATTGAAAGCCACATATTCTAACATGTGATTTGCATAATTTGAATGGGGTAGTGAACTTACTGAATACTACTACATGAATTCAGCCATGGGACAGTAACATCTTTTCAATACTAACCAATGTATGTGGCAACTTGCCTCCATTTAATTGGAAAAAAATGTGTGGTAGCAACTTGCCTCCATTTAATTGGAAAAAAATGTGTGGTAGCAACTTGCCTCCATTTAATTGGAAATTTGCTTTGCTAAAATTATAGTCGATCTAGGAACTGAAATGAGATCCATTTGATTGGAAAAAAAGATGTTTTGGTAACTTACCTTCATTTGATTGAGAAAATTGTAGTTTGGCAACATGCCCCCATTAAATTGGAAACATATAGTGGTATTGAAAACTACCTCCATTAAATTGGGAATTTTATATTGAGCACTAGTTTTAGTGTCATTGGCCTTAAGACCACCATTAAATTGGGAACAAACGAAGTAAGTTGGATTTAATTCCAGGTTGCCTCAACTTGAGTTAGCATTATGGCCAATTCTCTGCCACCCCTAGAGGGATTGGATGTAGAAGGTGATGGTGCCTCCATCGGAAGTAGATGGGAAAAATGGAAGAGAGCCCTGCTCATTTATCTTGATGCTGCTGAGATACAAGATCAACCGAAGAAAAGAGCAACTCTGTTGCATTTAGGCGGGACAGGTCTACAGGAGATATATTACAACTTGCCTGGTGCCCATGCAGAAGTTACAATAGGTGTGAATGTTTTCGATGTGGCAATTCAGAAATTGGACGAATTCTTTTTGCCGAAGCAAAATAGAGTCTACGAACGACACATGTTTCGACTAATAAAACAAGAGGAAGGGGAAAAGTTTGAAAGATTTTTGGTGAGACTGAGAAAACAAGCAGATCGATGCAACTTCGATAGGAAAGATGACCACTTAATAGACCAGATTACGGAAAAGTGTACATCAACGGACTTACGGAAAAAGATTTTAACTATTGGTGATAGTATAACCCTAGAGAAGATTATAACGGAAGCAAACACGCTGGAAATTGTCAACAATCAAAGAATATTATGAACTGAAAAAACAAGGGAGTCATGAAGTAAACGCTATTCATAACAAAGGAAGCCGACAAATAAATAGGGACAGTTGGAATTCAACAAAAGGAAATAGATTCCAGAAGAAAAGTTGCGGCAGGTGTGGAAGCTCAAAGCATAGGTCTGAAGATAGGGAGTGTCCAGCAAGGGATATTAAATGTTTCGGATGCGGAAAAGATGGACATTTCCGTCAATATTGTAAATCGAGGAAAGGGCCATTTAAAAGAAAAGCGCCAGACTTCGACCAAACAGAAACCAATTCAAAAAGCGATAAAGGCTCGAAAAAAAGTAAGATCGAAGTGGACTACGTATTCAATGTGAACGATGACTGCACGGTGAATTGTGCATTAGGCGGAATACAAACGAACATGCTCATTGACTCAGGCTGTAAAGTGAACCTCATTACACAAAAAACATGGGAAACTCTGAAAAACCAAGGAGTTGAAATCGAAAACCAGATAAAAAATCCGATAAAAAACTTTTTGGGTATGGAAACACAAAACCACTCAACATAAAGGGTTGTTTCGAAACAACCATTGCAATAGCAAACCTCAAAACACGAGCCACAGTATATGTTATACCCGAAGGAACACGAGATTTACTTGGGAAGGAAACTGCAATCAGATTGGGTGTTCTGAAAGTAGGTCTGGATATCCATTCAATCAAAGACGAGTCCGTGATTCAACCATTTCCCAAATTTAAAAACGTATTAGTAGAAATTCCAATTGATACGATGATTAAGCCCTTATCTCAACCTTATAGAAGAATTCCATTCCCCTTGAAGAGAAGGTAGGAAAGAAAATAAAAGAACTTCTTGACTGCGATATCATAGAAGAGGTGCATGGTGCTTCAAGATGGGTATCCCCCGTTGTACCTATATTGAAAGAGAACGGCGATTTACGCCTCTGTGTTGATATGCGTGCTGCTAACACAGCTATAATGCGGGAAAATCATCCTTTGCCATGTATGGACCAATTGCTCCCGAAAATCGGTAAGGCTAAATATTTTAGCAAATTGGATATAAAGGACGCTTTTCATCAATTAGAACTCCATCCAGATAGTAGACATATCACAACATTCATTACAGCAAAAGGTCTTTACCGTTACAAAAGATTAATGTTTGGTATTAACTGTGCCCCAGAGATCTTTCAAAAAGAATTAGAGAGAATATTAATCAAGAATGAAGGGGTTGTCAATTTTATTGATGATATACTGGTCTTTGGCGATAGCGAGAAGGAGCACGATCAACGACTAGAAAAAGTTTTAAAAGTACTTAAAGAACACAATGTGATGCTTAACAATGGAAAGTGCTTATTCAAGGTCACGAAGGTAGATTTTCTGGGCCATGAATTAACTTCAAATGGTGTGCGTCCTTTGAATAAATACATTGAAAGTATAAACATTTTAGAGTTCCAATAAATGTCGAGGAGTTACAAAGTTTCCTTGGTCTGGTGAATTATGTGAATAAGTGGATTCCGAACCTGGCTACAAAAACAGAACCCTTAAAAGAATTGTTGGAAGAAACTCAGCAAGAACACAAGCATACTACCATTTTGGGGACAAGCTCAAGCCAGTGCTTTCAAAGATCTGAAGAATATCTTGACCAAAATACAATCCTTAGGTTACTACGACGTAGATGACAAAACTCAAGTAATAGCAGACGCGAGCCCAGTTGGACTTGGTGCTGTCTTAATCCAATTTGATTCGAAAGGTCCACGCATAATCGCGTTCGGAAACAGGACCTTGACTGAGTGCGAAAGGAAATACAGTCAGACTGAAAAGGAAGCTTTGGCATTGGTCTGGTCTGTGGAACACTTCAACATATTCCTATTCGGAAAAGAATTTGATCTTATTACAGATCATAAGCCCCTAGAGATATTATTCGGGCCTAAATCAAAGCCTTGTGCCCGAATAGAGAGATGGGTGCTCAGGCTACAGTCGTATAAATACAAAGTGATGTATAAACCGGGGAAAATGAACATCGCTGATTCCTTGTCACGACTATGCGTTTGTTCAAAGTCACCGTCGAAGGGTCAAGACATCCACATCCACCAGATTATAGAACAAGCCCGACCGCGAGCCGTTTCAATGGACGATATCATCAAGTTTTCTGGAAGCGACCAAGAAATAAATGGCGTGAAAAAAGGCATTTATGAACAGGACTGGGACGACAAAGCAAAAAGCTACAAAATTTTCGAAAACGAACTATGTTTCTATGGAAATATATTGCTCAGACGTAACCGGATCGTAATACCTCAGAAATTGCGAAAGAACGTCCTAGACGCCGCCCATGAAGGTCATCCAGGGATTGTCGCCATGAAGGGTCGATTACGTTCCAAGGTGTGGTGGCCGCGAATCGATAAAGACGTTGAAAATCTGGTAAAATCTTGCAAAAGCTGTACCTTGGTGGGATTACCTAATCCACCGACACCAATGAAGAGACGTGAGCTCCCCGTAGCACCATGGGTAGACGTCGCAATGGATTTGCTAGGTCCATTGCCTAACCACGAATACGTGCTCGTTCTGATTGATTATTACAGTCGCTACAAAGAGGTCAAAATGACAAAATCTGTGACAAGCTCCCAAATAATAAAGCTCTTGAAAGAGATCTTCAGCAGACTTGGATATCCCGTGTCAATACAAACAGACAATGGAAAACAATTTGTAAGCGAAGAATTTAGAGGTTTTTGTGACAGCTGCAACATCAGAATATTCAATACTATTCCTTACTGGCCTCAACAAAACGGCGAGGTTGAGAGACAGAATAGAGACATAGTAAAACGTTTGAAAATAAGCCACCTTGAGAAAAAAGATTTGAGAGAGAGTTTGTGGGAATATCTAATAATGTATAATATTATATTATATTATATTATATAATATAATGTACGCCTCACTCAGCAACGGGTAAATCGCCTTCGGAACTATTTTTTGGGCGAAAAAACCGAGATAAAATCCCATCATTAGACAGGGTTGAAAGTTCAGGAAATGATGAGGAGGTCAGAGACAGAGACATGATTCATAAGAGAAGAAAGGAAAACAGTACGGTGACCAACGAAGAGGAGCTACACAATCAACATTAAATGTAGGAGACAAAGTTTATATTAAGAATATGGAGAAAGAAAATAAACTCAGCACCAACTTCAATCCCACACCTCACACTGTTGAAGAATCTAGACAGGGCGACATAACTGTGAGGAACGATCAAACGGGACAAGTACTTCGGAGGAATGTTGTCCATCTCAAGAGGGTGGAAGGTCAGTGGACAGCGGTGCCGCAGGAGGACGATGAAAAACAAGATGATGGAGTGAACAAGTAAACAGTACATATCTGTTTAATGACCCAAAGTAGGTCTAAGTTGTTTGGTCACAAAATTATATAGTTATTATGTTGGATATTCCGTATCTGCGTTTTGCAGATAGTAATATTTAGTTTTGTTTTGTAGGTTACTAAATTGCTGGAACACTTAACTTATTATTATTGATTAAGTATTTGATATTGTAGTTTATAAAAATATTAGAAAGGAATGAAACTCTTATTTTCAATTTGTTGTTTGATTTATTCAACATAGGAGAGATGTAGTGTACGCGATTACACTGTCTCGTGTATTCATGACTAATGCTATGAGTCAGAAGACCAGAACCACAGGTGAGAGTCGACGATTAGGAGTTAGTTCGTGGATATTGCCGAGCCAGTGTCTACCGGAGTGAATTCTACAGATAGGAAAAAAATAAAAAGCCAGAGAACTTTTAGAAATGATTTGCATACAACGAAATCCCAACTCTATCAACGACAGAAATGATATAAATGGTCTAAACGAAATATTTTAAACACTTATGAAGAAGACAGCAGAGAACAATAACAGAATGAAAAAAAGAGTGACATAACCGCTGACGTGACAATCAATAACTCAGCGCCACTTGATATTATAAAATGAAGGCACGTGAAACAGAGGCGAAAGTATTGAAAAATATTGAATTTAACAACCAAAAAGGTAACAAATCTCTATCTCGAAAAATTGTATATGTAACTGTGTTTTTAATCATTGTTTTAGATCGAAAAAGGGCCCGATCCCGAAACGTATCTTGTATATTGTCTTTCATTGAATAAATTAGATTGAAACAATTCCAGATTATCAATTAATTCGACACAACATTTGCTAATTTTGCAGCTTGTACCACATCTATAATCAAATTCGTTCCCTGGAAGCTAAAGCAGTTCTTAATGATTCTTAATGAACCTTCTCGAAAATCGAATCACCAATTCCATCGTATGATGTTGATGAAACAATTCAAATTTGACACATTCTTTGCTATATCCACATGTAATATACTCGCGATTAAACCGTTAACCAAGATAACGAGGAATATGATTCATTGAAATCAGCCTGTAAACCAGCACCGTTATGATCAAATTTGTTTTCCGGAAGCTATGACAGTTCATAATGAACCTTCGCCAGAATCGAATTACATATTCCATCGTATGTTGTGAATAGAACAATTCAAATTCGACACATTCTTTGCTATATCCACATTAAATATACTCGCAAACAAAACCGTGAACAAAGATAACAAGGAATAAGATCGACCCGAACAAATAGCGTAATAAGAGAGTGAAACCAGTCCATCCTAGAATTTCATCCGATTGACAGGCTGACTGCACTCACCTGCAAATTTCGGTTAGTGACGATGGTGAAACACACTATTAACAGGTGATTCGGAGGTTATACCTCTTCTCCACATCATCTACAAGCTTCTCTCTTGAAAGTTGCCCTCTGGAATGCAATTATCCGAGAAACCCTGGGAGGTTGTACAGCTTGCTTGCTGAGCCCGACAGGATCTTGATATCTCAGTATTAAAATTCCTGAGGACATGTTCGGAGTACCAAGAATAGCAAAATGCAGTCACAGTGCACCGCTTTCTGACTCCTTCTTTTACAACTTTTATAGGTATTCTTTCCTACGCTACAAGAAGTTAAGTTGAGTTGAGTTCTGAAGAGTAAGGTAATCTCCAGGCCCGCCGCTAGCTGTCTGAGCGTCCGCGTGCAAATACTGTTATGCCGCCCCCAATAGGGCGCTCCAGAGAGCAAATCGGGGAGGTAGTGGCAAGTTTTAGCGAGGGACCTGAACTGATCTTGAGTGAAAAGCGGGGAAAGGGGGGGGGGTTAGATCGTTTCGTTCAGCTAAAAATGCTGAGTCTTCTCTAGAAAGATCATATAGATCAAATATTTATCTAAAAAATTTCACTTTTCTCGCTTTTTTTAATTTTTAATTTTGAAAAAGATCTTTCTCCAGATGCAACTGAAACCGGCAATGTTAGTAGTTCTTAGTGCTATTATTTTATTCGGAAATGTGGAAATTAAGTCATTGCCAAAAATATGTATATTGTAACATCTTCATTTTCATAATTCTCTCTTCAAAATCACGTACCTACCTAAACTCGGCTAGTAGAAAGGGCGCAATTTGGTAACCGATGGTTTTTTATGACATGCAATAATTGACATAAACGATACGGCGACACTGAAAATATTCAACTACTATGTACTACTACCGTTGTATATTATACAATGCTACTACTACCTGGTTGTAATATTGAGAAAAAGAACATCTGCAAATTTTTCTCGTAGAATATTCAACAAAATCAGAGATGCCGTAGGAACTTTCTGAATCGATGTTTCTTCTCAGAAAATTTTTCCCGAGGGCGCAATTCTAAGTTCCAGGTGGGCAATTTATCGGATTACGTGAATTTTTCGATCTTGAAGTTTTACGCCATAACTGGATCTAGGCGTTCTCAGTATTTCGCCGAGGGGGGAGGCACCTGTGGAACTTCGGGGGGCGGCAGTGCCCCTCCCGGAAATATACCTGAAAGAAACACTGCAGTGAATTCACTGAATTCCGTGAATATACGGAAATTATCGATGTTGGCCGCCTGTCCTTCCGATCCTTCAGAGAAAAAGTCTCTCTAAGGGGGATGGGGAGACCTTGCCGCCCCCAATGTCGAACGGAGTTATAGAAATTTCAGAGCAGTTGGCAAAGTTTCGATCGCATATGGCAAAATTTCTATGTTTCTATGACAGTTGGCAAAATTTTAAAGCAGTTGTTTTTTTCTTCCCCCCGCTTACCACGTTGTTTGTCCCCTCCAAAAAAAAATTCAATTTCACTGGATTTGCCGCCCCCCTGGACTTGCCGCCCTTGTGCCGGGCACGCCTGCGTGGCCTGGTAATCTCCTAGTTGCCCTGTTTCCTGAGTATTCTTGAATCCACACCACGGACATTGTTAATTCTGCCTAGTCCATTTAGTCAACTCCTCAATGGGCAGCTTTCCTAATTTTGCTATGTCGCTGTCATGTAAGCCCTTTATACGTTGAAATGAACATATTTTTCTATCGTGTATCTTACACTTGAAATACGTTAGAATGACAACCTAATGGTAACGAATATCTCAGCTTCATATCATCTCGCCTTTGAAATTAGCCTGTACAACAGGTATGATCCCCGGAAGCTATGGCAGTTCTTAATGAACCTTCGCGAGAATAGAATCACATATTCTATGGTATGATGTTGATATAAGAATTTAAATTCAATACATTTTTTGCTATATCCACATGTAATATACTCGAAACGAAACCAAGATAACAAGGAATGAGATTCATTGAAATCAGCCTGTACAACCATCACCGTTATGATCAAATTTGTTTCCCGGAAGCTATGGCAGTTCTTAATGAACCTTCGCAAGAATTGAATCTCATATTGCATCGTATGATGTTGATGGAACAATTCAAATTCGACACATCTCTGCTATATTGCTATATCCACATGAAATATACTCGGAAAGGAAACCGTGAACCAAGATAACGAGGAATAAGATCGACCGGAACAAAGAGCGCAACAAGAGACTGAAATCACTCCATCTTATAGAATTTCATCGGATTAACAGGCTGACTGCACTCACCATTGCGGTTAGAGACCGATGGTGAAACACACTGTTAATAGATGATTCGCAGTTTAAATCTCCTGTGGACAGCATCTACAAACATTTCGCAAGCTTCTGCCTCGAAAGTTGCCCTCTGGAAAACAATCGTCCGTTAGAAAACCTGGGAAGTTGTCCAGCTTGCTGAGCCCCATCAGGATTCTTGATTTTCAGTATTAAAATTCCTGAGGACATGTTTGGAGTACCCAGGATACGAAAATGCAGACCCAGTGCACTCCTTTCTGATTCCTTCTTCTTTACATAGGTATTCTTTCCTATGCTACAAAAATGTATGTGAAGTTGAGTTAAGAGTTGAAAACCGTTTCTAACGAGATGCTTATCTCTTTTGTTGCCCTGATTTCTGAGTATTCTTGAAACCACCAGAAGGGATTGCTAATACTGCCTAGTTCATTCAGTCAACGCCTTAATGGCTGCTTTGCTTATTTTGCTATGTCGCATTCATGAAATCCCTTTATATGTTGAACTGAACATATTTTATTATTGCAAATCTTTCCACTTGACATACGCTAGGATGAGAACTTAATGGTAACGAATATCTCAGCTTCATATCATCTCGCTACTGAAATCAGCCTGTACAACCGTTGTCATAAAATTTGTTCCCCGAAAGCTATAACAGTTCTTAATGAACCTTCGCGAGAGTCGATCACATATTACATCGTATGCTGTTGATAGAACAATTCAAATTCGACATATTCTTTGCTGTATCCACATGTAATATACTTGCAAACGAAACCGTTAACCAAGATAACGAGGAATTAGTTTCACAGAAATCAGCCTGTGCAACCATCACCATTTGATCAAATTTGTATCCCGGAAGCTATGGCAGTTCTTAATGAACCTTCGCGAGAATCGAATCTCATATTGCATAGTATGATGTTGATGGAACAATTCAAATTCGACACATCTCTGCTATATTGCTATATCCACATGAAATATACTCGGAAAGGAAACCGTGAACCAAGATAACGAGGAATAAGATCGAAAGGAACAAAGAGCGCAACAAGAGACTGAAATCACTCCATCTTATAGAATTTCATCGGATTAACAGGCTGACTGCACTCACCATTGCGGTTAGAGACCGATGGTGAAACACACTGTTAATAGATGATTCGCAGTTTAAATCTCTACAAACATTCTGCAAGCTTCTGCCTCGAAAGTTGCCCTCTGGAAAACAATCGTCCGTTAGAAAACCTGGGAAGTTGTCCAGCTTACTGAGCCCCATCAGGATTCTTGATTTTCAGTATTAAAATTCCTGAGGACATGTTTGGAGTACCCAGGATACGAAAATGCAGACACAGTGCACTCCTTTCTGACTCTTTCTTTTTTACATAGATATTCTTTCCTATGCTACAAAAATGTATGTGAAGTTAAGTTAAGAGTTGAAAACCGGTTCTAACGAGATAGCTTATCTCTTTTGTTGCCCTGATTTCTGAGTATTCTTGAACCACCAGAAGGGATTGTTATCCTGCCTAGTTCATTCAGTCAACGCCTTAATGGCTGCTTTGCTTATTTTGCTATGTCGCATTCATAAAATCCCTTTATATGTTGAACTGAACATATTTTGTTATTGCAAATCTTTCCACTTGACATACGCTAGGATGAGAACTTAATGGTAACGGATATCTCAGCTTCATATCATCTCGCTACTGAAATCAGCCTGTACAACCGTTGTCAAAAATTTGTTCCCCGGAAGCTATAACCTTCGCTAGAGTCGATCACATATCCATCGTATGATGTTGATGGAACAATTCAAATTCGACACATTCTTTGCTGTATCCACATGTAATATACTTGCAAACGAAACCGTTAACCAAGATAACGAGGAATTAGTTTCACAGAAATCAGCCTGTACAACCATCATCACTTTGATCAAATTTGTATCCCGGAAGCTATGGCAGTTCTTAACGAACCTTCGCGAGAATCGAATCTCATATTGCATCGTATGATGTTGATGGAACAATTCAAATTCGACACATCTCTGCTATATTGCTATATCCACATGAAATATACTCGGAAAGGAAACCGTGAACCAAGATAACGAGGAATAAGATCGACCGGAACAAAGAGCGCAAAAGAGACTAAAATCACTCCATCTTATAGAATTTCATCGGATTAACAGGCTGACTGCACTCACCATGGCGGTTAGAGACCGATGGTGAAACACACTGTTAATAGATGATTCGCAGTTTAAATCTCCTATGGACAGCATCTACAAACATTCCGCAAGCTTCTGCCTCGAAAGTTGCCCTCTGGAAAACAATCGTCCGTTAGAAAACCTGGGAAGTTGTCCAGCTTGCTGAGCCCCATCAGGATTCTTGATTTTCAGTATTAAAATTCCTGAGGACATGTTTGGAGTACCCAGGATACGAAAATGCAGACACAGTGCACTCCTTTCTGACTCCTTCTTCTTTTACATAGGTATTCTTTCCTATGCTACAAAAATGTATGTGAAGTTAAGTTAAGAGTTGAAAACCGGTTCTAACGAGATAGCTTATCTCTTTTGTTGCCCTGATTTCTGAGTATTCTTGAAACCACCAGAAGGGATTGTTAATCCTGCCTAGTTCATTCAGTCAACGCCTTAATGGCTGCTTTGCTTATTTTGCTATGTCGCATTCATGAAATCCCTTTATATGTTGAACTGAACATATTTTGTTATTGCAAATCTTTCCACTTGACATACGCTAGGATGAGAACTTAATGGTAACGAATATCTCAGCTTCATATCATCTCGCTACTGAAATCAGCCTGTACAACCGTTGTCATAAAATTTGTTCCCCGAAAGCTATAACAGTTCTTAATGAACCTTCGCGAGAGTCGATCACATATTCCATCGTATGATGTTGATGGAACAATTCAAATTCGACACATTCTTTGCTGTATCCACATGTAATATACTTGCAAACGAAACCGTTAACCAAGATAACGAGGAATTAGTTTCACAGAAATCAGCCTGTGCAACCATCACCATTTTGATCAAATTTGTATCCCGGAAGCTATGGCAGTTCTTAATGAACCTTCGCGAGAATCGAATCTCATATTGCATCGTATGATGTTGATGGAACAATTCAAATTCGACACATCTCTGCTATATTGCTATATCCACATGAAATATACTCGGAAAGGAAACCGTGAACCAAGATAACGAGGAATAAGATCGACCGGAACAAAGAGCGCAACAAGAGACTGAAACCAATCCATCCTAGAATTTCATCGGATTAACAGGCTGACTGCACTCACCTGCGAATTTCGGAAGTGTGTTTCCGAAACCGCCCGGAATTCAAATGAAATTATGGATGCTTCCTCACCGGATCCCTCGGAATGACTCCAATTAGGCAATCCGAGCATAGATCCAATTTAGACCGTCATAATGAATGCATGTTTTTGATTGGAGGAAACTCGGCGTTTGGAAAGTGAGTTGAGGAAGGGTTTACCTAATGTAATAGGGTAAATAGGTAATATTTCGAGGAAATATTGAGGATGTGTTGAAGGTTTTAGAAGTTCTTAACAGAATTTGGGAGTAGCGATGATGTAAAAAGCAGCAATCAGCATTAACTTTCTGTTATCGTACGAAGATTAGTTTATCACAGTTTGATTAATTCTGATTAATTTTAAAGTGACCAATAGTTATGGAGACAAACAGTGATGGTCGTTGTTCTGTACTTGCACTGATTTTGTAATTTTGAATCTGAGATGATCAACTGAAAGGAAAACGGGTCAGATATCATTTCTAATATTAAACTTATTTCAGGTTTCCTCGATTGATAAAAAAAAACAAGTGAATTGATTGTACACAAGTTGATTTACGTAATACCTTCTATACGTAGAAAAATCCACAGGTTTTCATGATGCAAAAATCTGTAAGTATTGAACAAGTAACTGTGTATTGTTTAAACATGTGACAGAGTATAATAATGAACCGTGTAGTAACGTATAACAATGAATCGCGAAGTAGATAGGTATACCTTAACTGTTTAGCAATGAACCTGTATAGTAGGGAGTGCTTGATTGTATAGCCATGAACCGTGTACTAATGTATAATAACGAACCGTTTATAGTAAGTATAGCTCAATTGTATAACAATAAACCGTGTAGTATAATAATGAACCGTGAAGTAGGTAGGTATACCTTAACTGTTTAGCAATGAACCGTATAGTAAGTATTGCTTGATTGTATATCCATGGACCGTGTAGTAACGTATAATAATGAACCGTATGTAGTAGGTATATCTCAATTGTATAGCAATGAACCGTGTAGTAACGTTGTATGACAATGAACCGTGGAGTAGGTAGGTATACCTTAACTGTTTAGCAATAAGCGATTTCGAATGGATTTTGCGGTTGGTTCATGGTTGAACCGGTCGGTACATCAACGATGACGTCCGACCTCCGGTTGGTTCCGGCCCATTCGAATCTTTATTAACGAAACGGTTGGGTTGATCGGCGAGCTGTCAAGTTCAATTCAGAGATAGAAGGCGAACACTCAACAATTTCCAAAACTCTAATTTATTTAATCTTAAACAAATAATAACAAACATTTTTGAAGTAACAATAACAAATAAGTTATGGCCGATGGGAGATTGTAGAATAAAAAGAGATAGAACTATGAACCAGAGATCGAACCGTGCTGCAGAGCACGGTTCGAGTTTCGGTTAACCAACCCTGAAACAGCTGATTTATTACGTCATCAGTTCATGAACCATACAAAACCAATATCAATCGAAAGCGGTTGGTCAACAAATGACGGACCAATTCATGAACCAACCAAGAACCAACATCAATCGAAATCGCTTAATGAACCGTATGGTAAGTATTGCTTGATTGTATATCCATGGACGTAGAAGTAGTAACGTATACTGATGAACGTATGTAGTAGGTATATCTCAATTGTATAGCAATGAACCGTGTAGTAACGTATGACAATGAACCGTGGAGTAGGTAGGTATACCTTAACTGTTTTGTAATGAGCCGTGTGGAAAATAATATAATCATAATAATTAAAGGTTTTTTATCATCTGTACAAAAGTTAGATTAAGAAATGACCAAAACACATGAAGTAACTATGATTTATCTGGCCCCTCGTAATGGGAACGGGCTCGGGATAGACCCAGTGAGCAAGGTTGGCATTTTCGTGTGACTAGTAACTATGGCTTCACTGGCCCCTTAAACCTGAGGACGGATCCAGGTAGACCCAGCGAGCAACGTTAGTACTCCATGTAGCGCATGAAGTAAACTATGGCTTAACTGGCTCCTCGAATCTGAGGAAGGATCGAGGCAAGACCCAGGGAGCAATGTTAGTACTCCATGTAACCCCAACCCACTCCTTACCAATCCTTCTCGGGCAGATGCATGAAGTAACTATGACTTAACTGGCCCCTCGAAACTGAGGACGGGTTGAGGCAGACCCAGGGAGCAATGTTAGTACTCCATGTCACCACAACCCACTCCTTATCAATCCTTCTCGGGCAGATGTATGAAGTAACTATGACTTAACTAGCCCCTCGAACCTGAGGATAGATCGAGACAGACCCAGGGAGCAATGTTAGCTACTTCATGTAACCCCAACCCACTCCTAACAAATCCTTCTCAGACAGAAAAGGTCCTAACGGACCAGGCTACGTTGACGATTTGTATGATGAGTCAACATGTTTGTCAAGACAGGTGAAACTTCGGAACTAAGGTTATATTTGCTAATAATCATTTATTTATAAAGATAAATACATAACATTATACTTTATTATTGAATAATGAAGTAGAAAAGTTAATTTGTTGTACAGGCAAGAACTTGAATTCTCCCCCTCACCCAACAAATCCTAGGGGAGGAGATGACGGTCGGTTGTGCCGTAAACTAATGAATTCAGATCGTCTTGGAAATCCAGTAGTGCCCACACAACAAAAGTGTAATAACCGGATGGTGTCCCCCCCAGTCCGATATTGCACTGGAGGAGGGGGTTTTAGTGGGTGAAAGCCCCACACGAACTGACAGCATTGCACAGCCCGCTGTCAGGAAGTCTCATAAGATTTCCCCCTACCTCCGGGTCATACAAAAAAGGTGAGGTTAGTTCAAGGCTTTTTATAACATCTGTACAAAAGTTAGGTTGAACCATTCACAGTCTAGAAAGTAGAATAAAAGTGGGATTTGGTTTTATTGAAAACCAATAGGTAGAGTTCACGTAGAAGTGGAAAGTGGACGGTCTTACAAAATGTAGAAAGGAAAAAGGAGAAAGAAACATTATTCAAGAACGTTTCAAAGTTGTAATACAGACCACTCATCAAGTATCTTAAATGTATTAATAGAAGCATATATCTCGGATGAGTAACGGTAATAACATGAACCAATTTCCTGAGGAGGAATTCTAAAATGTTCGGGGTTACAAAAGAATACCACGAAAAAAAAATCTGGAATCCTCGTCATCGTGGATAGCCGAATGATAGTTTCGACACAGGCATGTACAGATATTGCCAACTGGAAAAAAATAACATAAACAAAGACATAAAGGAGATTTCCAGTCAATTCATTTCTATAAATTCTTTGAACAAACGTTTCAGTGTTATACATAATAAAAATCTAATTATTGTATAAAACAATCACAGTGAACATGATGCTTTACTATCCTCAAGAAAAACGACGTTCGGAATAATGAGAATGGTAGTCCATATAATACAAAAAGAAATAAGAGTAGCATTGTGATGGATGAGAATAAATTGTTAATAATTTTACGGTCCGATGAACGAAATCCCAGAAAGAGCAATAACACGATATGCAATTCGAGATAATAAACAGATAGCGCTTTTTCATCCTTTCGTAAAGGGGAAATGGTTAATAACAGATTTCCGTTTCTTTCTGGGGATTATACTCCAAGCCAGCTTTGTGAAATAAAATACTGATGCGAGATATACGAGGAAAATTAAACGGCACTGTGAGGCACAGATAAATGGTTTCTGTATGAAACCGTTCTTTTTTCGTATGAATTTATCCAATTTTATGAATTTCTTTCAGCGCCAAGAATGTCGTCAGAAGACTCCTAAAGTTTTCTCTAGCTTGCGAGGGGAATTTTGTTGTGGCCAAAAAAACGCTAGGATTACTTGCACTCCGCTTGCGAGATATCAGTCAGAAAAGTTTCGGGAAAGTCTGTTAGGTTTCCTGAAATGATGTTTTTTTAATTTTTTGTCGGAGAGGTTTTCAACGAAACAGATTATTGAGTTTACATGTTTCATTATTCCAGGATTACTTTTCTTCAAAACTTTGCTTCATGAATGACAAGGGTCTGTGCTTCCTACAACTATCGGTCTGAAAGAATGGAATGAAAAAAGATACGTTCACGAATATGTTTGCATGTAATCGGTTTCTTCTTCATTGTGCGCTTGTTTTTGTAGAATGGCGTGCTAGAATTTGTTCCTAATGTCTGTTATTTTCCAATTACAAATCAGGGGTGGTCTTGTATGACCACAAAATTTCTGCTTTTCCAACGTTTAGTATGAAATTTTTCTGAAAAAATACCGATGCAAGACATATACGGAAAAAATTGAACGGTACTGTGAGGGGGCACAGATAAATAATTTTTGTATGAAACCGTCCTTTTTGTATGAATTTATCCAATTTTATGAATTTCTTTCAGCGCCAAGAATGTCGTCTGAAGACTCCCAAAGTTTTCTCTAGCTTGTGAGGGGAATTTTGTTGTTGCCAAAAAACGCTCGGATTACTTGCACTCCGCTTGCGAGATATCAGTCAGAAAAGTTTCGAGAAAGTCTGTTAGGTTTCCTGAAATGGTTTTTTTCAAATTTTTTGCCGGAGTGGTTTTCAACGAAGCAGATTATTGAGTTTACATGTTTCATTATTCCAGGATTACTTTTCTTCAAAACTTTGCTTCATGAATGACAAGAGTTGGTGCTTTCTACAACTATTAGTCTAAAGATTCGGATAAAAAAAGACACCTTCACGAATATGTTTGAATGTGATGGGTTTCTTCTTCATTGTTCGCTTGTTTTTGTAGAATGACTTGCTAGAATTCGTTCCTAAAGTCTGTTATTTTCGAATTTTGAATCCAAAGTGTCTTGTATGACCACATATTTCTGCTTTTCCAACGTTTAGTATAAATATTTTCTGAAAAAAAACGAAGCAACGTATAAACGAGGAAAATTAAAGGGTACTGAGAGGAGGCACAGATAAAAAATTTTGGTATGAAACCGGCTTTTTTTGTATGAGTTTATCCAAATTCATGAATTTCTTTCAGCGCCACGAATATCGTCTGAAGGCTCTAGTTTTCTCCAGCTTGCGAGGGGAATTTTGTTGTTGCCAAGAAAACGCTCGGATTACTTGCACTCCGCTTGCGTTGCGAGATATCAGTCAGAAAAGTTTCGGGAAAGTCTGTTAGGTTTCCTGAAATGTTTTTTTTTCTAATTTTTTGCCGGAGAGGTTTTCAACAAAGCAGATTATTGAGTTTACATGTTTCATTATTCCAGGATAACTTTTCTTCAAAACTTTGCTTGTTTGACCACAGAATTTCTGCTTTTCCAAAGTTTAGTATAAAATTTTTCTGAAAAAATACCGATGCAAGACATATACGGGAAAAATTAAACGGTACTGTGAGGGGGCACAGTTAAACTATTTTGGTATAAAACCCCCTTTTTTCGTATGAATTTATCCAATTTTATGAATTTCTCTCAGCGCCAAGAATGTCGTCTGAAGACTCATAAAGTTTTCCCTAGCTTGTGAGGGGAATTTTGTTGTGGCCAAAAAAACGCTCGGGTTACTCGCACTCCGCTTGCGAGATATCAGTCAGAAAAGTTTCGAGAAAGTCTGTTAGGTTTCCTGAAATGGTTTTTTTCAAATTTTTTGCCGGAGTGGTTTTCAACGAAGCAGATTATTGAGTTTACATGTTTCATTATTCCAGGATTACTTTTCTTCAAAACTTTGCTTCATGAATGACAAGAGTTTGTGCTTTCTACAACTATTAGTCTAAAGATTGGGATAAAAAAAGACACCTTCACGAATATGTTTGAATGTGATGGGTTTCTTCTTCATTGTTCGCTTGTTTTTGTAGAATGGCTTGCTAGAATTCGTTCCTAAAGTCTGTTATTTTCGAATTTTGAATCCAAAGTGGTCTTGTATGACCACATAATTTCTGCTTTTCCAACGTTTAGTATAAAAATTGTTTGAAAAAAAACGAAGCAACGTATAAACGAGGAAAATTAAAGGGTACTGAGAGGAGGCACAGATAAAAAATTTTGGTATGAAACCGCCTTTTTTTGTATGAGTTTATCCAATTTCATGAATTTCTTTCAGCGCCACGAATGTCGTCTGAAGGCTCTAGTTTTCTCCAGCTTGTGAGGGGAATTTTGTTGTTGCCAAAAAAACGCTCGGATTACTTGCACTCCGTTTGCGAGATATCAGTCAGAAAAGTTTCGGGAAAGTCTGTTAGGTTTCCTGAAATGTTTTTTTTTTTCTAATTTTTTGCCGGAGAGGTTTTCAACAAAGCAGATTATTGAGTTTACATGTTTCATTATTCCAGGATAACTTTTCTTCAAAACTTTGCTTGTTTGACCACAGAATTTCTGCTTTTCCAAAGTTTAGTATAACATTTTTCTGAAAAAATACCGATGCATGAGGGGGCACAGATAAATTATTTTTGTATGAAACCGTCCTTTTTTGTATGAATTTATCCAATTTTATGAATTTCTTTCAGCGCCAAGAATGTCGTCTGAAGACTCCCAAAGTTTTCTCTAGCTTGTGAGGGGAATTTAGTTGTTGCCAAAAAAACGCTCGGATTACTAGCAACCCGCTTGCGAGATATCAGTCAGAAAAGTTTCGGGAAAGTCTGTTAGGTTTCCTGAAATGGTTTTCTTAAAATTTTTTGCCGGAGAGGTTTTCAATACAGCAGATTATTGAGTTTACATGTTTCATTACTCCAGGATTACTTTTCTTCAAAACTTTGCTTCATGAATGACAAGGGTCTGTGCTTTCTACAACTATCAGTCTGAAAGAATGGGATAAAAAAAAATACGTTTGAATGTTATCGGTTTCTTTTTCATTTTGCGCTTGTTTTTGTAGAATGGCACGCTAGAATTCGTTCCTGAAGTCTGTTATTTTCGAATTTTGAATCCAAAGTGGTCTTGTATGACCACAGAATTTCAGCCTCTCCAACGTAGGTATCGTATAAAATTTTTCGGGAAAAAACGAAGCAAGGTATTTACGATGAAAATTAAACAGTACTGTGAGGAGGCACAGATAAGAAATTTTGGTATGAAACCGTCCTTTTATTGTATGAATTTATCCAATTTCATGAATTTCTTTCAGCGCCAAGAAGGTCGTCTGAAGGCTTCCAAAGTTTTCTAGCTCTGTGAGGGGAATTTTGTTGTTGCCGAAAAAAACGCTGGGATTACTTGCGCTCCGTTTGCGAGATATCAGTCAGAAAAGTTCCAAGAAAGTCTGTAAGGTTTCCTGTAATGGTTTTTTTCTAATTTTTCGCCGGAGAGGTTTTCAACACAGCGGATTATTGAGTTTACATGTTTCATTATTCCATAATTACTTTTGTTCGAAACTTCGCTTCATGAATTAGGTACAAGGGTCTGCGCTTTTCACAACTATTATTCTGAAAGAATGGGAAGAATGAGATAGTTTCACTAATATGTCTAAGTGTGGTCAGTTTCATCTTCAGTGTGCGCTTGTTGTTGTAAAACGGCCGTCATTGAGTTTGTCCCTTAAGTCTGTGGTCGTGTAGGACCACAGAGTTACTGATTTAAAAAAAAATTGAAAGTTTTACTGAAGAAATATTGATATGGTATATATACGAGGAAAATTAAACGGCACTGTGAGCCACAGATAAATGGTTTCTGTATGAAACTGTACTTTTTTGAATGAATTCATCGAATTTTTTGAATTTCTTTCAACGCCAAGAATGTCGTCTGAAGACTTCCAAAGTTTTCTCTAGCTCTGTAGAGGAATTTTGTGATTGCCAAAAGAACGCTTGGATTACTTGCTCTCTGCTTGTGAGATATGAGTCAGAAAATTTCCGAGAAAGTCTGTTTGGTTTCCTTACATTTTTTTTTATTTATTAGCGGGGAGATTTTCAACGCAGCGGATTATTGAGTTTACATGTTTCATTATTGCATGATCACCTTTTCTTGAAAACTTTGCTTCATGAATGATAGGGGTCTATGCTTTCTACAACTATATTAGTCTGAAAGGATGAAAAAATGTGACGGTTTTACGAATACCTTTGAGTGTGATTAGATCAGTTTCATCCTCATTGTGCGCTCGTTCTTGTAGAACGGCCGTGCTGGAGTTTGTTCCTAGTGTCAGTAAATTTTGACTTTTGAATCGAGAGTGATTTTTTATGACCACAGAATTACTGATTTTCCAACGTCTAGTAAAGAGTTTTTCTGAAAAAATATTGATGTGAGATATATACGAGAAAATTGAAAGGCCCTATGAGGCACAAATAAATGGTTTGTCTATGGAACCGCCTTTTTTTTCCTACGAAATTTATTCAATTTCATGAATTTCTTTCAGCGCCAAGAATGTCGTCTGAAGACTCCTAAAGTTTTCTCTAGTTCTGTGAGGGGAATTTTGTTGTTGCCAAAAAAACGCTTGCAATACTTGCTCTCCGCTTGCGAGATATAAGTCAGAAAAGTTCCGAGAAAGTCTGTTAGGTTTCCTGAAATGGTTTTTTCCTAATTTTTTGCCGGGGAGTTATCTTTGTTGATAGGCCAGATAAGTAAGATGGGTTTTGAAAAAAGGGTTGGAATGTCATATTTTAAGAAGTAAATGTCGGGTGGGTTGAATTTACGTATGTAGTTTCTTAGCAATATAAAAATAATAATAATAATGTCTTTATTCTCGCAAAAAAGTTACAGTAGTTCTTATAGCTAATTTGATCTATTGTGAAAAAAGGCGGAGTCCAGTAATGCTATGCATATTCTGCTCTACTCAACCCTTACAGAAAAAAAACTAAATAACCAAAAGAAAAAAAATAATTTTGATCTGTTTTTCTTTCCACACTTTTTTCATAGGCGTTCTGCGTTCACTAATGGAGTCAGTTAGATAATGTGCAAAAAGAAAAAAAAATAGAAGAACTAGTTCTCGTTCTGTTCTTTCAAGTATAATTCAAAGATTTTATTTTTAAATGCCTTTATGTTCAACGTCTTGAAGGTGTATGGAATACCATTATAGAATTTAGCGATGTTGTAGGTGAAACTTCTTTCGAAAAAGGTAGTTCTATGGACAGGTGGTGTTATAAGGCCTCTATTTCTTATATTTATATTATGGACATGACTTCTATAGATTATTTTTCTATGAAGATATTTCGGGGTTTTATTTAACACAATGTTGTGATAGAAGCAGGCTGAGTGTAATTTTCGGCGGAAATTCATGTTCAACCAGCTTATTTCTTTGAGTTTGTGAGAGATTCTGTCGAATTTTCTTATGCCGAATATAAATCTCAGACATGAATTTTGGACACGCTGAATTCTCGCCCTGGCTACTGCAGTTCATCTCATGATAAAACTTATCCATGTAAGACTTGTTGATAAATATGTATACAGGATATAATAAGCAATTAGTGCATGACCTACTACACTATTTCGTGATATTCACCCGCTGAAACGAATTCAACATTTGCAAAACTGTATTCAGGAATATATGTGAATTTTCCTGCATAAAATGCCCCTTACGCTCTGAAAATTCCTATTCGGCTGAAATTAGTCCGCATTCTTACACCTGTCTCTCTCAGGTTACCTCGCAAAAGAGAGAGGACGAACGGTACTAAACCCACACTCCTAATATTCGAGAAATGCCACGTATGGTCGGAAAATAGATGCTTACATTTTGTAATAAACAACTTTTCAATATTTCACTGACATAATATATAATTAAATGTCTCCCTTTCTGCAAGAGTAGGTTAAAATTTATACTGAGGAAATTTGCTCTATTGCCGAAGTTTTTTCCAACACAAGGAGACTGAGACTGAGAAAAGAATTATATTTCTGCGAAGAAAGCATATCACTAAAATATGAATTATGGGTATCAGAAATCATAAATTATTATTGTGGGATCTGAGTAGGTTCCATATACCTACATAAGCGCATTTCCGAACAAAGAGCTTTATGATTTATTGAGAAAAGCATTGTTGGCAGTACAATATTTCAGGCTTTCCAATCAAAATTATTATCAGGAAATACATTTAGTCAGTATTGTTTATGAAGAAGTTATTATTTATATGTTTAACTCAACTGTTTTTCTATTTCATTCTACTCATTCAATAATTTTTAGTTTTTAAGTTTCCACATATCCAGTTCAGAACATTTTCATAATTTTCCTCTTTCAAACCTGAAATAAGTACTACATCAAAGGAATTCCAGAAAATAACGCAACAAAGGATTCGAACCCTTGTCATCTATTATTGTACATTCCTAGTAAAGTTTCTGTGACGTTGGTATATCTATAGTGCCGAATGCTCTCGAATGATGATTTTTTTCCTTTGTGAGTTGTAGACGAAATAAATCACGAAAATAAACAGGGCAAGCAGAAGAGTTGGCTGATTTATAAATGCAATCCAAAGAAATTGCCTGCAAATATCGATTCAATCATTTTTCCATTATTAAGAACGACATTTAAAGATCGTGTCTGAACAGTTTCAAAGATGACAAAAAGTTTCCATTTTTGTCAATATACTGCATTAATCGATTTCGGGAATGCCGTGTCCAGCGTCCCGTTGGTTACCCATGTCGGCGATAGCCAATGAATCATCAATCATCATCAAGTGGACCAGAAACCTAGGACGATCGTTATAAACATGTGATTTCAAATATCTCCAAAAAATCGCATTGCTGGCGATTGCAGACCATGACCATAGAAATGGGGCTCTAGAAAGTGCTGCCGCATGATCCTTTGGCATTCGCGCTATATGCGCCGTTGCACCGTCCTGCTGGAACCACACATCCATCTCATCAGGTATTGGAAATAAAAACTCCTGAACATAACAGTTATATTCACTGACTATTTCTGTTCCTTTTTTTCTAACATGAACTTTAAATTTTGTACTTGATCATGGAAAAATAATTGAATCCATATTTAACCCTGCAACCGATACTTGGGGCGTTTCGAAGTCGGAGATCTTCAATAGCGTCCTATTATAAACATATCAAATCAGTTATTTTTTGACGTGTGTTTGAATGGGAGCGATTGGAGTATCTCAAACCCAACGTGTCTCTTAACGTACCAAAATCGCGCGCCTACAAAAAATATTGAAACGAGTACTTTCTTTAGATAATTCGATATAAATGGAAAATATGATTGTGGAACGGTTTGTTTTCAGCCCTTGTAAAATAAAATGAGAGGTGCTGACGAAATTAAAGGATCTGACTATGAAGAAACGAGCGATAACGTTAGCATCATCAGTGATTTGTCAGATTTCCGAGAAGATGCAAATACATTGTTGAAGATGCTGAAATTGACAAGACAATTCAGAAAATAATTTATTCAGAGATACTTTGAGCAATTCGAGGTAATGACATACATATTGCTTTTTCGGTAGAAACAACATAAAGTGGAGTAAATATTATTTGATAAAATTTATTTGAACAAGGTCTGGAAATGTCGCAAAAATTCTGAAAGTTCACTTAGTACAGTCAAATAGGGTTTTTAGCAGGAAAGTTTTGGGGTAGTTTTGATTTTTTCGGTTTTTTATGTTTTTTGGGGTGCTGAATCCGAATCTGAGGTTTGCTAACAAAATTTCGTGAGGGAACATTGAAAAAAAATACAAAAAAGAGAAAAAATCTCATTCTTTGGCAGTTTTCTGCCTATAACTCGGAAACTATCAACTTTTCGTGAAAAACCTTTCCATACAAAATGAAAGTACGTGAAATTTCCTACAAATTGTATTACCACAGCTTGTTCTGCGACAACCCGTTCTGGCTCAAATTATAGTTGAAAATAAGGTATTTTCTAGACTCAATAAATGAAAATAAATTAAATTCCGTGGTTCCGATGATGCGAACGTCTTGAAATTTTGCATGAACATTCAGTATATCAGTCTCGATTCACAAAAAATTTAACTCGAATCGGATATCTTGTTATGGAAATATAAATATTCTTCTTTTCAATATTCCAATTCAATTTTCTATAGTTCTGTTCACACTATAGCCACCAAATTTTGCATGAAGCTTCTTATGAACATCTTGCATATGGCCGCAACATTTCATTTCGATGGGTTTCGTTTTGTCTGAGATATTGTGGAACAAAAACTTTGAATGGCCATATTCTATGTTTCATAAAACATGGCCATTCAAAATTTCTGTTCCTCAATATCCCAGATAAAACTAAACCAATCGAAATGAAATGGTGCGGCCAATGCAACATACTCATAATAAGTCTTATGCAAAATTGTGTGACGATAGTGTGAAGAGGACCTTAGAAAATTGAATTGGAATATTGAAAAGAAGAATCTTTATATTTCCATAACAAGATATCCGATTCGAGTTAAATTTTTTTTGTGAATCGAGACTGATATACTGAATGTTCATGCAAAATTTCAAGACGTTCGCATTATCGGAACCACGGAATTTAATTTATTTTCATTTATTGAGTCTAGAAAATACGTCATTTTCAACTATAATTTGAGCCAGAACGGGTTGTCGCAGGAACAAGCTGTGGTGATACAATTTGTAGGAAATTTCACGTACTTTCATTTTGTATAGAAAGGTTTTTCACGAAAAGTTGATAGTTTCCGAGTTATAAGCAGACAACTGCCAAAGAATGAGACTTTTCTCTTTTTTTGTATTTTTTTCAATGTTCCCTCACAAAATTTTGTTAGCAAACCTCAGATTCGGATTCAGCACCCCAAAAACATAAAAAATCGAAAAAATCAAAACTACCTCAGAACTTTCCTGCTGGGAGTTCTTTTGAGCACAAATTGACTGGAATAACTTCAGAACTTCAAATTCATTCTGCTAATCGAATAATAAGTGACACTTGACACATTAAACAGGGTATCTTCGAAAAAACAATGAGAGATTAGAAGAAATCGGCCCCTAAATAGAACTGCAATCTGGAGTAAATAGGCGAAATTGAGGAGCCCATCCAGAAGACACACCCCAATTAGAAAAAAAAGGTGTCAAGATTGGCCTTGCGCCTGTGAAAAGAATCAAAAGAATGTTTGTTCTTGTTTGAACCAGCTATTTGATATTTATTTCCATGTTTATGTGCAATGGACTACGTTGAGTATACCGGGTGGCCCACCACTGTCGGGATGGTCATTTTAAGGATGATGATATTTTGAAATTCGTTTTTTGTGGTGAGTGAAGGGTAACCAGAAGCACAATTTAAAACTGTTCACATATATACAGGGTGTCTCAATACAAAGATACAGACCAAAGTTACACTTTTTCAAATGTTACCCCCTATATGTGACCTCAAAAAGGGAAAGGCAAGCTCAAATAATGATGAGTTTCTTCAGATCACTCTATACTTTCAATGCATCATTTACGAGAAAATCGCGAAAAATTTCTAATATGGTATTTTGAATAGTAATTTATGAAGGAACCAGTTACGCAAGCGACACAGACAATTTTTTTTGAGTCGACATATTAGCTAGTCCCATAAAGAAAAAAAATGAATTCTGGCATGAACAGAGTGATCTTAATTAATTCTCAAACATCTACTATGAATAATGGTCGAAAATTTTCCTATTTCAAATGACACGCCCGATATTTTTTCACTACACATTGAACAGGTAATTAATTCTATGAGATTCATTATGCAACTGTCAAATCACTCATCATAGAACTTTTTTCTATGATTATCACTACATAAAATTGTTGGTTTAGGACTAGTTTTGAGTGAAAATCGAAAACTGCTGAGGAACTATCAGGTTTAGGTTTAGGAAAAAAGTTTTGAAATCAATTTTTGCGATCAACGAGATGAAGAATTAACGGGCGTGCCATTTGAAATAAAAAGTATTTCACCATTATTCGTAGTAGATGTTTGAGAATTAATTATGATCATTCTGTACATTCCAGAGTTCAATTTTCTTCTTTCTCTTTATGCGACTAGCTAATATGTATACTCAAAAAAACATCGTCGATATCGCTTGCGTGATTGGTTCCTTCATCAATTACCATTCAAAATGACTCCATATTTTGAATTTTTTGAAATTTTGTCGTAAATGGTGCATTGAATTTACATAGTGATCTGAAGAAACTCATCATAATTTGTACTCGGCTCTCCTTTTTTGAGGTCATATATAGGGTGTCACATTTAAAAAAGTGTAAATTTGGTCTGTAACTTTGTATTGGAAAACCCTCAATATATGGAAATAATTTTAAATTGTGCTTTCATTTAGCCTACACTCACCACAAAAAAAAATTCTAAATATCATCATTTACACCCTCAAAGTGACCATCGCGTTAGTGGTGGGCCACCCGGTATATGAATATTTCTCCATCTGAAAAACCCATTGTCATGGCGAAAATGAAATTTAATAATATCAAGCCGGTTTTAGCTTGTCAGAAATTATTCTGTTGCGAAAAAAAGAATTACAGAACAAATTTTCGTTACAACCATTACTAAACTGAAAAACTCTCAATTTAAACAGAAAAATAGAATTGGGGTTTGTCAGACCCCAAGTGTCTACAAATGTAAAAAAAGTCCATGTGTCGGATGCAGAGTCAATTAAGTTCTTGTATAATCAGTGGAATAATCGATTGAGTGATAGCAGTGGGCACATCTTCATCTCAGACATTCTAATAACATTGCACTATATCTGTATTTTGAAATCAATTTACTAGGACTACGACACAAAGTCCTTGGTTTATATTGAATCGAACAGGAAATCACAATTCCCCAACCGTCGTCACCTCAAATATGATTTCTCTCTAATTGTAAATGCACCCTAAATCGACCGACCTAAAACGTGCTCAACAACAAATGGATGCATCAAGATCATTAGAGCCTATTAAGCCACATTCACGATCCGCCAACGCGAAGCTGAATGCTAATGCAGCTTGCAAGACCCCGTAACATTTAACGACCACGAGCCCGTCCTACTGAAGCTTTGCGAATTCAAGTTTCGTATTCGTAGGTGCTGGAATTTGGATATACGAGGATGTATTGATATCTAGTTAGCCTAGACCCGATCCATGCATAAACAAAACTTTGCGATACCATACCAACTAACAATAGCTTAATAGAAGTGTCAGTATAAAGTTTGACGTCAAAAAAGTAAACCAGAGCTACGCAATGAAAAAAAATCAAAAAGAGCCCTGAGCAGGAGCTTTTGAGCTCTCGTTCATTAGTGGGGCAATGAGACTATTACCTCGAAATTCAATATGGAATTTGGGATTGATACATAATATATAAATGCAAAATCTCAGCACAATCGCAATTATATTCTGGTAATGATGCAAAAAATGAAATATGAAAAAATATAATTAAAAATAAATTAATTCTAGGGTTCTGATGATGCAATCCTCTTGAAATTTTGCATGAACATTCAGTTTATCAGATTTCATTCACAAAATGAGTTTCACCTGAATCGGATATCCAGTTATGGAATGATAAAGATTTTTTTCAATATTCCAATTGAATTGTCTATGGTTCTGTTAACACTATGGCCACGAAATTTCGAATGAACATTTATTATATCGATCTCCATTCACAAAATAAATTTTACTCGAACCGAATATCTTTTTGTGAAAATGTGAAGTTTCTTCTTTTCAATATTCCAATTCAATTTTCTATGGTTTTGTTCACCCTATGTCCACAAAATTTTGCGTGAGGCTTGTTATGAGCATCTTGCATTTGGCCGTAACTTTTCATTTTGATTGGTTTCGTTTTTTCTGAGATATTGAGAAACAAAAATTTGAAATGGTCATATTTTTTAAAACACCTTGTACGATTTGGCTGGTTAACAAACTTAACCGAGTCCTGAAAATTTCAAGTCCCTTCAAAAGTTATTATGCTAACGAGCGGCCGGACAGCCCTACGGACAGAATTGAATTTGACCACTATTTAGTCATCTGGGAGTCTATTCCTATCGTTTGAGACCATTTTCGGCTCAACATTCGAAACAGACATTTTGGCAAAACGATATAACACTCGTTAAAGTAGAACGAGTGCTCAAAAAGATGTTCACCGAAATTATGAGAATCGAAAAAATGGAGTATCGAGCCATCATCGGGTACCTGTTTTTAAAGGTTAGCAGATTCGCGAATATATGCTAAATAGTCTTGGTGTTGGACTGCAAGCTTCAAAAGAGGTAAATTTTACATTGAAGATGACCGTTCGGGAAAGCCAGTTTCTGTGTCATGAAAGGGAAAAAACGGAAAGCTATCCAGAAGTGTTTTGTTTTTTGTGTTTTTTTTTGTGATTTAGTGTAAGAATTTCTAGAACATCCCATGATTCACCTGATTTGGCGTAAATTTGGTTTAGCCGGGGAGGTTATAAATGCTATGGAGGTCTGGTTTCCAGAGCAAGAAAAAACTTTTTTTCGGGAGATCTAGAGACGCTGCAGGTTCGCTGTAATAAATGTATCCAGTTAAGAGAAGCATTTGTGGATAATATCATAAAATATTTTGACATCGAATTTTTGTTTGGTTCTATAGTAGGCTGGGAATTTTTCACTATATTACCGTATATTTTGGAATTCGTGACTGCGAAAATGTGGCTTATTACAATGATATTAATAGGTATCTAATACTTCCCATCAATGAATTCAAACAAACAAGGAATCAGGAGCTGATTTTGTTAGTACCTACTGAGAGGTTTGATTGAGAGTATTCACAGACAGCTTCTTTTTATTTGTTATATTGTTGTTGTAGTTACCATAGCAAGTGTTATTCCACCCTCGTTTTTTCCTCAATGAAATTTCGACATATTCTTCATATTTGAAGAAAAATCGCTGAGAACCGTTAAAAGATTCTGGAGGGCGAGTCAAAATTATGGAACAATTTCATTTTTTCGGAGAAAATATATTTGACAACATAATCTTGAAACAGGTCAATTATAATATAATTCCACGACCGTTTCATCATAATACACGCCTGATGTACAGTGGTGGCAATCGAAATGTGAACGACTCTACAGAACATACGTGGCTTTTTTCAGTTGATCAAATATGGCTTCGAAACAAAATGGTTATATGCTAGTAATTTGAAGTGAAGCCCGATCACCATGGATATATACATGGGCATATATGAATGGAGCCCAAAGTACAAAAAGAACCAAAATCGTTCGTTGTACCTGTTATTACAAGAAATAAGATTCTTATTCCTTCATATCTTATGATCATAAGTTTTGGAGTGCGGAACACTGATTGTAACAAATTCAATACCATAAATTGAATTTCATTTCATTTGAAAGAATTATAATCCCGAAGGAACCACCTGCCATATATATAATTACAAAGGCTATTATTTGCACGTAGGTAATCCTAGAGCTCGAGTTGGCAACCGATATAGCTGAAATCGTTTCAGCTCCCATTGCAGAGCAAATCGAGTGAAAATTCAAAGCAGTGATTCATGGGTTTCACCGGGGATCTGAGCGAAAGTTCTCCGGCATGAGCGAAGAAAGCGGCGAAATTAAAAATTGTGCCGATGCTTGCGACGATTGACGAGAATTTTTTTGTGGAATACCAAGCTATTCATTTTAGAATATACAGGTTTGGCAACTCATATCGGAAATATACGATATACAATGCACTAGACAGACAATTTTGCGGGCAAGTTGAGCAGAGTAATTCGAAATTTTCACATGCTCTGACTGACTGAATCCAGCTGTCTGCAAAAATGTAGTTTTGTCGGCCTCTTATCATTGGAAAGGGCTCAATTCAGGCAGTGTGGTAAGCAACCGCAAGTAGATACTTGAGTATCACGGGCAGCCTCACAAATCAAATAATTCGATGCGTGTACTGCAGGTTGCCTAGCATATTGTCACTTCAAAGTTAAGAAAGAGAGAGAGTATCGTTGGAAGGTGCGACGCAGAAATTTCTTATGCAATTGTACTTTTGGCAGAATTCCTCGAATTTCTATATTTGATTTTTCTTGCAACTGAAGAGGAATCACCGCATTACGTTTCAAATCTATCGTCTTAATTTCAAAAATTAAGCATAGCATTGAGATGGAGACAGACACAAAGGCTTCATTTTTCAACAAAAGATAACAACAAATTCCAGATTCGATTTGATTTTTCCGGAAAAATTCGAAAAAAACGAGTTACTAAGTAATTTGTTAAAACAGATTATTTAGAAACGAGTGTTCCAACTTTTTCACAGAAAAAATTAGATGCACGAGGTTATTTGGTGATATTATTTTCTGATTTCAATTCAACATTTTTTATTGAAATAAAAAAACAAACAAATTTTCATGGCCAACCGAAGGCTGATTCTTTCGTGAACATGAAAGTTTTTTATTTTTTTTCCGGAAAAATTACTGACAGCTAAGTTGACAGTTGTAAGTGATTTTTTCACTTGAAATTTATTCTTGATGGCGATTAGTAATAATTAATAGGAAAGAAATAATCAATGATAATCAATAATTAAACGATGTGTAAATAAATGAAAGTCAATATTCATCTGCACATATTACCTATTATCAGTTACCAGGGTAATTCATGTTACTATTTTTTACAAATGAATTCTTCCATAGTATGTTCTCTCGAAATCAAGAAGTGTAAAATAAAATAAAACACACTATTATTGTAAACAATACATTGAAAACAACTCTTCCAACATTAAAAAAATTCAGCGAAACAATTCATACTTTGAAAGAAAAGAACCCACAATTACCAAAAATGTACAGCACAATTAAACTTCATAAAACAGATAAGAGCATAAGACCAATAATTTCGGCAATATCATCCCCATGTCACAAAATCTCAAAATTTATTAATGACTTCTTCAATAGAAAACTAAAATACAAATCGAATTGTTCCATAAAAAATTCTCTAGAATTAATAAAGGAAATTCAATCCCTCGAATTAAAATCCGATAAAACATATATGATTTTATCCTTTGACATAGTTAACCTCTAAACCAATATCCCAATTAATGAATCCCTCAATTTACTTAGAGAACAATTAACAACTCATCAAAGCAACGATAACAGCTTAAATTTGGAAACTGAGGATATAGAAAATATAATGAAACTTGGTCAGTTAATAACCGAACAAAACTTTTTCATATTTGACGAAAAAGTATATACTATGAAAGACGGATTACCCATGGGCCTACCATCTAGCGGACTCATAGCGGATAACTATGTAGATCACGTAGAAAAACAAATAATGCTCCTACCACATAGTAAAAACATAATAATCTGGAAAAGATACGTGGACGACATCTTTTGCTTATGGTCAGGAACAAATGCTGAACTTGAAGAATTCTACCAAGAAATCAACTCCAAATATAAAATTAAATTCACCATAGAACACACCATAGCAAATTCACTGAATTTCTTAGATCTGAGCATAACACTAAAAGACGATAATGTTTTTCTTTTCGAAATCTACAGGAAACCAACACAAACTAATACCATCATTCCTTTTAGCTCATACCACGCACCCACAATGAAGAGAGCCGCATTTAGATTTTTATTTCATAGACTTTTTAACACCCCTCTAACACCAGAAAATTATAAGAAAGAACTGGATATAATATACCAAATAGGCAGAGAAAATGAATATTCTAGATCATATATCGACGAAATTCTAACATCAATGAAAAGAAAAATAATTCTAGATAAGATCTACCCCCACACACCCATCAGGAAATATTTCATATCAACACCATACTACAAAGATCTACATGAAAAATTAAAACATACTTTAGAGAAATACAATTACACACTAACAAGTAAACGACACAGAACAATAGCAGATATACTGTTTAATAATAAAATGAAATCTAAACTCGAACAATCCAGCGGAGTCTATGAGATAACATGCACAAACTGCCCTTCATTTTACATAGGAATGACAACTCGTAATGTAGAAAAAAGATTCAAAGAACATAAAAGAAATCAACCCCATTCCGCTTTAGGCACACATTTAAACATACCGGACATCATATCACATTAGATAATCTGAAAATACTTCATGAAGAAAATAACTACCATAAAATAATATTACTTGAACAACTAGAAATTCTAAAAAATAAAGACAACCAATTCTTACTTAATGATAATATAGAATTCGACAGAAGAAGTATTTTTAAACTCATAGATTCTTAAAAAACAACAATAAATAAAATTCAAAAATTCCCGCCACCAATAGACCACCGATAATAACATATTAGATATCACATTTCGCACATATCCTATAGTTCCAGATTCAGTTGACATTCCCACAAGAAAGATACATCAATAATAAAGGTTGACTAAAATTCAAATTTTAACAATTCTGACAGAGGAGAACCATTTTTAATATTTTAATGTTTTTAAACAGTTTCTGTTCATTTTAATTCAAGACAGTAAGTTGCATACTCTCGCCTAGATAAATACATGTTTTTACATTTGTATACTTTCAGCTGGCCTGATGATGGAATAATATTCCGAAATCGATAGCCGAAGATTTTAATAAACAATAATAGTGTGTTTTATTTTATTTTACACTTCTTGATTTCATGTTACTATGTTGTCACATAGTTCTGGACTAACTTCTGTATTATGTACATTGATGCGTTTGACGCTAACGGGTGTGAAGTAATAAAAAATTGAAAAAAAAATTTCCATGAAAAAACAGGATTTGATCAATACACAACGTCGTCCAGATGACAGTTCTTATGTAGTTCACTATAAATGTTAGCATTGTATATCCTTATACTTGTACAATGATCATCAATACTCATCATTGAATCTCAACATCATTCTGTTAGCTCCGTATGAATTTCGTAATGTAACAATGACAATGAAAATGATATCGCTTGATTGCAGAAATTGCTCAAAAAGCATCTATTATCGAACTCGAAGAGACTGTCTTCGCTGTTAGAAACCTCGAGAAAAGTGGCAAAAATTCAAATGAAAATTCACTGAAAATTTCAACCATGTAAAAATCCAATTTTAAATGATAACGCACAGGAAGGAACACGAAAAAATTTAATCGCATTCAAATGTTCACCTTGAAAGCATCTAGCAAGGTACTGAAAAATGTGAAAATCTCCACAAACAAATTTTGCCAGAAAAAAATCTCATGAACTCAAGGAATGGGATTTGGAATTCACGAACCATGAAGCACATCCTGAGCACATACTCTGCGAAGTCTCGTCGCCCTTTCGATACAAAGACATTTTTATCAACTGTTGGCCCCTTCCCGCCCCCATTCCAGGAATATTTGAATACAGCCCCGAAAGGCTGTTGGAAGGAAACAGCTCCAAAAAAAATTATTGGCAATGAATCAGCGAACTCAACGAGATCGAAGCCCGAAACATTTGTGAGGTGGGCTGGTATATTGCGCATTCATGCAGCGCGGATATTGAAAAGATAAATTTAAATTCCGACACCAACGAATGTGGATCGACTTCATCCGGATTAAATCTTTTTCTTGAATTCGGAGAGCTTCAGTGGATCGAGTTCGTAGTCGATAAATGTTACTGGGTCTCGGAAGCTGCATTAGCATTCACCTTTCAGATGTTACAATGTGGAATATTAGGTTAAAGCTTCCGTTAGTTTTGATGCGTCAATCGAAAGAATTCGATATTTCTGAAGTATTTTGTTCTTGAAGGCTCTAATGACTTTTTCGTAACGGACGTTCAAAGTAGGATTGTACTAGAATGTTGAATTCATAAATCTACGGGTGTCTGGTGAGGAATGGGACAACGTTGAGGTGGTGATGAGGGATGTCCCAAGGAGTGAGAAAATGCCATTCGAATTCATCTGAGGTACATGTTCCTGATATACAGGGTTTTAGAAAAAATAGGAAATTTCAATGACCATAATTCAGGAAATAAAAGAGCTAATCCCATGATTTTTCGTATGAACAATGATAGAGTGAGTACGAATGTGTTTGAACGAAAAATTCGAAATAAAATCAGATCCGGACTCAGAAATTTCAGTTTTTCTGAAATTAGGTAAAAACAACACCCTGTATGCGGTTTTCAATTTTTTTGACTTCAGATTCTGAGAGAGCAGGAAAAATAATTTCCAACTCAACTGTCATCCCGAATGGCACAAATTTTCCCTGCTTTCTATGACCCTTCGAATGTCAATCTTCCGATTTTCGCTCCCTACATATTATTTTCTCGACATTTCAAATGACCATAATTCAGGAAATATGAGAGCTAATCCAATGATTTTTCGTATGAACAATGATAAAGTGAGTACGAATCTGTTTGAACGAAAAATTCGAAATAAAATCAGATCCGGACTCAGAAATTTCAGTTTTTCTGAAATTAGGTAAAAACAACGGTTTTCAATTTTTTTGACTTCATATTCTGAGAGAGTATGAAATATACTTTCGAACTCAACTGTCATCCCGAATGACACAATTTTCCCTCCTTTCTATGGCCCTTCGAATGTCAATCTTCCGATTTTCGCTGTCGTATTATACAAAGACAATCACAGAGACGTTTCAGGGTTAATGTGTGGTGCGCAGTTTATGATAATAATTTAATAGGTCCTCATTTTTTCGAAGAAAAACTGACCGGAGAAATTTATAGAGATTTTCTTATAATGTTCTTCCTAATTTATTAGGGAATATCAATCAAAGAGTACCTACTTATCTTCCAGCATGATGGAGCACCCCCACATTTCTCAATTTTAGTGAGAAATCATTTGAACGAGGTCTATCCAATAGATGGAAGGTCGTGGTGGTCCAAGAGCATGGCCACCTCGGTCCCCCGATATGACACCGTTAGATTATTCCTTTGGGAACACCTTGAAACTATGGTGTACGGGCGAGAAATAAATACAAGGAAACAATTAACTCAGCGCATAATAGACACGTGTTGACGAATACAACAAAACCCGAATGTGATAAGGAGCAGTTTTGAACTTAATAAAAGAGCAGATAAATGTGTAGAAGTTGGTGGTTTTCATTTTGAACAATATTTGAAGAATTAATTATTAATTTTCCAAATTTCGCATTTTTGATAATTTTTATAAAAATTATCGAAAATTGAAAACCGCATACAGGGTGTTGTTTTACCTAATTTCAGAAATAATAAAATTCTGAGTCCGGATCTGATTTTATTTCGAATTTTTCGTTCAAACACATTCGTACTCACTCTATCATTGTTCATACGAAAAATCATCGGATTAGCTCTTTTATTCCTGAATTATGGTCATTTGAAATTTCCTAATTTTTTCTAAAACCCCCTGTATATTAGGAACCATGTACCTCAGATGATTTCAAATGGCATTTTCTCACTCCTTGAGACATCCCTCATCACCACCTAAACGAATTGTCCCATTCCTCACCAGACACCCTAGAAGAATAGTGGAACTATAACGAAATAGCTAAATCCGCCAAAAAATTCGTTTTACTGAAATTATCGAAAAAAGCGATATTTCCTTACATTGTTTCATTGTGAATATAATATACATAATGAAAAAGATGTGTAGGTGCATTTCAAATAGCTTATACTAGGCATTTTATGTAGGTAGGTACATATTTATTCATTCTTTCCACAAACTTTTGGGCAAATAATTTGTAATTTTTGCCTGTGTGGTGAAATAAGAGAGCCTTTTATTCTCAAAAAAAACTTCACATTCTCTCAAAGATTCGAAAATATTTTTCGAAACCTCTTCAATGGACTCGAAAGCGAGGCGAAACTTTTGAAGGTTTTGAAGGCTCTTCGCGATGTGGTTTTTTGGCGGGTTGCTCCACTAAATCAACGTTGTCGGTATCATCACTGATGCTATCCTAGTGATCTCCAACACCGCATTTGACACTGCCTGAAATGTCCTTGTCGGTTGGAAGTTCATTTGTCATAATATTAACATCGACATTAACGAAATCCTTCAGAATAACACTGTCTTTATCAACATTTTCAGCTGATTCCAATGTTTAAGAAGGATCTATCCGCCCGACACAATGGTTTAGTTTATGGTCAGGATTTATTACCTACGTCCGGCATAATTATGGAAAAAACCCATCCTAATACCCTTTTACCAATACTCAATCAATGTGATGTTCTCGTTTTTGGAATATTTCGTTATAGAGAGAATTTACTTCGTTTTAGAGGGTAACGTGGAATTTGGATTCAAGGTGCAATGTCTGAGCGAAATTCGTTCAACAGACGTTCGCTATAGGGAAGTTCCACTGTATTTTCAAATATGCGATGGTTTCGCAAAATTTCTCGAATATCAAACAAGTCAGCATGTGTTTTTACAGCATAACAACAAATGATTTGAACGGGGCAACCTTTCATAATTCCTCAGGTCAAATTTGATTACTTGTATGCACAAACATAGGCATTTGTTAGATTTAATACTCGTACATTTCCAACACTCCAATTAGCAATGAGTTCAATCTATTTTCTCCCTTAATCCCATAATCCAGGATTGGGTCGAAGGAAGTACTATTTCGAAGTTATCTGAAAATTTAAATATTTTACCATATCGACAGACTAGCGAATGAATATACAGGCCTCTCAGATTAATGTACCCTAAATTCGAGATCTCAATCCTCACATGTTTTAATGATAAATAATGGGGCTCTGACGCATGGTGTCTGAGATAGGGGTGTTGAAATTTAAAGAAAAAATTGTTTCTGCGAAAATATTTTCGCAGATATTATAATTCAAAATTATATTCGTAATCTCCAAATAATTATATATGAAAATGGTATCTTGCGTTATTCACGTTCGACGAATAGTTTCCGAGATGAAAAATAAAATGCTGTTTTATCTAAAAGAGTTGTGAAAATTTTTGATTATATCCAAAATCGTTTAGACACAATTAATACAGCTCAGTCCTTCATTTTCAAAAATATGTCGTGCATGAACTACATTCCGTTTCTTTTCGTAATGGGTACAACAAAATTAGGGACTAGCGGCGATATGACTCCCCATTCAATTTACTTGTTAGGAAGAGAGGCCCAATCAAATAATCACGAATTATTCCAATCCAGACATTAACATTAAATTGGTGGAGAGAAAAAGAAAGTTTGTACCCACTGGAATTTTATTTACGATCTATTCTTCTAGTTTAGTCTGCTAAGTAATTCTCATTGAACATCTAGTTGGAAAAATGACGTCGACAAACAACAAAACGACTGAATACATTTCCGGATTCTGTTCTTTCTTAAAAAAATTTCTTCTTATATTCCATTTTTCTGTCGTTTGTCTTATCTTAGAGCTGACAGTTTGAAATTGCAGAACGTGGGCACCAATTTTTTACAAGTTCTTATGAACCATGTGCTTCATATCTGATGATTCTCGTCCTTTACTGTTTTTTTTCCTTTATAATTTTGTTTATATTTTTCATCATACAAACTCATTTCCCATTAGTAATTACACAATTGCAGTGCATTTCTTACCAATTTGGTCTGTTGTAATTGGATACGTTGGATGTTTAGTTTCATTAATTCGGCTTTGTTTACGTGTCTTGTTGGTGGCATGTTTCCGTGGCCAGTCACTATGCTACTGATCAACGGAGTTCTTGCGTCTCCTGTTATCGATTCTTGAATTAGTTCCTTTTCTGCTAGTTCGTCATTAAGACCCTTTTCAATGAATTTCTCTTAACAGGCCGTTATTAATATTGTGCTCAATTTCAAATTATATTCTTTGATGTTCAATCTTCTAAACTTGGCATTTAACGTACCATCATTGAATACAATTTTATTCATCATCAAAGAATTCAATCTGAAATTGAGCACATGGTTCATAACAACTTGTATACCTAAATAGAAAATTGGTGCCCACATTCTACCATTTCAAACTATTAGCCAAGATAAAAGACATAGAAAAATGGAATATAAAAGAACATTTCTTAAAAAAGAACAGAATTCCGTTCTCAGTCGTTTTGTTGTTTGTGGATGTCAGTTTTCCGACTAGATGTTCAATCAGAATTACTTTTTTATTGACAAAGCTCCTGATGATGTCTAGTTGACTAAACTAGTAGAGTAGATAGTGAAATAAAAAATCCAGTGAGTACAAACTTCCTTCTTCTCTCGACCAATTTTATATGAATGTATGGATTGGAATAATTGGTGATTATATGATTGGTAGATCAAGTAGATTGAATGGCGATTCATAACGCCGCTATTCACTAATTTTGTTGTCCCCATTATGAAAATAAACTGGAGGGAAAAAAATTCAATTCACCATTTTCACTTTGAATAACGTGGTGATCACTAAAATGAATTAAAATTTGAAGAAAAAATGGAAGCAAGCCCTGAGCAGGAGCTTCTGAGCGCTCGTTCTCTGGTGGAGCAATAGGACTATCATCTCAAATTCTGTATATGACTTGAAATTGATACTTTATATATAAACAATTAAAAATTCAATTCTATGGTCACACTTGAAACTTAAAATAATTAAATTTTATGGTTCTGATGATGCGATCCTCTTGAAATTTTGCATGAACATTCAGTATATCAATCTTTATACCAGGAATAAATTTCACTCAATTCAGATATCTTGTTATGAAAATATAATTTTTTTTTTCAATATTCAAATTGAATTTTCTATAGTTCGGATGATGCGATGATCTTCAAATTTTGCACAAACATTCAATATATAATCTCAATTCCAAAATTAAATTTCATTTGATTCGGATATCTTGTTATGGAAATATAAAGAGTCTTTCCTTTAATATTCCAATTGGAATTTCTATGGTTCTGATGATGCTATCCTCTTGAAATTTTGCATGAACAATCAGTGTGTCAGTCTCCACTCACAGAATGAATTTCAGTTAAATCGGAAGGTTTGTTATGGAAATAAAAAAATCTTCTTTTCAATATTCCAATTGAATTTTCTATGGTTCTGTTAATACTATGGCCACAAAATTTTGCGAGAGGCTCACTATGAGCATCTGGCAAGTTGCTGCAAAATTTCATTCCGTTTGCCCTCGTTTTGTGTGAAATATTGAGGAACAAAAATTTTGAATGGCCACTTTTTATGGAACACCCTGTACGATTTTTCTGGTTAACGAACTTAACCGAGCTATTTGGGAGCTGAACACACCCTGAAAATTTCAAGTCTCTAGGACAATCCGTTCGAGAGTTATTGTGCTCACGGACGGCCGGCCCTATAGAATTTGATTGACCTCATATTTTCCATCAGGGAGTCGAACCCTATCGTTTGAGACCATTTTCGGCTCAAAATTCGAAAATTACAGACATTTGGGCAAAACCATATAGCACTCGTCTAAGTAGAACGAGCGCTCAAAAACATTGACGTACTATTCTTTCTCTATAAATTTAGTAGAACGACATTGATAAAAACTTAAGGAAATTTTGAACTGAATACAATGTTTTTGATGCGTACTTATACCCCATCAAAACGCTAAGAGAAATCGTTTACGGTGTTGAAAATATTCTCGAAAAACCATTTTTTTTATTTCAACTCAGGAACAATGCGTCAGACTCAGAGACCCATATTACATAGGAACTTTATGTCATGAAATCATCATTTGACTGTAAAATACTACGATGGCTTAAATAATAAGATAATCCATTCATTTCTTTTATAGTAAATCGATTAAATATAAAGCAGAATATGAACTGTAATGAACGAAACAATCTTCATCAGAGCTCTCCTTGAAGCAAACGAAATACGTAGCGAAATACGGAAAGATAAAATTTAATCCCGCCTCAATTTGTGGCCACCAAGAGTTCTGTTAATGTTTCATTTTCTCGGATTTTATACGAGACAACTCTTTGATTAAGTTTTTAATATCAACTCCGTAAGATGTTGCGAGGCTTGTGTGAAACATTTAGGGCAGAAGTTTTATTGCTTCAATTCTCTCTGAGATATTGCAGCGGTCATATCTTTTCTAGACGACCTGGAAATATTACTTCTCAAATGCTTCATACAGATATTTCATTTTTACGTGGTTTTCTGTTACCCTGAAGGCAAGCTCGTTGAAAACCGAACCCTTAGAAAAATTGGATATCTTTATCGTGAAGATATGTTACATGTCTAGAAGACATTGTTCACTTTGTTCAATACGGAATAGTCTAAAATTGTTGAGTCGATTTTTGCAACCGGTTGAACTCGTGATATTCTTTTTTGATCAACTATGATTTTGAAGCTCCATTCTGTGAAATTATGCCATCCTCAATAGACTACTTAATGGGACAACTTAATTGAAATTTTTTTTAACAAATGGAAATGATTCTAACTAGATGCGTCACTCTCGGCGGTGACTCTTGGAAACGTCCGTACAGCATTCAGATGCGAATCATATTTCAAGTTCATAGCCCTGAAATTTTGCTCTCGAAGATAATCCCTATCAAAAACTTAAGTGAATGTATTTTCGATTTGAAACTCCAACGATAAATGAAGTAATTTATTTCTATTTTATTGCTGACCAATACAATATTATTCATCATTAATGTTAACTTTATGAGATTGCTAACGTTAGGGCTTCAAATCAGACAGGTCACAAAAAATGCCCCAGATGTAGCCCATCTGTTTCGATTTTGGTCCAAATAATACCCAGACCTGCATATCAGATCTAAATTGAGGCCCAAGAATGCTTTTATCATTCACAGCTATCAGAGGATATAGAGATACTTATGAGCCCCAATAGAGCGGAATAGCTATCTTGGGACGCATACAAGGATACAATCCTTGTATGTTCTTTTAATGTTGACAAAATTAGCTTTGAAGTATGCGCTTGATATTAGTTGATTTCAATAGATTAACGTTGTTCTCTCTCTGTTTGGTATAAACTTGAAAAATTATATATTATTATAATGAAATTATCATGAAAATTCAAAGGATATTCCCTTGTAATCCCAACAAACTGCTTGCGATAGTCATGAATATCTCGTTATCATTATTCTAGAAATAAGAACAAATTGAATAAAATTAAACTGTGCAGTATTTAAAATCTGGAGCTAAAAACATGCTGAAATTGCAAATCAGTAGAAGTCAGTGCTTTATGGAATTCTAGAATGTCTGCACAAAATGACAAAGTCATTTTCGAATTTATTCTTTCAGCGCAAACACCGCCATTGTTTCAAAGCACATATTATGAATATATTACTTTTATTCATGAATGGAAATCCCAAACAACGAAACGACGGCAATGTCATATTTGGCTGTATTAAATGTCAATCTACATGGAATTCTACATCCTGAAAGTTCCCGTATAAATGTGAATTTTTCTGACGCAGAGAACTAGGCGTCTCTAATTGGATTTTTTCTTGGAAGCTGGGAGAATCCAGAGCATTCTGATTTCAATTATAACTAATTTCCGAAGTTATCATAAAAAGCTATTCTTCATTCTCCATTGATGAGAACCGATAGGTTGAAAGTGCCATGGATTTTTTGGACGATACCACCTTTTTGTAGGTTCTTCGAACGTTCACGAGATTAGCTGCGAAGTATGAGTTCAATATTGTTTGATTTTAATCGATTAATGTGGTTCAATGGTTTATTGTTGATATTTGAATGAGTTATTTGGTCTTATTCTCGAAATATCCACCAATGGAACTATCATGAAAATTCAAACAATATTCTCTTGTAATGCTCACAAACTTTCTCTTGATAAAGCGTTTTCCAATAAGAGGTGTTATTTTGATATTCAAAGAAAAATGCCATTGTCACTATGAATGATCAGATCTGTATTTCATTATAAGGAAGGAGCTATGCCGTTAATAGTGGAAAATAACATCAGGCAAATGACCACCACGACCAGGCTTGTCCTTTTAATGAAGTTTTCCATAACCAAATCGCAAAGTGGCTGCCCTATGTTCTCGATAGCTTCACGAATTCCATCTTTGAGGGCTTCAATCGACGCTGGGCTATTGGCGTAGTCCTCTTTCAAGTAGCCCCAAAGGAAGAAGTTGCAAGGTGTTAAATCACAAGATCTTGGTGGCCAATTGTCACTCAAGATGAAATTTTATGCATTTCAATGACCCAATCGGCAAAGACACGAAGTTGTTGATGATCGGCCGTCCTGAGTTCTTGTGTTAACTGAACTTCACAAGGCTTAAGATCCAAATCTTTATGCAAAATACGGTGTAATGAACTTTGTGGAATGCCTGATTCCAAAGAACGACGAGGAATGGACAAACCTTGGTTTTCTTCAACACTTTCGGCTTAGCAGCAATATTCTCGGCTGTTCTTGAGCGACGTGCAAGGGTTTTATTCTTCACATTACTAACTTGTCCCAACAGCTCGAATTTTTCCACCAATTTCTTTATTGCGATCTGACATGGTGCTTCACGACGACCCAAAAATGTTCGAGTTTTACGAACCGTCTCTGCCAAATTTTCACCATTCTTATAGTGAATTTTGATAATTTCAATGCGTTCTTGAAGCCTGTATCGTTCCATTTTTATTAATGGTGTAGTTTCTACTTGTCAAATGACATCTATCGAAATAGAGGGCTATTCAAAATAACAGCTCTTATTGGAAAACTCTTCAGTTAAATCTTAAACTATTTGGTAATTGAAATCTGAAGACTGAAAACATGTTAGAACTGCGAATCAGTAAAAATCCTGATTCATAATGTTTCTGCTTTATGGAATTCTAGAACATCAATATTTTTGCTATTTCTAACAAATTCGACGCAGCAAAAAAATAATGAAGACATTTTAGAATTTATTTTTCAGCGCAAACACAGCCATTGTTCCAAAGCACATATTATGAATACATTACTTTTATTCATGTATGGAAATCACAAACAGAGAAACGACGGCAAAGTCATATTTGGCTGTATTAAATGTCAATCCACATGGAATTCAACATCCAGAAAGTTCTCTCATAAATGCGAATTTTTCCTGATGCGGAGAACTAGGCGTCTCTAATTGGATTTTTTTGTGGAAGCTGCGAGGATCCAGAATATTCTGATTACAATAACGTCATAATAAGTAATGTCCGAAGTTGAAATTGATATTGTAGTATAACTTCCTAGAATGTATAAAGTTCCTCTATAAAAGAAAATTTTTGCAGATTGCAGTTTTTATTAGAACATCGAATACAAATGGGTCGAATAAAGCAACACATTATGCCATTGTTAACATTTTCACTGCTGTTGTTATCTACAATTCTCTGAACACACCATTAAATTACATATAATGATCGAGTTAGTCATGAAATTATGTTCCAGAAGTGACTCTGATATGATTTTCAATCCTTTGAAGTCAAATGCGATGTTTCAGTACTACATTTGCTATACCAAAAACACAACGAGTGATGAACATGTTGAATATTATCTTTCACCCTATTTCTATCATTTTCTAATTCACAATATTGGTAAGGTATGACTCGAAACAAGTAAATGTTCAGGACTCTATTTGCTCTGATTTCGGCAATATCATCTGATGTTTCGTAGCGTATTAATTTTCTGACGACAAAAAAATGTTAAAAACTAAAGCAGGTTATGATATTCTTCTGACGATCATGATCGTGGCAGAGATTTGTGGTTCTCATATTTTATTGTTGTTACTCATTTGTTTTAACTTATAGTTAAGATGTTGTATCAAAACAAATAAAATATGGATCCCTGTACACATTATGTCTCCATCAAAGTTATTTTATGTAGCGATCATTTCAGGATGTATAAAATTAAATGGCTGCTCTGTATGGAAAAAGTTGCGGAAAGAATATATGAAACAAAAAAAAAACTTGATTTTGAATGCGGATTTGAAATCAACTTTACTTCGTATTATGATACAATTGTTCTTTTTTATTGGTGAAGTTAACAGTATCTCACCTATACCTTAGGTATAGATATGTTCAGAAATTCTTATTGATTGCCGATGATTATGGAGGATATTTCAATTTGAGATTAAGGAAACAGCAATACATATTTCATAATGATTCGACTCAACATTTTTTAATTTCGCAGTAAAAAAAATTCACTGAATTTGATGGGAATTTAATGTCAAATGAAAATAGTAACAATTTATTCGACTTGATTTCTTGTGTACAGTAACAGGTAATCTACACATAATATTGGGAAAATCTCAAGAAATTTCATTCACTTAGATGTACGAAACAGTAGGTACATCCGCTCGAAGATGTTACATTTTTCAATATTCTTATGATCTCTTTGACATCCACTTCGCCGTAACTTGTCCCCAAGGTTCAACAAACTATTTTTATTAATTCATAACTGATCTACCAAAGCACCCAAACTCAAAGAGACTTCTGAGATATTCCACCAGGGCCTTATAATATCCAAACACAAATATTTCCACAAAATCACTTTGCTCTTCCAATTGAATTCTAACTAATATTTTGAGTACTCGAACTCTTCGGTTTCGAGAAACACCGTATTTCTTAATGGTAAATTATCTGATCAACGAATGAATTCGAAATCCAGTTTAACTGCGTTAATCGCAACTAGATAACTTCTGTTTACTCATTCCAAAGTTTGAAATTCTGAGTACTTGAATCTTCCATGTCATCAATTCATGTTCCGCTAATGTTTGTTCGAGTTTACTCAGAATCCCATTCGTTAGTATAAATAAGTTACCCAATGTAATTTCAACTATCAGCAGTCTACCTTGGGAAAATCTGTCTTGATTGCCTCGTCAAAAATTTCGAAACTAAAATTCAAGAGCGGGAGTATGTAATATTATTTTCATCAAATTATCGACGAAAGGCACAATAACTGGCTTTAATCACAGCGAACAATGAGGTTCTTTGTGTAACATTCTCTCCAAAGCTGAATATCCTAGGAGGTGTTGCTCTTACGTCTTTTGACCTACGTTCACGTCATGCCATCCAGTAGAGTGAGTATGTATTGCGTCAAAACATCAAACTGGAGTAAAATGTGATTGGTAGTGTCTGTCACCGATCCAGATCCAGAGATCCTCACCTATTTTGTGTAGGTGATATCTCACGATATAATGGCCAGCGAGATACCCAGCTAGCAGGCTTAACTATGGTTTTGTTGTAGTCTAATGAGCCCAGTTTTTAGGCTGCATCTACTTCTGCAGTATTCAGTGGTAATTTACAGGTGTTTGTAAACAAATGCAAGGGACTTTGGGATTGGGAGATGATTCCTCGATGAAAATAACAGGGGTAGTTCATATAATTTTTTTTCGAAATCAACCCACCCTTCCAAGATACAGCCTTTGGAAAGCGATGACGAGTTGACATGACAGTTTTAAATTTTTCAACGGCTTCTTAAAAACACTGAGTCATAAAACTGAACATAATATGAAGCAGTAAGTAGATGATGGTACTCACACAATTTTTTTAGATCTCATAACTTTATTATTAGGGGTTGCAAATAACAACTCTCTATGATTTTCGTTCAAATTTTGTTTACGTGGGATAGATATTCGAAAAATAAAATTCTCTTATGGTTTCCCATGCAAGTCTGTAGAAGAAAGAGTCTCCTACGAAATTTTGATACCGTCGATACTTTTCTCGGAAATATAAAAAACTTACAATCAGTTATGATTACTGTTCTTTGCATTTCATCGTATAAGCGTTCCATAGAATGAATATTCCAAGATATTGTATGTCTATGACAAGAAATAAAAGCGAATGTACATATATGCCAAATGCAAATTCGAATAAACTATCATTCAGGAGTATATAATTGAGTTATTTTTTCATTACTGCAAAGTATTTATTAAATAAATCGAACTCTTCTGAAACTAAAAATTGTAGGATGAATCATAGAAAATCTTTTTTCTTCTGTCAAATCCAATTTTTTCAAAAAAATTGATTGAGAAACTATAATAGAATTTTATTTTCCGAAAATCTATTGCACGAATAAAATTTTTGAAAGAAAATCATGAGGGTTTGTTATTGTCATCCCCTAATAATAAAGTGGTGAAATCAAGAAAAATGTAGATAGTAACATTTACTTAATGAATCATATTCATTATGACTCAGTGTTTTTTAGGACTCCTAAAAAAATTTAAAAACTGTCAACTCATCATCGCCTTCCAAAAGCTGTATCTTGAAAGGGAGGTCGATCTCGAAAAAAAATTATATAGACTACCCTTGCTTATTTTCATCGAGGAATCATCATCATGGAGCGTTGTTATGGGTTAGTATTGTTACCATGCCCGTGTGTACTTACCCCAATATTTCCTAGGTTTTTACTAATATGACCCATAGAGATAGAATAGTATAGAGTTGCTATCAATAAAATGAAAGTGGTATCAGATCCGCCATATTACTGCGATACGTCGAATTTTGACAATCATTGAATTTTTTCTAAAAATAATGATTTTTGTACATTTTTCAAGTTAAATTGAGATTTCTTGTGCTTAATAAACAATAATGAAATGGTATCGTGTGCTGTATGGCTTTCTACAAGCAGAAAAGGGACAGATAAGAAAATTAGAGGAAAAACATATCACAGGTAGGGATGAGTACTGAACAGATCCGCATTCGAAATTTTTGCTAGTATGTCTTGGTAATCTGATATCTTTTATATGTGCATATTATCGCCTGAAGAAAAATGTTTATTTGATATTCAATTGACCTTATTTGAACAGGATTCCTAAGGACCCACACGTCGTATTTTTTGGGTGAAATTCGTAAACAGAAAAACTGGCAACTTAATTCAACCCTGAACTTTCAGCCATATTGGTAATATATAAGCCCCGCCCAGTGGTTCCATTTTTTCTTACACAATTGTATGTTATAGCGTCTCTTCTCTATTCTATCTCTATGAATATGACCGTATGCCCGTGAACACAATCTCTCCAAATGATAAAATTGGGACTTCGAAATTTCGACTGAATGTTAAGTTCCTTAACAGACCAAGTTTGTTCAGTATATTCGAAGTTATTGACAAGTCTTCTATCATTTTTTCGATATTTTCAAAACCATATATCTGATCATTTCGAAATATATTATGAGGGAATATCACAACGCGTGAATTTTTATAGAATGTCGTGAGGATCGTGTCATTAGAAAATTCTTCGAATTTCTGGTTGCTTTTACTCTTGAACGGAAAAACTTATATCCTTGAAACTTTCACGATAAATTCAAAACATCTAGGTACATATTCATATGCATTAATGAAAAGACAAAATCTCAGAATATTATATGAGATTTGAGATCGATACCAAACATATAAATGCAAAATCTCAGCGCAATCGGAATTATATTCTGGAAAGTATTCACAAAATCAAATATCTAACAAATAAATAATAATCACTAAAATTGAATTCTATGGTTCTGATGATGCGATCCTCTTGAAATTTTGCATTGCCGTTCAGTATGTCAGTTTTGATTCACAAAATGAATTTTTGAATCGGTTATCCTTTCATAAAAATATAGAGATTCTTCTTTTCAATATGCCAATAGAATTTCTATGATTCTGTTGACACTGTAACCTCAAAGTTTTCCATGAAAATTCAGTATAAAAATCTTCATTCACAAAAAAATTCAACTTGAATCGGGTATTCTATTATGGAAATATAAAGTTTCTTCCTTTCAATATTCCAATTGGATTTTTTATGGTTTTGTTTACACTATGGCCAACAAATTTTGAATAGGCTTATTACCGGGTATTTTGCATACGGCCGTAACATTTCATTTCGATAGGAAATTGGGGAACAAACATTTTGGATGGCCATATTTAATGAAACACCCTGTACGATTTGGTTGGTGAACGAACTTATCGGAGCCATTCGGAAAACGAACTAACCCTGAAAATTCAAAGACTCTAGGGCAATCCCTTCGAGAGTTATTGTACAAAACGAGCACTCGTTTGAGTAAAACGAGCGCACAATAACGATATTACTCTATTTCCTGGGACGGGGTCCTTAACGTTTAGGTCAAACTGAATCTAGGTAAAGAATCCATAAATATTTTCACCTTCATTTCCCTATTACAACTTATTGTTCTGGTCTGACAACCGAAAATTGCACCTAATGAAACCACAAATTGTTGATTGGAAACTATAGAAATTTCTCGATAATATATTAGAATCTGAACGATTCAAGTTCAAACCTTCCATGCAAAATTTCAAGGGTATCGCATCATCAGAACCATAGAATTTAATTTCTGTTATTATTTATTTTTTACATATTTCATGTATTGGATAGTCTTCAGAATATAATTCCGATTTTGCTGATTTTCCGCATTTATATATTTGGTATCAATCTCAAATAACATATAATATTTTGATGTAGTAGTTGTATTGCTCCACCAAAGTACGAGCGCTCAAATGCACCTGCTTAGGGCTTTTCTCAAATTTTGCTATTACAACTCATTGTTCTGGCCTGACAACCGAAAATTGCACCTGATTAAACCACAGGTTGTTGATTGGAAACTATAGAAATTTCTCGATAATATATTTGCCTATAGTAATTGAATGGAAATCTGAACAATTCCAAGTTCTAGAATCCAGTTATCAAAGCCCTGACAATAGCCTTCCAATACCGAGACTATTTACCTGCGGCTACCACGGAAAGAGAACCAATCAAAGCCGTGTCCCAGAATTGCTCCGTCTAGGAAACCTCACATTATTACGTTCCAGTAATGGCAGACTGTTGCCGAACTATCCGGAATTCGCGAAGCTACTTAGGTAGAACAAACAAACACGGAATCGAGTGATGAGTTCGTCAGCGGGTCACAGCCCAGCCATTATTTATTCAGTGGGGTATTTCCATTCAGGAGGTTCCCATTGTGTTCGAGTATTTCGCTCAACGGACGGATAGGCTCATGGATGTTGAGGAAATGAGTATCGTATTTCGGAAATTCGAAAATTATCCAAGTACAATGAAATTTCGTGGCCAAAGTGTGAAAAGAACCATAGAAAATTCGATTGAAATATTGAAAAAAAGAAACTTCATATTCCATAAAAGATAATCCGATTCGGGTGAAATGTTTTTTCATAATATAAATACCTAGATATTCTGAATGTTTATCAAAAATTTCATGGCCATACTTTCAACAAAACCAAAGGAAACTCAATAGAATATTGAAAGGAAAAATTTTTATATTACCATAAGAGTAATTATGTCCGATCGAGCAAAATTTTTTTGTGAATGAAGATTGATATCTGAATCTGCATACAAAACTTTGTGTCATAGTGTACCAGCACCAAAGAAAATTTAATTAGAATACGGAAAGAAAAAATCTTCATATTTCTTTAACAGAATATCCGATTCGAGTGAACTTCATTTTGAATGGAAAATACTATAATGAATGTTCATGGAAAATTTCGAGGGGATCGCATCATCAGAACCATAGAATTTAATCTCAATCAATTAATCTCAAATACCATATGAAATTTTGTGGTTAGAGTCTTATTGCTCCACCAAAGAACGATAGCTCAATGCTCCTGCTCAGGGCTTTTCTTAATTTTCCTATTACAACTCATTGTTCGGTCTGACAACCGAAAATTACAATTACACCTGATTAAACCACAGGTGTTAATTGGAAACTATAGAAATTTCTCTAAATATATTAGCCTAAGTAGTAATTGAATGGGAATCTGAACATTCCAAGTTCTAGAAGCCCTGACAATAGCCTTCCAATACCGAAACTATTCCTGCTGCTTACCACGGAAAGAGAACAAATCGAAACCGTGTCCCAGAATTGCTCTGTCTAGGAAACCTCACATCATTACGTTCCAGTAATGGCAGACTGTTGCCGAACTACCGGAATTCGCGAAGCTACTTAGGTAGAACAAACACAAACAGAATTGAGTGATGAGTTCGTCAGCGGGTCACAGCCCAGCCATTATTTATATTCAGTGGGGTATTTCCATTCCAGGAGGTTCCCATTGTGTCCCGAGTATTTCGGTATTTTGCTCATGGACGGATATTCTTATGGGATATTGAGGAACTGAGTATCGTATTTTGGGATCGAACATTCATTTAAGTAGAATAAAAATTTTGTAGTCATAGTGTGAAAAGAACCATAGAAAATTCGATTTAATATTGAAAAGAAGAAACATCATATTTCCATGAAAGGAAATCCGATTCGGGTGAATACTTTTTTTGTGAAAAGAAATCGATATTCTGAATGTTCGTCCGAAATTTCGTGGCCATAGCTTCAAGAGAACCATAGAAAACTCAATCGGAATATTGAAAAGAAAAATCATCATATTTCCATTACAGGATATCCAATTCAAATGAAATTTTTTCTTTGAATACAGATTGATATACTCGAACTGCATGCAAAACTTTGTGGCCATAGTGTTAACAGCACCATAGAAAATTCAATTAGAATATTGAAAGAAAAAGTCTCCATATTTCCATAACAGAATATCCGATTCGAGTGAAATTCATTTTTAGAATGAAAACTACCATACTGAATGTTCATGCAAAATTTCAAGGGATCGCATTATCAGAACCTAAAATTAATTTTTGTTATTATTTATTTTTTACATATTTCATTTTTTCAATAATTTTCAGAATATATAATCCGATTGTGCTGATATTCTGCGTTTATATATTTGCTTTCAATCTCAAATCTCATACAAAGTTATGAGGCAATAGTCTTATTGCTCCATCAAAGAACGAGCGCTCAAAAGCTCCTGCTCAGGGCTTTTATTAAATTTTCCTATTAGAACTCATTGTTCTGGTCTGACAAACGAAAATTGCCACCTGACGAAACCACAGGTTGTTGATTGGAAACTATAGAAATTTCTCGATAATATATTTGCCTAAGTAGTAATTGAATGGGAATCTGAACAATTCCAAGTTCTCGAATCCAGTTATCAAAGCCCTGACAATAGCCTTCCAAACCGAGACTATTTACCTGCTGCTACAAGGAAAAGAGAACAAATCGAAGCCGTGTCCCAGAATGCTCTGTCTAGGAAACCTCACATTATACGTTCCAGTAATGGCAGACTGTTGCCGAACTATCCGGAATTCGCGAAGCTACTTAGGTAGAACAAACAAACACGGAATCGAGTGATGAGTTCGTCAGCGGGTCACAGCCCAGCCATTATTTATTCAGGGGGTATTTCCATTCCAGGAGGTCCCATGTGTGTCCGAGTATTTCGGGTATTTCGCTCAATGGACGGATATGCTCATGGGATGTTGAGGAACTGCGTATCGTATTTTGGGATCGAACATTTATTTAAGTAGACTGAAAATGGATTGCGGATAAGCCGAATGCACTTTTGTATGCAGATGGGATTCTATTGGTGCCATCTCCTGTGGAACGTATAGTGAAGATTCTGTGAATGTTTTTAAGCACTTCGGTGGTTTCATTGCTCTGAAATGTCCTTATTTCGTATACTCTCTACTGATTTTATTTGAAGTGATTCTTCTTTGCCTTACTGTGGAGACGTTGTTTCTACAATTTTTCAAAACAGCTGAATTGTATTCCGTATTAGAGCTACTAAATATTTGGTTGGATTGAAATGAATTGACTCAGTGAAAAATTTAAGAATGTCTTCATCAGGTGCTTTTGAGCGCTCGTTCATTGGTGGTGCAATGAAGCTATTACCTCAAAATTTGGTATAAGACTTGAAATTGATACTAAAAATATAATTGCAAAAACTCAGTCCGATCGAAATAATATTCTGGGAATTATTCAGGAACTGATTCATGTAAAAACTTGACAATTAAAAAATTCCATGGTTGTGATGATGCGATCCTCCCGAAATTTTGCATTATTATTCAGTATTATTAATCTCCATATACAAAATGAATTTCACTCGAATCGGATATCTTGTTATGGGAATAATTCTTCCTTTTCATATTATTCCAATTGAATTTTTTATATGATTTAGATAATACCTAAAACGAGCGCTCAAAAAGGCCGACGTCAAGTTGGAAGCTTTCGCGTGTTTGTAGCTACCCTTTTTTACATGGGGTAAGTTTTTTCATAATGCCAATAAAAGTTCTCGTTGATTTGTTAACAGTTTCGTTATTTCAATCTGAACTATCATTGCAACTACAGAATATCCTTGATTTGGATTTCTGAATATTCGGGAATCAAGGCCAACAAATTCGCAAGGAAGGGATCATCAACTCATCTTACCGAAACACTCAAAAACCCTTCTGTGGTATAGGAAAAATACGAAGAGAATTCACTAAATGGAGGGAGCAGACAGAAAAATACTCTGACAAAGCATTTCGAGCCTAGGACACTTCAAAAAATGATGTCGCGGAACTCAATAAAAATAAGCTGTGTCTCCTCACAGTGTTTCGCACGGGTCAGTACCATCTCAGAAGATATCTTAGGAGACTGACTGTAACCGTGAACGATGAATGCAAATTCAGTGGAAAGGAAAGAAACAGAATAGAAGGAATGCCTAGTTATGAAAAATATCAGGGTTGAAGACATCGCCATCTTGAAATAATTCCAGATTCTGAGGATCTAAGGCTCTGAAACTGGAGGAAGAGCTCTAGGGACGAGAGTTGTAGATAATTTAAGACATAGGTGGAACGATAGACGATTAGCGCAGTGCACAGACTTTTATCGGATCAAGAAATCCGAATCATTGCAACTAACATTCTATAAGGAAGGAGATGCTGTTGATGACAAAAGCTGATCGTGATCGTGTGAAACTTCTTCCAAGTTTAACGCAGCGCAACAGCTTCATAACACTACCACTATTTCTCCTTATATGATCATTGAAAGAAACAATTCAATATATAGAATGAGTCAATAAAAGTAGGTGAGAATCTCGTAAATCTAAATCTTTTAAGTTTTCTGCAAAGAATCATGATTCACACCTACCGTCATTGTAGAGTCAGCTTTATAACGTGCACTAGACCAAGCAAAATTCTAGATATCTAAGATCAACCTGAACTTCATCTTGCTGGGTTCATTCATGATATAAATTTAGTTTGCTTTTGTAAATATTCCGTTTCTGAATGCTGCTATATATTCCAAGAAATTGTATGAAGGTTTGCATTCGATAAATTAGATAATTTTGAAATTTCAGTTTTATTTAGTTAATGTATTGTCTGAGGATGTTGAATACCTTACTGCTTATCTGAACTAAAAATTCGTTTCGATTTGTGGAGAACACAGTATAACTGAATTTATGAAAAGCTTTTCATGGTCATTGAATTTTGGTTTTACATTCCTTTGTCGCCATGGTGAAGAAAAATTCATTAGGACACTTCTAATTGGCACCTTTTCAATGGAATTTGCTTTTTGATTCCGATGAGGATTTTGATTGGAGGAAGGAAATTTTTTCTCGAAGTACAAAGAATAATGATCATAAAGCCAATGCGAGCCTGTTTTACTGGGAATATAATTAGAAATCTGCCAAAATTTGATATTCAGTTGTCAATATTACATGACGTAAATGTCGCTGACAACAATCTAATGAATGCTAATTGCAAACAGAAAATATTCAATGTTTAATTTCCGTTTTTTCGGTCCTAACAAGCAATCAAAAGCTTCTGACTTCACGGTTATTTTATTCGCTTCACAATTATGAATTATTTTATGTGAAATATCAAATAGCTAAACTAGGTATTCTAATAATAGATATTTCAATTAACAGCAAAATATCCGCTAGCAAAATGATAATCATCTTTTAATCATATCGTATTTAGCACATGTATCCATTGAATTGTAAATAGGAACAAGGTTGTATAATACTATTCACTGTGCTATGATGAACCCTATGGTACAGTCAAATAGGGTTTTTAGCAGGAAAGTTTTGGGTTAGTTTTGATTTTTTCGGTTTTTTATGTTTTTGGGGTGCTGAATCCGAATCTGAGTTTGCTAACAAAATTCGTGAGGAAACATTGAAAAAACTACAAAAAAGAGAAAAAATCTCATTCTTTGGCAGTTTTCTGCTTATAACTCGGAAGCTATCAAATTTTCGTGAAAAACTTTCCATACAAAATGAAAGTACATGAAATTTCCTACAATTGTATTACCACAGCTTGTCCTGCGAAACCCGTTCTGGCTCAAATTATAGTTGAAAATGAGGTATTTTTATGACTCAATAAATGAAATAAATTAAATTCCGTGGTTCCGATAATGCGAACGTCTTTGAAATACTGCATGAACATTCAGTATATCAGTCTCGATTCACAAAAAAATTTAACTCGAATCGGATATCTTGTTATGGAAATATAAAGATTCTCTTTTTAATATTCCAATTCAATTTTCTGTGGTTCTGTTCACACTATATGGCACCAAATTTTGCATGAAGCTTCTTATGAGCATCTTGCATATGGCCGCAAAATTTCATTTCGATGGGTTTCTTTTTGTCTGAGATATTGTGGAACAAAACTTTGAATGGCCATATTCTATGTTTCATAAAACATGGCCATTCAAAATTTCTGTTCCTCAATATCCAAATAAAACTAAACCATCGAAATGAATGGTGCGGCCAATGCAACATGCTCATAATAAGCCTTATGCAAATTGTGTGACGATAGTGAAGAGAACCATAGAAAATTGAATTGGAATATTGAAAAGAAGAATCTTTATATTTCCATAACAAGATATCCTATTCGAGTTAAATTTTTTTGTGAATCGAGACTGATATACTGAATGTTCATGCAGTATTTCAAGACGTTCGCATTATCGGAACCACGGAATTTAATTTATATTCATTTATTGAGTCATAGAAAATACCTCATTTCAACTATAATTTGAGCCAGAACGGGTTGTCGCAGAACAAGCTGTGGTGATACAATTTGTAGGAAATTTCACCTACTTCATTTTGTATAGAAAGGTTTTTCGCGAAAGTTGATAGTTTCCGAGTTATAAGCATAAAAACTGCCAAAGAATGAGACTTTTTCTCTTTTTTTGTATTTTTTTCAATGTTCCCTCACGAAATTTTGTTAGCCAACCTCAGATTCGGATTCAGCACCCCAAAAAACATAAAAATCGAAAAAATCAAAACTACCCCAGAACTTTCCTACTAGGGGTTCTTTTGAGCACAATTGACTGGACTACTATGCTTCTTCGAATATATAGAGGATTAACCAATGGCGAGTAAAAACACAATTATATGGAAATCTGTAGTTCACAGGGAAATAATAACAGAACTAATGCAGATAAATCCGCATCATTATACTCTGTGCACATAAAAGTATCGAGGGATCGAACTTCAATATAGCTCTTACACCAACAGCCACTTTTTAATATCTTATTTCTTAATTTCCAGGAGAAGGTATGTACTATGTACCGGGTTTTTCACTATAATTTGACCCCCCCCTTTACCTTTGTTACTGAAGGAGATACAAAAAATGTTTCACATAAAAGTTTCACGAAATCAACTGAAATTTTTGATATGAGTCCAGAAACTGAAATTTATACAGGGTGACCAATGTATTGATGGCAACTTCATTTTTCAAATGGAACACCCTGTATATTTTTCCATATTTGGTTAGCTCTTTTTCCCTGATGTCGAATATGTAACATTTTTGGTCTATCTTTCTTATTCTGAACACCATAGAGTATCAAATTTCAATAACCATCTGGCATGGCGTTTGGAAGTTCGTGAATATTTAAGTGGCCAATTTGACCTCTGGATTGGTAATGGCGCACCCATTATATGGCCACCAAATAGTCCCGATTTAACACCGTTGGACACGTTTTTATAGCCGTTTCTGAAGGAAAAAAATTACGTCAGCAATAATGACAATCAATGAAAGCGGAGAATAATATTAATGATATAAAATAAACCAATATTAAACCATAATTCGGAACTAATCCAGTCAACGCACAAAGAATAATGCTAATATTGTAATGATTAGAAACAAATTTTGAAGCTTTCATTCTGAATTGAATCAGAGCCATAAAAATGCTATCAAAAATAGTCTAAACAACTTGAGACAACTAATGAACTATGTGTATTGAATGAAGGTGGTCATTTTGAGCAATTTCTTTAGTTGATGCTATTCTTACCATACTACCATATATTTCATCATTTCATTGGTAAGTAATTGTTAAGTATTCATTCTAAAATAAAACTCTTGAGTAGATTGTTTGGATATAAGGAATTTCACGGGTATTTCACATATTTTTCAAAATTTAAAACTCTGAAAATTGAAGAGACACATCCACATACGCATTTATATTCGAGATCAGGAGGAAATAGTCTACCAAAAAAGGAAACATATACGGTCCCATTTGAAAAAATATAGTTGCATTAAATGTTGTTCACCCTGTATATCTTCCCATTGACGTTGTTATAACTACAGAAATGAGCATTTTCAGTAAACGCACTCTGCCACTTGTAAAATGATTACAGATTTTGGCAGGTGGTTCTTAAAATTTGAAACTCTGTGGTTCTCAGAATGAAAGAGATAGACCAACATATGTTACATATTCGAAATCAGAGGAAAAAGAACTAAACATGGAAAAATATACAGGGTGTTCCATTTGAAAAAACGAAGTTGCCATCAATATATTGACCACCTGTATATATTTCAGTTCTGGACTCATATCAAAACCTCAGTTGATTTCGTGAAACTTTTATGAAACATTTTTTTGTATCTTCTTTAGTAACAAAGTTAAAGGGGGGGGGGTCAAATTATAGTGAAAAACCCGGTACATACAATTGAAATATGAACATTTCGAATTTGAAGCCCAAAGGTCTTCACAATGTAGTTCCTACTTAAGTTATTTCCTCTCAATTCATCGGCAGTACGGAAAAGAAATGAATCCTTTTTTTGAGCTGCTCTAAATGTCCACCTGATAACTGTAACCCCTCTGTAAACTATCAAACTATCAAACTATGTCCACCTGATTCGCTAACGCACTTAAGGCACTTTTTACGAACATTCTTTGTCTTTCAACTCCCCAAATATAAAAATCCATCTCGTTAGGTGAGGTTACCTAGCTTTTAATGGTAAGGACTCTGAGGAACAATATAATTATAACCAAAATTACCCTAAAAAAAATTGTTGATAATAAAAGCATAGTTAGTCGGTGCTCGATCTAAGTAATTCATTTGAAGGAAACTGACGATCAACTACCTACCATTTCTAACCATTTTCGAATTTCATGGCAAATATGAGGGAAAAACGTGAATACAAGACCGAAACGTTTATCTTCTCATTGAAAATTTAACAGCAGTGATGAACATTGTTTCCTCAATTATAGTATCCTCTAAAGCTTAGGTACTCTTTTTGAACAGAAGAATTGGATACCAGAATATTTCGAGCATTGCTAAAGGAAGATATCAAATAATACCCTTTGTTTTTGGCATTCTCCTTTCAAGTTTTATCGAAATGTGAGAAAAAATATCGGATGTCCCATCCAAATTAAAAAAAATATGAAAATCTGGTGAAATGTAGATTTGCGAAAAAAATTTATGAAATCATTGGATTCAACGTTAGAATAATTTCACGGAAATAAAAATTTTCTTCAGAAGAAAAGTAGTAGCACTATTTCGAAAATACACATTTTCGGAAATTCTTGGTAAGTGAGAAATGGTCATAGATATTCTGAAATAGCTTTTAATAAGTAATAAGTAATAATAAGTAATTTATTTTTCTAAACTCCGATATAAGGTTTTGCCTATCTTCGTCAGAAAAAAAATTCTCATTCAAAATTGTCGAATTGTGGCTTCTGCAACTTTGAAGCCCAACTGACTTCAATAAAGATCCACTCTAAAACATTTTCTTTCAAATCATCAATGAGTCAAACAACGATTTTATAATTGCCCCACAAACTCAGATACAACTTGAAAGGAAATCCAGCAAAGACAATTTGAAAGTTTACTCATAGACAATGACAGCTTAATGGAAAAATTCAGACAAGCTTGCCATATTCATAGTGTACCAAACCTCTTTATAAATTCTAATTCCGTGTTTGCAGTCATGTTTGATAATGGTCTGAATATGTACGTAGTATACAACATACGTTTCCTGTTTGAATATGACCGCAAAGCGCGAAATCACGTTTGAAGTAGTTGTACGACATACTCTAGCGTTTCTTTGGCACCTTCTTATGCATATACACGTTTATAATCGTACACTTAAGGAACCAGGTTCTACAGAGCTTCTACAGTGTGGTACAATTAGAGCTGCAAAGAGAACTGTGAGAAAATAATCATTCAGTTTCAATATTGAAAGCAGCCGGCACTAGGTTTTCAAATGATTTTCTGCAATTAAATGTTTTTTCTGATGTGAAAATTTATTGGAATTATGATCAAGAGTTTTTTACAGTCATATCCACTCCATTCAAAAATTGAAATGCGCCTAGTCAATCATGATAGAATCATCTTAGATACCTAAGATTATGCCAGGTTTCGATAATTCAAAACAAGGTAACCATTTACATAGTGTGCCTACGTAACCTCCTCAGAAATTCTAATTTCGTGTTAACAGTCATGTTTGATAATGGTCTGAATGTATACGAAGTAAACCAGATACGTTTTCTATTTCAGTATGACCGCAAAGCAGGAAATCACGTTTGAAGTAGTTGAACGACATACCTACTCTAGCGTTTTTTTACACTTCTTATGCATTATGCATGTTTGTGATCGTACACTCAAGGCACCAGGTCCTACAGAACTTCCTCGGCGAATGGTACAATTAGATCTGAAAAGCATCATGAAAGAGAACTGGGAGAAAATAATTATTCAGTTCCAATATTGAAAGCAGCTGACGCTAGTTTTTATAATCATTTTCTGCTTTTCACTTATGTGAAAAATCAGATTTACGATAAAGTATTTTTTGACTCTACAAATTGAAATTCACTTGGTTACTCATGATTCAATCCTCTCAGGTTAGGTTAGTTTAAGATAAAGAAAAAATGACAAACAAAAATTCTTTGCCTTTAAGGAGGCTAACCTAAAAATTGGGTGTTTCCATCACTCGGAGAAACTTGCATGAAGGCCCTGAAGTAGGACCACTGCTAACATCTCAAAGAGTGAAGAGGAAGTAGTCGATGCTTTCAGCATGCGATCTGTGATGATTGAACTTCTCATTTTGACACTACTCACTACTAGATGTCACCATCTGTAGGATAATACTCGATAGAGTCTTACAAGTGGTCTTAAATATAGAAGTTTTTCAATAGGATGTTGTCTCTGAGGGATATGGAACACTGACGAGGCCTAATAAGGCCGAAACGGTCTGTCTCTTCCCTCATTGACAACATCTTGAATAAATCATCCCAGTCCTCATGAAGAAGGTTCTGTGAGCCTATAAATTGAAGATGTATTCATTTCGATGATTACTATTTTCAATTTATCTATGTTTCAAAAATTTGTTAGGTTAGCCTCCTTAAAGGCAAAGAATTTTTTGTTTGTCATTTTTTCTTTATCTTAAAATAACTTGGCTTCACAGCCGCCAAAAATTGGGTGTTTCCATCACTCGGAAAAACGCATGAAGGCCCTGATGTAGGACCACTGCTAACATTTCAAAGAGTGAAGAGGAAGTAATCAGTGCTTTCAGCATGCGATCTGTGATGATTGAACTTCTCATTTTGACACTACTCACTACTAGATGTCACCATCTGTAGGATAATACTCGATAGAGTCTTACAAGTGGTCTTAAATGTAGAAGTTTTTCAATAGGATGTTGTCTCTGAGGGATATGGGACACTGACGAGGCCTCATAAGGCCGAAACCGGTCTGTCTCTTCCCTCATTGACAACATCTTGAATAAATCATCCCAGTCCTCATGAAGAAGGTTCTGTGAGCCTATAAATTGATTGTATTCATTTCGATGATTACTTTTTTCAATTTATCTATGTTTCAAAAATAGGTTAGTTTAGGTTCTGATTATTCAAAACAAGCTTGCCATTTACATCATGTAGTACTTAACCTCTTCAGAAATATTTATTCCTTGTTCACAGTCACGTCTGATAATGGTCTGAATGTGTTCGTAGTAAAGAACATACGTTTTCTATTTAACTATAACCGCAAAGTGCGAAATCACGTTTGAAGTAATCGTACGTACGATTACTTCAAACTCAAGTATTTTTTCGGCACCATTTTATGCATATACACGTTTTTAATCGTCCGCATCTAGGAAGTAGGTCCTAAGTAGGTCCTTCATCACTTTCTTCGCGAATTGTACAATAACAACTGAAAAGCACCTCGAAAAAAATCTGGAAGAAAGTTATTATCCAGTTTCAACATGGAAAACAGCTGGCACTAGTTATTCAAAGCATTTCTGCAATGAAATGATTTTTCTGATATGAAAAGTTATCAAATTTTTGTTTTCAAATGGCTCTGATCACCAAAGTGAAATGCACGTCTTTAATCATCCTCTTTGGTTAGGTTAGGTGCTGATGATTCAAAAGAAGCTTGCCATTTACATTGTATACCCACTTTACCTCATCTCAAGAAAATCTAAGTCCCTGTTAAGAATCATGTTTGATAGTGTTCTGAATATATACGCAGTAAAAAACACACGTCTATCTCAATATCATCGCAAAGCGCGAAATCACGTTTGAAGTAGTTGTACGACATACTCTAGCGTTTCTTCGTCACCTTCTCATGCATACACATGTTTATTAACGTCCACTCTAGGCACCAAGCCCTACTTTCTTAGCAAATGGTAGGTACAATTAGAGCTGAAAAGCGCCTTGAAAAACAAGGAAGAAATAATTATTCAGTTTCAATATTGAAAGCAGTCGGCACTTGTTTTTCAAATCATTTTCTGCAATTAAATGTTTCTACTGATGGGCAAAATCAATAAAATTAGGATCAAGAGTTTTTTCACAATTAAATACAAATGACATGTTAGTCATGGTTTAATCCTTCTAGGTAAGGTTCTGATGATTCAAACAAGCTTGCCGTTTATATTGTGTAAATACTTAACCTCTTTAGAAATTTTCAATCCATGTTAACAGTCATGTTTGATGTTGATGTTCGGAATGTATTCGTACTAAAAAAACATAAGTACTCTATTTATTTCAATATGACACAATATGACCGCAGAGCAGAAAATCACGTTTGAGTACCTAGTTGTACGACATACTCTGGTGTTCCTTCGGCACTTTCTCACGCATATACACGTTTATTAACGTCCATTTCAGGCACCAACCAGGTTCTACAGGACTTTCTTCGCAAATGGTACAATTAGGGCTGGAAAGCGCTTTGAAGGAGAATTGTGACAAAAAATTATTCAGTTTCAATATGGAAATCAGCCGGCAATTTATTGTTTTTAAATCATTTTCTGCAATTAAATCCGATCACAAATGAAAATTTACCTAATATTATTGAGAGCTTGAAGACCAAGTGTGTTGTCCGAATAATTTCCCCCCAGCTCATCAATGAGTCAACGTGGATTTTTTGATTACCCCACAAACTCAGAGTCAAATTGGAGAGTAAAGCCAGCAAAGACAATTCGAGGATTTTCACAATTAAATACAAATGACATGTTAGTCATGGTTTAATCCTTCTAGGTTAGGTTCTGATGATTCAAACAAGCTTGCCGTTTATATTGTGTAAATACTTAACCTCTTCAGAAATTTTAATTTCATCCATGTTAACAGTCATGTTTGATGATGTTCGGAATGTATTCGTAGTAAAAAACATAAGTACTCTTTTTATTTCAATATGACACAATATGACCGCAGAGCAGAAAATCACGTTTGAGTACCTAGTTGTACGACATACTCTGGTGTTCCTTCGGCACTTTCTTACGCATATATGAATTCATACGACGACATACACAATAATGGATGCCTGCTGGGGGACTGGATGAGATCTTTACCAATCCGAAAGGTAGGCTCTGAAATTTGCAGATTTATTTTTTTCTCCTGCTCCTCTTTTCCGAATTATGATTATGTAATACTCATAAATTATACTCTATTTTTTTTTGGTAATGAGATTCATATTTTATAATCAGCTCACTCTACGAGTATGTTTGTGTTGTGAATTGTATATTATATATATTTATTTTATATAATAACTTATAATAATAGAATGCGTTCATGATTTTTAACCTTGATATAAATGTTTATTTTTTTATAAATTTGCATTAAATATTGATTAAAAACTTAAAAATGAGATGGAATATTTTAATTGGCCATCCCAAACATTTTCACTCCTTTTATACATGCAGTGCATTTATTTATTTATTGAAGTGAGCCTGAAATTAATATGTATAATGTTCCAAATTCGAAGCTCACTAGAAACATCTAGATAACTATAAGACTCTGAGGAAAAACCTTCAAGCATCGCCGATCTCCAGATCTCCTTGTTGAATAATAAGATATCTAGTTACACGACATTATTTCTGAGAAATGACTATTCATAATATTTCGCTGCAACCATAATAAACATATATACCACTGTTTGGACTGTATTAATCGTAAAAATCGTAAAATAGAAAATCGTTTATTGTTATGGCTTGACTTGTTACAATATATGGTGTCTGAATATTAATGACGCTAAAAAATGACGCCTTCTAATTAGTTGCAAGAAATCTTCTCGTCACGCATGCTCTTCTTAGGGTGCTGCAGTGTAGTCGGACTGGGCTAGGGGTTGAGTTTTCTTCCATGCGGGGTTGCCGATGTGAGAAAGAAGTCGTGAATGGCGTAAACATACTCCCCACCTTGAAAGAATGTTCTTTCAAGCCAATAGCGGAAGTGGACAGATCTTCTGGAATCCTCGCTTTATTACACCATTTGTTGTTTTAATCGAAGCGACTCTGGCTATTCCATCTGGGCCCTTGTGTATCTGGACTACTCTTCCTAAAGACCAATTGGTTGGTTGTGTGTGTGCTCCCCTTTCACCAATACTAAGGAGCCATCGACTAGGGCACCTTTGCTCGATCCATTCCATGGGTGGCGTCGTTGTAGCTCTGTTATGTAGTCAGATTTCCAACGATTCCAAAAGTGTTGACTAATCTGCTGTAGAAGTTGGAACCTCGTCAACCTGTTCATTTGGACGTCACTAACATCTTGATCTGGAGCTGCTGTGAGAGGTTTTCCGATGATGAAGTGAGCCGGGGTTAGAGGTGTGAAATCGTTCGGATCTGAGCTGAGGGGACAGAGAGGACGCGAATTCAAAATTGCCTCTATTTGAGAGAGAATTGTAGCGAACTCTTCGAATAGCAAGATATTGTTTGCTACTACTCTTTTTAAGTGATGCTTCACACTCTTGACTGCTGCCTCCCATAGACCGCCGAAGTGGGGGGAGTAGGGTGGAATAAACGACCATTCTATAGACTTAGAAGTTGAAGCATCAAATATTGTTCTCGCGTTATCTTTGAGGAAAGTAGTTAGTTCGCGTTGTGCCCCTACAAAATTAGTGCCGTTGTCAGATAGAATTTTGTGGGGTTTACCTCTTCTAGACACGAACCGATATAACGCTTGGATGAAGGCTTCTGAGGAGAGGCTGGAAATTAATTCTAGATGTATTGCCTTTGTTGACAGACAAACAAAAACTCCAATATAGCACTTAGTCGAGCGGCAGCCTCTACCTTTCCTATCTTTTATCAAAAAAGGCCCAGCATAGTCAACGCCTACTATACTGAAAGCGCTAGAGGGACAAACTCGTTCCTTTGGCAAATCTGCCATGATAGGTTCTATGGATTTAGCGGTGAATTTAAAACATGTTATGCATTTTTTCACCGTGATACGCGCTAAGTTTCTTCCCGATATAGGCCAGTAGCTTTCTCTTATTGTACTTAATAACAATTGGGGACCCCCATGAAGGAGTCTTTCGTGCTCGTGGGAAAACAGTAGCTTGGAAAATTGATGTTTAGAGTGGATCAAAATAGGGTGTTTTTTATTGAAAGAATAATTAGAATTCTTCAATCTACCTCCAACTCGTAAAATATTATTTGAGTCTAAAATGGGGATAGACCCGCCAGAGTGTTTATTGATTTGGCATTTCTTTCGCCGTGCAAAGCATCTATTTCCGATGCGAAAGATTCTTGTTGGCATATTTTTATTAGGCAGTTCAAGGCAGCATTCAGCTCACTTAGAGTAAGAGGCCCTTTAGATTTATTATTCTTGTTCATGCAATTATTCTTGAACCGTAGAATGTATGCAGTTGCCCTCTGCATCCTATTGAATTTTGAAAATCTTTCAAACGGAAATTGAAATGGTTGAACTGAAGTTATGTTCGATAAAGTTTGTGATTTCAAATCAGGTAAGTTGTTTACCTTGGCTTGACCTACCGGCCAAGATTCCGCATTTTCAAAAAGCCATGTAGGTCCACACCACCAAAGATCTGAATTTAGAATTTCACTAGGGTACAAACCTCTGGAAACGATGTCAGCGGGGTTATCGTAAGTGGGAATGTATCTCCATTCTGCGCCTTTGGAAAGAGTCTGAATTTCGGAAACTCTATTGCTCGTGAAGGTTTTCAATAAGCTCGAACTCGTGTTTATCCATGCTAGGGCAACCGTTGAGTCTGACCAAAGTATAGAAGACTCAAAATTGATTTTAATAGACGCCGTGACCTTCTCGTATAACTTTGATAACAGTAAGGCGGCGCATAGTTCGAGACGAGGAATTGTTATAGCCTTTACAGGTGCTACCTTGGATTTTGCGCAAAGGAGGTTTACGTGAATATTCCCTCGTGAATCTACACTTCTAAGATAAATGCAGGCTCCATAGGCCTTTTCTGAAGCATCTGCGAATCCGTGTAATTGAACGGTTTCTGCGTTCTTGCAAATTGCCTGCCTACTTAATTCTACCTTATTCATTAGTGGTAGTTCAGCTTCGAATCGTTTCCATGTTCCTAATAAACCACCTGACAACGTTTCGTCCCAGGATCGTCCGTCTGCCCAGAGCCTTTGCATCAAGACTTTAGCTAATATAGTGCAGGGACTGATTAGACCTAGTGGATCGAATATTTTGGCGATTACCGATAGAATGTACCTCTTTGTGATTGTTTTTTACCTGAACTCGCATGAATATTGTACAGAAGTTTATCACTTCTGCAAGACCACATTAAACCTAAAGTTTTAAATTTGCCATCGCTTTGGAATTCTAATATATCGTGATCAATATCGCATGAATTCAATCTCTCAAGACACTCGACACTATTTGAACACCATTTTCTGAGTGGAAAGCCTCCGGAGCTGAGTACTTCGGAAAGTGTTTCGCTATAAATTGAGTTTGATCGAGTGTAGATGCACCGGTCAATAGATCGTCAACATAAAAATCGTGACGGAGTATGTCTGCTATTTCGGGATATTTATCTTGTACTTCTGCTGCTAGACTAAATAGACAACGTATAGCAAGATAGCTAGCAGAAGTCTGCCCATATGTGACAGTATTGAGCGTATATGTATTCAAATTATCGTTTGGATGATCGCGCCACACGATTTTTTGTAATTGTCGGTGTTGTGGTGCAATTAGAATTTGCCGATACATTTTCGCGATATCTGCCGAAATAACAAAATTGTGCTTTCGAAACCTTAAAATTATCGATAATAGATCGTCCTGTAAAACTGGACCGACAGCTTGAATGTTATTGAGTGATATGCCATTACTAGTTGGTGCAGATGCATCGAAAACAACTCTCAATTTCGTTGTTAAGCTACTTTCCTTCATGACACCATGATGTGGCATAAAGTACTGGACACTACTGTTATTAGTGCTATCGTTATCGAGAGTCATATGATGAAGTTCGCGATACTCAAGCATAAATTCCCTGTATCGAGAACACAATAAAGGGTCACGTTTGAATTTGCGTTCGAGGGCGTAAAACCGTTGCTCAGCTTGATTTCGCGATTCTCCCAAATTGGATGAACTCTGCTTTAATGGCATGGTTACTACAAACCGACCGTGTTCGTCTCTAGTTGTGGTATTAATGAAATTGTCTTCACAAAATTGTTCAGTGTCAGAAAGTGTCTTCTGACCTTGTACTTCCTCGATCTCCCAAAATTTTGACAAAGTATTTAGCAACTCTTGATTAACACTCAGATTACAAGAAATACTCGAAGTTTGTTTAATACCCAGTTGTCCGGAGACCACCCATCCGAATGCTGTTTCATATAATAGCGGCATATTTTTCCCGAGAGACAATTGTTTTCTCCCAATATTGACCAAAATATGTCAGCGCCGACGAGCATGTCGATTGGTCCCGGTTTATAGAATAGTGGGTCTGCTAGCGTTATATTATTTGGGATTGCCCAAGATCGTATACTAAATGGGAAGCTTGGCATTACTCCAGTAATTTGCTTCAAAACGTAACAATTGCAATGCGTTTCAAATTTAGAATGGTTTGACCTAATAAAAACTCTACATTTCTTATCGACTTTGGAATTAGTGTTTGTTATACCAAAAATTGTTAAGTCAGTTCTTTGAATATCAAGGCCTAATTTCACTAATAATTGCTCCGTTATGAACGAAGTTTGTGAGCCGCAATCTAATAGAGCCCTGATTTTATGAAATCGTCCTAGTTTATCGGAAATCAGTAAACAAACCGTCGAAAGAATAACCTGCTGCGGCACTGGAATTGCTACGCCACTGCTTAACGTAGTTGAAGTGCTTGCCTCGAACTGACTGCGATTAGCGTCTGCCTGGGTTGACAAAATCGACATATGGGCATCATTTTTGTCATGTAAAATGGTATTGTGCCGTTGCCTACATTCTCGACAAGGGCCTAACCTGCATCGTCTAGAAGAATGACCTGACCTCAAGCAATTAAAACAAAGGTTCGAACTTTTGACGAATTCTTTTTTCTGGGGTAAACTCAGGTTCAAAAACTCTGGACAAGTATAAATCGAATGTTCTTGTTTACAATAATTACAGATATAATTAGTGGTAGCTAAGGATCTAACGATAGTACGATTTGTTGGTTTATTTTCTTTTATGGTACCCCTAATTTCGTGCTTAGTCAAGGAAAGATTTGATTTAGATTCTAAAGTACTAACGAAGTTAGCCCTTCTTTGTAGAAATGCAAGAAAATCGTCCAATTTTGGAAGATCTTCTTTTCTCGTCACTTCTCTTTCCATTCTAAGCTAGAGGTCGAATCTAATTTATTTGTGAACCAAAAAATTAACGAGGATCCCAGTTCTCAATATTTTGACCTAATTGCTCTATGGAACCTAAATGTTTATTGATATCGTCTGTTAGGATCTGAATATTGCGTGAGGTAGGCTTTTGAATGGATTCGATCGAATAAATGGCTTTTATATGCTCGTATATCAATTTTTTCTTGTTATCAAACCTATTTTGCAAAGTTTTCCAAGCTACTTCGTAATTATTAGACGTGTAGGCAATTTTTGATATTGAAACCGCTGCCGTTCCACCTAATGCGCCTCTTAAATAATGGAATTTTTGAATATCGTCAAGTGTAGTATTCTCATGAATTAAGCTTTTGTATGTATCTCTGAATTCCAGCCAGTCCTCGAACTTTCCGTCGAATTTGGGCAAAGAAATGTCCGGAAGTTTAACAGAAAGCGTTTTATTGGATTGTGATTGCATTGTACCGGCTGATGAACATTGCGATTGAACCTCCGCAACATCATTGTATTTACGTAAGATACGTTTCGCGGTTGCTAAAGCATCATAAAACGAGTTTTCAAAGGTTTGTCTCTCAAGCAATTGTTCTTCGATTTTCGATTCGTCGCAATTTATTTCTATTTCTTCCTGACGCTCGTTGAAATCCGATAATAGTTTTTGGGAATTGGCTAACCTATCGTTCAATTTTATCAACTCTAGTTCGGTTAGTTCCACTTTGTCTTGGATTTCTTTCAGGAAATTAGAAAAATAGTAAGGCTACTTTTAACCACTCCCCTCTTACGAATTAATTGTTTGAGATCTTCCATTTCGAAAATAGCGCTAAAATTCTCTCTCTACTAGTACAAATTCGAATAAATGCAAGGAAGGGTTAATAATTGGAATCGGCTCACCAAGATATCTGTCGTGGCTATTGTTGAATGTGGTTGACCAGCAAGCTGCTATTATTGTTCACCCTCGGCGTGACGCTGCTCTCGTTATTGTCTGGTTCACACTCTCACTTGTTGATTTCTTGGACAAAATTGTGACTTCTTGATGATTTATAGTAATTGTTCACTGAATTTATTGTTTATCCGCTCGTAGGACCATATGTTTGGACTGTATTAATCGTAAAAATCGTAAAATAGAAAATCGTTTATTGTTATGGCTTGACTTGTTACAATATATGGTGTCTGAATATTAATGACGCTAAATAATGACGCCTTCTAATTAGTGGCAAGAAATCTTCTCGTCACGCATGCTCTTCTTAGGGTGCTGCAGTGTAGTCGGACTTGGCTAGGGGTTGAGTTTTCTACATGCGGGGTTGCCGAGGTGAGCCAGAAGTCGTGAATGGCGTAAACAACCACTGAAAACGTTTTTAGTATAAAAACGAAAATAGAAAAGAGCGAAATATTTGGAACAATTAGGTACCTACTTTTTAGATTCAGCTTGTAACTCAAGAACAATCGACATTTTATATGATCTGCTTTTCATATATCATTCCATCGAAAAGAAATCAAGGGGCTCTTGAAGTTTTTGTCTCTAAATCTTATTGTTTTCGAGATACTTTTGAGTGTACCCAAGCATCGAATTTGGGACACCATGTACAACCATATCATATTGTTCACAGAAATTATTTTCAGATTCACTGAACAACAGAACTGGGATTGTTTGAAACATAATTTGTTTGAGACAATTAAACGTAAAATAAAACAAATAATTCATTCTTGAAATAATCTAATCGTTTAAATGAGAGAATAATAATTTAATTGACACAACAACTCTTTTATTTTCTCCAATCGAATAAAGCTTTAGAACAATATATTTTCGATTTCCTTGAAGTGAATCAAGCATTTTGGATGAAAAATTTTTTTATTTCCAGAAGTGGTGTACAAATTACTATAAATATATTCATCAGTTTGGAGGAATAAAATAGTGATTGCTATTCAGTTTCATTTCAAGAAATTCATTTCATTCCGTAAATTGAATATTTAATTGCTTGTTATCAATCCTCATATTGTGTTGACAGAAGTTCGATTTCACTTCAGTCAATGAAATTGTTCTCTGTGTGTACACGTTTATTAACGTCCATTTCAGGCACCAACCAGGTTCTACAGGACTTCCTTCGCAAATGGTACAATTAGAGCTGGAAAGCGCTTTGAAAGAGAATTGTGACAAAAAATTATTCAGTTTCAATATGGAAATCAGCCGGCAATTTATTGTTTTTTAAATCATTTTCTGCAATTAAATCTGATCACCAATGAAAATTTACCTAATATTATTGAGAGCTTGAAGACCAAGTGTGTTGTCCGAATAATTTCCCCCCAGCTCATCAATGAGTCAAACGTGGATTTTTTGATTACCCCACAAACTCAGAGTCAAATTGGAGAGTAAAGCCAGCAAAGACAATTCGAGGATTTACTCATACAGAATGACGGCTTAATGGAAAATAATTCAGAACAAGATCGCCATTTACATAGGGTACCTACTAAACCTCTTTGAATTCCGTGTTAACAGTAATGTTTTATAATAGTCTGAATGTATACCTAATAAAAAGAAGGTTTTCTACATCAATATGACCGCAAAGCAGAAAGTCATGTTTGACGTAGTTGTATGGCATACTCTAGGCTTTCTTTGGCACCTTCTTATGAATAAAGAGGTTTATAATGGTCCACTCTAGGCGCCAGGTTCTAAATAACTTCCTTCGCAAATGGTACAATTAGAGCTGAGAAGTGCCGTGAAAGAGAACTGGGAAAAAATAATTATTCAGTTCTAATATTGAAAGCAGCCAGCACTAGTTTCTCAAATAATTTTCTGCGATGAAATCTTTTTACAGATGTGGTAATTACTGCGAATTATAGGATCGAGTTTTTTCACAGTGGTGTACCTACACTGCATTTACAATTCACACTTGGTTAACCAAGATTCAATCTCTAAAGAAAAGTTCATTACCTGAGGAATTTGATATGGATAAAGTTCGTCGGAGAATACGTGTTTCAGGTTCATCATTCTGAGATAGGACAGATGCTTCTTACTATCCATGAATCAAGAAAAATAGGAAGTTGCTGGTGAATAACCTTATATCAATCTCCATATGAACGCTCTTGCCCTGAATTGAAAGGTTGAAAGTGAAAATTAATCATAAAAATCCCTTGATTAAGCAGAATGCTGTTAATCAGTCGAGTGAAATGTTTCTAAGATTCTTGTTTCAATGACATGATCCTATCCATAATATTTGAATGTTATATATTGAATTCACTTTGATAACTTGTACCTTATTTTACTATATGTATAGATAATAATCCGCAGTTTATTGGTGATATACTTCACATCACGTTTAGTTAACCATTTGAACTCCATTCATTTTGATTCTGCTCAATTATTAGTTTAGAACCTTATCCGGAATTTGTGCATGATTCACGATGAACAATTCGAAATGTTACTTCTAAATATGTTACTACCTTTAAATTCCCCATTTCAAAGCATCGAAACTGTATTCAGTTATTTAATTTTTCAATTAAAGCTTCAGGAGGATCACCAAAAGCGAATCAAGCCTCTCAAGTCCTTCCTCGTTAGGATATCTTTTGTAAATATTTTCAACTTATCTTCACCCTTATAATTACTGGTCTTCATATGTGACAATCATTCTGCTAACAAACCACAGCAAAGCACCTACTATGAGTATAAATGCATTAAATGATATCTGAAACATTTGATCGAATTGTGAATGTGGAACACTCCAAGGAAAGCATCCAAGAATAATTCAATCGTAGTGAGTCATTGTTTCATAAACAGGGTGTGTTTTTTTGAAAGGACAAACTTTCTTATAAGAGTGAATTTCAATGAACGATTAATTCAATATGTTACTACAAATCAAAAAGAGCAATTACTAAATGCATTAAAAAAAAATTTCAAACTACTTGTCACATAGTGCGAAGAATTATTCAGTTTCGGCTCTGTAAGATTAAACTTCCACCAGCATAGATTTTTCATACGTACCAGCGCATTCGCCATTTTGCAACGTGTGTTCAGATTAGGTATACCTACTAGCAGTGGGTTTCACAAAGCTGGATTGGGAAATAAAATTCTTGATTTCGAATTAAGTCAATCGTTTATGTCGTGGAAATTGCACAGAAATAATGACATTTCCTTAATCAACGTGATTAGAGTTTTTGTGAAACCCGACTTTAATATAATAAACTTGATTGAGACAAATTTGAATATAAGTTCAGCTCCTCAAACTCAAAGACATTGAAAACTGCGAAACCTTCAGAATAATTGTTTCCCTAAAATAACGTGATAATGGAATTTCCAAAATAATTTATTAGAAACGTTCGTAATTGTTTTTTTCCATTTTTCAGACAGTATCAAGCGTTCATATGATCTGAGGTTACAAACCAAGAGAAGTGAGTGAAAAGTATATCTGCGGATAGATTGACTGTTTTTTATTATAATCCTTATTGATATACAGAGTGACCCATCGACGATTTGTCATACAGTTTTTCGGTGTTTACAGCCTATGTTTGAAAGCTGAGAATTTTGTTTTGTGAGGACAAATTTTTATTGGGAAAATAGATTGCTTACTGCATATTGTTCAAGCAGTCATCTTTTAATTATGTCCGTGGATGCCAGTTCGAACAAAAAGAAGACTTCAGTTAACCATTCCAATAGTCACTCTACCCATTGTCGGAAAATTAATAAAAACATGTCAGGTCATCATTATGAAAACACCATCATTAGATATTTGGCGCGAGATTTTGCAGTAGTATCAATAAGTGTATATGTTAGAGTTTGTTTAAGTACTGCACATAATTGCGTAAATTTTTCGATTTTGTTATGTTCCATAGTTGTCAGAAGCTTTCTTTTATTTTGAATTTCTCGAGGAGTATTTAATTGATGTGAGTAAAAGCTTCAGTGATTCATTTATTGAAGTTGAACTCTATGTCAACCACTGTTCGATTTAATTCAAACAGTTACTTCCATATGGTTAGACCTCAATATTTAAATCATAGGAGAGTCCAATTACATCAATTGAATATTCTTTGGAACCTTCCAAACGGTAGAAAACTTCTAACGACTATGAAACAGAACAAAATTGACACAATTATACGCAATTATGTGAAGTCGCTATCTTTGAGTAAACTCTAATATATACACTTATTGACACTACTACAAATTGTCGCGCCAAATATCTAATAATGGAGTTTTCAGAATGATAACCTGAGGAACTTGACCCAAATGAAAATGCATCATTCCAAAATATGCTAAGACAAATGAAAAAACGCTGAATGGCAACCAATAGTTTATCACATCGGTATACAGATGTGGTAGAAACGGATGGAAACAGAGGAGTTTCAGTGTTAAACTCACGCTGGTTCGGAGTCCAGTGGAGCAGGGGAAGAATCGAAACCTCGGAGCGATGCGATGTTGAATAAGCGGCTGGTCTGTTGGAATGGCAGTCTGTAGTGGTAGTGGGGGATGCATCGCTCTGCTCCTGCTGCAATTCTTAACGCGGTCCGCTGATTGAATTAGTCGCAATCCAAACTTTGGATGCGATAGATCATACGGTTTGAGAATAAATTAGATTCTGCGGAAATCAAAATGTATACGGTTGAAGAGAAAATTCAAATAATAAAATGGTATTTCGGTGGTCAATCAATTGCGGAGACAATAAATTCGTTTATTGTTGCTTTTGAAGATAGGCCGATACCTTCACGTTCGGCTATTTCCAAAATAATCAAGAAGTTCGAGCAATGTGGTTGTTTACGAACATGCCTTCATTGCAGAATTGATAAACCACCGAAGACCGTCAGTGAAAATCGTTTGGCAAGAGAAGTGGATGTGTGTGCGGCTGTTGAAACCAGTGCACATTGTTCTAGCAGAAAAATTGCCCAGCAAGTCGATTTGGGCTATAGACTGTTCGGAATATTTTGAAAAGAAATGGTTACAAATGTTATAAGGTGCAAACCTCTCAGGAAATTTTTCCAGAAGATCATTTCAAAGAATGGAATTCTGTGAAAAGATGATGGAAAAGAGAATGAGAGCAGTTTATTTCTGAGCAATATCTTATTCACGGATGAGTAATCGTTTTCATTGCATAGAAAACATAATCCATCCGTAGTAAGATATTGGTCTAGGGAGAATAAGCACCTGAGTATCCCTGTGCGTACCCAGTATCCTGAAAAACTTAATGTTTGGACAGTAATGCTGGTAATTACATGATAGGGCCATTTTTCATCGATGGTAACCTAAACGCTGCAAAATATTTGGATCTATTACAGAATCAAATTATTCCGACAGTTCGACAACTACCAATTAATTTTGATGATGTCTGGTTTCAACAGGATGGCTGCCCAAGTCATAACGCAAGCGCAGTCACACAATATCTAAGAACGACTTTTTCTGATCGTCTCATTACCACAAACGGAACCATCAAATGGCCCCCAGATCTCCAGATTTATCTCCCATGATTTCTTTCTTTGGGGATATCTCAAAATATGGTGTATGGGCAAGAAATTGAAAGAGCGACGAACATTATTGAATTAAGGTCCAAAATAATCCAACTTTGTTCCAAAATAGCAAGTATGCCGAATCTTCTCCGAGATATGAGATTAAATCTTTATAACAGATTTGGCTACTGTTTGGCACAACAAGGTGGATTATTTGAACATTTGATTTGAATTTTTCTACAATATAAAATGTTTTAATTTGTTTTCTATTTTCGTAGAATTAATTTCTGTTTTTTTTCATTTTCGTTGAATTTATTTTTGTTTTTCATAGAATTATTTTATTTTCAAACCAGTTATGGCGAAAAAGAACCTGAATATTAATTTTAACAGGAAATTATTTGTTTCGTTCATTGAGGCAAATAACTTCCGCCCATGGCGCCATAAGAGTGGAGAAAATTTGTCGTATTCATTTTCAATAGACATGCGACGTTATCCATCTCCCGTTTCGAGTGTTACTGATTCTTCTTCGATTCGAATGATTCGATCCTAGATCGTTGCGCGCCATCCCCCACTACCACTACAGACTGCCATTCCAACAGACCCGCCGCTTATTCAATATCGCATCGCTCCGAGGTTTCGATTCTTTCACTGCTCCACTGGACTCCGAACCAGCGTGAGTTTAACACTGAAACTCCCTGTTTCCATCCGTTTCTACCACATCTGTATATGTACACAGTGTCAATCACTATCGGCGTGTTAACAACTGAACCTCTCACTCTATTTCAATTTTCTTAATTTTGCAAGTTTGAATTAAATTACTGAATGACGTCAGATACTCTGGCAACTCCCGAAAGAAATTTCTTCAGAATATGATATTTTCAGGGTGTGTAAGATTTGAATGGAAAAGTTTGATTCAACGATGAATAGAATGAATCTAACAGATTCCAGAAGGTACAATTTGACGGTTTGTTTCTTCAATATGAACTCACGTGCAACGGTTTCTTATTACACTTCAGAGCTTTCTTAAATTTTTTTTCCATTATAAGTAGTCGTACTCTCCACCATTGCATTCGTTTCCTAGAACTGCATTCAAGAGTTCTTTCATAGGGCATCCATCCGCTGGAATAATAATTGAATATTCTTAAATTAGTTTTTCCATCGACCTCAAAATAAATTATTATTTTAGTGTGTACGAAATTGAACATTAATGACCCATTCTAATGATTTTAATGAATTATGCTTTTCAATGTGCAATTGTTATGAGCGACTCAACACAAAGCATTCAGAATACAATAATTGCTAACAACATTCTACCGGAACATATAGAAACATAGAAATTTTATTTTATCTAATGTATGTCTTGTGCAAAATAGGAATGTATTTCAATCAAAAACTCATTCTAATTAGGTGGACAGAAAAATCTAATCAATTCGGTTTCTAAATCTAACGACTAATGGTCTCGAACTTAGTTCGGTCTATTTAGACATTCGAAGTTACATAAAGTCCCAACAAGCTGAATTTCTGTAAAGTTGTTCAAAACATAATTATAAACAATGTCTAAAAGTTCCTCATCATTCCCCTGTGAGGAAAAACTTTATTCGAGGTCAAATGTCAAAAAAATAAGTTATTCGCGATTTTCAGCAAAACGGTAAGTTTTATCATAAAAGCACCTCAGACAAAAATTGTAGATCATAAAATTATCTATAAAAAATGTATCAATCCTTTTTTTCTTACGAGCCACCGTTTCTGAGATATAATGATTCAAAAAGTTATAACTACTCGCTAAGTAGTACACTACCTCATAGGTGCCGTGAAAACGTGTGCATATTATGACGATAACAACTTTTATAACTTTTTGAATCGTTATATCTCAGAAACGGTGGCTCGTAAGAAAAAAGTATTGATACATTTTTATAGATAATTATATGATCTAAAATTTTTGTCTAAGGTACTTTTATAATAAAACTTACCGTTTGCTGAAATCGAATAAATTTTTTCCTCACAGGGAATGATGAGGAACTTTTAGACATTGTTTATAATTAGTTTTGAACAACTTCACAGAAATTCAGCTTGTTGGGACTTTATGTAAACTTCACTCTCATTTTTTGGTCTAAATAGACCGGACTACTAAACGTGTGACCGAAATATCTTGACCATTAGTCGATTGTCATTAATAACCTAGTTTATTAAAGTACCGAACGAAACTAAATGAAAAACTTAATATTTGAGCTTTTTATCATTTTTATGTGATAATTTCGAATGGAAACATAATATCACAAAAATTGCAGTTTATTGGAGCATACTCATAACAATTCCACCTTTATTGCCAAATACGGAGGTTGAGTCCAGATATTGGTTTACCGCATTATGATTTGTGTGGGAGTTATACACAGAATGAATACAATATTAGTTTCCATCGACCCGTAAAATTTAATGAATTCCGCTTGGAGTTTTAATGAAAATCAATAATGAATATTGAACGAATGAATGTTTCACTGAAATAATTAACTAGCATATGCGGTATATTTGTTTTGAACATCGGTTTCGAAAAATTAGATTTATCATTCAGTTAACCTACATAGAGAGATTCGAAAGTTTTGTGTATCTGGTCATTGGATCAACTTGGGATATAACTAGATTGATAGTGCTCGTAAAATATTTTTCGATTGATAGGTGATATTGCATAATCCGATAGAATTCTGAATACTACGCAAACATATGAACTGAAAATGCATAACTATTTTTATAGCTATAGTTCGCCAAACTTCTCATATATCGATTGAAATATATTCTGGGAGGATTCTGCATTTCTTAGAAACTTTATAGGTTTTCTCTCCCAGTCTCTGAAACATAAATAATTAAAAAATGTTTGATTAAGGTGAAGTGCTCCTGCGAAAATCTTTGCACTTATTTGTCAGGAGCAAATTGGTCTTGAAAAAAATTGTTGCCTAACAGTAAAACTGAAAAATGAAACAGATTAAAAGGATATTGTAACGTTTCGGTTGCTATATCAGACACCTTCTTCAGACAAACTCTAAAATTCTTCAGAATTTTGTATTTTCTCATTTGTAATCTGATTGACATTGATAGTTGTCAATCTATAGAGATGTTGATTTATTTGATTTTGAAATTTCCTGATGTCACTTCCTTCCTCAATAAATCAATCCAAATACGATCTATTCCACAGAACAATTTGCCGAATTATTCACTTCATCCAACAAAATACTTGTAGATTCCTTAATTTTCCTTTTATAATTATCAGGTTCCGTCATGAGGATCTTTGTGTGGTTCCAGTTCATCATATGATCTCCGCTATTTGAACATATATGATCAGCAATTTGTGATCTTGTGATGTCTCTATTCCTGATGTTATCCTTATGTTCCCGTTTTCTTATTTCTAAAGGTCTTGATGTCTCCCCTGTATAAGATTTTCCACATATACAGGGAATATTGTAAACACAGTTTTTTTGATTTTTGTGTCTCATTCATTGGTTTTGTTCTAGTTAGAATGGATCTCAAATCATTTTGTGTTTTGAAAACAGTTCTTATGTTGAATTTGGAACCAATTCTTCTTATTTTCTCTGATAGGCCAGGAATATAAGGAATGACGTTCAACAAATTTGGTTGTTCTTGAAGGTTTTCTGTTTGTACCTGATCATCATTAGAATTTCGATTAGATATTTTTCGTTCTAAATTTGAAATTGTTCTTTCTATAAAATTTGGTGGGTATTGATTATCTAGTAGGAACTCTTTAATGAAAGAAATTTCATTATTTCTAATTTCAGGTGTAGATGAAATAAAAAAAGCGTTATCATAAAGTGTTTTTATAATACCTGTTTTTACATTTAATTGATGATTGGAATAAAAATTTAGGTATCTATTAGTGTGTGTTTGTTTCCGAAATACACTTGTTTCATAATGATCTATAAATTTTCTTATTAGAACATCTAGAGAAGAAATTTGATTATTGTGTTCTAATTCCATCGTAAATTTAATGGTTGGTTCTTTATTATTGATATAATCAAAAAACTTATTTAATTCCTCTCTGCCGTGTTGCCAAATTACAAAAATATCGTCTACATATCGCCACCAAGTCTTTGGTTTCAGTGAATATGTTTCTACATATTTTTCTTCGAAATATTCCATGAATATATTGCTCATAATAGGAGATAAAGGAGAACCCATGGCCATTTCGAATTTCTGTTTATAGAAAACATCGTCTAATTGAAAATATGTTGAATTTAGTCAAACATCTAACATTTCTATTATATTATCAGCAGTTAATTTTGTATTATCATAAATAGTTGTTTCATTTTCATTTTTCAGTTTTACTGTTAGGCAACAATTTTTTTCAAGACCAATTTGCTCCTGACAAATAAGTGCAAAGATTTTCGCAGGAGCACTTCACCTTAATCAAACATTTTTTAATTATTTATGTTTCAGAGACTGGGAGAGAAAACCAATCAAGTTTCTAAGAAAAAACTTCTCATGCTCTCAACAACGGGATGTTCAGAAATTATTCCTTTTTTCCGCCATTCGGTGATCTACCTTCACTGAAGTATGATACACAGACTCTAAAAATAATGCTCATTTCAATATCAATGGGGAATCTTCATCTACTAGGTTATTACTACAGGGTCTTTATAAATGATTGTAACAGCGCAGTTGGCTTTGGATTGCAGAATACCAATGTCTAACCAATCAGAGCATAGCATGTGCGTTGTATAATCCAAAGCCAACCGCGCTGTTACAATCATTTATAGAGACCCTGTACAATAGGAAATTTCAATACCTACTCCAATTTTCTGTGTGTTCTTTTAGAGAGTATGGTTTGATATTATGAAAGTTTTTTCGTCGTTATCGATTCAATTTCAATAATACGTATTCATCGTAAAATGTAAATGTTTCGAATAACTTGGTTGAAACTTCTTGCTTGTTTGAAATTGTTAAACTTTTATGACTTCAAACTTTCTAATTGGTTATACAGAACGATATCATTGGCTTAATCTGAATTGATATTGCAAGTCATATTTTAAAAGATAGGGAAACTATTGAAGACATACTGATTTAGTGTGGGAACCTCTTTCATGATCAAGATAAAAAGTTGATTTATTCATTTGTTAGCTACTGAATGCTGTCAATTTGATATTTCCTATTCGTTCTTGTTACATTGAGAAAAGTGCTGCATATAAGAAGTAGGCGTAGGTTGGAAGTTTTCCTTTTCCATCTCAGAATAAATGAAATTGAGAAAAAATAGTGATCACAGTCATTTTTCAAATAATTTATGCTAAATAGTCAATACTTCATAATTTACTCAATTGCAGATGCTAACTAATATAACCTCATATTCATACATATGATTCCTTGGAAAAAAATTTAGATGCATTTATTTTTCTCTGAAATTCAGTTCAAGCGTTCATTTCATCAAAGAATTTTCAAAATCAGATTTTTTTCCAGATAATTATAATTCGCCTTTATCTTAAATGTGGAGTGATATTCCTAACGCCAACCGAAAATAATTTTATATCTGAAATTGAGGTACGTATACTTTCCGTGCTGATATCGTCTTAAAAAAATCATCCCAGTGAGTTCATTTATATTTACTCTATGGAGATTTCCATTTTTGATGCCACTTTTATACAAACAACTATACAAAATGGGCCTAATGCAGGCTTTCAATAACAATTGCAATTGTTGAATTGAATTTACTTAGTTTTATTTTATTGTTTCATGTTTTCAGTAATTTGCATAAAATTGGTTCATTACTTTGCTGATTTTGATTTTCGAATTATTGATTTCTTGAAATAGATATTTTCACTTATAATACCACAAGAGCTTCAAAATTATCGGATATTTCCCAATAGGTTCGTTGCAAACAAATGAAGGAGTCAAGTTTTTCAGGTTTAAAAATCACGAGCGCGAAGCGCGAGTGATTTTTCCTGAAAAACTTGACGACTTTATTTGTTTGCAGGGAACCTTGAGGGAAATGCTAGATAATTTTGAAGCTCGTGTGGTATTCGGGGGATTATTTTTCCGTCCCAAATGTCGGCCAATAGAATTGCACCATGAGACGAAATGTACAGTTAACATTATTATTATTATTGTACCTTCCTTATAGTCTTCTCCATCCATTTTCTTCATATTGTAAGCGTAATCTTTCATAATGTTTGCCAATTGCGCTTCACTCGTTTCAGCACTCAATGTGTATTCCCTCTCAGTACAAAAAGTAGTAATTGGTTCCAAACTGTTTTTTTTACTTCTCCGTATTAATGGGAACATTTCCTTTGACTTTTTTATCGATGGTGGACAGAGAACAAACTCCAAATCGACTCATTTTCATTCAAAATCTCCAATTTTCACAATTGAATTCAACCTGTCAGTTTGACGTGTGATTAATTTGACTGGATCATGTTTTGTTTTTTATATATAGCAACTACCAGAGAAAATTTTCAAAAAATTATCAGTATAATACCATGTAGGTTGTACCACGTGACGTCGAATGGTGCAATTCTATTGGTCGATATTTGGGTCGGAAAAATAATCACTGAAATTATTGAAATAGGGGAGCCCAAGAGGAGATTTCGGGATTTACTCGAGCGCGTCAGATTAAGGGAGGTTAAGTTAGCTGAAACCTGTATATTTCTATAATCTGACAATTTGAATGTGATATAAAGAACGAGGAAGGCTACAAACTTGTAAAAAAAAGATTTTCTTAATTTAATCGAGCGTGGCTAATTTTTTGAGGATTCGACATTTTTTACAAACCAAACAAACCAATTTTTGGATAAAAATCAATGCTTGCATCTACGTGATTCCTGTATTCCCCTTTCTAGGTTTCTAGTCCTCTGTGTCACTCTTTCTCTTGTTGTCATAAAAATAAAGTGCTTTACTGAAAAAACACTTTCTTATTTGCCTAATAAGTATTGAGCTTTTCAATAAATTTAGTTAAATGATTAAAAAAAATCATTTGATATTATTTGTTTTGATGATTGAAATCACGTGAAATGGTGCAACAGAGGGGCTAAAATTCGCTGAAGGATTGAAGACTGAAAGAACTTAATTTTCATAGTTTAAACATTAATTTTATGCACTTCAGAACCCGGAAAACTGAAAACATAGGAATCTCGAATTTGAACTTGTACCTGTTTTGTAGAATCAGAATATTAATTCTACTGGTTATGATTATCTTCATTTTATATCTTCACGCACGACAACTCCCATCATGTAAATAGTCAGATTAACATAGGTACGTACCTACTGTCGTACATATTCAAAAAAACGTTGGACATGAATGCTATCAATATATGACGAACTCGAGTATTCCCACCGATGAGAAGGAAATAGGGTATTTGATGATGATATTTTATCCTTTTCTTTCATCTTTGCTTCGCAACCGAATAGGTCTTTATGACGCTCGAGTAAATCCCAATCCAGGCTTGTGTCCTTTCCTACTATAGAACCATGAGGCATTTAATTACAAATCGATCAAAATTTGATACTCTTGACTGTTCGATTAATTCCAGCTCAGCTCAGGATAATGACATTAGGTCAGAAGCTTTGGCGTGATTTTTCATATTGGGAAAATGCTACTTTTCAAAATTCAAGTACCCTGAGAGCCATTGGTTTGGTTATAAACATTTCATGAATTGAAATTTTTAGTTTGGTTAGAGAACCCTTCCTTGAAAAATCAAATTTCATGTGGCTCTTTTAGGAATTATCATGTTTACGGCCAACCGTAGGCCATACGTTATTACGAAAACTCTCGGAAGAACCATTTCAAAATTGAGAATTTCAGAGTAGGTTCAAAATTCGAATAAAAATTTGAATGAGGAGATGAATAGGATATTCAAATCGAGAATTATGATGGTACAAATATGAACAATTGAGCGGAAGCTACTGACTTCACGTCAGAGCTATCTTCTCCCTTTTTTTTCTCACTCCCAGTATCTGAAACATAAATAATTAAAAAATGTTTGATTAAGGTGAAGTGCTCCTGCGAAAATCTTTGCACTTATTTGTCAGGAGCAAATTGGTCTTGAAAAAAATTGTTGCCTAACAGTAAAACTGAGAAATGAAACAAATTAAAAGGATATTGTAACGTTTCGGTGGCTATATCAGACACCTTCTTCAGACAAACTCTAAAATTCTTCAGAATGTGTATTTTCTCATTTGTAATCTGATTGACATTGATAGTTGTCAATCTATAGAGATGTTGATTCATTTGATTTTGAAATTTCCTGATGTCACTTCCTTCCTCAATAAATCAATCCAAATACGATCTATTCCAACAGAACAATTGGCCAAATTATTCACTTCATCCAACAAAATACATGTAGATTCCTTAATTCTCCTTTTATAATTATCAGGTTCCGTTATGAGGATCTTTGTGTGGTTCCAGTTCATCATATGATCTCCGTTATTTGAACATATATGATCAGCAATTTGTGATCTTGTGATGTCTCTATTCCTGATGTTATTCTTATGTTCCCGTTTTCTTATTTCTAAAGGTCTTGATGTCTCCCCTGTATAAGATTTTCCACATATACAGGGAATATTGTAAACACAATTTTTTGATTTTTGTGTCCCATTCATTGGTTTTGTTCTAGTTAGAATGGATCTCAAATCATTTTGTGTTTTGAAAACAGTTCTTATGTTGAATTGTCATTCCTTATATTCCTGGCCTATCAGAGAAAATAAGAAGAATTGGTTCCAAATTCAACATAAGAACTGTTTTCAAAACACAAAATGATTTGAGATCCATTCTAACTAGAACAAACCAATAAATGAGGCACAAAAATCAAAAAATTGTTTTTACAATATTCCCTGTATATGTGGAAAATCTTATACAGGGGAGACATCAAGACCTTCAGAAATAAGAAAACGGGAACATAAGAATAACATCAGGAATAGAGACATCACAAGATCACAAATTGCGAATCATATATGTTCAAATAACGGAAATCATATGATGAACTGGAACCACACAAAGATCCTCATGACGGAACCTGATAATTATAAAAGGAAAATTAAGGAATCTACATGTATTTTGTTGGATGAAGTGAATAATTTGGCCAATTGTTCTGTTGGAATAGATCGTATTTGGATTGATTTATTGAGGAAGGAAGTGACATCAGGAAATTTCAAAATCAAATAAATCAACATTTCTATAGATTGACAACTATCAATGTCAATCAGATTACAAATGAGAAAATACACAATTCTGAAGAATTTTAGAGTTTGTCTGAAGAAGGTGTCTGATATAGCCACCGAAACGTTACAATATCCTTTTAATTTGTTTCATTTTTCAGTTTTACTGTTAGGCAACAATTTTTTTCAAGACCAATTTGCTCCTGACAAATAAGTGCAAAGATTTTCGCAGGAGCACTTCACCTTAATCAAACATTTTTTAATTATTTATGTTTCAGAGACTGGGAGTGAAAACCTATAAAGTTTCTGAGAAATGCAGAATCCTCCCAGAATATATTTCAATCGATATCTTCTCCCTTGTCGTTATCGAATTGAATATCAAGATTTCTCGTATCTTTCCAGAACACCCCATATATTTAGACGACTACAATTCAACGCCCTTGACGTGAAACAACGGCAATAATGTTTGCCTACCTTCCGAAAACAATTAATTCCAGAATAACATTCTTCAAAACACATCGTTCTCGGGGTTTTCGGCTGTTCCAGGTCGACTAATGAGATTTACTCATTCAAAACCCACTCGTTCTCTCTCCTCCAAAATCCAACCCTTCGCTTCGAAGTTGGGTGCTTGCTTGGCTGTTTCGGAAAATTAAAACGGTTAATGACTAATGTTGTTTATCCCTCCGGGTTATTGGTCCAATATAGTCATTTCATTTCTTATTTATGTGAATTTATTAGTCAGTCGTGAATTCATTTCAATTTAGTCAACAGATATAATTTGATAACTGGTTAGCTGATGAGGTTATTTAGGTACCTTCTGATTATTTCTTCAATTTCATGGATAAACAATATAAAATATTGGTTGTATTTAAATTCATAGCATAACGTACCTATGTGTTGAGTTTACAATGTTTTCGTTACAATGAAATGATTTTGAAACTGTTAATGACTTATGTTGTTTATGCCTCCTGGATATTGGACCAATATAGTCATTTCATTTTTTATTTATGTGAATTCATTTGTCGGTCTTGAATTCATTTCAATTTAGTCAATAGATAATAGTTCACGATTTCTTTCGAATGAGACAAATTTGATAGTTTATCCACGACTATTGTAGAATGTTCCTATAATACTCCTGTATGCCTGGCCATAATAATATTCATTAATCACAAGTGAAAAATGAGATATTTTTCACTGCTACCCGATGCTCCATAGATTCAGCTTGATATTATATTCTTCAAATTGATATTTCTACAGATATTCAAAGGTACTCCAACTATCAAATATTGGTCTACCTTGTCAATCGATGGTGAAATCTACTTCATTACATCAGTTGAAGCAATTTTTACTACGAACTATAGAATAGCAAGTTCTCCAAGAATTTCTAATTTGTCAACTTGACTTTTTCCACATTTGTACTAGAAAGGTTTTGTCTCGGTCGCCAAATGTTAAAATCTTCAAAAAATGTATTTAGTAGTCGGGAATGAAGTATAGTATGCTACTCGAGTATAATGGCTATTATTCGACGCTCATTGCATAATATTCTATTGTCTTCAACAATCAATTTGAATTGCAATTTCAGTACTCAATAAATGACAGTACCTATACATTTTTAAATGTTCAGCTTCATATTTATCCCAATGGATGAAACGAGTGAAAATATGAAATTTACATTATAATCCATTTTTTATCCTGATTTTACTCCCCCACTCCTAAAGCCTTGTTCGCACTACGCTAGTAGTTTAGTCGAGGAGCTAAAAATTTAGTCGCTAAACATGTGTGAACGCCAAGAATTTAGTCGGGTAGATTAGTGTGTAGTTTAGTCGAGTCGATCCATTTTGTTCTATTTTATCGGGCGAGTAGAGTACCCACCACGCAATACTCTTCACTCGCTCACGGACTAGATAGATCCGAACCGATCAGTTTATTCGAGTTCATTAGTAATATCATTTACCGCGATGATGTCGTTACGCTGGGCCGAAGAAATCACTCCAGAGTTCGTGCGTTGCGAGTTGTTCATCGTACAAAGCGCTACTCACTTGTAAACTTAACTCAAACAAGTGCGAACGATTGGATGGAGAGTAGCTACTTAATTTCTAGCGGCTCGACTAAACTACTAGCGTAGTGCGAACAAGGCTTAAGAGCTTGATGAAATTCAACGGTTAATGACTAATGTTGTTTATGCCTCCAGGATATTGGACCAATATAGTTATTTCATTTCTCATTTATGGGAATTTATTTGTCAGTGCTGAATTCGTTCAATTTAGTCAACGGATAATTCTTTAATTGGTTATCTGACGAGGTTGTTTACCTTCTGATGACATTTTTTTTATAATTGAACAGATGAGCGACCTTAAATATCAATATTAATTTCATATGAATCAATAGCCTAGCCTAGCCTACATACACGGTTTTTTAACTCAGCCTATTAGACGAATTTGGAGAACTAGTGAATATTTCGTTCTGAAATTTAGGTGGAGCCAAGTTATGCACAAATTTCTGAAATTTTGGACATCTGCTTCACCAGTTTAGAAATGCAATATCTCGATTATTTTTTATGCTAACGAAACCAAACCCAGCAGTCGTAGTTCATAGTAGATGACCTCAGCATTTATGTGGTTCATTTGGTATTTTGACACATTGTAAGGTTTTTCGAAGATTTTTCTCTAAAATTGGGGAATTTAAAATCGGAATAATTCCAGATTTTTAAGTGGCCAACATCATTCGATTTGGAATGAAAAATAAATGGCCAATCTCTTCTCACACTGATTATTATTCATTATGTATAGTTTTCGAATGAAATGAAAAATACTGAAATATTTCAGTATTTTCAGTCATGATCTATGGTCGTATTCACGATGAAATGGATCTATTTTGATAATATGATTTATCAAAATAGATTTTACAGTTGAGATCATAGAAAGTGTATTTTATTCAAACATGACTCAGGGGCCGATTCACACATTCGACATTTTTCAAGAATTGACCCCCTGGTTATTTCACCATTCACGAAAAATGCGTCAAAAATGATAAAAAGGACCAGCAGGACCTTCAACAAGCGTTATCCACATTTAGCAAGAATGACTGGAAAGACATTCCGAAAACTGTTTTGTCTTTGGGAAATTCTTCCTCATCAATGTTTATGACCTCAACTATAGAATTTAACCTTTTAATTACATTATTATGACTTCAGATCAGAGTAAATCAGAGTAAAACAAATATGGGGTTGCCATTTGAAAATCTCGAAATATTTAAATTTTGAATTTTCAAATTTCGGAGCAAAATCTTCGAACAACCTAACGATGTATCAAAATACCAAATGTATCACATGAATGCTGAAACTCTCTACTAGGAGACTGCTGAGAATGGTTTCGTTCGCCTAAAAAAATTATCAAGACATTGCATTTCCAAACTGGTGATGCAGATGTCAAAAATCTCAAGAACTTGTGCATAACTTGGCAACAGTGCACGACAGAGAATTTGGTATTGAATCGATACATAAATAAAAATATAAGTAGTTTTATTTGATATAAGAGAATAGATAAGCGTTTAACATAGACGTGGAACAATGTCTTCTAGACCAAGTTGAAAGAAAAATCTTGTATATTATTTCGATTAATTCCACACGTTGCTTACCCCATATCTCCGATATAAAGACCAGCTTTGCACTCACCTGTAACAAATGAATGTATTACATTAACAAGAACGAATTCAAATAAATTACATCTTTTATTCACAGTTCACAATTTATCCTTTCAAATAAAACGAATTTAGATTTTAAAAGTTTATCATCAACAATCAATTGCGATTTCAGAACTCAATGAATGACAGTCGAGAGCTTGAAGACATTAGAAAAGAGCGTGGCTGAAAGTATCGGTTATAAATTGTTCTGGTGATACCTAACAGTCAGGCACACGTGGCTGCCATTTCAGCCATTTTAATTGCGTCAACGAAACAGACCAAGAGAAAAAAATGTGAGGGAACCCTTGCGCCACATAAGTAATATTTTGGTTTAATACTTTTTAGTCACAAGCTAACATTTATCGTGCTTCTACAATCAGAGTTTCAGTAAAATGTTGGCCATTTATCTAACGAGTAGTTATTAGGCAGTCAGATTTCAAAGCGTTGAGGAGAACGATTTTTATATTTAGAACAAAATAACGCAATCTCATAAACGGGGTAAAATATACCGTTCATATGGGGCTGGTTGTGTTGCGGCACAACCAACCCCTAAGCAATATTTATCCGAAGAACAGGCTAATAAAAAGGAGATGAAAGAATGTAGAACTGAAAAAAAGTTGAAGGCAAGGGTAAGCAACTAAAAAACCGAGCAGAGGAGACTTATGTAGGATAATGCGACAGTTCTGATGACGAAAAAGAATGGTTCAGCATCATATGTTTTGATGCCGATTCCAATTCTGCCAAAGAAAAGAATTGATTTAATGCAGATAATATAAGAACTAGGCCCATTTGCAATGTATTGAGGATAAGGAAATCGTAGCATTTGTATTTCCTAATTGCTATTTCGAACAGTCATCTATGGAAGTTTTGAAACCTACTATATTTTAGGAGAAATTCGTTTTTTCAATAAAATCCTGAGAGACTTATATTTTCAATAATTGATCTCATAAGCATAGAAAAAAGTACAAATTATAGATTAATAGTTATTTTTTTCACTAGGTTATTAATGATAGCAATAGTTCGGGACCATAAGATTAATAACGAGTTGATTAAAAGATTTTTCTGTCGACCTCATCATAAATTGAGAATGAATTTTCGATTGAAATACATTCTGTTTCTGTGTTTCAGTAGAGTTTTGTCATTACTCTTCTGAATGCTTTGTGTTCATTGCCCATAACAGTTGCACATTAAAATAGAATGAATTGAACATCGGACCTTATCGTTCGAGACCATTTTTGAATTTGGGCTGTACGATATAGCATTGGTTTGTGAAAGACTGGCAGGGTTGTCTGTCCCATCTAAATAAATACTATATATACAGGGTGTTTCAATCATAAACTGGACCAACATATATTTTCGTGTAGAGGACATCGGGAGAATCATTTTGGCCTTATACAATATATCGCGTTTTCGAAGCATAAGCGAGATACAGGTGTCCAAACGTCTTTTTTGAGCAAGATTCTCATGGGTGTGGTCAGTTATGTATAACACTTAAAGTAACGGTTTTTGGTCAAATCTCAGTATTTTTGGGTCCTCTATTCAGAAAAGTTGACGAACTCCGAAAAAAAATTTACAAAATGGCGGAAGACCTGCAATGTTCCAAATTTTTATTAAAGGTTGTCAAATTGACTTTTATTTTTTGAATGAACACAATTTTCTAAGAATTTCTGTGAAAAATTTTTTTCAAAAATCGAACACATTTTTTTTTACATGTCCACAGCGATGGAAAAATTTCACTCCAAATGGATGAATTTTGTACAATTGTACTTCTTGAATTATCAATCATATTATATGAATATGAAAACAAATTGTAAAATATCGGACGGTTTCGTTACTACAGTCATTCAAATGTTTCTTTCAGACCTCTGAATTAATGAAAAGAAAATTGTTTTGAGTTCTAGAGTCAAAATAATTAAATTATTGACATGTCCAAACATTCTAGACGAATGTATACAAAAAAAATCAGTGAAACTTAGTTGGGACTCGAACCGACGTAGGTATTAAATAGGGAAATGGCACTGTTCTAAGGATAATATATTCGTTGCCAGGCAACGGTAGTTCGTAGTTCATAGAGTTTGACTATTGGCTAAATTATATTCACTGAAATTCAAATTAATGTCCAACTCTATGAACTACGAAATACCGTTGACTGGCAACGAATATTATTATCCTTAGAACAGTGCCATTTCCCTATTTAATACCTACATCGCATCGGTTCGAGTCCTAACTAAGTTTCACTGATTTTTTTTGTAGTCATTCGTCTTGAATGTTTGGACATGTCAATAATTTTATTATTTCGACTCTAGAACTCAAAACAAATTATTTTCATTAATTCAGAGGTCTGAACGAAACATTTGAATGACTGTAGTAACGAAACCGTTCGATATTTTACAATTCTGTTTTCATATTAGTGATTGATAATTCAAAAAGTACAATTGTAAAAAATTTCATCCATTTCGAGTGAAATTTTTTCATCGTTGTCGACATGTAAAAAAAAATTTGTGTTCGATTTTGGAAAAATTTTTTTACAGAATTCTTAGAAAATTGTGTTCATTCAGAAAATAAAAGTCAATTCAACAACCGCTGAAAAATTTGGAACATTGCAGGCAGGTCTTCCGCCATTTTATAAAATTTTTTTTCGGAGTTCGTCAACTTTTCTGAATAGAGGATCCAAAATACTGAGATTTGACCAAAAACCGTTACTTTAAGTGTTATACACTTAGACAAAGGAAGAGGGAGACGCGGTATGCAATGATAAATACTGAAGCCAACATTCCTACCTTCAGAACTGAACTGGACGACTGTATTACTACGGATTGGTAATTACGCCAAAATATGCACAACGTTGTCAAGTTTCCGAAGATATCAGATTTATTAACATCAAATCGCTTAGAAATACTGAAATAGCAACTTGGAATACCTACAATTATCTAGATTACTGATATATGATATTGATTTTGTAATCGTACGAAACGAGTAAGTACTAATAGAATGAAATATTAAGAATTTCAATGAATACCATAAACAATCACAAACTACATCCACATAATTGATCCTTTCGGTGGAATTTATACCCTTTTAAAACCTTCATCCACAGAAAACTTGGGTAAAATCATATAAAAGCTGATACCCAACCGTCCCAACCTATTCCAAGTCATTTCGACCGAACTTTCAAGGCAAGTAAGAACAGAATTCGTAGTTATACAACCAAATTCACGGATTTTTTAACATTCATTTCTCTTAAACGTGACAACACCGGTTTTCTCAGTTTCATTCATAAATTGTTTCTCATCCGATCGATATTTCTCTAGGCCAATCAGGTGAGTTTGCTCCGATTTGACATTTGATGTATGAACACCGTTGCCGAGATGAATTCGTTTAGTATTCTGGGATTTCGACGATTCTGTCAACTGTCTACTCGAGTTCAAAGTTGAAAAAGTGTTTTTCGGACCTATTTCCATATATTTTGTGCAAAAAATATTAATAAAATGGTTCTTAAGTGTCAAGTATGTGGTAAATTGGACTCCTACAACCCTAATTTGAGTTTTTACAGGTTTGTTCTGTTTTGCAAATCATTGGCGTAGATTGTTCAATTCTCATGAGTTTCTTTCAGACTTATTTGATATTGGGAGAAGGAATATATGGATTTCAATTATGGACTTAGCTGGAGATAGAAACTTGCCACAGAATAGTTATGTTCGGAACATTTTGACTAACTAAACTAAATGGTACCAAACTTCTTAATAATGATGCCAATCCTATTCCTGTGAAACCATTCTTCAGACTAACGTAATTCAAGGTAAGATTACAGGAGCTTCCTGGAATTTTAATTCAATCAATTAAATAGAGATGTTTCTGTGGAAAATCTTTCCAAATTATTCTACATACAACAGGTATTATAATAGTGATGTCGTAATTTAGTAATGTTTCAAATGAAGGGAATTGTTTAACTTGATGGAATAGAGAAATAGGAGATATGTATTAGTAATCATTGTTATATGTATGCAGAAATCATTTGGCCTAATTTCATTATATTAATTGCGAACTCGTTTGCAGCTCCAGCTCCACTACGAATGAAACTCCCACAAGTGCTTAAAGATAATTATGCAGTTATAATTCACACTACACAGTGAATATTCGAAGAATTATATTTGCGAAGATCAAATTTCATCTCTCGATGAAGAAATCTATCAGAATGATGATGCTATTGCTTGTTCTCCGAAAAGAAGGTAAAACTTGTATTTCTTCTTATATTGCTGACTAACCTTAGACAAAGGAAGAGTCCTTTGTCCAAGTGACTAACCATATTTTGTGTGATTTTTGTTTTCATTGTAGAAAATGTGGAATATCCTGTTGTCAAACTGGAGCAAGCAGTTGAGAATACTGATTTAATGCCTTCCAGCTTTACCGAGAAACCATGAACATCTCAAATAAGAAGGGAAGATGAATATTTCATTTGAGTGCTCCACTAGTTCATGATTAATTTTACTGTTTCATTTGTGATAAAGAGCTTATGTGGGAGATCCGCACACTAGTGGTTTTTCTACGCCTAAGGTATGGAAAAGGGACATTAACATTATAGAAGAGAGTCCAGAGTCAAAATAAAACGATTCGTTCATAGCAGCAGTCTGTTGAAGGATGAAGCTTAAAATAACTTCAATGAAAACATTGCTGGATTGTTTGAGAGAAAAATCACTCGTATCAGAATCAACAGACGTTATAATATTGGTATGTTTCCTTTTCGCTCATTGTTAAAAGTACATACATGAATATTATCAGGCAACCAGATTGAAGAATCTTTTTTTTTCAGGCATCTGTCAGTCCTGGAGCGGCAGGTAATTCATTTCAAAGATTGTTGAAAGGAACGACTAGGCAAAATTTAATCCGACGTTGAGAGCCTTCGCATTAACTTTGGTCTTCTATCACCGAAAGGATATAACTTTCAACAACAGTTTGCCTCATTTAGATACGATCTCAAGGTGGTACAGATCTATGGATGGTACCTAGTCCTACCTTACATTCAAAACTTGAACACTACTTTTTTCTCTGATATTGAGTTAGAACTGCAGAGTATTCTAATTATTTTTTTTTTCATAAGAATAATTCAAAATCAATATTACTGATTTATGATTGTGAATCATGTGAATACATTCTGAGAGAGTGGAATCATGTCACTGTTGTTTTTTATGTCCTAATAAATACTTTTTAAGGTAAATTCTATATGTTAACTTTAATTGATGATTTGTTTCATTTTGTGAATACTGTTTCAATTTTTTATAGTACTTTATGATATATAACATTCCAACTGTATCTACTGTCTCTTCCTAGTTATTCTCTAAGCTTGAGTTAGTACAATTTAATAGAGAATGTTCAATTCGATTCTTGATTTTTTTAAGAACCGTTCAGAAGCAATATATTACTGATTTATGTTTTTGAATGCATTCTGATTTCTGAGAGTGAACTGTAGCACCATTGTTTTTTGTCCTGTAATGAATAATTCTGAAGATATAAATTCTGTATGAAAATTTTTTTTTCTTAATAATCTGCTTTATTTTGTTAGTTATGAGTGCAATTTATAACCATTAAGCATATTATTTTTGTCTTGAGGGTCCTTGCAACATTCTCTTAAACAAAACTACAAGTGTTTAAATTTTTTCATATTTTCATTGTGCTTTATGTATCAAACCTAACATTCAAAACTTAAACACTGCTTTTTTCCTTCTGTTCTCTGATCTTGAATTGGTACTGCAGAGTATTTAAATTGATATGATTTTTCATAAGAATAATTCAAAATTAGAATACTGATTTATGATTGTGAATCATGTGTATACATTCTGTTCAATTCGATCTGAGATAACGGTTCAGATATTACTGATTTAGCTTTTTGAAAGCTTTCTGAGAGTGAACTGTATCATCATTCTGTTTGTTCTGTAATAAATAATTCTGAAGATATAATTTCTGTATGAAAAATGTTTTTTCTTTATAATCTGTTCTATTTTGTTAAATATATTATGTTATGTTGAATAAATCTTCAAGAGCTTGAGTGCAATTTATAACAACCATAAAAGCTTTCATTCCTGAACATCTTCTCGTTCAAAGGTGGAGCAATGAGGCTATTACCTCAAAATTTTGTATAGGACTTATGATAGATACAATTGAAAAAGTTTAATTCTATGGTTCTGATGATTCGATCTTCTTGAAATTTTGCAACATTCAGCATATCAATATTCATACACAAAATGATTTTCACACCGCTAACTTGTAATGAAAATATAGAGATTCTTTTTTTCGATATTCCAATAGAATATTTTATAGTTCGGATGATCCGATCTTCTTGAAAGTTTGCATGAATATTCAGTGTATTAATCTTCATTCACAACATAAATTTCACCCGAATGGGTTATCTTGTAATGGAAATATGAAATTCCTTCTTTTCAATATTCCAATTGAATTTTCTATGGTTCTGTTTACAATTTTGTCTAAGATATCAAGGAACAAAAATTTTGAATGGCCATATTTTATAGAACATCCTGTACGTTTTGGCTGGTTAACGTACTTATCGAAGCATTTGGGTACAGAACTCTCTAGGATAATTCATTTGCAAGTTATCGTGCAACTGTAATTGAATTTGACCACGAATTCTTCATCAGGTAGTCGAACCCTATCGTTTGAAACCGTTTTCGGCTCAAAGTTCGAAAATTACAGACATTTGGGCAAAACGATATAGCACTCGTAGAACAAGCGCTCAAAAACATACTGCTCTGTTGGTATACGGATCTATACCATATTACAAAGGAAATGTATTATGGTTTTATACCATTGTGAATGTATGTAAGAAGTTATTTATGTAGAAATTGGTTTTCTACATTTATCAGAATATTAAATATTCAAATTCAAACAATAAGCCTGTAGCGAGGACTGTAGAACAAAGTACCATACTAATAATAATATAAAATGAACATCTCTTTGCTATAAATTCTTCATATTGAATCATATTGGTAACAAAATAGTACGAAATAATGAACTTAATTACTTGATATTCACATTAACCACAAACAGTTTCCTAATCAAATATGCAAAAATACGATTAATACTGATGCAAAGTTTTAATCTTAGACTAAGGTTTTAATTGTCTGAATATTGATAAAATTATAATTTTATAGAAAAAATTTTAAAATGAAAAAATACTCAAGAGGTAAACATTTTTTATTCTAACGATTCCTTATTTGATTTAATTAATCCAAGAGGAAAGCTTATATCAGTATAAAATATTAATTTCAAATCTATCGACAACAATAACTCCACGCCACTGGAAGTTGTTCGATTTACGCGTTCGAAGTCTTTGCATTGTTGCCGCGTTCGTGACGGAACAAGTACAGCTATATCAAGCTGTCCTTGTTCTACTCATGGGAAATAGTTTTAGATGTTGGCTTCAACTATTCCAGAATTTATGAATGACATGCCGCGTCTCCTCTTCCTTAGTCTAAGGTTATACATAACTAACCACACTAATAAGAATCTTGCTCAAAAATGACGTTTGACACCCTGTATCTCGCTAAGCTTCGAAAACGGGATATATTGTATAAGGCAAAAATGATTTCCTGATGTCCTCTACACAAAAATATATGTTGTCCAGTTTATGATGAAACACCCTGTATATATATCATCTGACAAATTATATTCATAATTTATATCGAATTATTTCTCGTCCTGAAAAAGCCATTCAATATTCAGCCAATGCAATTTAATTTCCTTTGTCATATTGGTTGAATATCACCACAATATAGGACACAAGCCATTTTATATCCCAAAATTCGCTGTAAATAATTCACACTTTGGATTTCAAACTGGCGATTGATATTCGCAGACCTTCATTCACGTGTGTTATGAATTTTTTGTGGTGTTTAGCTTTATTGATTGAAGATTGCTTTCAATCAGCTTCTAAATATGAATGGCTCGATTCCATGAATTTCAGATATTTTGGTCGTGAGTGGTCAATTTTATTCACAGCAGAGCGCAATGCAATAGCTTCGACTTCGTTCCTATTCTAAACGCTGCATGTATCAGAAAATGACGCCACTTCGGTCGTTCACTGTGTCTGGTACATCTATCAAGTATGTAGAAGGAGAGCTTCTTTTTTCAACACTACACTTGTTTCCATTTTTCTTATCCCAAATTTAACAATGACCGGAAGGTGTGTTATCAGTTTCCTTCTAGCTACTATAGTTCTCCAGATCCCTTCAGTAGACAACGAATTTTGCGCACTCTGTATAAGTTATAAATATTATTTCCCTAATTTATACCAACAAATAAATCTGAACAAAATAGTAAACAAACAGAGCGAATATCCTGCTTTCAGTATTGCCTTCGTATCGAATTTATCTACTCTATTTTCAAGAATTATTCAAATCAGAGGCAAGAATTCTAGACCAACAAAAGTGCTCAGAACCCACTACTCGGAAGCAGGAAAACGATATCTTCCAGAAGTAAGTCGGAACACTCCAAAGGATCAGAATTCCACTTAGGAAATCCAAAGTTTATAACTTTTAATGACACTCTCTTCTGAAATGGTAATTATAACTCTGAGAAAAATATTTCCACAAAACACTCAGCAGAAGGGATTTTCCTCATTATGTTTTCGAATAAGTTCGCGGAGTTTGTACATTCAACAGATCTCTTTTTCTCACGTTTTAACGTCGAATTATTGTTGGAGTTGGCCGAGTTATCGTTCTATTTCAGCTGAGCAATTTTCAGTTTGAAACTATTCATCCTGTTTTTCATAGAGAAAGCAACGATAAGAAAGAAAAATTCATTATTCGCGCTGCAATTTTCCTTAACTGATTGCATCTAGGGAATTGTAGATAGTAGCTCACAAACAAATGTACCTTTAACTTTTTGGAATCGTAATGGAAACATATTTATTTGTATTAATATCATTTTTTATTGAAATATACTACAGTGTTTCACGCAAAAATCTGCGTGGAGAACGAATGATTGCTATAGAAAATTCCACACCTGTAATTTAAACCAATCAAAACGTATATTTTTGACGAATCCTCATCGCAATGGATGAATTTCAGTGAGAATTTTTTCCTCGTGGGTACCAGCGAATTATACTGATTTTTTTTTGTCGTTTATAAACTTTCAATGGAATGAATGAAAGCGATGAATAGTATATTATGCAACGAGCGTATAATGATTGCTATTATTCGCGAGGTGAAGTTTAGGATAGGAGCCGTAGGTGAGTGGCCCAAATTACGGAGCGAATAACAGCCATTATACGCAAGTAGCATACTATACTTTGTCCACGACTACTAAGTATATTTCTTGAAGTTTTCAACATTTAGCTACCGCGACAAGACCCTTTTATGACAAGCTCGAAAAAAGTCAAATTGACACATGAGGTGGAGAAATGGTCAGTGTATATTTGGTAATAAAAAATGCTTTCATTGATATAATAAAAGTAGATTTTGCCCTCTATTGACAAGCTATACCCATATTGTATCTATGAAGCATCTGAAAGCAGTGAATTATATCTCATTAATCACTTGTAATTCATGGACATTATTATTATTATTATTATTATTATTACTATTATTATTAAAGATACAGAAGAGTTAAGTATACACTATAAACTCATAAGTAGAATAATTGACAAAAAAAAACTGTATATTCTGTAAGAAAAGAAACGCCACATACTCTCAGCACATTCCACTCCGCTGACTAACAGTATCAAGTCTATTCTTGAATGAATTCACTGATGGCGCCCGCACAACGCTAGCAGGTAGTCGATTCCAACATTCGAATATTCTATTTACCAAAAAGTTCCGCCTGCTCCTCACGTGGAAGCTCTCCTTTTTGAGCTTGAAGACATGCCCCCTCAATCGGTTGTCTACATTTAAAGTAAACATATGGGACATGTCCACGCCGAAAAGATTATTAAAAGCCCTGAAAGCTATTATGAGATCACCACGCGTTCTTCTCGAGGAAAATTTTTTAAGTCCAAGGATAGAGAGCCTTTCCTCGTATGAAGGTCGTATTACACCATACGGAATACGGGTTGCTCTTCGTTGAACACTCTCCAACAACTCACTCTCACGCACTAAGTCGACACTCCATACAGGGCCTGCAAATTCCAAAATAGGTCTGATATATGTTTTTATCAGTAAAGAGCAGGTACCCGGAGAACATCCACGAAACGATCTCTGGAGCATGTAAAGCATCTTATTTGCCTTGTTGACGGTTGTGGCTATATGTTCCGACCACGACAAATCTTCAGTTACGGTGACACCCAAATCGACATGACTTCTAACTGAGGAAAGTATATGACCTGCCAGGCAATAACTGCGACGAGGATTATTTCTGCCCATGTGGATTACTACACACTTCTCCAGGTTTAAGGGAAGAAGCCATTCATCACACCACTCCAAAACTCGTCTCAAGTCATCCTGTAGAACCTTGCTACAATTAAGAGCATCATTGAACATTTTGGTATCATCTGCAAAACTTGCCAGCTGAGATATTATTCTATTAGGTAGATCAGACGTATACAACAAAAACAAAAGAGGACCAAGCACAGATCCCTGAGGGACACCACATGTTACCGGCTTCCAGTCCGAGTAAGATTCGCCAACACGCACTCGAAAGCATCTATCGGAAAGAAATGCTTTTATCCAGAGCAAAAGATTTCCACGCACTCCTAGGTGTTCTAACTTCAAGAGCAAACGCTTGTGGGGAACGCGGTCAAAGGCTTTGGCGAAGTCCAAGTAAACTATGTCCACAGGAATATTTCTATCAAGCATCTTCGTCCAAGCATCGACACAACTAAGGAGGTTCGTGATGATGGATCGACCGGGTAAAAAACCGTGCTGAATGTCAGGAATCAAACCATTGGTGAGAGCAAATCTCCTCATCTCTTCCAGGACAACACGCTCACACACCCTCGAAATGACGGAAACCAAGTTTACTGGCCTGTAGTTATCGGCAGTGAGTTTGTCGCCCTTTTTAAAAATAGGAGTGACATCAGATCGCAGCCAACAAGCAGGCAGTGAGTGGTCAGCAAAAGACTTTCTAAAGATGATGCACAGGGGAACAGAAATGTTATTTGAGCAGTTCTTCAGGAGTGCAGCGGATATTCGGTCAGGGCCAGGGGCTGAATTGGGGTCCAAACTGAGAAGGTGTTTCTCCACAATTGTCGTAAAATCAATGTCCGACAGAGAAGCAGGTGTCCGCGGAGAATCTAAAGAAGGCATAAAATCATCCTCTGCTGAGAAGGTAGACGCAAAGCAGTCCGAAAAAATCTCCGCACTCTCCTGCTCGCTCGTACAAGCACGGCCATTTTTGTTTCTCAGAAGCGGCGTTCTAACCTTTGTGCACAAGGTAGACCGCAAATATTTGAAAAATCGCTTACGGTTTTTAGATCCGGCAATAACTCCTTCAAAATTGCTTTTTGCCTCCTCAATGATCTTAGAGAGATGGCTGCTAAATTTTCTGTGTGCCAAATAATCACTCTCCAACCTACGTCTCATATATCGCTGCCATATCGATTTCTTGTGTCTGATCATTTTAAGAATTCGTTCGGTGATCCAAGGCTTTGACGGAACAGATGTTGTAACTTTAATGATTGAACATTGATTAATACCGTCGTTTACTATATCGAGGAACGTGTTCCACATTTCCTGAACTGTTGAGCATGAAGACAAAAGCTCATTCCAGTTCAGTTTCCCAAAAAAAAAATTCAAGCGCTGATAATCGATAGATTTTATTGTTTTCCTACTCTTGCCTGACTTAGCTGGAATCGTGAGCTGCAGTTCGGAGAGCAGAGTTATGTGATCCGATCTTCCAAATGGGGGCAGGTAGCGAACATTCGACACAAGATCAGTGTCGTTCACCAGAACAAGGTCCAGAAGGGAAGGGTTCTGATTCAGTCGAAAGCGAGTGGGAACCTGCACCAACTGAGCAAAGGTTGTGGAATGGAACAAGTCAACATAAGGTTTTGAAGGAGAATTATAGGTTCTTGTTGTTGTTAGTGGCCAAGAAACATCTGGGAGGTTGAAATCTCCAGCGATAAAAAGTGCCTTCCTAGAACTGTGCACCTCTCTTAAAAACTCTGTGAACCGGGTGTCGCACTGAGATGGTCGGGGTCTATAAACTGCACCAATCGTCACTAAAATGCCATCTCCATCCGAAACGTCCAGAAACATGTTATCCAATCCTGGAAAATCTCCACGGAAGGAAGCAACTGTGAACCGTGCCGAAATATCATCGTGAACATAGGCGCAGACACCTCCGTGGCCGATAGTTACCTCACTGTCTTGTCTGAATATTGAATAGCCTGGTATTTGAACGACACTGTCGGATACATTCTGACTCAGCCAACTCTCAGTCAACAATATGAAATCTGGACGATCGGATTTAGCAAAAGACAACAACTCTAAATACTTCGAACACAATGATTGGATGTTTGTATAAGCCACAGTCCAAGAGCTGAATACGGAATTTAGTTTTTTAATTGGCCGCCTCGTGGATTCTCAACAATAGCCGGAGAACCTTTCACATACTTGATTGACAAGTCTGGTTCACCATTCTGTCTCCCAACCTTCAACTCATCTCGAAGACTGTTGAGTTCCTCTATTTGTTTGGGAGTTTTATCATCGCTTATGTAATAATCTCTCCAGTTCGGGTTATCATGTAGAATCTTTTTCTTTCTTAAGATGGAGGATACAATTGAAGGGTTCGAAAAACATACCTTCAGCGGACGAGGCTTTGACGTCATTGATCGTCCAACCCTGGAGATCGATATGCGCTGATTATTGGCACCACCATCAATGTGATCTAGAAGTTGAGAAACTACATCAGTGTCCCCCTCAGATTCCTCGACGCCCCTGATAATGATGTTATTGGCTCTCTTAACACGCTCTATAATTTCCGAAGATGACATAGAACTTGAATTGCCAGCCGCCGAAGGCTCCCGAACATCTAACCTCAAGCTATCAAACTCAGATCTAAGATTTCCTAATTTGCTCTCAACATTAGCATTTTTTGCAGCAACATTTGACAACTCAATTTGGCACTTTGAAATAACGGAATCATGATCTTCGAGTGATTTGCAGTGTACTTCCAGCAGCTTTGAATGTTCTTGTAAAGTTGTTGTGTGTTCTCTAAGTATGTTTTTACATTCGGACATTTCCTCGCGTAGAGAATTCTGCGATTGCTTTATTTCCTGTATATCCTGGGACATATCATCGAGCTTAGCCATCAAGATGGAAAACTGATCCATGGTGAACGAATTAGAGACAACATGTGAAGAAAGCATTGCGCCCGCATCAGTGCATGAAGACGAAGTAGAGCTTGTCTTACTTCTTAGGGAACGGCCTTCCCTGCTACAAAACTTACAAACCCAATTATCCCCACGTTTCCCACTTACTTGCTTCAACTCGGATGGTGATAGTTTGAGGCAGTCAACATGAAAATTGTTTGTACATGTAACACACCTCAACATCTGGCCCTCAGATACCTTACAACACAAGTGACACTCTGACATTTTGTGAAAAATGTTCAAATTATGCCCATTATTTTGGCCTAGCCCACAGACGTCAAATGGCTAGATTATATAGTAGTCGTGGATAAATATAATAAAACAATTTGATGTGGAATTCTTATACCGAATATCACAGGAAGGCTAATGAAATCCGGAAATTTTTTCTCACTCATATATATAATATATATGAGAAATACCTACCTATCCTTGACCTCGAAAAAATTTCCGGGAATCATTTGACTTCTAGTTGTAAAACTAGAAAAATTTTAATACCACCAGTTGTTCTAATGCTCCAAATCTGGACAGTTTTCAGAAACATAGTGAAAATGTTGTTCAACAAATATAGAGACAGTTTGTTCAGAATTATATTTTAAATCAATATTTATTATTTCAGCTCAAAATTCGGTCATTTTAAAATAATCTCTTTTTCGTGGAACTAATTCTATTTATGCGGACCAATTTTCTGTGAAATAATTCTTATCGCATGTACCGTCGGATCACATTATTCTGGTTCGATTATTCGTTTCAAAGTTTGTAACAATCTCAAAATGTGAGCTGTGATATGGGCCCAAACAAATTTTTTTCGGAAAAGTTCTGCTTTTAAAATGAATGGGATTGATAAATAAATCACGAAAGCTGAGTTGAAATAATAAATGGTCTACTGATTTGAGCAATGTCTCTAAACATCCCAACCAGTCCAACCACTATCATTAAGTTTTATAAACTGAAGAGAGATGAACGCTACTGAATGACGAATCTCCATATATGTACCGGGTGTCCTAGAAACCCGATGAGCTAGAACGAAATAAGTGGCTCGATTTTTGGGAGATTTCATCCGGTGAAAACCGCAGCTTTCTAAGTCAAACCGTTTCCGAGCTATTAGAAAAATGGCGTCACATAAAAAGTTCTTATAACTTTTTTATTACTGAAGTTATAAACATGAAACTAAAACATTATGCAGGCTTTTTTTCAGTAGAATTCATTGAAGTAATCAAGTTTGCTTTATTATATTTCATTCTAGATCATCGGATTTCTGAGATCACCTCGTTAGACAACGAATTGAGAACACCCGGTACATCAGTCGTGAAACTCAAATATTGTTTAATTCCAATTCTAAATAGAAGACTATTTCTTGACTACCCTATTTCCGCTCAGGCGTCATTTCATCACGTTCCCTGTATGTATACGGGTATGCCCCATCAGGATCCCTCAACTTTCTCGTCTCGACATCTTCATTTCCAACACGAGATATAAAATTCATCACACGAAGTACTCCCGTCATCCAAAATGTTACGAAAGCAGGAAATCAACAGGAAAATAACCTTGGGGAAAGAACGGAGGAAATTTGAATACCCATCATTTATTTGATATATTATGGGAGTCGATATGATGACACCAAGCGTATTCTACGCAGTGAGAGGAATTTATAAGATTTTCCTCATAAAAAATGTACCTACATAAATATTTACCAACATTCTTATGTTGTGATATCATGAAATGAATCGCGCATAACATAACAGGTTACGAGATGTAGTATCATCATAAAAATTTGTGTTATGAGGAATAATGGTCGGTAAACATGCCAACATAAAAAATACAAAAAATAACAAGATTAAATGCAATTTATTATGATTCAATGTCTTCAGTTGAAAAATCTAGAAATTATAAGAATACGGATATATTCAGATTGAAAAAATTAATTTTTCTTTTAATATTTCGAAATTAGTCGATTTAGAGTTCGTTTTCAAATGCAAGCTAAAAAAAAGACATTTAAATTATTAAGTAGAATTAGAAGTAGACACTAGATTAGATAACAATATTTATAATTATCGTAAGGTAATCTTCGACCGTTCGTATAATAGAATGATGTTTATCATAACCTCTAGAAAAATATCAAACCTCAAATTGGAACAGATATTTTTTCTCTGGAATTAAAAACTTTCAATCTATTAGAATTCAAATAACTTATTATTGGAAGAAAATATATAGGGTGTCCCTAGTTGAGATACATCAGCCGATATCTTAACTTACAGATAAGGTGGTCGGTTCAAACGAGAAGTATTTTGAAAAGCAGCAAAAACTCTATCAGATTCTGCCGTTTAAATTTCACTTTTAGTTACCACCTCTAAAAAAACGACTCCCGGATATTTTTTTCAAATAGCACCTTTTATTTCACTCCTCCTTCACGATTTTCAGTCGAGGAAACTTATATTTAATTAATTTGTCATAATTTCACGTGTATTCAACTCTTAGGTATGAATAATATCTAGCACTTAATTGTGACAATACACAAAACAGCAACATAATATTTAAAACAATAAGATTAAATAAGGTGTCGAAATGAAACAAGGTGGATATGCCACAATTTATTATTTTCATTTTTACAGGTAAAATTATCTCAGAGCTTCTGTCCAGAATTACCAGACTCTGAACTTCTCTAGTGAGTGTGGATATCCAAGTGTCATTTTGGATAGTAAATTTAACTGGGGAAAACACATAGATAAGACTCTTTCCACAGCTATGGCGGTCATGTGGGCCTGCAAAAGGCTCTTCGGCATTGAATGGAGCATGAGACCGAAAAGGTATTACGGCTATACACAGCGGTAGTACGCCCTCTTGTCACCTTTGTGTTTTTAGCACAGTGGATTTTACCAGATCTGAGAGCCGATGTATTGGCTGAATGGTACATCTTGTTTGTTTCTAATAATATGTTTCACTCTAATATGCTCCCTTTCTGAATGATGCTTCATCCGAGATCTGCATTTGAGGCAAGCTCCTTTTCAAGAGCTTTATGTATCAGAGATTTGACTGATCGAAGCTTTTTTCAGCTCAATTGAGATCCCTACGTATTTCAACAATAGTATATTATGCAACGAGCGTATAATAATAACTATTATTCGGAGGTGAAGTTTAGATAGCGAAGTGAATAACATTATAACTATAACAGCCATTATAGCTAAAACTATGACAGCAGTGAATTATAATCTCATTATTCCCTTGTGATTAATGGATATTATTAATGTCGAGCATAGAGACGTACGATGGACCGATTTTCCAATAGTCGTGGATAATATAGTTTATTCACTAGAACACATTCGTCATTGGTATGATCATGTAATGCAATTAAACTCAAAATGTTTCAAAATGACGTAAAAAATCGAGTAACGCAATATGATCAACTCAAAGTCTATTGAGAACAATATTTCTGTTGAAATTTTTTGAATGAAACCATCCGTTAGCAAAAAAAAGCATCAAGAATTTTCAATGGTTTGAAACCTTACGGTTATTTTCCAACACGATTGTGTTGCTTTCAGCAGTCACATTTTCCTGTCGTTTCATTTATCCCGCGGCCTAACTAAAACTTTTGAATAATGCAATTTTTTCGTTGGGGTGGATGTCGAAACTTGGCGAATTTAATCAGAGTATTATTTCTCCTCCTCCGAGAGCAAAAAACTTATACGAAGTTTCTCAGGGTTGTATCTTCTAGCTGACTTATACAGAAACAGCGGGCGGTGGATTGGATGGGATATACTCGGTGAGAAAATATTCCGAAAGTATAATTCTGAAAGTATAACTAGTGTATCAGGATGATGAGCGTTACAGAAAATAATATTCTGAATCTTCAGTCTCGGAATTCAGATGTTGAATCAGTGAATGAAATTGAAGTAAAGTGCAAGGAAACTTCTTTCCGCGCGATACTTCTGAATGAAGAACAAAAGAAATAATTGACTCTATCTCTATTTACTCGAAAAACTGAAAAAGTTTTATCTATGGAATAGAATAATTCAGCAATAAACTGCATAAATATTCATCTAAGGTTCTTGAGTTGCACAGCAATTTCAGATATATAAGTTTCCTTCATAAGTTTACATACTTCTACAATTTACTAGATCTATCAATTATTATAGAGTGGACAATTCCAAACTCTATTATCTAATTATTTACTCAATGTATTTTATAACTCGGACCTGACTGCAGTAGATTGATAACATATTCTGATTCAGGTAATCATTGAAAATATTAATAGTTTTTAATTCTGAAGAATGGAGAAGACTTCTGAGAAAAGTCAAACAAACATCAAAATCGAAAAGTAAGGGAAAATTTCAGTGTTTCAAGATTGGGAATAATCTCAACCAATAAAGCATACCATCAATTCATTTCGTGAAATAGTTTTTGAAATAAAAACAAAATAAATCACTGAACTACGTTCACATAAATAGGTATATTTAAAACAGTTAACATGTTATAGTTTTCATCCCATTTTCAAAACTGATTAGTCATAAAATACAGTATACATAAACAGGCCATTATACACATTATACATTACGGATGTTAACATATGCGATAAGCGGAAATCTAATTGATCATTTACAATCGTGTAACTTTTCTTGTGTGCGTATGAAATTTCTATTATTTCAAACAGTTCTGATAATCGTTAGCCCTTTTCTCCAGTATGAAGCATTTTCGTTCGATAAAATGATTAAAGCGTCATACAGTGGTTAGAAAAACCTGTTGTGGACTTATTTTGGGATTTTGCTCGCCAATTCTGACAGCCAGAGAACAACTGGTCTGACGAATTTCCCGCTTTTTACATTGGTGAGATCGGCCGTTCTTTGGACTTGTGAATTGACGAGCATAGGAAGTACATCCTCCAAAATGAGTTCAAAACTGGTTTTTCTAACCACTGTATTGAGACTTATCATTTTATCGACACAAATAGATAGGAAATGCTACTGGAGAAAAGGGCAAACGATTAGATCTGTTGGAAATATTTGAAGTTTCATACGCACACAAAGTAGAGTTAAATGATCAAATAGATTTCCGCTATACACCCGCTAATGTATAATGTGTAGCCTGTTTAAGTATATTATATTTTCTGTCTTATCAGTTTTGAAAATGGGATGAAACCCGAAGCATGTTAACTGTTTTGAATACACCTATTTATGTGTATCAATACTCTAGTGTTTTATTTTGTTTGTCTATTGACAATGGTTCTACCAAGTTTTCCAATAAGAGGTGTTATATCGAATAGCCCGCTATTCACGTTTAAGGCTGTCCATTGTTTTTTGGCATTCGACTAGATGAAACTACGCCATTAATAAAAATGGAACCATACACGCTTCCAGAATGCATTGAAGTTATCAAAATTCACTATTAAAATGGTGGAAATTTGGCAGAGACGGTTCGAACATTTTTGGGTCGTCGTGAGGCACCTTGAGGGACGGCAATAAAGAAATTGGTGGAGCTTTTGGGACAAGTTAGTGATGTGAAGTTGCTCAAGAACACCCATTGGACCCTACTTTTTCGAAAAGAAGCCAGGAGCAACAGTTACGGTGAATGGATTGCGCTATACAGAAATGAGTAATGATTTTTTATGCCCGAAATTGGATAGTATGATCTGGACAACGTTTAATTTCAACAAGACGGCGCTACTTGCTACGAAAACACCGAAACCATTGATCTTTTCGGGAAAGTTGCCGGAACCCTGTTTCTCTCGAAAAGGTGATTACAATTGGCCACCGAGATCTTGTGATTTAATACCTTGCGACTTCTTCTTTTGAAACAACGTGCAAGAGAAGGTCTACGCTAATAGTCCAGCGTCGATTCAGTACCTCAAAAACGGAATTCGTGAGGCTATCAAGGACATAGGGCAGCCACTTATTTGCGATTTGGTTATGGAAAATTTCATTGAAAGGATATGGTCCTGTGAGCATGGTCGTGGTGGTCATTTGCCTAGTTATTTTCCACTACTAAAGGCATAGCATTTTCTTTATAAAGAAATAAACATCCGATCCGATCATTTATATTGAAAAATGGCATTTTTCTTCGAATATCAAAAAACACCTCTTATTGGAAAACCCTTCAGTTTCAACTCCCAAATATTCTACTTTCTCAAAAATAAATGAAGGATGAAATGTGTATTTGCTGAAGTTCAGTTATCGTCGTCGGTGTTGGAAATGCAGAGGTCCCATCTAATTGGACAAACTTTTTACTGGGAATGCTTACCGTTCACAGTGACGCAGTTTTTGCAGCATGCGCTTTTTTCATTGGTATCCACCAAAGCTTCATTTCGGTTTATTAATGAAGGTCATTACTATGTTTTCACGGTACAACTAGGATGAAAAATAAAAACAGAAAGTCTGAAATTTTCGTTCCGTACTACTTCAATATGGAATGTAGAAGATAATTGCTGGTTGTGGCAAAATTAGGAACGATCCAGGTGTTCTGAAGAGTTCACTAGACGAACTGGAGAGTTTTAATTCTAACTATTCCCAACCGAGTTCTCGCAATGTCGGAAGATGATCCTCATATTACAAAAACTTTGAACTTGAAATTACCCGATCGATTACTGATGGATCGATTGTGCCATCATCAGATTTTAGTAGTTTCTTAATTATAACAATCGAAGATAACATTGTATAAATTATAAAATAGATGATTCGAGACATCTAAAAAAGTTCAAAGTTCAGTTGCTATCTACAAACACTCAAGAAACTATTCTTCATTCAATTATTCAATTAAGCAAACATATAAACACAGGCTCTTTAAAAGTTTGCCTGTCACGTTGTAACTAATAATTATGAATTCAATCGAATCATCACAAAAATAGTTATTCAATCAACTAGGTTATTAAAGACAGCGACTGATGGTCAAAATTTTAACGCGTGAGCGGAGAGAAGGCGTTAATAGTTCGAGACCATTTGTCGCTCGATTAATAACCATGTTGATTACAAGATTTTTCCGACGATCTCAATATGAATTGTTTATGAATTCTTCATTGGAATACATTATCATTTTGCATAAGACTTACATTTGACATAATAATATTTCTATGTATCTATGTTCCAGAAGAGTTTCGACATTTCTCGTAGTGCTTCTGAACACTTTTTGAAAGGTTGCTATGAGGATTGCACATTGAAAAAGCAGAAATTGAGTATTAAAATGGGTCATTAATAATCAATTCCGTACACCTTAAAATCACATTTTATTTGAGATCGACGGAAAATTATATTAATGTCTATTTTTGGGTGTCAAAATCGTGTTTACTTTGTGAACTCGGGGAGTAATTGAAGAAGCTAACTTCGAGGAAAGGTTATGTGGGTGATTTATAACAAAAAATGTCAACGAACACATAATGTTGATGCTTATTCGTCCATTCAACATTTCTTGATTTCACGAGATATTTTATTATTTTTTAAAATCACCTATACTTTCCTTATCTTTGAAGTTTCATTGAAGTATAATTTGCTACTAAATAAGTACAATTCTGTTAGATGTAATAAATATTTGAAATAACCACAGACTGCATGTATTGAACAAGGCGGTGGACAATTCGAACAATAGTTATATGAAGTAGTGGTTAAAATTCATTTATAAAGTCTGTATTATTCAATTTCAGTTCATAACTTTGAATTATCACTATTCGACAGAAGAATTCATGAGTTTAATGAGAAATACTTGAATATTCAAACATAATGAGCTCAAAGATGGAGCAAATTTAGGTATGGAATAATTTCCACTTTTTGTTGTTTTGTTAGCCCAAAATTTATAGCAGCAAATAGGTAGCTCGAATAAGAGTTGATATCATTAAGAAACACATTGAATAAAATATTTTTCGTTGGGGAGAATAGATGTCATATATCGTTTAAAACCTTGTACAAATATGACTGATTATTTTCTTTTCAGAATCGCTTGCAATGAAAATTTTGCGGCACGCAGATCAATCAATTGTCGTCTGATTCGATAGGTATTTCATTCATAAATAAATTCGAAATATTTCGTGGAATCGAGTAATAAAAATTGAAGAATTCGTTATGGTTATTTCGCATTCTTAATTGCTAGTAACTTTAATGATCTCTCCTCGAGTTTGGCCATGTTAAGAATATAATGTGACCTTTGCAGCGAAAAGCAATAAATTCAGATGCTTCAACTGGATTTTTTTTATTTGGAAAACATCAACTAAAGGATTTATTACACATCAAAACAAACATTAAAAATTGCTACAGTGAAAGAAGCTCAAACATTGAACATTAATGTTTTTTCAAAGGTACTGTTCTAAAAACCATCTCCTGGGAAATGTATATAACTCCAAATTTATCGCTGCAAACAAAGGGCCAATTTGTCCCTGTCCCAATTTTGGCATCGATTGTCCAGGTGAAAGTACATCGTAAATAACCTTATCAATCAAATTCATCTTCAAACCAGCTCGTAAAACTACTAGATGACAATTGTTAACCGCCATAGATTCTGGCTCTCAGTGGAATAGATTGGATAGTCAAGCTGGTGCATGGACAATTGTAATAAATATTTCAAACATTGGATTCGAGAGATAATCCAAGAGTTTCATGAGAAATACTTAAAGATTTGATCATAAGGTCCAGTTCAGGTATGAGATTTTTCAATTTTTTGTTGCTACGAGTATTTCGTAAGCATGGCAGTGAGCAAGCACACAGAAAGAAATTTGATATGTCATTCTTCGAGGAGGAAAAATGTCTAGAATTATCGAAGGTTTTTCGATCAAAAGAACCATTGGAAAATATGACTTCAGAAAAGTGATATTTATCTCCTCGGAACCACGCCCGGAATGCAAAATTTTTGACACAAAGAGTTTCTAATATAGTAGCAAATTAATCGCCGTTTCCAGATATGTTAAAGCATATACGATATGAGCTTATAAAATTTTTTAAATATTTCGTGAAATCAAAAATTGTATACCTAATAATTGCAATTGCAACATTGTCACAAGTCGTAATTTTAACTGCTGCCTCATCAAAATTATTTACTCATCTTTTCCGAGCTGTCTTTAACCGGCTTTTCTTATCTTCAGGATTATTACATAGCGAAACAAACATTGAAAAATTGCTACATTGATACACGTTTGAACAATTGAACATTTGATGTTTTTTCAAAGATACTGTATAAAAACCGATCAATCTCCTGGGAAATCAGGTATAGATAACTCCAAATTTATCGCTTCGAACAAAAGGCCAATTTGTCCCTGCTTCAATTTTAGAATCGATTGTCCAGGTGATACTACATCGTAAATAACCTTATCAATCCAATTCATCTTCCACCAACCCGTAAAACTACAAGATGACAATTTTTAACAGCCATAGATTCAGACTGTGCTCTCAGTGGAACAAATCCGATAGTCAAGCTGCTACATTGGCAATTGTAATGAATATCACAAATATTTTGATTAAAAAGATAATTCACGAGTTTCATGAGAAATACTTAAATATCTGATCATATAGTCAAATTCAGTTATGAGATTTTTCAATTCTTTTTTGCTTCGAGTATTTTGTTAGTCCTTACTTCATGGCAGTGCACAATCACCTAGAACAAAAATTGATATGTCATTTTTCGAGGAGAAAACATATCTAGAATTATCAATAATTTTTTGATCAAAAAACCATTGGAAAAATATGACTGATTCTGTATACTTCAGAAGCGTGATATTATTTATCTCCTGAGAACCATGCCCAGAATGCAAAATTTTTGACACACAGAACTTCCAATATTGTAGCAAATTAACCGCCGTTTCCAGATATGTTAAAGCATATTTGATATTGGCTTATGAAAACAATTGAAATTTGAAATATTTCGTGAAATCGAAAATTGTATACCTTATAATTGAAGAAAATTCATGAACATTCCAAGCCTGTGTTTTCCGAAATTTATCATTACCAATAAGTTATATGATCTCTTCCTAAAGTCTGGTCCTTGTATGAAATGAAACCATTACAACAATGTCACGAGCCATAAATTTAACTGCTGCCTCATTAAAATTATTTGCTCATATTTTCCGAGCTGTCTTTAACCGGATTTTTTTATCTGAAAAACAACTTCAGGATTTATTACATATCGAAACAAACATTGAAGAATTGCTACATTGATAGACGCTTGAACAATTGAACATTCCATGTTTTTTCAAAGATACTGTAGGTATAAAAACCCATCAATCTCCTGGGAAATCCAAACTCCAAATTTATCGCTTCAAACAAAAGGCCAATTTGTCCCTGTTTCAATTTTAGAATCGATTGTCCAGGTGAAACTACATCGTAAATAACCTTATCAATCCAATTCATCTTCCACCCAACCCGTAAAACTACAAGATGATAATTTTTAACAGCCATAGAGTCCAACTCTCCTCTCAGTGGAACAGATCCTAAAGTAAAGCTGCTGCATGGGCAATTTTAATAAATATTACAAATATTTGGATTCGAGAAATAATCCACGAGTTTCATGAGAAATACTTAAATATTTAATCTTAAGGTCGAATTCAGGTATGAGATTTTTCAATTCTTTGTTGCTACGAGTATGTTGTTAGCCCTTACTTCATTACAGTGAACAAGCGCCTAGAACAAAATTTGATATGTCATTTTTCGAGGGAAAAACATGTCTAGAATTATCAATGATTTTTTTATCAAAAAACCATTGGAAAATTATGACTGATTCTGTCTACTTCAGAAGCGTGATATTTATCTCCTCAGAACCATGCCCGGAATGCAAAATTTTTGACACACAGAACTTCTGATATTGTAGCGAATTAACCGCCGGCGCCGTTTCCAGATATGTTAAAGCATATTTGATATTTGCCTATCAAAAAATTTGAAATATTTCGTGAAATCGAAAATTTTATACCTATAATAATAATTGAAGAATATCCAAACACTCCAAGCCTGTGTTTTCCGAAATTTATCATTACAAATAACTTATATGTTCTCTTCTTATAGTCTGGTCCTTGTATGAAATGAAACCATTGCAACATTGTCACAAGCCGTAAAAACTCCTGCATCATCAAAATTATTTTCTCACATTTTCCGAGCTGTCTTTAACCGGATTTTCTTATCTGAAAAACAACTTCAGGATTTATTACATATCGAAACAAACATTGAAAAATTGCTACATTGATAGACGCTTGAACAATTGAACATTCCATGTTTTTTCAAAGATACTGTATGAAAACCCATCAATCTCCTGGGAAATCAGGTAGATAACTTCAAATTTATCGCTTCAAACAAAAGGCCAATTTGTCCCTGTTCCAATTTTGGAATCGATTGTCCAGGTGAAACTACATCGTAAATAACCTTATCAATCAAATTCATCTTCAACCCAGCTCGTGAAACTACAGGATGATAATTTTTAACAGCCATAGAGTCCAACTCTCCTCTCAGTGGAACAGATCCTATAGTAAAGCTGCTGCATGGGCAATTTTGATATATAATATATTACAAATATTTGGATTCGAGAAATAATCCACGAGTTTCATGAGAAATACTTAAATATTTAATCTTAAGGTCGAATTCAGGTAATAGATTTTTGAATTCATTGTTGCTACGAGTATGTTGTTAGCCCTTACTTCATGAGAGGAACAAGCGCCTAGAACAAAATTTGATATGTCATTTTTTGAGGAGGAAACATGTCTAAAATTATCAATGATTTTTTTTATCAGAAGAACCATTGGAAAAATATGACTGATTCTGTCTACTTCAGAAGCGTGATATTTATCTCCTCAGAACCATGCCCGGAATGCAACATTTTGACACACAGAACTTTTGATATTGTAGCGAATTAACCGCCGGCGGCGCGTTTCCAGATATGTTAAAGCATATTTGATATTTTTCTATCAAAAAATTTGAAATGTTTAATGAAATCGAAAATTTTTACCTATAATAATAATTGAAGAATATCCATGAACACTCCAAGCCCTGTTTTCCGAAATTTATCATTACAAATAACTCATATGTTTCTTCTTACAGTCTGATCCTTGTATGAAATGAAACCATTGCAACATTGTCACAAGCCGTAAATTTAACTCCCGCATCATCAAAATTATTTTCTCACATTTTCCGAGCTGTCTTTAACCGGATTTTCTTATCTGAAAAACAACTTCAGATTTATTACATATCGAAACAAACATTGGAAAATTGCAACATTGATTGACGCTTGAACAATTGAACATTTCATGTTTTTTCAAAGATACTGTATGAAAACCCATCAATCTCCTGGGAAATCAGGTAGATAACTCCAAATTTATCGCTTCAAACAAAAGGCCAATTTGTCCCTGTTCCAATTTTGGAATCGATTGTCCAGGTGAAACTACATCGTAAATAACCTTATCAATCAAATTCATCTTCCACCCAACCCGTAAAACTACAAGATGACAATTTTTAACAGCCATAGATTGTGACTCCCCTCTCTGTGGAATAGATGCGATAGTCAAGCTGCTGCATGGGCAATCGTAATAAAATTTCCGGACCATTATTTAAAGATGAAAGCGACCTTTACATGCTCCGTAGTGTTGGACCTTATTTCCCCTTCCTTAGGTACGTTGTTGTGAAAACGTGATAAATTTTATGGCCTTCCTCGATTTTATAGGTTTCACGAAATAAAGTTGCACTCTCAGTTTAGTGTGATTGTTTTGATGTAGAGTTTAGTACTAACTGCTTTGCCTTTCTGAATTTCGAACGAGGGTTCTTTAAGGAGGGGTTAAAGGTTAAATGAATAGACCTCCCACAATCCCACGATCTGAAGAATCTTGTATTGAAAAAAAATAAATCCACTGAAATTGCAAGGAGAGCAAAAGTGTATAAAATTCTTAAGCATATGTAAACATTAGAACTCAGTGTTTCAGTTTGGTAGGTCATGTGCTATATAGCAGAAATCACATAGTATAAAGATCGGAAACGAAACGACTACAGTATATGAGCAGTACCTACCTCAGGTCAAATGTGAAATAATATTAGATACTTTGAAAACTGGTTATGTGTTTCTTCCCTCTAAATAAAAACAACTAGACCAGACATAGCTTTTGTCGTTAGTTCCATCTCAAGAAAGTTGTTAAATCCAATGAACGTAGATTGTGTTAGATATAGAAGGATGGTTCGTTATTTGAAATGCACAATCGATCTCGGTTTTATTAACAAAACAGGCCAAACAGATGAGCGACTATTTTTCGATCAATTCCAACAGTGCAGATAATAGAAAACTATTGCTATTAAGCTGAGCCAAAACACAGAATTCCAAATACGCTCTTAGTATATCCATATAAGATATTTCTTTGCTTAATGGCTGCGAGATTAAAGTTGAGAAAATTTTAACAGAAAACCAATTAGCACACATTAGACTTGGTGACAAAACCGCAAACATTCTGGAAGAAAATGGGATCAACCAGAATATGTCAAGGCAAACACCATATCTTTCAAGTTCTGGCACTACTATTACCTGCCGTGTAAAAGAGAATGTATGCAAAACAATAAAGCCACTTCAATTCATGTTTTATTTTCAAAATAATGTTTTTTTTTTTGTTAAATCTTTCATAAATTTATACTGAAAATATTACAAATAAAACACCGGATAATATTGAAATTTATGGCTTCAAAATATAAATTCAGAAATTAAACATATTGGAGAAAATACTAACATCGCGCCAATTATCATTAGAGTTTTCTATAAGAAAAACATATGCACCTGGAAGTATGAACTTCTCATCAAACTTATAGGTGCTATATACAAATTCATCTTTAGCGACATATTTCGATCCAATATAAACTAGAAAATGTGTTCTTTTTTTTACTACTACGAACGCGAGGCCGTTTTCCATAATTTTAAATCTATAATATTTTCTTCATTGAGTATATTCTGGGAATTGAGAAATCAAAATGGTAAAAAGAAATTTTTTCTGGAATTTCATCAATTCCAAAAATAACAACAATGCTTCACCGACTAGTTGGTAGTTGGATGGTCTTTCTTTCATATTGCCATAATTTTTGTTGAACATTTCAGGTCTCTTTATGTGAGAAGTTCAAGATCTTATTCTTATCAATTAGCTTTCGTTTACTTATGCAATAATATATTATGTTTTTCTATCGACGAAGTTCCCTGCAGGATCATAAACCTGATTCAGTAATATCCTTTCTTCTGAAGTAGATGCAGATACTTTTCATTCGGAACGGATATATTGTATGAAATAGTTATTTTTCTGACGAATGTGGGAAGTGATACTTGCCCGCACGCGACTGATGTTGACAGTCAAGAGCGAAAAGGGTTGAAAACATAATTTGTTTCAATCTGCAAATGTATCAGAATAGCTGGTTCAGAGTAGTTAGTTGGTGGTAACTGGCTGTTAAGAGTAACACTCGTAGATTGCAAAGTACATGAAGATGACGGAGACGGCATCGGTTGCAAGTTGCCAGTAAATGAAAGAATTTTATTCAGGATGGTTTTCTTCTTAAATGTATATTTAATAACGATAAATTGGAATATTTCACTTTTCCGCACTAGTGCAGAAAAGTGACACTTTCTAAACTAAAATGAGTGCGGAAAGTGAGTAAAAACGCACGGTCGTAGAAAAATACTTTTTTCGAGAAAGCGAGAAAGCGAATCGTATTCTCGTTTTATCTCCTGAACTCCATTTCATCGTTCAGACCAACCCAGAAATTTTTAAAGACATTGAAATGAAATTGAAGACTCACCTTATATAAAATGAACACTCTTTCAATCTGCTCATGTAATACAGCAGGCAGATGAAATATACACATTCAAAAAAAAGACTACTAAGATAAAGCTGTGATATATGTCAGTTGTGTTGATTATGAAAATCCACGTTTATGCACTCACAACACGAATGTACAGGTATTCTTTCACCGAGGAAGAAAATTAAAGAGCAGATGCATTGTTTTCCCTCCGATGGAACCGTAATTAAAACGCAACGCACTCAGCTAATCCAGCGCCAGCTTGAGTTATAACCAGAACTTTCCCCGAATGAGAAAACCTTAATGAAAAATATGTCGTAAATTAAAAAATATCAGCGCCATGGCGCGAGGATTCTTCTGCTTGGGTCCATAAATTTGTTATGCATAAACACTGCTCGGGAACTCCTCTCAGAAGTGCTCCAGAATGTCAATGATGGTGAGGCTTAGAATAGCGTTCATTAATTTTAATGAAAGTTCAGAGTTATATGTTGCCCCCTATAGTTCCCGAAATTTCGAATAGTTGGTCTTCTTGCAGGACTCTAATGAATCCATGGTTTCATGGAGCGTTTGTCAAGAGGCTTTCTGAATTTGGATGGCGTGCGTACGTGATTCTTCGAGGTTTCTAGTCATTGTCTTGGAATTTGCGGATCACGCAACATTCCATTATAAAGGATGGCTGTTGGAGCAAACAATTCTATAGCACATAGAATCAGGTCGAGGATAAGTTGGTGAGTTTTTAGTTATTGGAAAACTGAATTTATACTCTATAACTAATCTATCAGAATATACATGGTGATTCGAATTCCGATAGAGAACTCTGAAGTTAGAATGACCTATATTTAAAGTATATCTTTCTTTATCATCAACATACAGGTTGATAAAAAAAATGGATCCCCTCTCTAGGATAGATAGAAAACCGAAAAATAATTCGGTTTTGTTCAGTAAAAAATTTTCCTATGGCCATCCGTACTCAAGATAGAGGGCGCTATCAACACGGTTCGTTTCAACTAGTATTGAACATAACTTTTCAAATATTATTTTATTATTATTATTATTTTATATTATTTTGAATATTAGATTCATTGAGCAAAATTTCAAGTGAACTTAATCATCATTTAATTTCATACCAAACAGGTACCTATTCTTGAAAAAAATCGATAATAAGTACCGTTTGGGAAATATTTTTTATTTCAAAATTTTTTAAATAATCTCATAGCTGACTCCGAACCGTTACAATTATCGGGTGTTACTTCATAATTTTCGAATACACATTATTGAGTTTTTTCAAGAGTACCCTTTTGATGTAGAATTAACCTATTATTAAGTTCACTTGAAATTTTGCTCTATAAATCTAATATTTAAAAATTTATTTTCAAAAATAGTTGGTACGAACCGTGTAAATAGCGCCCTCTATCTTAATTACGGATGGCGCTACGAAAATTATTTTTCGGTTTTCTATCTATCCTATAGAGTGAAGACCACCTTTTCTAAAACACCCTGTAGACAATGTTTCAATGATTTTTAATGTTTTTCAATTATCCATATTTATCGAACTATGCTTTGCATTCTGATGATATTTGGCACGTTCATTTTTTATAACCAACTACTTCAAACAGACACTATAGTAACGGTTGTTTTTTCTGCTCATCAAAATTTCATGAATTTGATAGAATATTCGAAAAAAAAAGAAAAAACTAAAGGTAACCAAATATCAGTCGTAGTTGCGCATGCGGTTTGAATACTTGATCAATCTATTCGGATCTGAATATTCAGACAACAAAGTAACTGAAATTTTAAAAAAGCAATTTCATTTAGTTTCTATGATTAAAGGCTGATCATTCAATTAAATGGGGTATATCCTGAAAACCGAAGAAAATTGCATAATCTCTGCATCTTTAAAATGAAGAAAGATAGACGTTTCAAATGGAGGTTATTCTGATTTACCTCAGCGTTCTCTATCCACCACCAACTTCCGCTCATTCACTAATGAATCAACCTGTAGAAAAGTTTCGTCATTGAAAATCAATTTCATCCATCGTACATCATATATCAATCATCAGATTGATTGAATAAGCAGTATAAAATGGTTTTTCGCTAAATTCATCCATTTAAAATTATATCAATCATACCGGGTATCGAGGTAATCACCCCCGAATAATTTTTCATCTTTTCTTGGAATCAACCCACTGAGCCAATTGACTGGAAACGCCCCTGACTGTTGCAAAGAGTCTTCAAGGAAGCTCACTCCTGAGGTCAGAAACTTTTTACGTTATAATTATTTAGCTTTAACAATTTCAATATCGTTTCGAAAATTATCGTGCTTTTTTCAGATGCAAAAATAAATCAATTGAACGATTTTTCCAGGTTTATTCAATCGGCACAATGTTCCGACGAGAGAAAATTGAGTAACTTTCTGAGTTTCGAGACGATAAAACAACAGCTGAACATCAGAAGATGAGTACCGAATCAGAACATTCTCATAAAACGGAAAAAAGCGCGGCAAACTTTTCGACGGCTGTAAATAATGTAAATTAGTCCCTAGTCGCAGATTAATCAACTTTTCCTAACCTTCTCCAACTCCATCATTTTGCGGGATTCATGAGAAAAATGTCTACGGGAACATCTGAGGATATTAAAGATGATGAATTCCGACAGGCGTAATAGAGGTTTCTGCGTCCATAGTAGCACGAATGTTAAATTTCAATTAACCGGGAATGAATGCATGGAATTGAATTTTCGGCGTTAATGCAGGTAGGGCTGATTAATTAGCTTCGCACAACTAGCAAGTCATTGGTAATGGGTTTTCGAAAAATGAGTACTAGAATATGACAGGTTATTACTCGAATTCCGAAATTGATTTCAGTGCCAGTATCAACTGAGTTATAGTATAATTTCATCATCGATATCGATGATAATTTTCAATCTTGAAATCGTTTTTCATTATATCTAAAAACGTAATCAACTATGTTATTCTGTGACTACCAGAAGGAGACTAGGGAACATTTGGAATGAGTCAGAGACCTAACCTAACCTGAATCATCCTAACCTAACCTATCCCAACCTAACCGCACCTAACCTAACCTTCTCCAACAAAATAATTTTGTGGGATTCATGAAAAAAATGTCTACTGGAACATCTGAGGATATTGAAGACGATGAATTCCGACAGCATAATAGAGGTTTCTGCGTCCATAGTAGCCCAAATGTTAAATTTCAATGAGTAATGTACGGGGAATGAATGCACATAATTGCAATTTCAGCGTTACTGCAGGTAGTGCTGATTGATTAGTTTTGCACAACTAGCAAGTCATTGGTAATTAGTTTTCGAAAATTGAGTGAAAAAATGTGACAGTTTCTAACTCAAATTTAAAAATTTGTTTCAGAGCCATTTCCTTCTTGAGCGAAAATTAACTGGGTTATGGTACAAAACATTTATGCCATAAATTCGGTTAGGAAAATGTCGGTATTTTTGCCCACTCATAAAATGAAAACAATATCCTTGTTTGTTGATGCAAGAAAGCAGTAGAATCGATACAGGGAAAAATAATCGAACCAATATGGATGTCAGGAAATTCAAATATGATTTATGAAAAACAAAGCTAAAGCTGCTGACTCCTAAAATGTCATTCTAAATTGTTTGATTTGACTATTGTCAATCATTTGAGCGTTATGATGCAGGAATTATAGGTTAAATAAATTTGAAAGTACAGAATCCATGGGAATCAACAACTATCAGACCCATACTACGAATCTAGTCTCGTTAACATTTAAAGAACCTACAGAGATGTGATATTATCCAAACCTAGATTGTCTTGCATTGGATACAAATAACAGATAAATCGGCATTAGAAAAATATATTTTCCCGTTTTTGAACAAATATAACAGCAGACTTGATTTTTCAACACTTTTATGTACGCTTCAAGTTCCAGCCATATATTTCGTACAGTTTCTGAAGTATTGATTTTCTGAGAATTTTCTAAAATTCAAACTTCCAGTCTCCTGAACTCAAAAACCATTCGTACGATTTGAATAAAACAGCTAAAATATTTCGACCACAAATCGATAAAGGTGCCCGAAAATAATGCAGATCGAAAACTCAGTAACTAATTGTTATCATAGAGAAAAATGATTCGAATTAAACATGAAACATATTTCCAATGATCCAGTGCATGCGCTTGTAGACTTTTAGGGTTGAAGTTCTTTTAGAATGAATGTAACTTTCGAGTTTATGATATTCATCATGAATTTTTTCAGCCATTTCTTTCATATGTATTTTCAAATACTCAACCTAATGCATCCGTTTCTACTTCCATTCAATAATTCTGAAAGTTTCACGCTTTTGACTGATTCATAAGGTTTGATGAAGTTTATTTCAGATATCATAACATTTTTCATTCTAATATCATATTTCAGGATCATCTGATAACTGTAAAAATCATTGTTAATATGACAAAAAACACAAAACAAAACAAATAGCACATCAATGAATCCATTCGAAGACTCATTAGGGTATTCCTACAGAAATGGAAGGGGTACGTAGTTTAAATTTGATAAATAAATTACTGTTCCCCCAGCATTTTGGATTATCCTTTCCTCTTCTGGAATATTATGAAACTTTGGAGACTATAGAGAGTAGAAGTAAATCCTATATAAGACGTGGTAGAATTGTTATTGTTTGCGTGTTCCTCCTAGAGCTTTGAACTAGTCTATTCAGATATACGAAGGATTACAGGATCACGAATATACGCAAGTGTATATGTTCATATATTTCAATAACGATTATTGTAATATCCATTCGTGTAGTCAAATAATATGGGGGCGTTTTAGAGTAGAATTGAATCATGATTCGAAGTAATTGTCAACTTTACACGAAGTCCGATAGCACAGTTGAGATTGTAAACGAAATTGAATGTTTGTTATTATAACTTATAAAACATTCAATTTGAGAGTATTAATACAATGGAAAATCGAACACTTTCTTGAAGAAACGTTGATATGACACCAACTTCACGAAAAAAAGTTTAATTGAGATTAATAGTACTTCTAGACTTCTCTTTTATATCCATATACTCTCATTTTCAATCGAATACTTAAACACAGAATAGACTAGAGGATAAAAGCTAAAAGCTGTAACCAAAGCAGAAAGTTATATTCTGCTTTTCGATTTTTCAGGAAAAGAGAGGGACTTTCGAGAAAATTCGAACGGCACAACTCAGTACATGTGTAGCACAATTTTTATCAATCATTTAAATCCCATTTTTCGAAAAGTGCTGGGCTGGCTCATTTTTTCGGTTTTTGAAATATTTCGAAAACCACTTGGAATTAGAAAAAAAAATTATCAGCACAAAGCAGCACAAACCTAGCACAACTCAGCACAACAATTTTTTTTTCGAAAATCAAAAAGTGCTGGGCCAACTTCACACACATTTCTGTTTTGCCACCCGGACGACCGTACACACGAAAATTTTCAACGAAACAATTTAAAATAGAAAATTTGAGGGTAGGTTTAGAGTCAATTTGATTTTTTTCGATATATTCAAAAAAATGACGATATGAACCTAAATTTTCAGGATACATCGGCTTGGTTTGTTGATGCGATGGATCGGCCGCATCATCGATTTGTCGAATACTTCCGAATAGAAACTGATGATATCATCGATTCAAAATCTTACATTCACCTGCTCAATGTCGATGCCAATAGTTGTGAATTCAACCTTTCAGCTTGTTTGCAGAAAAATGGTTCGATTGAAACTGCCATATTCGGTAAAAAAATCGATGTATTAGTTCTTGATCTATAATATCCTTTCGACAATAAATGATACATAACGTTATAAAAGGTATGAATAAACTCAAAAACATACGCATAATTTCCAAAGTTTAATACAGTCTGTAGTATGAATCTGTAGAAATTATGAATATGTTCTTGATTTTGATGACTTGAGGTCAATATCTTTTGCACTCTTATTCAAATCAGAATCAATTTCTGGGATATCGAATATTTTGAAATATTTTTCAAAATGAGTACAACAACTTTTGACTTCGGATCCTTCATCAGAGGGTATAACCGAGTCTTTCAAGATCATTCTCAATCCAAATTTCGAAACAAAATAAAACAAGTGCTTATAAACTGGTGAGTATACTTTCTTATGTAATTTTTGTATATTTGAGGTAAGCCAAAGACGAACTAATGCTGAATCCTCAATTTTGACCCTCTCGAACAACCGGCTCCATTAGGATTACATCTAATATATAAATATAAGTGCACTTTTCGTTGTGATTTAATAACTCAACAACGCCTCACACGATTTGCTAATTTTGGTCTTGAATTATTCATGGAAGTCTAGGGAAGATTTCACGTATAGAAAATTCAAAGGAAATCTTGGAAAAGTGTAAAATCAACATTACAGTTTTTTCATTTTCAGTGCCATCTGTAGTCGTTTTCGAGTACTACGAATGCAAGGCAGTTTCCTATTTTTTCATACTTCATATAATCTTTGATTAAATGGTCATAGATAGCGAACCTGTAAAAACTATTAGAGATTTCAATTTTCAACGAATTGAAATATTAAAATTACCGGCATTACAACACTTCAGTGTATAATCATCATAATGGTACATTATTGTAAAAACTAATCACAGGAATCTGAAATATTTATTATTTGACCGTAATTTCAGAGTTCACAGAACACTAATATATACAGAGTTCGTTTTTCATCACTTCTTTCAAAGTAACGTCTATGTTTCAATAAAAATTCGAGCACAGATGGCATAAAATATATTATCAACATGTTCGCCATCAAATCAATATATTATTTATGTTCTGTGATCAAATCCAAAATTATGGAATAAAAAAAAATATAAGCATTATATGGCAGAAGATATTTCAAATCGTATTCGTCATCATGCAAGAAATCCTGATTTGTTGATAACCTTGGGAATGTACAACGAAGCTTTGATAAGATATGTGTTCTACCTTGGAAATAAAGCATTAGAACAATTGGGTATGACCGCACCAAATCGTGAGATACATGATTTGTTTGATCGTGAATTGCAACGTGAGCAGTAGTTCAATTCTAATGATTTACGTTTATTTATACAATCGAATATAACCAAACTGAATATTCAAGAAAAACATGTATATGACACAATCATTCAATCAAGCGCGTTTCCAATAATGCAGGTGGATTACATTTCTTGGATGCACCTGGTGGTACAGGCAAAACTTTCATTGTATCATATATTTTAGCGACTATTCGATCGAAACAGAAAATTGCATTGGCACTTGCATATTCGGGAATTGCTGCTACATTAAAGAAGGTGGTCGGACCGCACACTCTGCATTGAAATTGCCATTGAATGTATAGTCCGTTCACGAAAGGTTGAGCACATAGTAGGCGTTTCTTTATTTACCTGAAGTTGGCAGTATTTACTATCATAAAGCAAAATGAAGTCAACGTTGCCGAATGTACTCGGCCTCGTCCGACGATCTTGCGAGTTATCAGAGAACTCTATGCAATATTGACACATTGCGTATCCATCTGACAAGTAAATAAAGAACATAACCTAAAATTTTAATATACACAGTGGAAATGCCAAACTTTCATGGCCAACCGACGGCTCAACCTTTCGTGAACGGAGTATACAGGTGATTGAAACTCCAAATTGCAATATTTAGCTTTTAGGTGGTGCTCTGTATTGCTGTCAGGAGACTTTCGTCAAACATTGCCTGTCATGTACGAAAATGACACTGAATATCGATATGCGTTTTCAACTAAATAATGATGCAACTGCCTATGAGTTTTCAAAACAATTGTTAGAAATTGTGATGGCAAAATACAAATCGACAGTACCAACGGACTGATCACCATATTACTGGTAAATCAACAGGAGAAGCGTGTTTGATACCGCGTATCCTATGATTCCAACGGATATGCCATTTGAATTCAAAACGTTACAATATCCCGTGCGTTTATCATTTGCGATGTCCATAAACAAGGCCCTAGGGCGAACACTTCACGTTTGTGGTGTGAATTTGAAGGAATCATGTTTTTCACATGGCCAACTTTATGTTGCCTGTTCCAGAGTCGGTACTCCCAATTGTTTATTTATTCATGCTGAAAATGGAAAAACAAAAAATATTGTTTATCCATGTTTTAGACTAACACCTACCATAGTGAGAGTATCCAATTCTTTTTAATTTTTTAGTTTTTACTCTTTTGCAGTCTTCATCATTAGAAGGCATTGGCAATTGGGAATCGGACAACGTCTTTAGAATGTTTTACCTCGAATGTATATAATATAGTTTTTACTCTTTGTCATAGTTGAGAAATAACATTTAATAGTGTATCTTTGTGTTTATTTCTGATAAATATAATATAAACATTTACATTATGTTTTTGTAGTGAGTTTTGATGAGCAATTCCATACATTCGAAATTAGACTAAGTAAGAAATTTTATTTTTTTGTTATATTTCTTATAGTTTATTACTATGCCTTATACGTAGCGAAGCACGTACCGGGCAGCTAGTAACATTATAACTGATGGTATGGCAGTTTTCCTACAATAATTTGATCCTGAATAATTGCCACGTATTGTCTATCCAAACTAACTTGAGGAGATTATAAGTTGACGTTCCTTCGATGTTTTGCCACTTCCATTGTCGTACGCAAAAATGCCACACAATTATATTCAAGTCAGCAGATTCAGAACAACTAGAATAAGTAATTTAATGAAGTGAAAACATCCTCCTCTTATCACAAACTACGCTACTGGGAGAATGTGGTAATCAGAAAAACAAAATAGGGATGTTGACTACTTTTTGGAATTCATTTTATTTTAAAGATGAACCCTATACAAACACGAAAAAATTACTTTTCCTCAAAAATAGTAATTGCCAATTAAAATGAGTAAATGAAAAGACAATCAAAATTCCCGCGGAAATGCTCAATTTTGTCACGTTCTGATGATTACGTCATAATACAGTGAACATACTTTGACTTCTGTCAAAGCGAACTGATTTTGCCCGATCCCTTGTGGAAAAGTTCAATCTAAGCCTTCAAAATGAATAGGTCGGTCTGTAAATGCTGAATGAGGTGCTTTTTTATTTGTAATATAATATGAGTTAAAAGTCTGCTACTTACAAAGACAATTTCACGTTTTTAAGCTCCGCTGCACAAAAATCCTTGTTTTCAGCAAAGAAACTTGCGACCATAAGGGAATTTATCTTCGGTAAAAGTTACTTCTATACCCTTGATGAATCCTATCTCCATTATAAGAAAATTGTAGATTATCGTTCTTGTAACGAACTAGGTATTCTGTTCTCTTTCAGCCTTCAACTTCGTAAGTTCGAATCATAGATATGATATATTATATATTTACTATGGTTCAAGTCACAGAACCGTGGGTTTTACAAAGCTTGATTGGCAATCAAATCGTTTATATTGAAGTAAGTCGATGGTTTATGTCAAAAATGAACTGAAAATTGCAGAGAAATGATGACATATCAATAATCAAGGTGATGGAGTTTTGTGGAACCCGGCCTATGAATGTATTTTGTTGATCTGAGCACCGAACATTCGAATTTGCAATGACATTACGGATAGTTTGACGTCACTATACGGATTACCTCTGATTGGCGTTCGCAGTCACGTGATAGTTGATAATAAATAACATAATTTAAATCAGCTTAATTTAATTCAACGAGAATCATAAGATCACTAAAATGGTTTTTTAGGATTGCAAAAATTTCCTTCTATGAGGAAAACCTCAATTTATCTGAATTCGCAACATGAGTCAACATCCCTATTAAACCAATCAACGATTATGATAGTAACCTACGTTCCGAGGCGTATCCTTGGATCACGGATACTGAAAATACCTGAGAATAAGTGAAATGAAATCAATTTCCAATCGATCTCATCTCCTTTATCAAAATTTCAATACCACCTTGCATGTATTTCCGACTTTTTCAAATGACCTTGTACAGACTATACCCAATGTTAACATCCGGTCCAGATGACGATTGTGAGCTACATTTCAACTTCTCGATACCTAGGTATTCAATAAGACCTAAGTACTTCCATGAAAATTTCTTACTTCAATTATCTTTTCGTACATCTGTCAAAAAAACTTGAGTTTTCCTCATCACTACGGATGCGTAAATGAATTCTTTTTTTCACCGTTAAAAAAAGTTTTTTTTTCACCGTTGACAAAAGAGTTTATTTTTTTCACCGTTAAAAGAAGGAAGTTTCTATAGTAACGAGACAGAAAGATCACTGGATCTGGATGCACAGGAATATTGTATTTGAAGCATTTTCTTTAATATTTATAATTCAGACGAAATGAATTCACCTTCACAGTTGTACAAAATATGTTGTTCTTATTTCGTGCGTATAAAATTCGTGTTTTATGGCAAATTTGAGTGAATTGAAAATTTACACTCTCATGTGCCTTGAAAAAACACTCATTTCATGGACTCAATACAAAAATAACTATTGTAGCGAAATCATTATCAATTGAAACATGTCGCATCAATCAAATACAAATTCTTATGTAAAATATTCAATCTTGATCTTGTGAAGAGAATAGTCTGAAGAAGTATAGAGACATCCACCAACTGGTTCCAAAGTCATATCTCCTCGGAATTCAACAAACTTTCGAACAATACTCACTGTTTCGAGTGTTGTTTGCTTATATTCGAAGGATGATTGATAACCTCCACATTATCCCTCTTCTCATTCGTCATAATATCGTGAAATTCCATCAACTCCACGATTCACCAGTCTCAACAGACATAAACGAAGGGACCAGATTGAAAATCGATCTTCAGCAACCGGATCTGGCAGCGGGAAATCCCTTTTTAAGTGCTCCCCGTTTTATTTTACAACCCCTCACAAATACTCCAAGAAAATGAGGCTTGGATTAATCTGTAGGCCCAAAAATCTGGACAAATTCATTCATTATCTGCGGTCGGAGTGCGTCGCGCCTTTTGATGAAACGATTGGAAATTCATTTTGAGGATTTAAGTTTTTAACTAACATGACAAAGTTTCGGAGAACTGGTGCAAATAAAAAGACTTCATTAATTATAAAGTGTAGTTTACTCCAGTGTTGCTTCGGGTGGTTTTGAGTTTGTTCAGGTCGATCATTCATCCACAGAATTAGGCCTTATTAATCTTCCACCGTTGGTGCACTCTGAAGTGTGTGAATCCCCCTACTTTGAAGTATCACATTGAGAAAAATCAATGCCTTTTGAGCTTGCCAGAAAAATTCCAAGTCTACAGTTCTGGAAAGAAATGGGCAGGGAAGTTATGTATCATTTTCATATTCGAGACCCCTGCAGAACTTCAAACCATAATCTGAATAGATGCTATACTACAAAAAAAATTTAGAAAGCCCTGAGCAGGTGCTTTTGAGGCCTCAAAATTGTGTTTAGGACTTGAGATTGATAATATTATATATAAACGCAAAATTTCAGCACGATCGAAATAATATTTTGCAAATTATTCAAAGCCTAAAATATGTGAAAACTTGACAATTCACATGTTAGATATTTATTTATTTTATTGAAATAATATAAATATAAAAAAATTAAACTCTATGGTTTTGATGATGCGATCCTCTTGAAGCATTCAGTACTTATATTGATCTCCATACACAAAATAAATATCACTTGAATCGAATATCTTGTTATGGATATATGGAGATTTTTTTTCGATATTCCAATTTAATTGTCTATGGGTCAGATGATACGATTTTCTTGAAATTTGGTGCGAACATTCAGTTTATCAGTCCTCATTTACATAAATGTAGAGGTTTCCTCGGAATTTTTTTCAAAGAACCTACAGGGTGACTGGTGAGGGTGACGTAAGGGACAACGCCTAACTGGAGATATAGGACCTCAAAGTGAATGAGGATTGAGGGTTTAAAAGTCCCATAAAGCTATTAGTTTCGGATATAGTGTGCTAAAACTATAAACTCCTATATCTTCGTCAATATGGCAAATTTTTCGCTGTTATTTTGCAAGCTTGTTACTATACATATTCTCTTTCAGATCGAGAAAAAAACGTTTTCAAAAATTGCAGGTGCGTATTCAAAAATTTTCAATTACGATGAGAAATATCACTCGGTATATGAGATGAAAAAAACTGTAATGGTAAATTGAAATCAGCAAAAACACTGAGTAAAAATCTGTTTTTAGTTTGAATGGCACCAATTTATACAGTGTCTCCCAATAAGCTTGATAGAACTGTGAAATTGAATAAAACAACAACAAATTAACCGATTTTGGTTCTCAAACATTTATTCGAAAGATATGGTGTATAAGTTTATGTTTAAACAAGATATCGTTCAAATGGCCTCCATGAGCTCGTTTGCAGACCTTAATTCGTTTGACCCAATTTTCCATGACTCGGCCTAGCATTTCATGTGGTATGGCCTCGATACACCTCGTAATGTTCTCCTCAAGGTCTTGAATTGTCGCTGGAGAGTTGCTGTACACTTGTGATTTCACATATCCCCATAAAAAAAGTCCAAGGGCGTTAAATCACACGATCTTGGCGGCCTGGCGATGGGGCCGTTTCTCGAAATTAATGAGTCGCCGAACTTATCGCGCAATAAAGTCATGTTGTCGTTCGAAATGTGTGGGGGGGCGCCGTCTGTTGGAAATAAAGATCGTCGTCACCAATTTCATCAAATTTCGGGAAGAGAAATTCACGCAGCAAGTCGCTATAGCGCTGGCCGTTCACAGTAACGGCTTGTCCGGCGTAATTTCGGAAAAAATACGGCCCGATGATGCCACCACTCCACAATCCACACCAAACTGTGATCTTTTGTGGATTGCAAAGGTCTTTCTTGCACCACTTGTGGATTAGAATCGCTCCAATATCGGCAATTCTGCTTGTTAACGAAGCGATCAGCCAGAAATGAAACTCTCTTCGCGTGGCCACCGGCGAACGCGAATTTGCGTAATAAATTGGACGATTTCCAAACGTTGTGTGAGCGTGAAACTTTTCATGGTAAAACTTTGAACCTTTCTGAATAAAATGGACTTCGAACGTCAAAATTGATAAACAATATGGCCGCCAAAACCTTACAAAGTTCTACAACCTTATTGGGAAACATATATAGTTCTTTAAATATGTTGAAGTCGAATATTACAATTTATTCATATTTAATTGAAGAAACATACTATTTCTGATCGAAAAACACTGAATTGGAGATGCTTAAATAATCTTGATGCATATTGAATATTCCTTCACATCTTGAAATCCTTTTCATCAATTTATCTATCAATATTATGAAAAAAGTTCAGAAAACAATACAAACACAAAAAGAGGAACAGTAGCATAAAGGATTCATGAAAAAATCAAATAAACAAATGCTCGATAAGAGAGACATTCTCCTCAGAAACTCAGGGCTCTTTTGAACAATTGAAGTACTTTTCATATCCACAAGATGAAAAATTTTACTCTTGATACCATGAGACCCTGTACTTCTCTCGATTATAGCATTTATGTAAATTTTGAACGATTTATTCCCTGAATTTCAATTAAGAAATTCGAACACAACTATATATGAAAAACTTTACGCCATAGTAGATTTTTAATTTCAAGTTCCATTTTCACGAATCGTAGTTGCAGAACTGAATAAAGTGTCCAACGATTCATAAAACAATCAATTCAATGTATCGAATATTAAAAGAATTTATCAGCTTCATAACGATTTCCGTTCATCTGATTCATCGGAAGATTACAATTTCGAATAATTTTTATCACGACCAATCATCTTTTCAATTTCATCTCACGAACTCACTTCACAAGCGTGAAAAGTCTCTGATAGCGTCTTGGGAGTTGACATTGATTGATTCTCAGAAGGATGCAGCGAGCAATACGCCGAATTGAAATGTCGTTTAGTCAGAGCAGAGATGAAGCGGAATTAATTTGCCGTTATCCCATCACTTTGGAGCTTATGGGACAAATTTCTTCATTACACCTCCGCAGTTCGGAGATATTAATTTTGTAGTGAGACGAGACGTAACACACTGCAATGGTATTTGTTATTCAACAGGTTTATAGGTCAACGTTTTATTCACCAACTTTTTGAAGGGAAGCCAACTAGTTTCGTTTAATTTCAAAATCCTTCATCAAGGCTTTGAAATTGAATAACCGCAATAAAAAGTTACATTGCGCTTTTGAAAAATATACAAAAAAAATTTACACGTGAGAAAACCACTTCGAAAAATTTTCTCTATAGAATTATTCACTTATATTTTCTGTTTGTACGGTTTCGTTGTCATTAGCTTTGTCGTCAGTAATAAAAATCTTAATACCGTACTGCATGCAAACTTCGAAAATACTGAGGTCAGCAATTAAATGTTTTTGGAGTATGTGCGTATCCCGTATCCTGATAGCAATTAACAAACTTGGTATTTGCTTATGCTATATTGCTATTGAAACTTTGTTTTTTGGTGATATCAGTTTGAGGAAAAAAAATATTCGAAAACTATAAATGGTTGCAAAGGTAAGAGCGGTGGCAATTCGTCATAGCTATTCTCTTAAATTCCGAATTTTGTATCTAAATGGATTTCGAATGATTACATATTTCAGAATTGAAATAGATTTCGAACCAGTGGTCTCGTTACTTTTCTAAAGAGTGGTATTTATGGGGGTTGGTAGGGTTTATAGGGTGAACCGAGATATAGTTGCCCCAGTGGGATAGATGCTCCATTTTCAAAATACCTAATTTCCAAAACAAGTGACAAAGAATTGATGTTATAAGTAGAAGCTACAGTCACCCTGGACCTCAGTTTTGTTCGGGTTATTGTGAAGTGTGGTCGTTCTTTTGCAAGTGTGTTCGACTTAGACAAAGGTCTAAGGTGTGCGATCACCTCCGCAGCAAACTTTACAAACTCGTCGAAATTTCAAAGGTAACTATTTGCCGCTGTATAACTATTGTAGTAGTAATGAATTTTGTTAAATTTTTTTAAGGTCAATACACTGGTTCATTGAGTGTACATCTGAGTATAAATAGTTGCTATTTTTCACTTTAATTCTTTCACTAAATTTATGAGCATCTATCCCGTTCGATAAGGATAGTTGACCTGATTAATTTAACGATGTAAAGTTGTCCGAAGGGGCACCTATACATCGTTATATGTTAATTTTTGTACGCTAATTTTTATATTCTGTTATGTTTCGTGTAATGACTCAGATTCTTCACTAATCTTAGAAGAAATGGAGAACCATACCAAATAAATATAATAGGAAGGAAGGAGTACAGGCCTGAGTATATTCGTGGTCAACAGAGCAATAAAGGAAATATACTTATTCAATAGGTGCGTCAAGTGTGTGACACACCCCTCGAATTTTGGTATCAAATAGTTTTAGGAATTTCGTGTCCGTTCAGTTTTCGAGATATTTCAAATTTTCAAATAATGTGTGTCGTCAACTTGACGCTATGACACACATGTGTTGAAAATTTTCTGCTTTCAATAAATTGTGCCCAATTTGTATAGTATATTACTAATTTTGTGCCTGTTCAGTTATCGTGATATTTTGAGTTTTGTTTGTGAGGAGGGTCGAGTTGGTGAAACACCCCTCGAATTTTGGTATCAAATTGATTTGGGAATTTTGTGCTCATTTTGTGCTAATCTGTGTATATTATCAATTTTGTGTCAGTTTTGAGTTTTTCATTTTTCAGAAGAGTCACCAACTTTACGTTGTTACTCACATGAGGAAAGCTGGAAATTCTTCTTTGGATTAATTGTGCTCATTTTGTGCCAATTTGTGCCGCATAGTGAAATTTTGCATGCCTGAAGTTTTCGAGATATTTGAAGTTATTTCTGTAAGATGAATAGACGAAGCAGAATTCAAAGACGAGCGTTAATTCCATGTCATAATATTATGTGATCATTTTAACGTCTGAGCTGTTGAATTGGCAGACATTAGGTGAAAATAACCAAATTTCAATGATTTGACTACCTTTTCACTTTGAATGATCAACTCAATATAATGATTGAATTGATGGACAGGTATATCAAATACGTTGACACATCCTTGTTTTAGTAGTTAGGTATAATTATATATTGGTAATATTTTACTTCAATTCATAATGAAGTACCTCTATTACGATTGAATGAAACACAGAAAGCTCATAAGAATATATTACTCCAAAAATTTTGTTCCTCAATATCTTAGACAAAACGAAACCAATCGAAATGAAATCGAATGATTTAAGAATATATTACTCCATAAATCCTTCGATTTCATTTCGATTGGTTTCGTTTTGTCTGAGATATTGAGGAACAAAAGTTTTGAATGGCCATATTTTATGGAACACCCTGTATGATTTGGCTGGATAACGAACTTAACCGAGCCATTTGGGACCCGAGCTGATCCGGAAACTTTCAAGTCTCTAGGACAATTCCTTCGAAAGTTATTGTGCAAACGGCCGGACGGCCCCACGGACAGAATTGAATTTGACCACGAATTCGTCATCAGGGAATAGAACCCTATCGTTTGAGACCATTTTTGGCTGAAAATTCGAAAATTAAAGATATTTTGACAAAACAGTATAGCACTAGTTTGAGGAGAACGAGCGCTCAAAAACAATAGTTATTAAATTGCGATGAAACTGAGTAATAAGAATTCACTCCATGTACCATAAAATTTGTCTACAGTCTTAGAGTTGACACTCTGCTGATCAAAAAGAATCACAATAAAGATTCCATACAGTTAAAGAAATAGAAATAAAAACGATGACAGTAACTTCTTAGAATCTCGTATGTCTTAATCAAATAAACCCAATAAAATTGATTAGTCATCGTTGATACTTGAGAATTCACTAATTACCTGTACAAATTAACGAAACTCATTTAAACTCATTCGCCAAGTCAATACTAAATAATCACCATGGTACCTGTCAAATTAGCATACAAATCTGATTGCCAACTTCCTTAAACGGAGGGCAAAATGAATCGTAATTAGGGAAATTTCTAGCGCGGACTCTTTCCCGCCTTGTTCATCTTCAAAGTGCGCGATTTGGCCTCCCGTGGTTTAATCCTTCCTATCTCCTTCGGGCGGTTGAATAGTTGAAGTCTTCCTAAGCCCGCGGAGGGTGCCGTTAACACCTACAGAAGCTATTTGTAAGGATTTTCGTTCGGCCTGGCGCTCCTGGATGAGGGTACGGAGCCACTAAACATGTCCTCCGTATCCCCCCTTTAAATAATGGCACTTCAAGTTTTATTGCCCGTGGAAAAGTATACCTTGCCTGATTTCTTCGTTCGATTTATTTATTTGTCTGGAATCGGAAGGAAAAGGAAGTGTAAAAAGGGCGAAGGAGACCCTGAGCGATTGGAATATTTTGAGAATTGGTAAATGGATTTCAGTATTTTATGATCAGCGTTGAATAAAGATTGATTTTTGAGGGAGTGCATGTACTGGTGGAGTGGACCAAATTGACCATCTCTACAAATTTTCAATACTAAGATAAACACATAACTGGGGTATTTCATCAGAAACCCAGAATAAAACATATTAAATTTGATCCATTTGAACTTCACCTATTATCTCCGCTTCAGTTCAGCCTGTGCTAGGAACTTGAAATGAACACATTATACAGATCATAGAGGGTGAAACAAAATCTATTTTTTACCCTTCCACCGTGTAATTCCCCATTTCATGATAAAGACACATCTTCTCTTGACAATCTGATTCTTCAATCATAACAATAGCTCAATTTTTCTTGAAGATACAGGGTTTTCAGTATAACATTGAATTTCGCTGAGGCTACAACAGTACTTTAACAAATTTTACCTAAAATTTTGACATCATGAAAATAAACTGAAAACTAAGTCAAAAACATAAAATGTTTTCCGCCCAGACGAGGGAAACAGATGCAATTCGTCTCGGCATGTCCTCATTGAGGTTTTGAATTAGAGCAACACTGAGCTGCTGCAAATTTTCAGGAGTTGGTCGAGAGATCGAATTTACCTACCAGGAGAATCCAGACATGCCCAACTGGGTTCAAATCTACTCTTCGAGCAGGCCAGTTGAATTCTTAGATATCAACCTCTGCTAAATACTCCCTGGCAATCCTAGCCACATGCGGTTTATGCGGTCGGGCATTATAAAGCATTAGCATGAAATCGTCTCCAATAAACGGTGCATACGGAACAACATATCGCCCTAAATCTTCTCTCTTGTTTTATGTTTTCACTCAGTTTTTAGTTTGTCTTCCTAACGTTCGGATTTAAGGTTGAATCTGTGAAAGAACTTTCAGAGCCATAGTGAAATTGTGGAGTGTAATGTTGCTTTGAATAGCCTGTATGTTTAACAAAAAATAAACTATGGTTATAAATGAAGAAATAAATCGTCAAGAGAAGATGTATCTTGATGTTGAAATAAGAAATCACACGGTGGAACAACTGGAACAAACCAGGGGTGGTGCTGAAGTTAGGGTAAAAAACAGATTTTGTTTCACCCTGTATAAAAAGCCGGGTTTTCCTGAAATTTTAAAATCACAACTGGTGTTTGATTCAAGATGAACGTACCTACAATTGAAAAAAAAATTCAATCGAATTGGACTGGATAAAACATATTTAAGAATATTAACAAACTTCGTCGATTTTTTGAGTGGATCGATTATTTTGCCGCTGAGTGTAGATTGATTTTTGAGGGAGTGCATGTACTGGTGGAGTGGACCAAATTGACCAACTCCACAAATTTTAAATACATACTTAGATAAACAGATAACTGAATGTGTCATTTCGGGGGTGTTTTATCTGAAGTCCTGTATAAAACATTATTACATTTGAGCCATTTGAACTTTACCCATTATCTCCGCTTCAGCCTGCGCTAGGAACTTGAAATGAACACATTATACAGATCTCTCGTTTCTTCGTTGCAAGGTTGGGGTTCAGTGATCTCCAATTTGGCCCACTCTGGCATGTGAATGCATAATTTAATGTTGAACATAGTGAAGTGTAAGTACTATATTTATTCAAATTCTTGTCAGTACTCCCTCGTTGAGAAGAGTTTACAGTTGTCGATCGATGGTCAGGCTCTCGCCCTTTGTGATACATTGAGAAATCTTGGAGTAGTGTTCGATTCTGACAACAACTCTTTTATTCAAATCGATGTTCATACAGAACCCATTTTGGATATTTTTTCTGGAATTCACAAATCTGTGGAATTCCTGTATGATATTGAACTTTCTTCTAAAAATTTAGGAAAAGAAATAGGATAATTACGAAATCCCGTCCCATACGAATTTCGAAAAAAATATTAGTAATACTCTCACAATTCACTTCAATATTTAATTCACTACTGAATATCGGTAATACTTCAGTTTCCAATGAACTGGGATATATGAATTACAGAACAATGCAATATCTATGCTGGCGACTGAAAAAATAGCAGAAATTGCAAGGGTTCTCATAGATTTCCAGCAGATCTCAAAATAGAAATTTTTCGAATAAAGATGGGCAAATCAATACACTCAAACATAATAGAAAGATATGATCAAGAAAAGTATAACAAGGAGATTTATTCATAATGAATGAAATAAGTTTGATCAAGATCTTCGAGAAAATAACCGGTGTTTGTACCATTCAATTGCTCAAAAATATACCTGTCACACAATCGAAAAACAGAATAGATTCATGCGAATGCATTATTTGGTGATTCAGAGGTCCAAGTTCATTTAACATTGAAGTATACCCACCCGATATTTAGTAATGAATAAAATATTGGTTTGATACACGACACTATTTCAAAAATTGAGAAGTTATATGACTGTTCTCATGGAAAATTTGTAGTTGTTTTGAAATGACATAGTATTATGCTTTTATTGAATAGATGAATTATTGATAGATAGAACATTTCAGCTACACCCGAAACGAACCCAAATTCAATTCTTCTAGTACTCTTTTGAATATTCATGGTTTGTCTCCCTGCATTTATGACCAGTGACAGGGTTGAAAATTAAAGCTATGTGTTAGCACGATAACTTTCGAAGGGATTGTCCCAGCGACTTGAGATTCAGAGGGTGTTCGGTTTCCAAATGCCTTGGTTGAGTTAACCAGCCAATTCGTACAGGGTGTTCCATAAAAATTCGATTAAAAATTTTTGTTCCTCAATTTCTCAGATAAAACGAAACCAATCGAAATGAAATGTTGCGGTCACATGCAAGATACTCATAATAAGCCTCATAGAAAATTCAATTGGAATATTGAAAATAAAAAACTTCATATTGCCATAAGATGTCCGAGTCGAGTGGAATTTATTTTGTGAATGAAGATTAATATACTGAAAGTGCATGCAAAAATTTGTGGTCATAGTGTTAACAGAATCGTAGAAAATTCAATTCTTATATTGAAAAGAATAATATTTTTATTTCTATTACAGGATATCCTATTCGAGTGAAATTTTTTTTTGTGAGTGCAGACTGATATACTGAATTTTCACGCAAAATTCGATATCCGATTAGAGTGAATTTTTTTTAATGGGTATCGATATATTTATATGACAAAATCACAATTGATGAAAAGGTAGACTTTGTCACTTCTAATATTTTGACCTTGTTGGATATCCATGCTCCCTTTAGGACTTGTAAAATAACGAAGAACCACTCTCCCTGGCTTACTGATACCCTGAGAGATATTATCAGAACCCTGAATAAAGCGTAAACCAAGTTTAAAAAATCAAAAGCCATATCCGATTGGCATTTTTATAAGAAACTCAGTAATTTTGTTACTGGAGCAATAAAAAGATTTCCATCACAGGATATCAGATTGGAGTAACATTTATTTTGTGAATCAAGACTGATATACTGAATGTTTGTGCAAAATTTCTGAACGATCATCAGAATCATAGGATTGATTTTTTTTAATTATTTATTTTTTACATCTGAATTTTATTTTCTGAATAATTTCCAAAATATAATTCCAATTGTGCTGAGATTCTGCATTTACATATTTGTTATTGAATCTCATTAAGTCCCATATAAAATTTCGAGGTAAGAGTCTTATCGCTCCACCAATGAACGACCACTCAAAAGCACCTGCTCAGAGATATTCTTGAATTATCCATATAGAATTATGATTGCTTGCTACTGTAGAAGTTAACCTGAATTCTTTTAGAACAAAATTTAGTATTAGAATATTCATATATTCCAAATTACACAATTGCATCAAAATTACACAACAATAAATACAGGGTTTTCCTTTTAAGTTGGCCTATTAGACGTTTTAGGAGAACTAGTGAATATTTCGTTCTGAAATTTTTGGTGCAGCCTTGAGGGTGAAGGAACTCTTCGCCGAAAATATTTTCAAGTCGACAGTGTTGCCTCGTCTATCACAAACGCATATCTACTTTCTTATTTCAAATGCAACTACCTACATTTTATTTTATGTATCGATTCAATACCAAATTTGCAGTATAACCCACTAAAAAATTTCTCTGCTATGCACTGTTGCCAAGTTATTCACAAATTCCTGAAACTTTTGGCATTTGCATTGCCAGTTTGGAAATGCAATATCTCGATTATTTTTTATGCGAACGGAACCAAACTCAGCAGTCTCATAGTAAAGACTCCATGCATTCATGTGGTATATAAAGTATTTTGATACATCGTGAGGTTTTTCGAAGATATTGCTCCGAAAATGTGAAACTCAAAATTGAAATATTTCGAGATTTTCAAATGGCAACCCCATATTTATTTTACAGCATTCAATACGAAATGAAAATGAATGGCAGTCTCCTTTTACACTAATTATTTATTCTGGATAGTTTTCGAATGAGATGAAAAATACTGAAATTTTCAGTATTTATAGTTCATGATCTATGGTTCTGTTTACGATGAAATCGTTCTAGGATTATGGCGTGAATTGTTGAAGTAGATTCTATGGTTGAAATCATAAAAAGTATTCGATGATCATGGATGTCATAGAAAAAAGTTTACCCATATTATTCAAACACGATTCGGGTTGTTTCACAATTCACGGGGAATGCAAAAAAATTATTGAAAGGACCTGTAGGACCTTTAACAATCGTTATTCACATTTAGCACGAATGATCGGAATGAAATTCCAAAAATTGTTTAGGCTTTCTGTAATCCTGGCCCTATGTTCATGACCTCAACAATAGGATTCATTCCGATAATTCACTTTATAATCACACAGCTTATGTCCATTGAACATGACTATAAAAACTAAAAAATTTCAGTATTTTTCATCTCATTTGAAAATTGTCAAAATGAATAATTAGTGAACATAAGGCCAGGATTACAGAAAGCCTAAACAATTTTCGGAATTTCTTTCAAGTCACTCTTGCTAAATGTGAATAACGATTGTTAAAGGTCCTACAGGTCTTTTGAATAATTTTTTGGCATTTCCCGTCAATTGTGAAACAACCCGAATTGTGTTCGAATAATATGAATAAACTGTTTTCTATGACATCCATGATCATCGAATACTTTTTATGATTTGAGCCATAGAATCTACTTCAACAATTCACGCCATAATCATAGAACTAATTCATCGTAAACAGGAACATAGATCATGAACATAAATACTGAAAAATTTCAGTATTTTTCATCTCATTCGAAAACTATCCAAAATAAATAGTTAGTGTAAAAGGAGACTGCCATTCATTTTTTGATTCGAATCGAATGCTGTAAAATAAATATGGGGTTGCCATTTGAAAATCTCGAAATATTTCAATTTTGAGTTTCACATTTTCGGAGCAATATCTTCGAAAAACCTCACGATGTATCAAAATACTTTATATACCACATGAATGCATGGAGTCTTTACTATGAGACTGCTGAATTTGGTTCAGTTCGCATAAAAAATAATCGAGATATTCCATTTCCAAACTGGCAATGCAAATGCCAAAAGTTTCAGGAATTTGTGAATAACTTGGCAACAGTGCATAGCAGAGAAATTTTTTTAGTGGGTTATACTGCGAATTTGGTATTGAATCGATACATAAATGAAAATATAGGTAGTTGCATTTGAAATAAGAAAGTAGATATGCGTTTGAGATAGACGTCGACTTGAAAATATTTTAGGCGAAGAGTTCCTTCACCCTCAAGGCTGCACCAAAAATTTCAGAACGAAATATTTACTAGTTCTCCTAAAACTTCTAATAGGCCAACTTAAAAGGAAAACCCTTTATATGAGTTAAATTGGTAACAAAATGGATTTGGAGGTTATCTTAATTGTGTATCGTCAAAATGAAATACTGTTTGAATTCCTCACAATCCGTCAATACTGAATTAAACACATCGATCAGCCTAGACAAATAACAAAAGAATACGATTCATGCCCAAAACCCCTAGACAACAATAACGTTACTGAAACCGAGACAATTTTTTCCGATATTTATCACACAATACATTCAAACTTCCAATGTCGAAAAGTTCAAGGAGTGTGGTTTTTCCCCAAGGTGTTTTCCCCCAACATGTTGTAGTTAACATCCAGTTCAGGTCAACAACAATGAGAATCCCTCGAGCGTTTACGTGTACGAATATTGAAAGTTGTGGTGATTCGGTCCTTCACCACCAGGATTTTTGTTGCTATGTTGCTTCCCGCAGGGCTTTTTCCACTCCGGGGAGAGCGGGACCTGAAACCGGTGTAAGGATCCGGTTAATCACATTTCTGGGATGAAGGTGGAAGAGGAGATATTTGTTAGCCTTGTCGTTGTTGCAGAAAGAATTCCAAGTGTTGAGTTAGACGTGTTGACGTGTTTCCTCTGTTATTGATGTATCATTCAAGTTAAGTTATGATTTACTTGGTACTTCTTTGAATTTTTTTTTAAATTTTGTGTTCAATCACCTTTATATCATACAATTTTATTGATTGAAAAACACTTGTTCCCAGAACATTGAAGGACTTGCTCCAACGAGATTCAAATTAATAAATCCAATCGCTGAGGAAAAAAATCATCGAAACTTAATGCTTTAATGTAGGTTATGTCAAAATACTCTTTTGACACGGCGCCTTATACTGATGGAATTTTCTTTTTATAAGCAAATTTGTGTTTTTTTTCCCAATTGTAGTTAGTATCCAATTCAGGTCAACAACAATGAGAATCCCTTGAGCGTTTGCGTGTACGAATATTGAAAGTTGTGGTGATTCGGTTCTCCACCACAAGGATTTTTGTTGCTAAAATGTTGCTTTTTTAATCCGGGGAGAGTGGGACCTGCAACCGGAGTAAGGATCCTGTTAATCACATTTCTCGGATGAAAGTGGAGAAGAAAATATTCGTTAGCTTCCTCATTATTGCAAAAAGAATTCCAAGTATTGAGTTAAGCCTGGTTCTCAGAGCTTCGACGTGAAGCCAGCGACAATCCACAGTACTCCTATTTTCTCCCTCGCTGTCGCAGAAACACAAGTGAAGTTGGTTTATTTCAACTAGACAACCAGAAACCAAAAGGTGGGGGTCAAGGGAAGTTTTGTTGATATTCTCTGATTGGTGGAATAACTGTCTCTGGCTTCACGTCGAAGCTCTGAGAAACAGGCTTTAGACGAGTACCTAGACGTGTTTCTTCTGTTCTTGATGTATCGTTCTCGTTTAGTTATTCTTTACTTGGTACCTATTTCTTCAACTTTTTTTATGATTTTGTGTTCAATCACCTTTATATTCATGATATCTTCTTGATTGTTTAAAAAGTTTTGCTATTCGTTATGGAAAATAAAATTTTATTGCTTGAAAAACACTTGTTTCGCAGAACATCGATACAATTGCACCAACGAAATTCCAATTTATCAATTCAATCGCTGAAGAAAGAAACATTCGAAATTTGATTCTTGAATGTAGGTGATGTCAAAATGCCCTTGTAGAACATTACCCGATGGATTTTTTTTTATAAACAAACTTGTGTGATTTTTTTAGTTGTAGTTAACATCCAGTTCAGGTCAACAACAATGAGAATCCCCGAGCGTTTACGTGTACGAATATTGAAAGTTGTGGTGATTCGGTCCTTCACCACCAGGATTTTTGTTGCTATGTTGCTTCCCGCAGGGCTTTTTCCACTCCGGGCAGAGCGGGACCTGAAACCGGTGTAAGGATGCGGTTAATCACATTTCTGGGATGAAGGTGGAAGAGGAGATATTTGTTAGCCTTGTCGTTGTTGCAGAAAGAATTCCAAGTGTTCAGTTAGACGTGTTTCTTCTGTTATTCATGTATCATTCACGTTGAGTTATGATTTACTCAGTACTTCTTTAACTTTTTTTTAGATTTTGTGTTCAATCACCATTATAATCATGATATCCACTTGATAATTCAAAAGTTTGAAAGGCTTTCGACAGAGTCCCACATAACCGTTTGATGGCGAAATTGGAACAAATAGGTGTTGGGGGGAAAAATACTTTAATACTTTACGATCCGTTATGGAAAATATAATTTTTTTGATTGAAAAACAGTTGTCTCCCAGAACATCGATACCCTACTCCAACGAGATTCCAGTTTATCACTTCAATCGCTGAAGAAAAAATGTTCGAGACTTAATTCTTCAGTGTAGGTTATAGCTCATAGTGAAAGTTACAAGGGTCATTGGATGTTTAAACTCAATATTATGGTCCAAAAACATATTGCGGGAGAAAAAACATCAGATATATAATTCCACCTTTGAGGGTATAGAGCTATACGGGTGTGAGACGTGGCAATTAACTAACGTTGACTTTTGGCCTTGAGATGGATTTCTGGCGACGATCTGCAGGAAAATCCGGAATGGACAAAATAAGATATGATAGGATCAGACAAATCATGCAAGTCGAAAGAACAATAATCATGGATGGAATCCAAAGAAAACAACTGATCCAGTGGAAAGAATGTGCGACGAGCGTCTACCAAAGATGATGCTGAAATCGACTCGTGTGACACGGTGCATTATCCTGATGAAATTTTGTTTTTTATAAACAAATTTGTGTGGTTTTTTTCCTAGTTTTAGTTAACATCCAGTTCAGGTCAACAACAATGAGAATCCCCCGAGCGTTTACGTGTATGTACGAATATTGAAAGTTGTTGTGATTCGGTCCTTCACCACCAGGATTTTTGTTGCTATGTTGCTTCCCGCAGGGCTTTTTCCACTCCCGGGAGGGCGGGACCTGAAACCGGTGTAAGGATCCGATTAATCACATTTCTGGGATTAAGGTGGATAGGAAATATTTGTTAGCGTAGTCGTTGTTGCAGAAAAAATTCCAAGTGTTCAGTTGGAGTTGTTTCTTCTATTATTATTGATGTATCATTCATGTTGAGTTATGAATTACTTAGTACTTCTCCAACTTTTTTAGATTTTGTGTTCAATCACCATTATATTTATGATATCTACTTGATTGAGGCTTTCGACAGAGTATAACCGTTTGATGGCGAAATTGGAACAAATAGGTGTTCGATTTTGTGTTCAATCACCTTTATATTCATGATATATACTTGATTGTTCAAAACGTTATGCGATTCGTTATGGAAAATACAATTTTTTTGCTTGAAAAACACTTGCCTCCCAGAACATCGATACACCTACTCCAACGAGATTCCAGTTTATTAATTCAATCGCTGAAGAAAAAAATATTCGAGACTTAATTCTTTAATGTAGGTAATATAGGTTATAGTGAAAGGTACAAGGGTCATTGGATATTTGAAAAATCCAAATTGGACAAAAAAAATGATAGGATCGGAATTATCATGCAAGTCTAAAGAACAATCATAGATGAAATCTAGAGGAAACAACTGATTTGGTACGGGCATGTAGAATGAATGTGCGACGAGCGTCTACCAAAGATGATTCTGAAATGGACTCGTGTGACACGGCGAGAGAGCGTTTACGTGTACGAATATTGAAAGTTGGTAGTGATTCGATCCTTCAACACCAGGATATTTGTTAGGATAAAGATAAAGGCCCTTTCTATTGAAACCGCATCACTTCCAACTGATGTAAAATCAGTTGATGCGCGTTCTATTTGACAATCCTATAGTCTATCCAAATCCGAGAGGCCAGCGTAAACAAACTAGAAACGCGATTTGGTCGCTCTTATTGGTCGAAAGTGGCGTTCCTGAAGCTTCGACCAATAAGAGCGACCAAATCGCGTTTCTAGTTTGTTTACGCTGGCCTCTCGGATTTGGATAGACTATAGCTTTCTATTTGCCTGAATAATTTCCGAAATCACTTCAGTTGGAAGTGAAGTGATTTTGACAAATAGAACATGCCTTTTTCGGATGACAATCAACAAAACGATAAGGTTTGAAATCAGAGTACCATCGACGATAGTTCGGAAGGAATTCTAAAAGTAAAATAAATTATTAATTACTAGAACTGAAAACCGAGTAATAATTCACTTTCTGTTATGTTTAGAAGTGAATTGTAAACTTTCACCAAAATGTTAGGTTATGTTTATTGTTATAATGAACTGAAGTGATTGTGGAAATTAAACTGATTCTGTCAGAAAGCAACATCAGTTGGAAGTGATGCGCATCAGTTCAAAATCACAACATTGTCAAATAGAACGCGCATCAACTGATTTTGCATCAGTTTGGAAGTGATGCGGCCTCAAATAGAAAGGGCCTAATGTTGTGATTTTGAACTGATGCGCATCACTTCCAACTGATGTTGCTTTCTGACAAATCAGTTTAATTTCCACAATCACTTCAGTTCATGATAATAAAACATAACCTAACATTTTGGTGAAAGTTTACAATTTACTTCTAAACATAATAGAAAGTGAATTATTATCCTCGGTTTTCATTCCTAGTGATATTATTTTAAGAATTTCCTTCCGAACTATCGTCGATGGTACTCTGATTTCAAACCTATCGTTTTGTTGATTGTCATCCGAAAAGGCATGTTCTATTTGTCAAAATCACTTCACTTCCAACTGAAGTGATTTCGGAAATTATTCAGGCAAATAGAAAGCTAAGAAAATGACAAAAAAAAATTCTTTGCCTTTAAGGAGGCTAACCTAACAAATTTTTGAAACATAGATAAATTGAAAATAGTAATCATCGAAATGAATACAATCTTCAATTTATAGGCTCACAGATCCTTCTTCATGCGGACTGGGATGATTATTCAAGATGTTGTCAATGAGGGAAGAGACGACCGGTTTCGGCCTTATTAGGCCTCGTCAGTGTCCCATATCCCTCAGAGACAACATCCTATTGAAAAACTTCTACATTTAAGACCACTTGTAAGACTCTATCGAGTATTATCCTACAGATGGTGACATCTAGTATTGAGTAGTGTCAAAATGAGAAGTTCAATCATCACAGATCGCATGCTGAAAGCACTGATTACTTCCTCTTCACTCTTTGAGATGTTAGCAGTGGTCCTACATCAGGGCATTCATGCAAGTTTCTCCGAGTGATGGAAACACCCAATTTTTGGCGGCTGTGATGCCAAGTGATTTCAAGATAAAGATAAAATGACAAACAAAAAATTCTTTGCCTTTAAGGAGGCTAACCTAACAAATTTTTGAAACATAGATAAATTGAAAATAGTAATCATCGAAATGAATACAATCTTCAATGTATAGGCTCACAGAACCTTCTTCATGCGGACTGGGATGATTTATTCAAGATGTTGTCAATGAGGGAAGAGACATACCGGTTTCGGCTTATTAGGCCTCGTCAGTGTCCCATATCCCTCAGAGATATTTGTTGCTTTGTTGCTTTCGAAGGGAGGTCAAAATAGTCTTATGACACGGCGCATTATCCTGATGGAATTTTTTTTTAAAACAAAGTTGTGTGGTTTTTCCCAGTTGCAGTTCAAGGTCAACAACAATGAAAATCCCCCGAGCGTTTACGTGTACGAATATTGAAAGTTGTGGTGATTCGGTCCTTCACCACCAGGATTTTTTTTGCTTTGTTGCTTTCGTAGAGGTTTTCCACTCCGGAGAAGGCAAGTCCTGAAACCGAAGTGAGGATCCTGTTAATCACATTTCTGGGATGAAGGTGGAAGAGAAAATATTTGTAAGCGTTGCGTTGTTGCAAAAAGAAAGTCCAAGTGTTGAGTTGGATTTGTAGACGTGTATCTTCTGTTATTGATGCCCCTTTTTCATATTTTGGTTTGCTTGCTTATATATATTCTACTTATATACTCTTTGTTGTTGAACACTGTTATGTTAATGATACTACATTGTTCAATAAGTTTCGAGAAAACAAAATCTTATGGTTTGAAAAACAGTTTATTCATCAGTTATGTTTCCCTAATATGAATGTTTCAACGAGATTCCAATTTGGAATTCTAACACAGAAGAAAAATCTGGAAAGGCAGCATAACACGCCTAACCACTGTTTCGACCTGATCATTTAATGAATGGTCAATTGGTAAATACAGTGGATGCTACAATCATTCGAAATTTATGCATTATTCTGATAAAAAATTTCATTTCGAAAACCGGATTTTTCAGGGATTTTTGCTTTCAGCTGGTGTTGAATAATACAGAATAATAAATTCATTTCGCTGTAAGTTCCAAAAAATACCTTGTATCATTCAGAGCTATCCATAGGTGCTCTGATTGATACCACTTCCTTGCATTCTGTCCCGAACGAGGACGAAATTAGCTCCGAAATATGAGTTTAATATTCGTTGATTTCTATCGATTAATATTATTCTCTGCTTTTACTTTATTGATATTCATGCCAATGTTACGAGTTAAATCTTTCCTATTGAATACAGAATAATATTGAGAATTTATTATTTCACCAGAATGCAAGTAATCCTGACACCAAACTCCTTTTGCATCATAATTCTGTAGTCGTTTAGAGTGTTGAATTGGTACAAGTTTAGTACGACTTAAAACTAATTCACTTGTACGATCCTTTAAAATTTTACAAGTATCTTTATGTAATTACTGCGCATCTGAGAACATATTCAGTTCGGTTCAATTCGAAGGAAGCAGTGCTACGTTCTCACAAAAATTTTATTAAACGATATCTAATATGTGATGATTATGTATTAGATCATGAGTTGCTTTATTGAATTCGCTCTCAATGAGAATATTCTCCAAGTAAGGCTAAATATTGCGAATTCAATTGAAACCACGAATCAGAAAACTTAGATCAGTTAACAACACGAGTAGTATGTTCGGAATTCAGAAGAAATGAAAGAGACAAATCTCAATAAAGTATACAATTCCAAACTTTTATAAATTCAATTCGCAACAGCATTTCTCCAGCATATGAAACCCATAGAGGCATAGTTGAATATTTTCTATGAAGAATCAACATAAAAAATCTTTCAGAGTTTGTGACATCGGTATGGTCTCATTTTTCTGAAATAAACCAATTGTTCGATACGATTTCGCATGAATGATTTGATACGATCTTTTTGACTGAAAAATTTCATGTTTTATGTGATAACTTCGCATCTGAGACCAAATTCAGATTAATTCAATTCGAACTAACCATTCCTCAGTTCTCACAAAAATTTCATTGAAGGATTCATTGTGGATGATGATTTGTTAAATCGTAATTGGCTCTTCTGAAAAGGCTTTCAATGAAATCATTTCCGAGTCAAGATGAATATTACGAATTCAATTGAAACCCACGAATAAAAAAAATTAGATCGTTTAAATCGTTTTAGTAAAGAAATGAGTGCGACACATCTCAATAAAATATGCAATTCTGAACTCCAACTCATACTGAATTAAATTCCCACTTCATCTAGGCTCTATCATTCGAGAAACATGATGTTTTAGTTGGATGTTTGAAATTTCAGAATGGGTCGTTCTACAAAAGATTGTTAAAGTTTAGCTTATCTTGTCCACATAAAGGGAGATGTTACCTAATTAAGATGTTTTGTGCATAACATGATACTTCAGATGTATTTGCGATATTGAATAAGATTGATGAGTTGAAATGAAGGATTCACTATGAAGAATTGATATGAGAAACCTTTCAAGATTATTGGCATTGCTGGTATGGTTTAGCTTTTCTGAAGTCAATCAAATGTTGTAGCGTTTGAAATGTTCTAAGCTGAAGTTGCGATGTTGTTGTTAACACCATCTTTATTCCAATTACGAAATTATACTACATTACTCAATTATTAACTTGGAACACATTGTCTTTTGATTTCATTTTCATTGATGTTTCCCAGATGGCACGCGAATCTTATTAACGTCCATTTTCTTGAAATATAATATTCATTCCGATTCCGATATTTGAGAGCTAAAGAGATAATAACTTGTTGTAAGGATTTGATCTATTTTCATACTGTCCCGATATAGAAATATATTGCCGATATTTCAATCTGAGCATAGTACGAAATTGGAAAATATTGAAACCCTTCTCTAGAAGGTGAGTTGCATAAATTTAACATTTTTTTAACGGCCATTCTGTTGAACAAAAGGTAACAGAATATGAATTTTCAGGGTTTTTTTTGGTAGGTATACAAAGTTTTGGAATTTTGATTACGCCTGCCATTCTGGACGACATCAATTTGTATTCAATCAGTTCTGACGACTCCAATTTCATACCCAATACAATTGATAGAGCCTCTGTTGAGAAACATTACACGGAAATCTGTGGAATCCATTCTGAGAGAACTTCTGTATCGTGACCACCAGAAAAAGTGAATAAAGTGTTTGTACCTCAGGTTTTTTTTATGGACATTCTAATTATATGCACAAATTACTCGAATATCTTTAGCAACTCTGTCATTTATTGGTTTGTAATAGAAGAACTTATTTTTTTTCGTTAAAAACCAATTGGCGCCCAATTTTTGATATTAGACATTTAATTCATTCATTTAAAAACCCACTTCCAACTTGCTCACCGGCGAAAAGCTGCCGTACGCTTGTGTAAACTATTAAAACAAAGAATAAAAAAAGAAATTATTAGTTGAGAATTAAATATCTTTGATGTAGATTCAATTTACGTTACAATGTTTGATATGACGTCGCATGAATGAGTAGAAATGCTCGTATTGAGTGAAAGATTTCATGTACGTAATTACTTCACATCTGAGACCAAATTCAGATTAATTCAATTCGAACGAACATTCCAACGTTCTCACAAAAATTTCATTGAAGGATTTATTGTGGATGATGTTTTATTAAATCAAAATTTACTCTGTTGACTTTCAATGAGATCATTTCCAAAGCTGGATGAATATTACGAATTCAATTGAAAACCACAAATGAAAAAATAAGATCGGTTAGCAACACGAGCTGTATATCCCAAATCCAGAAGAAACGAAAGCGACACATCTCAATAAAGTATACAATTCCAAACTTCAACTTCTATTAAATTCAATTCGCAACAGCATTTCTCCAGCATATGAAATCCATAGAGGCATTATTCAGGTCTCATATTCGGAATATGTAGGAAACTGTAAAAAAGCGTTCTTCCTCACTTCCTCGCGGCTCGTAATCCTCGTAACCGAGCGCAGTCTCGACATCTAGAGATGAAATGAAATGTTTGGCAAGTTTTCATATCTGCTAAAAGTTATCGCGAGACACTGAACTTCGGGAAAATTTGACGGCAAAAAGCTGCAAAGCTAGTTGTCGCTCAGAATGGAAACGCTTTGAAATGGAACATTTCTTTTTATTCCCTAGCGTCTGTCTGTTGTTTCGAACTGTTGAAACATAAGGATTCGATTTACGATCACGAATGAATGTTGTTCAAAGGGGATGTTGTTGGAATGTCTGATCATAATCACGAAGTCATGGGTTTTTCGTGCCAAATAACCACTGTGTTTTATTATTCGCTATGTGCAACGCTCGATGATGATTTCATATGGTCTATTTTCACGTATGCATACCAGATAGCATAGGCATATAAATATTGGTAAAATACATTGTATTCACCCTTTTCATTTTTTTAGATTATGTGAAAGTATCACAAGTTGGCAATTTTCGTCTTATCCTTGACAATTATTGTGATAAATTACAAAAAAAAAATTAAAGTCCTTTTCATGAAAAAGTTATTAGATATAGAAAATATTTTGTGAGACTTTAAGTTAGGCTGAAAAACAAACATAAATGGATATGGGAAACAAAGGAAGTGGCTGTTTATTTTCATGGAAAATAGGATAAATATTTTCGAATCAGTGAAGGCCCAAGAACAAGAAACTATGAGAAGTTTATCGAAAAGTTAGGAACTATTCGTATTTTAACTCTGTTCACATTTACTCGCTTAATTCAGATGTATACAATAGAAACGATTGAGTTCGATAAGCTGCGAAAGTGTTAGAAATATCATTCATCAATTCATTCATGTTTCGAGTTATCTTTGAAATAATTATGGATATGTTGATATTTATAAAATGCAGATGTATGTGGGCCCAATTCCTTAACATATGATGAACAAAAATATTTCATTATATTAATTGATGATTATACGCACAATAGTGGAGTATATCGATTTGAAAATGACAGTCAAGTTGCTGATATCGTGAAAAACTTAGTAGCCAAAATTGAAAATGAGAAACAAATGAAAATATCTAAAATAAAATGTGATGGAGGTGCAAAATATTTACCGTTACTAAAATTTGTAGAATTGAGGGGAATAATTGAAGAGCTCGGAGCAATAACCGGGTAACTCCGTTTTCCAATAACACCGATATATCATATTCAATCTGCTAATATCCAACGTACGCAACTTTCGGTGCAACAATGGGGCAAATCCAGAGCTTTTGTAAGGAGTTTCAATCAAAATGGACTTACTTGAATGTATATTTCGGCGCAAAAATCAGGCAAATCCTGAAGTTTTTCTTATTTCTCAAAATTTCATGAAAACGGAGTTACCCGGTTATTGCTCCAAGGTCTTCAATTTTAGATGTCAATTGTCCTTACAGTAGTCAATTACATGGAAAAGCTGAGAGAATGAATCGCGTTCTGGAGGAGGGGGACGAGGGGACAATCAAAAATTGAAAACTGAAATGTGGAAAGAAGAACTAATAACAGCAACTTATTTAAACAAAAAAAAACCTACATCGATATTAGATGATACACCGATTGAAAAGTTGACAGACCAACGATCAGTTCTCAGTAAAATTCTTACATTTGAATGTGTAGCATATCCCGAAAACAATTTGCTCCTGACAAATTAGAGCAAGGATTTACGCAGAAGTATTTCATCTTAATTAAAAATTTTTCAATTGTTTCTGTTTCAGAGGCTAGGAATGAAATTTTAGAAATGTAGAATCCTCCCAGATTATATTTCAATCGACGATATCAGATACTATAATAGTCTAACGCCATTTCTTGATTTCAATTTGTACCACCAGTTGAGTTATCCTGACAGGGACTTTATAAATGCAGAGAAATAAGTTTTTCTCAATATCTTTGAAAGTCAATGAAGTAAAGTTCTTGAAAGTTTGACGGCAAAAAGCTGCAAAGCTACACTCACCGGCAAAATAATGAATCCACTGAATAAATCGATAAAGTTTATTAATTCATAAATATGTTATTTCAAGTCCGATTCGAATTAATTTTTTTCCATTTGTAGGTATGTTCAAATTCAATTAATCACCAGTTTCGAGTTTCAATAAAACTCTGCGTACGTCATTGCAGGGTGAAACAAAATCTGTTCTTTACCCTAACTTTAGAACCATCCCTGGTGTGTTCCAGTTGTTCCACCGTATGATTTCTTATCTCATCAAGACACATCTTCTCTTGTCAATTTAATTTTTCATTTATAACAATAGCTCAATTTTTGTTGAAGATACAGACGTATAGTTTCTTCAGATTCAAATCTGTTCAATGATAAAGGATGAACATACTCGTACCTACAATTGAAGAAAATTCAATCGAATCGGACTTGAAATAACTATTTATGAATTAACAAACTTCATCGGTTTTTTGAGTGGATCGATTATTTTGTCGTTCAGACTGGAAACACTTTGAAATTGAACATTTCTTTTTATGCCCCTTACATTCACTAGTAATGAAAGGTTTCTATCTTGGTCCCAAATATTGTAAATTTCGAGTAAAATATTCAGTAGTTATGAATAAACTTAACCTCATTATACGATCGTTGCATAATATAATATTACATTCATCCAAAAATTATTGATAGGATAGATTTATTTTGTACCTGTTCAATGGTCGTGTCTTTCTACCTTGTGTATTTGAAGTTCATCCTTTTCAGCGGAATTCACTAACATGCCCCTCAGACATCCTGAATTTCTCTGAGGTGCAAATACAAACCTAAAAAAATCCTTTCGCTACTAACAACTAGGCGAGAATCAGAGTTCAAAGTACATTTCACGTCAGCAGGGACATCGGACGGATGTCTTGTTCAAAAAGTACATTAGGAAGAAGGAGGACCGCCCGCCCCGCTGAGTTCCTTTTCTGGCACAGAAACCAGCTTTACGGTTGAACGAAGGCAGTTTTCAACTTTGTCCTGATGAAATTAAGACGTTCGGGGCACTTCCACCACTTGATAAGGTGATGAATCTTCTTATTTCAATGATACGTAATATTTCATGCTGAGTCGGAATTGAGTCGTAAGGATCTTAATTTATTCATAGTCCATCTGAAGGTATCGATATATCCAAGGAAAATATGGACTGTTTTTTACCTCTAAACAGGTTATGGACGTTGTAATAGCAAGCTTTTCAAATAGAATCCAGTTCAGAGCCCTAGTCGCGACTGCAGATAATCAGAGGAGGCAATATAATACCTCTTAAATAATCTTTCCATATTTGAATTTTTAGGTGCCTTAAGAGCTGTACATGAAGTGAACGAGTCATTTTTGGATGAAGTTTCTAATTTTGAATCGATTCAATAAATTTTTTTCTAATCATTTCATTTTTATGTTCTGTTTTTCTGCTTCGATTTTTTCCTTTTAGATTCAGAATTCCGAAGGCATCTTGAAAATGGTTATCGGTTGGGCTCAATTAAGAAGAAATCCTACAATATTTGAATAGTTATTCAGATTTCTTATTGTTAGAACGGCGAGACTGGTTATCATACGTAAAAATAGTATGGTATCTCGTTTTGCACCAACCTCAGTTAGGGATTCTTGTTATTTTATGAATCGTATTGTGTAAGCTCTTGATTTCAAAAGAATATACATAAAGTCCGTTCACGAAAGTTTGAGCCGTCGGTTGGCCATGGAAATTTGGCATATTCCGCTGTGTATATTGTAATTTTAGGTTATATTATTCATTTTCATGTCAGATTAACACGCAATGTTGTCAATATTGCATACAGTTATCTGATAACTCGCAAGCTTGACGGACTAGGCCGTGTACATTCAGCAACGTTGACTCTATTTCACGTTATGACAGCAAATACTGCCGACTTCAGATGAATAAATAAGCGCCTACTATGTGCTCAAACTTTCGTGAACGGACTGTCTATAATATAACATTACATGAATCATCTGATTGAAATAATTAATGATATAGATTTTGTTTCGAACCCCTTCATTCAACTTGCCCCCTTCTTGTGTGTATTTAAATTACACCCTTTTCAGCAGACTCCTCAAAGATGCCCATCGGATATCCTTAATTCCTCTGAGGTGAGAGTATACATACCTAAAAATCCTCTTGGATGTAAAAGAATCAGAGTTCAAAGTACATTCACGTCAGCAGGGACATCGGACGGATGTCTTGTTCAAAAAGTACATTAGGAAGAAGGAGGCCCGCCCCGCTGAGTTCCTTTTCTGGCACACAAACCAGCTTTACGGTTGAACGAAGGCAGTTTTCAACTTTGTCCTGATGAAATTACAACGTTGGGGGCACTTCCGCCACTTGATAAGGTAATGAATCTTCCCGGAACAAGCGGAACACACGGTTCATCAAGATGTATCCCCGGAACTCGGTATGTTACACATCTTTTGCCTCGGATGTTGCCAGATGGGTAATTAGGTTATATTATGATTGAAAGCGTTGCTCGTTTTCTGTTCTGTGCCGCGAGGCTTTTTCAATGAGGGGGAATTGAATAAACCAAGTTGAGCGTGAGGTGTTGAAAAATACTGATTTATGAAATGTACAAGAGCAGAATGCATTCATTTTCTTCTATCACTAATAATAATAATAATATAATAATAATAACCTTTATTTGAAATAGATCAATACATGAAATTAAGTGTCAACAAAGAATAAACAATTTTTACAGGCAATACCGCGTAAGTTCAAACTTGTCTGCGATAATGCCCACAAAAGTATACATATCTTGATGATGAAGGTGTTTTTAGTGAAATGAAGCAGCATATAGTGAGAAGTGAGAAATACAAACCGAAAGAAAGGAAGTCAAGTAGGAGGAAACAGTTGTTTTATGACGTATAAGGAATGTCTAGTTGTTCTTAAGATCAATAAAAGCGTGAACCGTGGATCGTGGTAAGTTTAAAATCCAATTTTGTACATGTTTCTTGAACAAATTGATTGAGTGGATATTTTTTGTTTCAGATGGTAATTTATTGTACGTTCGAGGACCCAGAAATGTATAATATCTTCGTGCCAGTGTTGTATTTACTTGAGGCACAAATAGGCAACCATCTCCAGATCTCGTTTCATAATCATGGTTCAAAATTATCCTACCCTTAACCTTCTTCTGTTCCACGAGAATTGCGAAACAATAAAGTTGTCGAATATCCAAAACATTCGCCTCCGCATACAGCATATCAGATGGGTTCTTTTTCTTCTGTATATAATTTTCAAAATCTATTTTTGAATAGTCTCCAATGGTTTTATTTGGTTGTTGTAGGCACCTCCCCATGAAACTATACCATATCGCAGTTGAGATTCTACCAGCGCATAATATATGGTCGTTAACTGTTTCTTATTGAGAAACTGCCTCTAATGAATCAACGTGTTAGGTTATTATAAGTCTTTTAGATTTTTACTACGATTGTTTTCAATAACTTATCCCCGAAAAATATAGTGCAAAATATTTTTCAGATTATGTTTATGTTTCTATCGAAAGACTTATCCCCTTAGTTTTCTGTTGCAGATAATAAATTTATATGCATCTAAAAGAAGAAATTTCTGTATAAGAAAAAAACGGAATGGAAGCATTCTAGAGGAATCTTTTAGGAATGGGTCATTTCGATAAGTTTCTTTGAAACTTCAGAATTGCATAATCCAAGAAGTATTCGAATCTCAGAGAGAATAAGTTGCGCGTCCTTTGGCTTTTTAACAGAATATTGTCACCTTTCGAAGCATATGATGATTAATGGTTCAACAGAAACTGACGAGTGTAGATTATGGAGAAGATTAGGAGAAGGAAACTTAGTTTGAGATTGCCTGGTCATTGCAAGCCTACGCAAAGAATATATTGGACAGGATAGTTATGGGAGTAACGGGATGCCAGGTTTATAAGAAAGTTTTTTCAAAAAGAAGTGGTTATACGGACTATCGACTGAATATTAATTTAGTTATTTGATTAGTTTATGAAATCAACTACGAGTATAATCAATCAACACTAAATAATCTATGAATTCAGATTTTTTCCATCCATCCTATTTGATCTAAATCTGCAGAGACTATCAAACGCAATATTGAAGTTAAAATAGTGAAAAAAATTGATGTCATTTTAAGAGGAAAGATTGTTCGTTTTTTGAGAAATCCAGACTGAGAGCAAGATCCTGCATAGCTCGGCAATTTATTCGACTCCATATTGTATACAATGCGCTTTAAAATTATGGAACAAATTCATTTTCTCAGAATAAAAATATTTGGCAACAAAATCCTGATGCAGGTCAATTATTGCTTCACTTTTATCAAATATCATGCATTTCTGAAAGATTTTTGTTGCACCTTGTGCCACCCCCATCAACCCTTTAAATTTTTTTAATAGAGAAAGTGGGTCATGTGGTATTTTTTTGGCAAATTCTTTGTATCTTCTTTACACCTAATAAAATTTGTGACCGAATGAAAGTTGACCATTACAGTTCTGTTTATGCACATTTTACACTCCTTTCAACCCCCTCACGTGAAAAATTAGAATGTGTAAGGCACTGAGCTTACGTTATAATCATAAGTAGGTATGTTAATAGTGTGTTTCTACTGGTGTTAAATGCATGAACGAAACTGTAGGTAATGGTCGACATTCATTCGGTGTAAAGAAGATACAGAGATCTTGCCAAAAAATTCGCACATGACGGGCATCATCGTCTTGTAACGTTATTATTTTGAACTTGTCATGAAATGTAGTTTTGCCATCTCTTTCCAAAAAATTATTAGTTAAGTAAACTTATTGGGATGTTTCATTTTCTAAATTTCCTTATTTTTGTGATTATTCACCTCGTTTTCCTACCTGTTCGAATTGTTTTCCTTCAGAAAACGGTTTGTTTATTATTTGAAAATTGTGAGGTTAATGTTGTTTGTCATATTTGTGGGTTAGTTCATTATTATTTGGCCTCAGTAAGGTACTTCGGAAAATCGTGGAAGAATTATAGAAATGGATTTATAGAGACCCTCCTCTGGTATAAACTGCGTAGATTGTCGGTACCGTATTAATCTATATATTGTTTTGGTTTTTGATGTGTTTTCTTCTTTTTCTTCGCTATGACAACCATGACAACTGATAGGCTCTGTGAACTTGCTGGAAATTTCTGTGTGACGGTCAAGGCGGACATTTTTTGGTTAATGTGAAATTCGTTGAGACATTTTTTCGAAGAAAATTTTGAATCTAGATTCATCCTCGTTTTGAGGGATTATAACTTCGAGTGTCATTATTTCCTGGAGAGTATTTTGGAATATTTTGGGAAAAATACGTTTCATACGTGATCATAAACTCTTCCACAGGAAATTCGTTAGGTATGCATACATTTTCTACCTTGAACCAGTTGTCTTACCATCTTCTTTATAGGTTGTTGTGTAGCGAATATTATTGGAATTATTTCGAACAAATTCTCGACTGAATTGGAGGTTGAACCTATCTCCCTCGAACAACAGAGGTAACTAAGATATCCTTTTATAACTTATGAACCGTTTCTTATAGTATTGTTAGGGTCCACGTATCTGGGTGTACCTATCCACGTATCTGGGTGTACCTATCCACGTATCTGGCTGTATTTCACGTATCTTTCCACCCACCAGGGTTGTCCACGTAGTTCCACGTATTGGGTGTACCTGAGTTCCATGTGACAGGTGTTGAGTACAGTTTCCATGTACCTGGCGTTATGGGGGTACCTGTCAGTTATTCCACGTTCCTGGCATGTCTTCTTGGCTGAATTATGTATGTACCTGAGTTAGAGGTACTCACGAACTGCCAGTTAGAGGTATCGATTGGCATCCCCTTGCCTGTTATCTTGGAGCTATCTACGTTCTGGAGTATTTTGTGAAGGTAACCAGTGTGTAGCACTGGCTTTAATATGGTAAATTGTTGGCTTTTATTGTGATAATTTGTGATATTGTTTTGTAAGGTAATGTTATATATAGTTGTGAGCAATTATAATGAGGTGCACTTCATAAGTTGCGTTGGGTACCAACCAGGGTGCTCGTGTATCCCTTCAGGATTTTGTGATAAGATAATTGATTGTTGTTCCCTTCAGGAACCATTGTTTATGTAAAGTAGTTGTTGACTTAGGTCGGTTAGGATTCGTGATAGGATGATTGTTCGGTGTTCCCTTCAGGAACCATTGTTCATGTAAAGTAGTTATGGACTTAGGTCGGTTTATATTGTTAGCTTGGATTATTGGTCCTTATTTGATTTAGTGTTTTAGTGAGTTTTCCTTCTGACTACCCCGTGGGGGATAATCTTTATTCGTATTGTATCAACCACTGCACATATATTTTTGTTTTGGTAATAAATTATTGTGACTTGAATTTTGAGGGATTTTTTTGTTAACTGTTACTCTGGTAGAGGAGTAAGCAGTTCATTTACCTTGAGTAGGCAGGCATTACTCTACCTGGCGCCCATTTTATTTTATCATATATAACTCACTCCCTTCTCCACTGAGTGTGCCGCGAGCTTACTATTGCATTGAAAACGGCTTTCCCCAAAGTCAACGTTTCAAATTGGCGCCCAACGTGGGGCCATAGTCGATGACAACTGACATGCAGTGGTTGATCGGTACTTTTGTGGTATTCTTTTGTTTTTTTTACCTTTGAACTATGTTCGTAGCGTCGGTATTGTTTTATCGATTAGTTTTTCTGCAGCGTATTTTCAGTCTGTTTTTGTTGATGATTAATTATTTGACGTGGTCCATTGGGTTTGTTGCTTCGCCTGATGCGTTTCTAGTTTTCGTGGTAGATTTTTCTTTTAAGCTGCGTTGTATTAGTTCGGACAATTTTGTTTGTTTGATTCTTATCAGTTAGTAAGTTGATTAGTTTTATGTCTCTTGTTGAGTAGTGTTCGAAATTTTTTCACTCGGTCTAGATCATTTATTGTGAATGGTGTTTTTGGTGATGAATAGATCTAGTGTGGATGTGGTTACATTATTTGCTGGGTAGTAGGTGAATGAATCATGGGGCAGAGGATGGCTGTCCTTTGCATAAATTGACTAGGGTGGTCACTACCCCCATTCAGTGGCTGAAGTACAACCAACATCGTTTGTATTTTCAGTTCCACGGTAGTAACATAGCTACATTTCATCCTCTGTAATTGGTGACGAGGTTAAGTATATTGTATTAAAGTGTGACTTTGATTCCCCGATTTCGACACTTTCTTTGGTGATTTTTTTTTGTGAAATGTCTGTTTAGGACTGCCATGTGTGGTGATTTTTGTGGCTCCTATATGGAGTATTGATTATGACGAATGACGGTGACTTGTATTTTATACCTTTGTATGGTGACTCCCTTGTGGAGGATTATGGATTCTTTGATTTTGACTCATTGTTAGATTGCCCCTATTGTGATTTTTGTGACTCCTGAATGGAGGATTAGGTATCTCGACTTTGTCGATTCCGGTTGTGTTTTCCGATTTGACTTATATACCTTAGTGTGGTGACTCCCGAATGGAGGATTAGGTATCTCGACTTTGAGTGTCGATATGAACGTGACGTTGGTGTTTCCCGATTTTGATTTATGTTCTTTGATTGGTAACTCCTTTGTGGAGGATTATGGATAGCATGCCTGCTATTAGCCCCTATTGTGACCTTTTTTGTTTTTTTTTGTGATTCCCGAACTCCCGACGAGTTAGTGACGCGTTTGGTCGTGTATTGAGCCGTTGCTCTTTACCCACGAGGACCACCGCTTTTCCTTATTTTGACGTTCCCGATCTTGTCGTTTTGTGTTACCGATTTTGATTCTCGATTTTGACATCACTCCTGTAGGGTTGTGATGGGAGTCGTTGAGGTTGCGACTTTATTGTAAAGAAGTCCTCCATGTCCAGCACCTTACCTGAAATTTTCGGTTCGAATTTCAGGTAAGTTTCTCCTTTAGTTTGAAAAAAAAAGTGTACACCCAAAAATCGGCCTTTTTGTTAGTATCCTCAGTTGAACTGGTTTTGTTTTCCTTTTTATTTAGTTTTCGTTAGGCCCGTTGGACATGTCGGTACCCAGTCGCCTTCAGCGATTGGATATCTTTCACTTTTGTGCTGTTTGAATTAGGGATTTTTCCCTGTGGTGGGCTATGAAAGTCACCGTAGTTGTTTTGGTAACCAGTCGCCTTCAGCGATTGGATATCTTTTACTTTTGTGTTGTTTGGATTAGGGATTTTTCCCTGTGGTGGGCTATGAAAGTCACCGTAGTTGTTTTGGTAACCAGTCGCCTTCAGCGATTGGATATCTTTTACTTTTGTGTTGTTTGGATTAGGGATTTTCCCTGTGGTGGGCTCTGAAAGTCACCGTAGTATTTTTGTCAATATCTTGCCGTCTTCAGCGATTAGGTATTTTTTTTGTTTATTTTTTTATTTCGGGCTCTGGTTGAGTGATGATATTTGTCGGTATTCTCGCTCCGTTTCCATCTCGGTGGAAATGGCCTTCAGTAATCAGATGCTCTTTCACTTTCCTTATACATTAGCGCAACTTGTGGTAGTTTCAGTGTGCCTGGATGGCAAAACCATTAACCGAAAGAAAAATGGACCTTCAGTCATTTTTTTTTTAAAAGTAAGGGGGGAATTGTAACGTTATTATTTTGAACTTGTCATGAAATGTAGTTTTGCCATCTCTTCCAAAAAATTATTAGTTAAGTAAACTTATTGGGATGTTTCATTTTCTAAATTTCCTTATTTTTGTGATTATTCACCTCGTTTTCCTACCTGTTCGAATTGTTTTCCTTCAGAAAACGGTTTGTTTATTATTTGAAAATTGTGAGGTTAATGTTGTTTGTCATATTTGTTGGGTTAGTTCATTATTATTTGGCCTCAGTAAGTACTTCGGAAAATCGTGGAAGAATTATAGAAATGGATTTATAGAGACCCTCCTCTGGTATAAACTGCGTAGATTGTCGGTACCGTATTAATTTCTATATTGTTTTGGTTTTTGATGTGTTTTCTTCTTTTTCTTCGCTATGACAACCATGACAACTGATAGGCTCTGTGAACTTGCTGGAAATTTCTGTGTGACGTCAAGGCGGAATTTTTTTTGATTAATGTGAAATTCGTTGAGACATTTTTTCGAAGAAAATTTTGAATCTAGAAAAATACGTTTCATACGTGATCATAAACTCTTCCACAGGAAATTCGTTAGGTATGCATACATTTTCTACCTTGAACAGTTGTTACCATCTTCTTTATAGGTTGTTGTGTAGCGAATATTATGGAATTATTTCGAAAAAATTCTCGACTGAATTGGAGGTTGAACCTATCTCCCTCGAACAACAGAGGTAACTAAGATATCCTTTTATAACTTATGAACCGTTTCTTATAGTATTTTGTTAGGGTCCACGTATCTGGGTGTACCTATCCACGTATCTGGGTGTACCTATCCACGTATCTGGCTGTATTTCACGTATCTTTCCACCCACCAGGGTTATCCACGTAGTTCCACGTATTGGGTGTACCTGAGTTCCAGGTGACAGGTGTTGAGTACAGTTTCCATGTACCTGGCGTTATTGGGGGTAACCTGTCAGTTATTCCACGTTCCTGGCATGTCTTCTTGGCTGAATTATGTATGTACCTGTCAGTTAGAGGTACTCACGAACCTGCCAGTTAGAGGTATCGATTGGCATCCCCTTGCCTGTTATCTTGGAGCTATCTACGTTCTGGAGTATTTTGTGAAGGTAACCAGTGTGTAGCACTGGCTTTAATATGGTAAATTGTTGGCTTTTATTGTGATAATTTGTGATATTTTTTATAAGGTAATGTTATATATAGTTGTGAGCAATTATAATGAGGTGCACTTCATAAGTTGCGTTGGGTACCAACCAGGGTGCTCGTGTATCCCTTCAGGATTTTGTGATAAGATAATTGATTGTTGTTCCCTTCAGGAACCATTGTTTATGTAAAGTAGTTGTTGACTTAGGTCGGTTAGGATTTCGTGATAGGATGATTGTTCGGTGTTCCCTTCAGGAACCATTGTTCATGTAAAGTAGTTATGGACTTAGGTCGGTTTATATTGTTAGCTTGGATATTGGGTCCTTATTTGATTTAGTGTTTATTAGTGAGTTTTCCTTCTGACTACCCCGTGGGGGATAATCTTTATTCGTATTGTATCAACCACTGCACATATATTTTTGTTTTGGTAATAAATTATTGTGACTTGAATTTTGAGGATTTTTTTGTTAACTGTTACTCTGGTAGAGGAGTAAGCAGTTCATTTACCTTGAGTAGGCAGGCATTACTCTACCTGGCGCCCATTTTATTCTATCATATATAACTCACTCCCTTCTCCACTGAGTGTGGCCGCGAGCTTACTATTGCATTGAAACCGGCTTTCCCCAAAGTCAACGTTTCAGTCTCAAAATAAATGAGCCATGATGAAGTGCACATACTGAAAACCTCTTTGAACTAACTACTTGAAAGAGTAAATTTCAGCACGGCTGTATAAATAAGATACCAAGTTCTTGCCAAAAAATTATCACATGACCCACTTGCCAATTCAAAAACTTTAGAGGTGCAAAAATAATTGTTTAAAAATGCCTGAAAATTTGGTGAAAAGTGAAACAAAAATTGACCTCTTTCAGTATGTTGTTGCCAAATATTTTCATTCAAAAAAAATGAATATGTTTAATACCAGCAAATATGAATCAATCTGATAATTTATTAAGCAGCTTCTTTATTGCTATTTGATAACTTGAAATTTGATACCACAGTTTCTATCAGATTAAGTTTCATTAAATTCGAAACTAATAGGTTTGGGATAGTAAAGATATTGTGATTTCATAATTAGTGGCTTGCAAACTTTATTTCTTCTTTAGCTTTTTCAGACTCACATACCATTTGAATATTGAAAACCATTAATATTTGAATTTTTCATTTCAAAAATAGGATATTGAGTTCACTTTTGTCGGAAATGCGAACTATTTTTACATAAATAAGTAGGTATCTGTGGAAATAAACAAAACATATGCATTATTCTGGATTCGGGCATTAACTTTTGACATGCACGTTACAGTTTCCGTGAACATGTCCTATGATAGCAAGAGAATTTCCTTCTTTAAATCGATAATGAAATGAAGATTCCGAAATAGTTCAACTGAAAACTAAACATAAAGTCGTAACTATTCATGGGGGAAGATAAAATTATATTTACGGTCACATGTACAATATTTTGACAGCCAACCAGACGAAAATTCATAATCGTGACGAGGAGTGGCATATTTGAAATCACGCTGCGAACCAAAAATACTAGAAAGGCAATTTATCGGCAAAATAACATGTTGACTTTTGTTTTGCTTTGGTGAAGCACGCATTATACAAATTGGATTCACCAAGGAATCAAATCAAACGCTACATGAAATTTTATTCACTCACAACAATGGGCTTTCAGAATATTAAGAATCCATAAATTAACTCCAATATTATTGCTAACAAAAAGAAGAGAGAACATCCAGCCCAAGCTGAAATTTCATCAACCGATAGACATAAAAAAATTCAATTAGTTAAACGAACTGAAGAACAACAATCTACCCTATCCCGAGTTGAGCGATTTTTTTGCTTTAAACAAACAACGAAAGAAAACATACAAATGGGATCGTCGTAATTATAAATAATTCTATTACTTCAGCACCTTTATTCAACTGAGTTCGCCGGGGGCAGTTTCAGAAACAACAAAACGTCAAGTTATAACGCGTTGGATTAAGCCTGATCAGATGCCTTCAAGAGTTTGCGGTATGAAAATGCGGATAAAATATTTTTATAACGTTGTTCAAACCCTGCTCTTGACAGTCAAATGGAGATTTTGCTCATCCAATTAGATAACTGCCCGGAAAAAGTAACTTTCATTGTATGAGAATATCGAATGATGAATTGCCCAAAGCGTTCTAAAGAGTGTATGACTTGTTCAGTTAATATTTCGAAATAAGTTATTGTTGGAATTGAATTTCACAAAAAAAATATGTTTTAATATATTAAGAACGTAGATGTGAAAATTCGGAAAATCCAATACTTTAGGAACATAATGAGAAATGAAAGCAGAATCTAGTTACTGCAGACCACATTGCAGAGCAAAATGACAGGAAAAAGAGGTGTTTGAAAACGACGAATTTTGTGGTTTAAAAATCTTAAGAACTGGTATGATGTGAACACTTCCGAGCAGTAATCAACAAGATGAAGATGCATGTATGATAGCCAACATCAGGAACGGATAACAACTAGAAGAAGAACATAGATATTGAATGTTGAATAAATTTGTGTTCTTGTTCTATCGAGTAGCACATGAACCCTGGTAGCATATTTGAGTTTTAAATGCCAAAATTTCACACCTGATATATATTCTTTTGAAAGCAAGAACTATAACAAAATACAACATATAAAACAAAAAACAAAAATCCTAACTGAGGTTAGTGCTGAACTGCGTACCTTACTTTTTTTCGTATGATACCAGAGGAAAAACCTCAGTAGAAAAAACCGTCTCGCCGTTCTAACAAAAATAAAACTTAAAAACTTTTTGAATAAAAAATATTTCTTCTTTTTTGAGTTCAACCCTTTCCAAGATGCCTTTATTCATCAGATTATGTTAACGAGACACAGAAGCTTTTCGATATCCGAATGATATCGCGATGGCTATCCGAAAACATCTGTGTATCGTTAACATGTTCAAATGTGGCTATCAGGTGCTTCCTTTGATTTTCCATGGCCTAGTGCACATGAGCTGCAATGTACAGGGTTATCCATTTTGCGGTTTCAAAAGTAAACGTAAATAAAACACATAAAAAATATTTTTTATCATGATATTTCTTTTTTATTATAAAGTTTGAACGTTGACATTATGTGTGAAACACTACATCTTTTAATGACAACCACCCGAATTGTTGCAAGCATCGATTCTTTTGAGGTAATTTTCAACCACTTTTTTTCACATATTGGGCAGTATCTAAGCCATAACTTGACGAATATTTGTTTTTAACTACTCAAGAGTTAAAGGTTTATCTGCATAAACACGGTCTTTCGCGTAGCCCCACAAAAAAAGTCAAGCAGTGTCAAATCGCATGATCTTGGTGGCCAGTTGATATCGCCGTCCACCGCCGGTTGTTCAAGCACCCATTCGACGTATCGACGATGTTGATGTCGGCTGACTACAGTTGATAAGTGAGCTGAATTTTATATGGGTGTAGTTGTAGATCTTAATGCAAAATATGCCATAATGTGCCGCAAGACAGTCCTAATTCCTGAGAATGACGAGGAATCGACAGATTCGGGTCTTCGGCAACACTTTCACTTACAGTAGCGATATTTTCAGTGGTACGAGCAAAACGATGATGCACAGGGTTTACAATATCTGTAACCGATCCAGTCTCTTTAAATTTCTTCACAATTTTACCAATTGCTGCGTAGTTGGACGATTATGTAAACCAAAATCTGCTCTTAAAGCACGATATGTGGCTATGGCAGAATCGCCATTTTTGTATTAGGTTTTTACAATTTTCATGCGTTGTGCGATAGTCAAGCGATCCACTTTCATAAATGTCAGACTCTCAACTGAACAAAAAACATTTTTTTTTAAAACTTCGTTTGACAGATGTCGAATTCCAGCCCTATACTTTTGAAACCGCGCAATGGATAACCCGTTAATATTTAAGCAACTTAAGAATTCAGGAGACCTGCCTAATTGACCTAGGACAAATGTGATCATATGATCGATAGACAGATGTCTTTCGGATCAGCCCTAGGATATCCGAAAACATCTGTGTATCGCATTTTGCTTAGTTTCCCAAAAAATTATCAATTAACAAATTTTATTGAAATACACTCACCGGCAAAATAATCGATCCACTCAAAAAATCGATGGAGATTGTTCATTCCTAAATATGTTATGTCAAGTCCGATTCGATTGAATTTTTTTTCCATTGTAAGTATATTCATCTTCAATCAATAACCAGTTTTGAATTTCAAGAAAACTCGGCGTACGTCATTTTATACAGAGTGAAACAAAATCTGCTTTTTACCCTAACTTTAGAATCACCCCTGGTGTGTTCCAGTTGTTCCACCAAGTGATTTCTTATTTCACCCAAGACACATGTTCTCTTGACAATTTGATTCTTCATTCATAACAATAACTCCATTTTCGTTAAAGATACAGGGTTTTCAGAGCGACATTAAACCCCACATTTTCGCTATGGCTATGAAAGTAGGTACTTTAACAGATTTAACCTTAAATCCGAAAGTTATGAAAATAAACTGAAAACTGAGTGAAAACAAAAAACAAGAGAAGTTTTAGCGAGACATGTTGTTCGGTATGCATACCGTTGATTGGAGAAGATTTCGTGATAATGCTTTATAATGCATTAACCGCATGTGGCTAGGACTGCCAGGTAGTATTTAGCAGAGGCTGATATCCCAGCATTAAACTGGCCTGCTCTTAGCCCAGATTTGAACCCAATTGGGCATCGATTATTTTGCCGCTCAGTGTATTTCGAAGAATAACATTTCGGAATTCTGCCGCACGTTTATCACATACCTTGTACTATAATTACCTATTTCGATTCAGGAATAGATTCATGCAACACCGAAACAGCTCTATAATGACGAAATTGTATTTCACGCTAGCTGCGCGTTAATGAGGGCCCATTTACTGAAATTAATATCATGAATTTTTGCCGTCATGCAAAATACTCTTTACAGGCTCGGCCACAATGTTATAGTATGAACTTTGCCAGGCGTGCATGGAACACGGTTCCAGCAGCTGGCATTGTTAGGGGACGCCGGAACGCATCCGCTGTGTTATTTTGCTGTCCTGACAGAATGATATTTCCTAATTCAGATTGTCACTCTAGACACAAATCCAATTCTGTTCGTAGCACTAGAATTGTGTATATTTCGAGGGAACATATCATTCAAGCTCTAATGCAGTGTACATATTTGTTTGGACGAGTAACTTCGCGAGTTTTGAAAGGGTTTAGGAGTAATATCTTCAGCTGAGAGGTCTTCATGGTGCGGAGCATATTGTTTTGCAGAATTGTACTGCTTTTATAGGACTGCAGGGTTTCTATTTATTCTGAGAGTGTGTCAGTTTTATTATGGGTGAAATTATCCTATGCCAATAAATGGATAATATTTCGAATTATAATCGTCATTTTCATCCATGATATAATACAATTGATAGTTTTGTCAGGTATTTGGACAGTCTTTTAATTCTTTATTTTTATCTCACATAAAAAAACTCCAACATTTTGGTCACAGATCGGACCTTTTTCAAGGACAAATGATTAATAGATGACCCTATTCCTTTTAATCATTTGTCCCTGAAAAAGGTCCGGTCTGAGACCGAAACTTTGAAGTTTTTTATGTTAGATAGGAATGAAGAATCAAAAGACTGTCCAAATACCTGACAAAACTATTAATAATATTTTAATGTTTGGCAAAGGGAAAGCCCTGTATGGTGTATGATTTTCACATGAGTTTTTTCATTCATTGATAGTCAATATGACAAACTATTTCGTCCTTACGTTATCCCCGGTTTACATAGATATCTTTTTGATACGTTGAATATAGTATATTTTCGATGTGAATATCTCGGTATAGGTCAACAAACTGTCGTTCCTAGAATTTCTCGAGGTGTTTACAGTTGAGTGCACTGAAGGCATACAATCTTCAACCAGACTGTCAATCGGAGAAAGATAAATCAGATACAAAATCATGATATTTCTGTAGCGCCAAAGACTATTGATTCAAGATATGAATTATTGCTACACAATAGTTTTCCGCATATACATTTGTACCTATTATGAAATATGAACTTGAAATGTTATGTATTTTCAAATATTACCACCTTACTTAAGATCTGAAACAATTCCCTAATGGCACAGATGATTCCTAATTATCAGGAAGAAAATCTCTAATATTCAGTTTTCCGGTCAAAACTCATTACCAAATCATTTCATTTGACGTGAGTTGACATTCGATAGGATCAGAAGTCAGTGTTGATAACCACAAAACGAGAAATATACCTGAGAACAATGCAGTTACAAAGTTCATCACAGCACTATTTTTACTACTGTAATTAAATCATTTCGATACTAATTAAATTTCATTCCTTTCTTTTGTACTCTTTTCTGGATACCCTTCATTTATAAAAAAAACTTCAAGGCATCTATCTTCAGAATTATCGAATAAAAAAAACTTTTCAAGATAATCACCATAATTTCGTCGAATTGTAATAAAAATTCTGCTGTTGGAGTATGGCAAGATTTAAGTTTTCATGAATAACCCGAATCCAGAAATAATTAATATGGAATATTTGTGAAATCCTATTCAATGATGAAGAGCCTATTGACCATTTATATTTTCACAATATCGAATGAAGGATATCTGCAATATTTGTCCGACTGATGAATAATTGTGACCAGCATATGTTTGGTGGAATTTAATTCCATTTGAAGGAAGGCAGAATGGTAGAGTAATTATGATATGTTCATTATTGCAAACTATGCAATCATCAACTTTATCATTATTCGAATTATTATTTGTGTCTGCTTGGAATGGAATGAAATAGCTCATCAGTTTCATTGGACATGTAAATTGAATAATTCATTATGTTTTATCGATTGTTTCATAATTGGAATCGTATGAAATACGATTGCGGTTTATTAGTTATTCGCCCCAAATCAGATATTGAACAACGAATTGTTTCTTTCTCTTTGTAGAAAATGCAAATCATGTGTACAGACAGAATATATTTATATCTGGAAATTTAATCATTATATGAAACTAAAAATTAGTAACGCATTTGAAAACCCTGAAACTCAATAAATTTGTGTATTCTCAAACTGAATAAGATGTTCTATATGTTGCTTGCGACTTCTTCATGAATTATCTGTGTCAGTCTGTGTCGGCTAGTGTAAGCTGGTCAAAAAGATTTGAATTTGGTGAACGAGATGCCCACGACGTGATGTAAACGTTTCCTCACTCATTTAACATGGAATAAGAGCAAAATGTGAATACCTGTAATGGACTCGACAACGTAAATGAAAGAGATGTGGGAGGAAATTTCATCGCCTCGCATCGATCGAATTGAACAGCAGCTTCATCCACAACCGAATTATCGAAAAGTTGGGAAATTAGAGCATCGGCGTTGGGTTAACAATTTTACAAGAAGATATCTCTAGAAAAGTTTATTTTACCAGATCTGATAATTCCAAGAATTCACCCCGTGTCTAGCAATGATGTTGTTATTTCACACGGTGATTTCCATTGGTACAAGTTCCTACCATCACACTTAAAAGTTTTCAAATTGGATCTAAGGTAGGGATTTCTTACCAGTACGTCCTCCATTCAAGTAAGGAATAGATTGTTTCGACGAGACCAAAACAACTTCAGATATCGATTGAAATATATTATGGTAGGATTCTACATTTCTAAAAAAACTTTGTAGGTTTTCATCTCAATTAGAATTTTTTGAATTATTTCTGTTTCAGAGACTGGGAGTGAAAACCTATAAAGTTTTTCAGAAATACAAAAGAACTGCGGTAGTGAATCAGTGAGAGAACGGGGGAGCTCAAAGTAGCAAAGTAGAACTGAGAGATCTAAGTGAGAAAACGGTTGAGCCAAGAAATTAAGTTGAGAAAACGGCAGATCTCAAAGTACAGTCGGGGAATCTGAGTGAGAAAACGGGAGAGTTAAAGTAAAATCGAAAAAGATAAACGAGAGCAACGTTGAGAAGAGTTTATAGTCGAATGTCAAATTTTGAGCTAGATTCGAAAAATCTCAATCAACAGTTTAGAAATCCTCCGAAAGCGACGAGAATTTCAGCATCTGGAATACACAGTGACTGAATATTTAGTTGGTGTGTAAATAAACTGTAAATAGTAATACAGTGTTTAAGGACGACAAACTTACAATGATATCTTTCCAGAAATATTGAATTATGAAAATCTAACATTCTACATGTGAATGTATTTGATATTTCCATTCAACTCTTCAACCTTCCCTGAAAGATCTGAAGACGTTTTTTCTGGCAGTTGTCATGTTTCACGCTGTCATTGGATCGGAAAATGTATCATATGGTTGAAGAGACGAAGCATGAAGCGATCGTAGCTTCGATGTTTTGTCCTCAATTTGACATACATACAGAGTGATTCCGCAGAAGACTGTCAGATTTTGGGAAAAGTTTTCACTAGTCAAGGCAGGGAATTGTGATATTGAAAATTCCATTGCTAGTGAATATAGCATTGTCGCCGAAAAGAATACTAGAAATATAGAAATAAATCGTTGGTGACAAAATTGTTATCGTTTATCGTTGGGGCAGATCCTGTGACAACAGTTTCTGAACATTTCAAGTTAATTTTGTGTTAATCCTTAGTTTTACCTTTCATGAAATGTTTCTAATGTTTATTCTGTATTAGTGTCTGTAGATTTTTGTTTCACGTAGGTACCTAGCTATAAAGATATTTCCAGGATTTAATGATTTTATAGATCTGATTATAAGTGATTAAAAATGAAAATCGAATTTGGAAAACCTACTTTAGGACTCAAGAAGAGCTCTGTATCATTAGGCGATACAGCTCTACTATCCAGTTCAGAATATCTTCACAGCCTTGAAGCGAAATTACAATATTATTCATCTTTTAAAAAAATGTATAGGAAAGCTGAACGTGGGCCAAAAACAATATAAACGCTTCAGTAAACTTATGATGAAATCTGCAAAATTTCATGAAAATGGAATATATGGGGTGTTTTTCAACCAGCAAATTCGATCTGAACTTATCACAAATTTCACCGTGTATTTTTGAGAAAGTATTGAAAATATTGAAAGCACACAAGCATATTGTTCATCACTAAAAATTTCATCGAGATTGATCAAGCCATACAAAAGTTACGAATAGAAGAAAAATCGGTCGAATTGGACAAATCACCCTGTGAACTTTCAAGAAAGGAACCCAACCATAAACCAAATATTGTTAAGATACTGACTTGACTAGTTTAAACTTCTACTAAAATCTGACGGTCTCCTCCGGAATCACCCTATTGTATAATGTATAATGGCTATATAGATTGATTGGAGAAAAATGAACCTCAAGCAATACGAGTATACGTCAGCTGGTTGAAAAAACCTATTGGTATTCGGAAAATATGGACTGCTCGTCTAGATCTGAGTGAGAGACAATTTATTGCCGAGAGAATTTCCATAGGATCGGGGCTAACTCAAATCGGACCTACATGAGAATGTTTTCCAGAACTCACCGTCAGATAGCCAATATTATTTCTGCGGTAACCCTAGACCGCATAAATCCACTGTCATAATATTTCCCTTTTCTCATGATGATGATAAATTTACCGTATTTCATGCATACTTTGATAGAAATCTTTCTCTTGTAACCCAATTCTACAAACAATTCCACAAAAAGCTCTCGAAACATTTGGTGCTTGCATGATAAAACAAATATAAAAGCTTTTTTATGTCTGCATTATCGACGGTCTCATTCGAACCTCCTGATAGTTGATCCACCGTTTCCACCGACTTTATGACTTTCGGCTCACGAAAATAAACAAAAGACATAGAATATGAAATTGTTCTACTCTATTCTGTTTCCGAGAGCTAGTATCTTTCAGCTTATTCACTAAAGCAGTATTTCGTCAAAACCAACCTTACCCATAGAACATTTTGAATTCGAAGGAAGTTCACGTTGTTTTATTTACCAAAGGCAAATATTTTCTGGAGAAGCTATGAATGAAACGATCCAACGGCAATTATAGGGGGTATGACATTTTGAAAATAAATTAACACAAATTCCACTGCTGAATTTCACCTATTTTTTGCCTTTCAGTGCCAATAGTAATATTTTTATAGCGAACTTCGTCATTATTTCCTTGCACGGTATATACAGAATTGGAAGTTCACATCGGAAACATTGGAAATTCAGTGCACCAGAGAAAGAATTTGACCGTGCAGTTGACCAATGCTACAATGAAGAGATTTATGTGGTTCATAACTCTCTAAATGAACGAGCGACTGGAATATTGTAGTTTGGTCTCCCTCGTATCGTTGGGCGTTCGAATAGGCTTAATCGACCAGTGTGGTAGGGAACCTGCAGTACTCGCATCGATGATTACTAGCATTTAGGCTACGTCCGCATAGGCAGGAGGCTTGCTTAGCGCCTATATGTTTACTTGGATGGTCGCTAAGCGACCAGCTAGAACCATGTGAGTAGTGCGGCATATCGCGTATGTTTCAAAACGTTCGTTTCACTGAGCTACTAGTTGAATGACTCGCTAGGCTCTAGGCGCTAAGCAAGCCTCCTGTCTATGCGGACGCAGCCTTACTGAATGCGCCGGACTGCCCGTGGTAGTCGATTCGAAAGAGATAACCAAATTATTTGTTCATTGAAGCCTCCATCGCGTCAAACTAAAGCGAAACAAACCACGTAAATATGTCCAGTATAGCACTTTCCAACTGCACGGCGAAATACTCTCTCTTATACATTGAAAATCGTATGCTTCCAATGTGGATTTCCAAACCTGTATATGAAAAAAAGATATTTCCAGTTGACGAGCCTAGATGTTTCATTTTTTTCAACAAGAAAGGGAGGCTCTAAAACTAGAAGTTGAATAAAGCACTTGAGACTTATGAAACAACAACACAGAGCTTCGCTAGGACGAAGCATGAAGTCTGGCCGGCAATTTATTCAAGAAAAATTATTTTCAAAACTATCAAATTAAATTATCTCCAATTCAATCAATGAAACTGTTATTTCAAAATGATTGGATAATTATCAAAAAAGTAACCGTCTTCATTTTTACTCATATCAAGAAAGTTGTTCTTTCTATAGGTAGGTACCTACTCCAATACTACTGAATAAGTAGATCATGTTGTTTTTGTTCATCAATAAGTCAATATTCTGTTTTTTGTCGTCATACTTCCTATGTGACTATTTAATTCTACTAACCAACTGTTTGACGGTAGATACTGTCACATTTTCGTAACAGCTTCACAAAGCTTTCAGAAAAGCCTCTGGCGTACGACGGTCATTAGTACTGCGCACGTTAGTTCATCGCAAGTATGGGACAAAAATTACTGGACAAACTGCAAAGAATAGCATAACAGGAGCAAATCGCTCTGGTCCGACCGCTGCCATGCAAGTTATCCTGGACCTGCCTTCACTAGAACTATTCTTAGAAAGTGAAACAGTTGGTGGGCTTTGAGGGTGGCTAGAGAGCGAGAGCTCAAAACTGGAGACAACATGAACAATTTTCGTGTTCTGAATGAATGTGAAGAACTTTTAGATATGTTCACAGATGACTTGACTCTGAAACACGAGTTTCAGAAAAACTACAGCGGGACAATACGCATTCGCGACCAATGGAGAAACGGTGAAATGGTTTTCCCTGCAAGGTCTCTGGTTTACTACACTGATGGCCTCTCATTACAACTAACCCTACCTATGGGCTTTTGTCCATACAGCAGAAATCTTTGACATAAGGGTGTGCATCGCATATAGAAGGATATACATACTATCTGACAGCCAATCAGCTCTACTAGCACTTGATTCACCGTCAATTTGGTCAATGTTAATCTGGAAATGTAAAATGTCACTTAACGCACTCGGATCAAATAATCAGGTTAACTCACCCACATTTGGGTGCCTAGTCATTCTGAAGTGCAAGGGTGAAATGGCTGATCAGTTAGCAAGGGAGGCGGGATTAAGCACCTTCATTGGACTAGAGCCATTCTTCGGATTCCCAGCAAGCCATCAAGAAATGGAGGTCAAAGATTAGGAACAAAAGAGCAGATCCTGGCAAATGATCGATAGACAAAGGCAGGCTAGGTCATTCCTGTCGTAATCAACGAGCTGGACTGAAAAAATTTTTTCTCACTTAGTAAATCAGAACTGAGAAAACTGACACTGACTGATTCACGGGACACTGTCCCGTGAATCATCATCTTAGTAATATGCAAATGTAATGCAATTGTGATGCTATCCTTGGAAGAAGGCTATGACATCTTGGCACGTATTTCTTGAAACCGAAACAAGTAATGGGTGAAGCACCAAGGAAAGTAGTTAAGTTTATCGAGGCCTTGCTACCTGACTGTTAAAAAGCGTGGGGTTTCACAATAGAGCCTTAGGTCAAGGTGTCAGCGAGGTTTAGCATAGCCTTATGATAATCAGATCAACTCACCCTCATTTGCGTGCCTGGTCATTCTGGAATGAAAGGTAATGAAATGGCTGATCAGCTAGTAAGGAAGGCGGGATTAATCCCCTTCATTGGACCAGAGCCATTCTGCGGCTTCCCAACAAGCCACCAAGCAAAGATGGGAACAAAAGAAGATTACCAGATCCTGGCGAATTATCGAAAGACAAAGACAGGCTAAGTCATTCCTCTCGTACTAAACGAGTTGCACTAAAAAAGTTTTCTCACTTAGTGAATCAGAACTGAGAGAACTGACAGGCATATTCACTGGACACTGTCCCGTGAATCATTATCTGCGTGATGTGCAATAATTGCTATGCAAAGGACCCGCACATTTTGTATGAGAATTGGCCTCCGGTGGATTTGGCTGAAAATTTGAAATGATATTCTACTAATCCTCTGATCAAATGTCTCTACAGTCACGAAGCTTAAAAATGCATACTTCTAGGAGTTTTTAGCGATTTTTTGTATCCATTATGGCTTACGTATTATGGGAATTGGCTCCCGGTGGATTTGGCTGAAAATTTGATATGATATTCTACTAATCCTTCTGATCAAATGTCTCTACAGTCACGAAGCTGAAAAATGCATACTTCTAGCAGTTTTAAGCGATTTTTTGTATCCATTATGGCTTACGTATTACCGTTCACACAGAAATGTTTGAGAATATTTCGTGATTATTGAAGGCAGATTCTGTCAATTCGAAATATTTTCAAACATTTCTGTGTCAACGGTAATACGTAAGCCATAATGGATACAAAAAATCGCTAAAAATTCCTAGAAGTATGCATTTTTCAGCTTCGTGACTGTGGAGACAATTGATCAGAAGGATTAGTAGAACATCATATCAAATTTTCAACCAAATCCACCGGGAGCCAATTCCCATAATACGTAAGCCATAATGGATACAAAAAATCACTAAAATCTCCTAGAAGTATGCATTTTTCAGCTTCGTGACTGTTTAGGCATTTGATCAGAAGGGTTAGTAGAACATCATATCAAAGTTTCAGCCAAATCCACCGGGAGCCAATTCCCATACAAAATGTGCGGGGTCCTTTGATGCTATCCTTGGAAAAAGGCTGTGACATCTTGGCACGTATTTCTTCAAAACGAACCAAGTAATGGGTGCAGCACCAAAAGAAGTGGTTAAGTTTTTCGAGGCCTTGCTACCTGACTGGTAAAAAGCGTGGGGTTCACAATAGATCCTGAGGTCAAGGTGTCAGCGAGGTTGAGCATAGCCTTATCGCCCCTCTTCTAATCTAATCTAAGTTCAAATTATCACAAAAAACCATTTTCGAACTTCATTGTCACTTTTGTGAAGCGTTCTCTGACTTATACTTTGGTTTTCATCTCATACTGAAAGTGAAATCATTTGTAGCCTGTCAGTTCAATTATTCAAATCTTCCTTACGCAGTTGAAGCACGAAAAAATGTACGTAATCGCTATCTGATATTCTGTCACAGTTAATGGTTCTCTGCCAGATATAAATAGAGGGTAAGCCTCTGGCGTACGACGGTCATTAGCACTGGGGACGTGAGTTCATCGCAAGTATGGCATTATGGCTAGGCCCGAAGATTGCAACAATAACATGTCAAGCTAACAATGAGTTGTGTCCTATTTGGCCACGCTATTATGACATCGTACGTCCTTCTATTTGATAGGATATTGATTAAAATCAGTTGTTTTCGTGTTTCCTGTCAGATATTCGGTTATCGCAACGTAGTATCTCCTGGAATATTGAGCTATAATGCTTTATCAATTTTCTAAACGATGAAATAGAAACCTCAAGTAATACCTTTTGTGCTCTTTGTTATGAAGAGAAAGATCCTAGGAGTGCCATCCTTTTTCTGGTTACGGAAATCTATCGAACAGAGCAGTTTCAGAGAACTTTTGAACCTTCAATATTCGTAATAATCTAATAAATCCTATTTTTGACGACGTATGAGGTGTACAAGCTGTCGTGTTATCCTTCGTGCGGGACCATTTTTTCTCTTTTCGAAACGTATTTAATTGTTATCAACAGAATTGAGTGCGTCACGCAAACTAAAATGTAATATAAAATGATTTTTTTACACGCGCATCAAGAATGAAAGATTTTCTGTCATCAAGGACGAAAGCATTTTCTCTCATTATATAAAATAATCTCCGAATATAAAATTTGGCGAAAATTTTGATTTCGATACGCAGTGTGTCCCAAGATTTCCAGACGACCAATATACCGAGTTTCAGGCAAGGTAAAAAGTTCTAAGCAAACGTATTTCAATAGCGACAAGAGCGCTATGGAAATCCTTGGTTAAAATTATTCTGTTTCTGATTATGACCCCTGAAAAAACAACTCTCGAATAAGTATATTCTGTTAAATGGTATCCTCATTGTGTTCCCTTCAGATGATTTCCCAGTAAAAAAACATTTCAATCTAATTCAACCCAAATAATATCTGGCAATGAATTGGGTGCATTCGCCATTTTGTTATTCGTTGTAAAATAGTTTTAGTGTCCCAAGATATTCCATACATACAATAAACATAAAAAAACACCTAGAAATATAAAAAACACGACTATATATAGTTCGTTTCAAAATGATTGTCATCAGAGCAAGCCATGAAAGTCCAGTCGGGGCTTTATTTCTAGTTACTAAAAAGTCACTAAAAATTTCTGTGGGTTCATCAGTCAGAGAAGGGAATAAATAAACATAACCTAGAAATATATTTATACAATATTTTTATTTTCCAAACAAATTTCTGAGCTTGAGAATGTTCCTGATTCTTAAATACCATTAGGATTGTGTAAATCTCTAAACCTACCAGCAATATATAATTTCTGACACTGTATTGACAAATTTTCGTATTTACCATCATTTGCAGCTAAAGAGCGAAGAAAGAATAGGTATAGCCCCTAAGCTTGTGAATATCATGAAAAATAAACACAGTCATTTATATTTCAGTCCATTTAATCAATGGGATTCAGGTTTTATTACTATTCCGCTGCCTCAATAAACAAAACTATAAACTATCAAAGTACTCTAATGAGATGTCATTCATATAATTCACCGATGAAGATTGAGACTCTATTGAAGATAATTAAGATATATTTTCTTTTCTCTGACAAATTTATTTGTAATTATAACTTAAAATGAGTGTGTTCAACTCAAATTCAACTGAGATAGCCAAACTGGTGAAACGAAACAAAAAGAACTTGTTGATACTTTGAAAGGTGTGGACCAATTTGTCATACATAATAAGACAAAAACACAAATTAAAGAATTTATTCAGTATGTACATTAATTGTACCACATTGTATAACTTTAATAAACTTATCACCGATTCTGTCTGTTTTAGTAAGAGGAATATTTCATTGAATAGCCAAAATATGAACCGAGTGTGTGTGGCAAAGGTGTTAAAATTAAATTGAAACATGTGACCACAAGATGTTATCATTTTTGTATGAAAATCATTCTTGTTTTAGAATATACTATTGCACAGATTAAATAATGATTTCATTCATTCATATGCCTTGGTTACGTTTGATATGAATAATTGAGTATTTGTTTGTTGATTTAACATATCCATTATATTAATTGAGTACTATTTCTTCAGATCCCCAAAAGATGACACACAGTTTTCCCTAAGTCTAGAATAGAGAAATGGTGAATATTTTGGCTTTTATTGGAAACGATTGTCAATTTAGGTTTTGTAGGTCTTGTCGGTGTCATTTAGATAAAAGTTGATTAAGTTCCTTTGAGTGTTTGGAATTCAGAGGAAGCAAAAGTTAAAATTTTGTTTCAATCCTTATCGTATGGGTAAGGAACACACTTAACATTGCTTAAAACTGACAATTTACAGTGAAAACTAAAATAAGCTTCGGTACAAAATTGAGAAATTCATTCAGAACATTATCCAAAAATTTTATTGTTAATTGGAGAACAAATATATATGCAATTATAGATTCATTGAAAATAATTATTAAAAGTACAGTGGAATACTTATAGACTTATACATTTTACTATTATTTACATATTAGAATTATCTTCTGAATGCATGCTCCGAAGCGAACATAACATGTAAAATAACTGTTAGAGTAAACATCAAAATTGTATTAACAATTCAACTTTCTATAAAATCCAACAAAGGATTCAAATATTTTTAAGTTTATCATTTATAGGAAACTTATGTTCTTGTAGCCCTTGCCGAACTTTTTTTTATAAGAAGCAGTCGTAGGTATATAATCAACTCTGATTGAATGATATGGTGCATTACCCATGATATGACACACTTGTATCAAATAACTGCAGAGAAGGTATTAATTGTTCAGTAATCCATTAATGAAATAGTTCCCCATTCATTGTTTTATGCTAATCCGTATCATTGATACCACTGTCAAGAATTAGATCACATCCAGGTAAAAATCCATCAATACACTCATTGTTTTTGATTTAAAAAAATAAAGTCGTTTAATGTCTCTTTGAAGGTATAATCATGTGGAATAGGTTTCCTTCCAGTGCTAACTCTGGCTCTAGCAACTTGCCTTCTACTTTTTTCTCCGAAATTCTTCGGACAGTTCTAGGAGAAATCTGAAATTTTAAAACTTACTTAATCAAAAACACATTGTACATGATCGTTTACCTGAAAAACGAGCCCAATGCCATTAATACTAGCCGAAATATCTGCTAACACCGATACACTGCCTGGCGTTCCCTTGCAGTAAGATGAGAGGAATCTGGTTGTATTCCGGCCGTTTTCAATTCAGTAATCAAATCAAAGTAGATTTAAGAGATATTTAAATCCACTTGTCGATTAAATCAAGAATATAAACTGATATTAACAAATAAATTCGAAATATCTTCAATAGGTTAACTCAAACTGGAAAAAGTCAAAGTCAGTGATATTTTCAGCACCAACCTAAAAAGGCAAATCGAAATTCACCGAACGGACCGATACCAACATATTTTCGACTTCTCACAGCCGCCCGAGATGCCAATCATTTTGAAATGAACTATAATTTAAATAATTGAATTGAATAGTGTGTCAAAATATTACGAAGAGGATATGCTACAATTATAATTATTATTTTAATTATTAGGAAGTAATAAAACATATAATTTCCGCTAAAATGTATTTGTTCAAACAAATATGTTCTGTCAAATTATCGATCACTAAACTTATTAATCTTACAACCATTCAAAAATTTTTAATATCGGAAATATGTTGATGTCTATCTGATCGTTGAGTACCATTTGTTTTTTATTGTACCTGTTTATCTCTATTCTCTAAAGCTTCCAAAAGATTATTTTCAATGGTTAAATCATCGTTAAATTATAAGAAATTGTTCAAATATCATTTCTCCTACCAAGAAATCTTTTATAGATAAAAAAATCGAAGGGTTCAATTGAAGAAATATATCCGGGCTTTCTAGGGGTGGTGATCAGAAACAAAATTGTAACAACGGATCCTGATAGGGTTTTTGCTACCATTTGAAATACTTTCTGTCTGAATGGCGATAGTCCAGTAAATTTATGATTCTCCCAGGAAAGAATTCCGGAAGTTTTTTTTTCAACGATCCTATTTGTTTTTCAGGTCGCTTAATCCGAATTTGAGGTTTGCTTCCTAGCCAGAGGCGTGCTAACCTCAGTAAATGCACAATTCAAGAATTTATTCAGTTTGTTGCATATTAAACAAAGCCTTTTAGCGAAAGGACCATTCAGTACAGAATTGAAGTAGACAAAATTTCCTGCAAGAATATGGTATTTCTCTTGTGAAAATATGAAATGGGATAGAGCAAAAATGACAAACAGAAAAAGCTTTGCATTTACGGAGGATAACCTAAGAAGCATAGATTATAGAGTATAGAAAGATAGGAAACGGTCCTACATTCGTAGTACTAAAAAACGACTACATTTTTTAGTTCACATTTGACCCAGAGATGGCACTGAAGATCAATTTTTATATAAAATCTGTAATTTTGATCAGAAATTATATAAAGGAAACTGTAATATGAATTGATGAGAAATTCGTATTCCCTTAAGGATGTTTCATTTTTATATTTTAAATCCATAATTTTCAATAAAATTCAGTATTTCATGTGTAATATTTTTATTATGCATTTATAGAAGATATTTCAGAAATATTAGGGTATTATTGTGAGATTTATACATGGATTGAATAGGAAATATACTTAGTGCGTCTGTGGAATTCCAGTTTCTGGCTCAGTTCAATTGCAGCTTCGTTGTCCACCATCACTGTTTGAATTGACGGAAAACTTTTGCTGAATAGTCACTTCAACCATTTAATTTTCCGTGCAGCTTCACCATCAGCCACTATTTCTGCCTTTATCGTGGAAATAGTAACAGATGTTTGACGTTGATCAAGCCAAGATATAGCTTTACCTGCATACATCCATAAAACACCAGTTGATCATCCAGTTTCACTATCTCGTTCGTAATCTGCATTACTGAAGGGTACAAACTCATCTTTTTTCCACTTTTATCGAGACGACACTAACGGCAAAAGCCGTTCGAAGTGAAATAATATTTTTGCAAACGAATTGATTGGCACTTTTTTTATATCAATGACAATTCCCATGTATATTGATTTCGAAACTTATAATCATAGAACCATAATGTTAACCCTTCTATAGTGACATTAGTTCACATTTGACCCAGAGATGGCGCTCATACACTGTAGTCGTGTCGTTTCCTATCTTTATACTATATAATCTTTGCTAAGAAGGTTCTGTCAGCCTACAAATCGCAGATTGTATTCTTTTCGATGATTACTATTTTCAATTCATCTATGTTTCAAAAATACTTCAGTTCAGTTTCCCGATAACCATTAACGGTGAATGTTTGTTTTAGTGGTTACGTGCGTAAAATGTCTCGGGAGTGTTTACTTTGTGAAGGACTTTTGTTAGATGGATCACAGGTGGCCTGGACCCTCAGGGAGCAAACACTTAAAAAACAAAAGTAAGGCATCCTTTAATTTTTTCGATAATGACCAACCATCACTCAGATAATCATCCTTTCAATTGCAAATGAACTTGCATCCCTGACAACAAGCTACCACGGTCGACCCACCATACATTTTATTCTTTATGTTGTGAACATTTTCGCTGATAGATTATTAGAAAAATTATTTTATTTTTGTTCATTTAAACATAAACCCGTCTCTGCTTAGCAAAGTGGTTAGACATGAAGCTTGTTCTTACGCACCTCTCTGACGTAGACTGAACATTCTTCTCTGCCCATTTTACCTAGAGGAGGATTATTTGATATTGCCACGCTTAGTTATTTATGAAAAAACATTTCAAAGGCAAACTAAATTCAATGGCAAAGTAGAACAAAAAGAAGATTGGGGTTTCTGCGCATTTTCAACAATGAGCATCTAGTGACCGTCCCATTTTCAGAACAAAAGTTATAGCACACTCTTGCAGGAAATTTTGCCTTCTTTAATTTTGTGCTGAATGACCTTTTCGCTAAAATGCTTTATTTGAGAGTTATGAGCAACCAAGCGGGAAAAATCCGAAATTTTCAAGAATTTTGGCATTATCTCAAATTCGGAATCAGCGACCCAAAAACATATAGCACCGTTGAAAAAAAAACTTCCGGAATTTTTTCCTGAAAACAGGCTGATCAAACCTTGATTTACTGGACTACGACGGAGGCTTAATGAAACATTTTGGGAGACCCTTCTTAATTCCATTTCGAAAGAATCTCAAACATTGCCAGATATCGGACACCGTCAAACTAATTTGAATGTTGAGTATATTATTCTAAAGATCTTCTCAAGCTGAATTCGAGAATCGAAGCTTCCGCCACATTGAACACCTCAATTTCCTAATTGATAGCTTTTCCGTTGATGAAGAATCGCAGAAAGATTCGAGAAGCGATACCAGACAGGAAATCGTTATCTTTCGTTGGAACGATACAAGATAGGGAGGAATTTCAAAGGTTGAAACACGTGAATATACGAGAACTGTTCAAAAGAAAAAGTGAATTTTAAATTTCCGCGAACTGTGTACATTCAGTTGCCGATTTTTTCATTATGTTGGTATACATATATTCCGCATATGTTAGCATTATCACTTACCAATTGGGATTAGTTGTTTGCTGTTGAAAATAAAGTCATGTTTTTATATGTTAGGCAAAATGCTCTTCGCTTTTGGGTCGAAGAATCTATATTGATTTTTGCTTTCCAAATTTAGGAAAGCCACAGGTGGCATTAAGCGCTCGTTCATTGTATAGGACTTAGAGATTAATACAAAATCTCTTCTCGATCGGAATAATATTCTGGAAATTATTCAAAAACTGAAATATGTAAAAACTTGACAACTAAGAAAATTAAATTATATGATTCTGATGATGCGATCCTCTTGAAATTTCGCGCAAACATTCAATATACCACTCTTCATTAAGAAAATTAATTTCACTCGAATCGGATATCATGTTATGGAAATATGAAGATTCTTCTTTTCAATATTCCAATTGAGTTTTCTATGGTTCTGTTATAACTATGATCACAAAATTGCATGAGGCTTATTATGAGCATCTTGTATGTGACTGCAAAATTTTATATCGATTGGTTCCGTTTCGTCTGAGATATTGAGGAATAAGTTTATTGAATGGCCATATTTTATGGAACAGAGTGTACAATTTGGCTGGTTAACGAACTTAACCACAGCATTAGGGAACCGAACTCACCCTGAATGTTGCAACCACGTCAACAAGAAAAAAACACCGAAACTGTGAAAAAAATGTTCTGGAAAATCGTCCAATCACTATTAAGAAACTTGCAAATTATGTACGTTTATTAATTGGCTTATGTTATACAATTTTCTCGAATGTTTGGGACATGAAACTTGTGATAGCAAAGTTTGTATCTGAATTTCCAAATTTTAAGCGCTCAGCGGCTGTTGAATGACAACGATAATCCAGGTATGTTCAAAAGGATCATGAATGGTGACGAAACGAGGGTATATGGTTATGAAATCGAAACCAAGACCCGATCATAGCAATGGAAGTGGTCAGATGAGCCAAAATCGAAAAGAGTAGGTATATCAAGTTCGATCAATGTGAAGGTTTTTTTCCTTCAGTTACAGTGGCGTGGTGCATCATAAGTTCTATCAACTGGTTGTACGGTTGAGAAGGAATACAACAAGGAAGTTGTGCGATGCGAAACGCCATCGATCGGAATTGTGGAAAACAGATCATCTCGATGTACCAGTTTATCCATTAATGTTTGTTCGTAAATTTCAGGCCAAAAACAACGCCGTAATAATCATAAGCCACTGTATTCATCAGATTTGGTTCCCTTCAACTTCCTTCTATTATCCGAATTAAAGAGACCAATTAAAGATAAGTTTTGTTACAATTGATAAAATGAAGTCAGAGTCGAAGAACGAGCTGATGGCCACATCACATTTGAAGAAGCGCTGGCATGAGTGCATTTTATCTGAAGGGTATCGCTTTGAAGGAGACAAAAGGAACAGGGTGTTCATTGGGAAACGGAAAAAAGAGGAGGATGAAAACATTTACACCTTTAGGTGGTTTCGAACATGCTTTATTTTGTGGGTATAACAAGTATCATTTCAGAGATACAACAAGTTTTATCAATTTTACCAATTTCTTTGAGTGGTCATAGCTTACGAACCACTTCGAATATTTTTATGATTTTTGGTACGAACATCATTCTACTTCTACACAAGCGACCTGACTATCTGTCTGCATTTTGACAATAAAGAATATATGATTTTCTTCTTTGAAATGTCATAACTTACTAACCCCCCGAATATTTTTATGAATTTTGGTAGACATGTTCTAGTATTTCTACAGCGACCTAAGCTTCAATCACTGAAAAAATCCAGTTCCGGATCAATAAAATAGGTTATCTATAAGAGTTATCAAAAAACACCCTGTATATTTAATTTTTGAGATATACAGTGATATTTGGAAATACCACAAAAATCTGAAACCAATGGTTTACTTTTTACTCTTCCGCATATTTTTCATCACTTAGAATACTTGATTTGAATTCGAAATTTCAGACATTTGGATAATTACAAATTTACTCTTAACAACATGTAATCAGAGAATGTATGGCATATCGTTTGAATATTTATGATCGTACTTCCACGACCATTAAATAGTGTGTAAATTCTGGATTCGCAAAATCTCAATATACTCGTATTATTGGGTTGAAAAAAGTCTTGTATTTCTGAAATTTCAGAATCTTTTATATCTAATATACAAATCAACTCGAGAACGGACACAAACTATGTATTATTTTCTTTAAATTTATAAATTCGAGTCTCTGGACTTTTGAACTTACCTAAAGATAACAATCGATGCAGATAAAGCACATTTTTCATTCCATGTTTCTAGTTGAAAACCTTCAATACATAGAAGAAACAGATAATCAGGTCTCGTGTGTAAACTAGTATAATGTTCGCAGAGAAAATCATGAAAATATGCACGATGGTTCGTAAATTATGGCTCTTCAAAAAATCGACCAAACTCGACCATAAAACTGCCTGTATCTCTGAAAGAAAACTTGTTAGGCCCATAAAATAGAGTATATTCGAAACCATCTAATACAGGTGCTTTATTCATCCTCCACTTTTTTCCGTTTTCCAATGAAACACCTTGTGCATTGATAAATGAATGAATACCTTTAAAAAATTCCAAACTCACCTTATCTCGAACAGACCTCGTATAAAATGGGCGTTTAGCGATATTTTCAGATTTCCGCTCGAGACAATATAAAATTCAAATTTCACTGTCCGAATCTCTTAATCGATGCAAATTCGGCACGAACAGAAACTGGCTCGTTTGAATAAGAGTGCCAGGCTGAATACATTTGCGTTTATTTGAAATTCAGGACGTATTTTATCTATGGACGTTGCGGTGGTCATGCAAGAAAATGCTATGCGTCGAAATACATGGATATGACCCGGACGTTTTTCTTTATCGTGTAAGAGCGAGATTGAGAGAATGGAAAATTTCGTGTTCTACAATAATCCGATTATGTCATGTCTTATCGGAGCCTGAAGAAATGTTGCCGAGATTGAGGAATTAGTACCTTTCAGCTGGCTTTTGATATGCAAAGTGTTCCTGAAAAGAATGACCTATAAGTGCTGCTTGATTAGCATAACAGAGCACGAGTTACGTCTTTTCTTGGAGTCTTTTGAGTTGGGTGTTTGAAACAGGAAAAAGGTACAATACGAAGACACACGTCAACAGAGTGGGATTTTCAAATGCTATTCTACGGAAGATACGGCCATCGAATGAAACAATTAGCATTATCATTAGCTTAGTTATAACTTTGTGAATCCGTCAATATAAAATAAATGAAATTTGAAATTTCAATATCCTGAAAACTAATGATATCATTTTTTCGCTAATTTTTTTTCATAGTCAAATCTCTAAACCCACCTTGAAAAATTCTGTCTGTTCAATGGAAATACATGTATTTGTCTCAAATCTAACGAAAAAATTTCAAGACATTAACTCGTTCCGTTCGAGAATTATGGTGAACAGAATGTTGTCGGTTTGCCAAGCAGAGACAAAATATTTTTTTATATTCGATAGTAGCACGGTCCTCACAGAATTTTGATGAAGCTTAGATATGCGTCATTTTTCTCCTCAAAAATACCAAATTTCGGAATTATTGGATATTTGGTTTCAGAAAAATATTGAAAAACTTCAAATGTTTATACTAAAATGCCTGTTCACTTGTTTATATTGAAATAACTATAGTTTACATAGCAAATTTTTGAGAATGGTCATCCTTATGCTGCATTTTGAAAATTTAACGTACTTTTTGGTAATTCTTCTCTCAAACATAATTTCAATCCTAAATATCTATGGGGTGCGGACGCAACAACGTACGGCAGCTCTAGCCTTAGTGTACTCTACTGCCGAATATTGTTGCCCTGTTTGGCTCAATAGTGCACATGTACAAAAGATCGATTCACAATTAAATTTTTCCATGAGAATAGTAACTGAAACAATAAAATCAACACCAACTCCATGGTTACCAGTTCTTTCAAACATTACTCCTCCACATATCCGTAGGCATGCCATTACTTCGAAAATTTGGAACAAATTTAATTCTTCGATAAATTCATATCCAATACTCTCCTATATTCCAGACAATAACATTCCTCGATTAAAATCACGAAAACCTTTTTGGTCAAATCATTTTCTGAACTCAAATGAAAGTGATAAAGCAATTTGGCAATCCGAGTGGAACTCATGTAATATACAAAACAAAGATTTAATAACTGATCCCTCGAATAAAGTTCCTGGATTTGATCTTCCAAGGAAATATGGACTGTTCTTAATCGTATAAGAACAGGTCATGGACGTTGCAATAGTATGCTTTTCAAATGGAATTCAGTTGAGAGTTCTAGTTGAGAATGCGGAGAAGCAGAGGAGACAATTGAACACCTGATAAATAATTGTTCCATATATAAATTTCAGGATGGCTTGAGAGCTATACATGAACTTACCGAGTCGTTTTTGAATTGGGTTGTTATTTTTAAATCGATTTAATAGAGTTTTAATCATTTAATTTTTCTGTTTTTTTTTCTGCTTTGATTTTTTCGTTTCAGATTCAGAATTCCGAAGGCATCCTAGAGAGGGTTATCGTTCATTTGGACTAAATAAAGAAGAAAACCTTCAATATTCTAATAGTTTTTAAGTGTTACTTTTGTTGAAACGGCGAGACAGGGTTTTTTCTACTGGGGTTTTTCCCTGAGCTCTGGTATCATAAGAAAAAATAGTATGGTACCCCGTTTTGCACTAACCTCAGTTAGGGATTTTTATTTTTGTTTTATGTATTGTATTATGTTAGCTCTTGATTTCAAAAGAATATATATACAGGGTGTTTCCTAAAAACATGCGGCAAAAATTCAGGGGATTGTTCCTTGGATTATTCTAAAAATATTTTGTCCTTTGATGATTTTTGAAAAACCTCTTTGTTTCGAAGATACAGGGGAAACAAAATTTTAGATAATAACATTTTATTATGAAAAATTACATGAAAATTTAACTTAACCTACAAAAACTGTTGAAAATGACCACCTCCAGCCAGCATACAAGCATCCAATCTTCTCCTCATTGACTGCCGACCCTTTCAAAAACACCAGGATCATTTCTTATTAAGTTACGCCCAGCAATGATCCGATTTCACACGTCTTCCACATTTTCTGAACTTATCAATTTTAAGTCAAAAAACTGGCCGTTTTTAGTGATTGGAATGTTGTTAAACAAATTTAAAAATAAATCGTACCTACTTAGTAAACACAGTGCGATACGCATTTTTATTTAAACTATTATTAATTTTAAAAATACATATGAAAAATGTTGTTCGCCCTGTATCTTCGAAACAAAAAGGTTTTTCAAAAATCATCAAAGAACAAAACATGCTTAAAATAGTCCAAGGAACAACCCCTGAATTTTTGCCGCATGTTTAGGAAACACCCTGTATATTTTGAATCTGATTTTTTTGAGTCTAAGACTCAGGTACAGCAAAAAATTTTGGAGTTTCTCAACTATTTCTTCAGAAGAGATCGTTATTTCAGGGAATAGTATTTTTTTAATTTACTGTGAACGAGTTACTGAAATTTAAAAGAGGAAATTATTTCAGTCAACAGTCAAAATAAGATAAAATATTCTTTCTATTCTTACATTTTCAGCTGAGCTCCATAAAACCATACGTCAAAAGAAATAGCTCTATAATAATCACTATTATAGCTTATCATGAGTCATGCACAACTAACTGCAGCTTTACATTGCTTTGGCTCACGGAATCCCATTACAGATGTACAAGAGTCCCCTGAAAGAGAAACTGGGAAAGCCATTCCTTTCCCAACATATCCTTGCTTTCAAACAAGCTTGTGATTCAGGAAGTGAATATCGACATAAAAAATACTGTTTTCAACCATGAAGAGGAAACCTCATTTCATCCCGAGAGAGTAATATATATGTACTAATAATTCTATAAGCTCCCAGTGCCACTCCCAACCTCAGCACTTCTAACACGACCACCAATTAGACATAAAACATTTATTACGAATGTTCCACTAACAATGGAGAACGCCTGCAACCCTAATTCGAAGCCATTAATGGTGACATGAGTTTTGACAGAATATATCATAATCTTCTTTGAATACTAACAGTCAGACTTTAAGTGATATTGAATTAATTCAAGAAAGCATGTAGAGCATTGATTCCCAAAGTGGTCCAGGTGGACCCCCAGGGGTCCACGGGAGCCCGACAGGGGTCTACGCTTGCGTGAAAAAATAGGGGTCCACAACTCGTTAACGGGGGTCTATAAAAATGTATCAGGTATTCAGGTGACCCGACTTGACTTCTCCTATGAATATAGGGAGACAATAATATAGGCAGACAATATTATAAGAAGCTTGACTTCTTAATGAATATTGGAAGGCAATATTATAAGAAGCTCAGCAATTGTTTTTGTAAGAACTTGCATATTCCATATTCAGAAAGAGCGTGTCAAGACTCGCCGATGCCGATATTGATAATTGCTGTCAATTCACCAAGAACATCCCTCCCATTAAAATTATAACTTTTACCTCAGATTACAATGGTAATCTGAGATGAAAGATAACATCAAAATTAATAATGATTATTATTTTAAAAACAGTAGCAATATAATCAAAATTTTGATTATATTGTATTGAAAGTTTTGATGTTAAATTTCGATTCTACTAAGACTGTTATAACAACATAATTAAAAGTGTAGTAATTTTGTTTTCGAATAAATAGCTACAAAACAAGAAAATATTTATTTTTACTTTTTACCACTCCGAAGTTGGAGCTTATTGGTTTCTTGTACTGTGAGTCAATCTTAGAAAATAAAGTAGGCATCCAACTGTTGGATGAAGACGCTTTTTACACTGGCCTTGAAACATAGCAAATGACAATACTCACAGCATAATCAAAGCAATAAAAATTCTCCCTTTTTTTCGAAAACTCGAAAAACGGGTTTTGGAAGTAAGTTAGTAGGTAAATGTAATAGCTGCAGGGGGTCCACCAGATCCAGCAAAATGTTTAAAGTGGTCTATGAGGAAAAAAGTATGGGAACCTCTGATGTAGAGGGACATGTTCTTTGTTCAAAAGGAATTCAAAGACTGAAACAGACAAGAGTCATTCTTTGGTCTGAGAAATGAGCATCAGGGTAATCAAGACGGAATATTACCACCTCTTAACGAAGGATGTCAACGTCTTGATGATTAAGAAAATCACTGATGTCAAAATGATGAGCTTTTACGTGCTTGTTTATAAGCTCAAACTCTCAAACCATAAGATTGCAGTATTGAGACTTTTATACTCAAATCGTATTTTTAATGTTTGTGATTGTGTTACATAGATGTCCTTCCATCTGGATTTTCCCTTCAATTATCGAATGAAACTTTTTTTTGGGTGTTCCACCAACAATGGAGAATGCCTACAACCTCGAAATCATTAATGATGAATCAGGTTTCGACAGAATATATCATTATCTTATTTACTAACCATCAGAATTTCAATGATATTATGAATACAAAAAAGCACTTGGTAGAACATGTGTTCGTGTTCAAATAGTAATCAGGAACAGAAGCTCACAAGTCTTTCTTTCTTTTCCTCAGAAAAGATGTAATAGAACGACCGCTGTACAAAAACAATTAAGTTATGGAATCCTATAATTCGTAGTCATAAATGATCACATGAGCTTGGACAGAATATATCATAAGTTCCTTTGAATATGTATTTACAATCAGAGTTTCAGTGATTTTAGATGAATGCAAGAAAGCACGTAGAGGGACATGCTTTTGTGAGCGGTAATAAAAGACAGAAGCTAACAAGAGTCATTCTTTGGTCTCAGGAATGATCGTCGAGGCAATCACCGCTGCTTCACGAAATGTCAATTTTTTTGTGATTGAGAAAATCACTGTCGTCAAAGGAGTTTTTATGTGGTTGTTTATTAACCATCCAAATAATCATTTCCTCTTCGATGGAATTTCCAAGACAACATTTGAATGTACTCGAACTCTCAAACCATAAAATTACAGTATTGATACCGTTATAATAAATTGTATTTTGAATGATTGTGTTACATAGATGTCCTGCTATCTAGATTTTCGCTTCAATTATGGGATGAAACATTCATTATGAATAGTGAAAGCAGAGAATTATATTAATCGATTGAAATCAACCATTATTGAACCCATACTTCCGAGCTAATATCGTCCTCGTTCAAGACAAAGTCGTCGTGGACTGAAGACGTAAAACTTTCTTCGTTCAAGGTTCATGCTATAGAAAAAGGTTTTCGTATGGAACTAGAGATGGTGTCTTCGGTATATTTATACCTTAAAGAACATGCCATTTTGCTGAATATTCCAAGAAATACCTTGTATCATTCAGAGCTATCCTGTGCGTATGAGTTCTAATAAAGACAAATTGTCCATCCATAGGTGCTCTGTTCGATACCACTTCCTTGCATTTCGTCTTGAGCGAGGACGAGATTAGCTCCGAAGTATGAGTTTAGTATTGGTTGATTTCAATCGATCGCAATTATTCTCTGCTTTCATTATTTTGATATTCATGACTTCGAATCAAGGTTGCAGGCATTCTTCATTGCTCCTGGAACTTCATAATGAATAAGAAGAGGTTTAATAATAATAATAATAATAATAATTTATTCACGAAATTTTATACATATAAACAATAATCATAAAAAGCAGGTGAATAAATACACTATCCGCTAAGGAAAAAATCCTTGAAAGCGGTTTAACTCGTAAGATCCCCATGAATATCAAAATAGTGAAAGTAGAGAATATTTTAATCGATTGAAATCAACCAATACTAAACCTATACTTCGGAGCTAATCTCGTCCTCGTTCAAGACAAAATGCAAGGAAGTGGTATCGAACAGAGCACCTAGGAATGGCCATTTTGTCCTTATTAGGACACATACGCACAGGATAGCTCTGAATAATACAAGGTATTTCTTGGAACATTCAGCGAAATGGCATCTTTTTTAAGGTATAAATATACCGAAGACGCCATTATAATAATCTCATTTACTAACAGTCGGAGTTTCAATGATATCAAATGAATGTAAAAAAGCACCTACGGGAACATGCATTTTGGTCAAATAATAATCAGCAACAGAGGCATACAAGGCTTTATTTTCCTCAGAAAAAAAGGCAAAGTAATCTAGACGTAATTCAACCACCGCTGTACCAAAGATGTGAACTTTTTTATGGTTGGGAAAATCATTGACGTGAAATAATGAGTTTTCACGTGCTTGTTTATAGAGGTCACATTTACTGGCAGGCCGAAAGAGACGAAGGAGTTGAAACAAGGATTTATCCTTTACCTGTAATAAAGTTTGCATTCTATAAATCTAAAATATTTATCAATGCACTACATGCTGCTTTCATTACTATTAAAATGATACTCTGTATTGTTTTATTCATTTTTATTATTTCAATGAAATCACGAAATGACTAGCAACACTTTCGCATGAAGTTGAAGTGAAGGAATTATGTTCTTCAGAAACGAGATGATTCTTAATAGATTGCTGAAGCGGATACCACCATCCTTCGTACGACAGCATCAACTCTGGTTACTAACAATTCTATAAGCCCCAGTGCCACTCCCAACCTTAGCAGCTCTAACACGACCACCATTAGACATGAAACATTCATTACGAATGTTCCACTAACAATGGAAGACGCCTGCAACCCTAATTCGAAGTCATTAATGGTGACATGAGTTTTGACAGAATATATCATAACCTACTTTGAATACTTACAGTCAGAGTTTCAGTGATATTAAATAAATGCAAGAAAGCACGTAAAGGAAGGTGTTTTTTTGTGCGAATGGTAATTGAAGGCAGAAGAAAACAAAAGTCTTTTTTTGGTCTCAGAAACATGCAGAGTAATCAAGACAAAATACAACCCTTGCTGTACAAAAGATGTCAACGTTTTTATGGCGTGAAATGATGAGCTTTTGAGTGCTTGTTCATGAACCATCTAAATAACTGGCAATCAACGGAATATCCATTATATTGCAACATTTGTTTAGATCACAAAATTAACACTGTTAGTCAAATAGTCTTTTGACTGTTTATGATTATTAAACATAAATTTTCTTAACTGTATCATAGTTTCAATGGTCGAATGTTTTTTTTCCTTTGTTATATGGTTAGGCAAAGCTATGATCTTCTGTTTCCGATCTGAAAAAAAACTGAACTGTTTAATTAATGTTCCTCAAGTTCCCCAAATCGACCAAATACTTCTCGAGTCATTATGGTCTATAATATTCCGAACATTTCTCAATAAAATGCTCAAAACTTTCGGGTAAGATAGGGGTCGTAAAATCTTGTCTCAGTCGACTCAGTGCAATGATTTTAGAGTTATAGATATGTGAAAGTCATATATATTCAAAGAGAGAATCCCTCGAGGTGTAATTTTTGTGATGTCCCTCTGTCGGTTGAGCACATTCTAATCCAATGTCCAGATCTTCAGACTAAACGGATAAACAACAATGTTCCAGAAAATCTAAAAGTAGCCCTCAACATCAACAACCCCAAAGTGCTGAATACTCTGAACTTCATCAAAGACATAAGAATTAAAATATGATAAGGATTGTTTACTATACACAGTATTTTGATTGAAATGTAATAATTGAATGTATCATACACGCTAATGACCTAGTTGTCGAAGCGTATATTAAATAAAAAAAAATATTGAAAGTCCTATATTTTCGGAACAACAAATACAATCGGGTTCACAAAGTAAATATGGCAGCTACTTTATGTATAATGGTACGAAAGTTCGTGTAAAATTTCTGAAGATCCTCAGACTAGAAAACAATCAACACAATTTCGGTCTACCAAAAATACTGTTTTCAAATTTGTTGAAACCCTTAAGGGTAAAATCTAAATCACTTTGTAATGAATTCATGAATTTTCTCTGAAGTTATTTCAAAGAACTTCAAATTAAGAAGATGAATAAATTTAATGAACATTGAACACTATAATGAATGAAAATTCATGCGTTTAACAGTAACGCAGGCATAATATAAATAATGAAAGCGGAGAATAATATTAATCGATATAAAATCAACCAATATTAAACCCACACTTCGGAACTAATCCCGTCAACGAGCAAAGAACATGAATAGTGGTAATATCAAACAGAGCATCCATAGATAGCTATTTCGCCCTATTTGGGGCTCATCAGTATGGAGGAGCTCCGTTTGAAAGGCATTCTAGTTCCCTTACTTGAAGAAATGTCGCCCAGCTCTGAGAATAACAGAAACAAGACGCCATCTCTTGGGATCCTTACGAACACCTACCTCCAATGCATGAACGTTGAACGAAGTCGCGAGATGTTTATCCGTTTTTCATAGGAACTGGTGGCAGTCCAACTTTGTGGATTTTTACCTTCAGTCAATGAAGTGGAAACGCTCGTTTCTTCGTCGTCGTAAACCAGACGTGGTGATAATAATAATGAATGAAAATTCATGCGTTTAACAGTAACGCAGGCATAATATAAATAATGAAAGCGGAGAATAATATTAATCGATATAAAATCAACCTATATTAAACCCACACTTCGGAAGTAATCCCGTCAACGAGCAAAGAACATGCATAGTGGTAATATCAAACAGAGCATCCATAGATAGCTATTTCGCCCTATTTGGGGCTCATCTCGCGACTTCGTTCAACGTTCATGCATTGGAGGTATTTGTTCGTAAGGATCCCAAGAGATGGCGTCTTGTTTCTGTTATTCTCAGAGCTGGGCGACTTTTCTCAAGTAAAAGAACCTAGAATGCCTTTCAAACGGAGCTCCTCCATACTGATGAGCCACAAATAGGGCGAAGTGTGGGTTTATATTGGTTGATTTTATATCGATTAATATTATTCTCCGCTTTCATTATTTATTGAACACAATTTTACTTTTTTCTTGAATTCCTCATCTAAAAATCTAACATTGTGAAATCGGAACTACCTATTGAATTGTTTCAGTTTTTTCTAATGCATCCATTCCAATGTTTTAATGTATCAACCATAAAAAACTAATCTATCAACTTAATTTGGGCCTTCTTCTTCGATATTCAATACTACCAATAGTGAATTTGAATCGGATTTCATTTATTCTTCAGATTGGTATGAGTTTATTTTAGATATTCAATGAAATATAATTATTTTCCCTTTCATTCAATTAAAAATATTCTCAACGATCTTCTTCTGTTTCATTTCTCAGACCCCTCCTTGGTAACACATACTTTTTATTTATTGTTTCTGAATTATGAGTATCCTAAATAAATATAATTCTTTTATTCTACTAATTTGTTTATCTTGGATGAAAATTCTCAACTCAATATTTTCATCTACTTAACAAGTCACAATCTTCATAATTTTTTTTAATGTTGTGAAAAATACATTGTGGCTTTATTACCAATCGAACGATAATATTTTGTTTCATTGATTAGAATTTTCGTACTGACCGCATTTTTTTCTTCTATTCACTAGACCCTTCTTATTAGTTACCACAAGAACTCAAATACTTCTTTCATCAATTCATTTTCCCTCTCGTTGCATGAAAACCCTTGACGTAAAGCCTATCTCGCTAGAACTTTATAACGGGAAAAACCGCCAGAAGTAATTGCTACTGACAGTTCCATCGAGACATCAACCCCAAAATGGCACGAACAACGTTTCCACACCAGGTAGGTATTCAATTCATCTTTATCTCAAGACGATAAGTGTAGTCAATGAATTTTTTCCTAAGTTTGACCTACAGCTTGTTAAACATCATGTATTCATATGGGTACTCTTAGGTTGCCTAAGGGGAAATTGTTGGAAAGGAATTCAAACTGCGTACTGACTGCATTTTGTTTTTTTACTCACTAAACCCTTCCTCTAAGTTACGACAAAAACTCTAAAGGTTGACGCTCACTTGGACGAGACGAGACGAAACTAAGCGACGCGTTAGTTCGCCTGGGACCGCGCACTTGGACGAAGCGATGCGACGATCAGCCATCGGAAGAAATTCCCCATATTTTTGGGCCGCAATAAATTTTTATTACCCATGCTGCATGCTGACTACCCGAATGAACAAGGGTAGAGCTATTGTTCGAATCGTGTTTTTGGTCATAATCTTGTTTTAATAGCTTCGTCGTCCCACCTTCATATAGGAATGAAAAAAAAAATTTGACGTAGAAAAAATTCGACATATTATCTCTGTTGGCAAGTTACAAAATATAACTTTTCTTCTCGAAATTACTTTTTTCCCCGGGAAAAAAGTGAGTGTATATATGTATTCGGGAAAAAAAAGTACTCACTTTTCTGCCGGATAGAGTTTTTTATGTACTAAATGTTACTGAATAAACTCTCTTATTATTATTATTAATTTCGTGAAAAGTTATATTTCTTTCCATCGTCATTTTCTAGTCACAGAAAAAAATTATGTATTATACAAGGGAAAAAAGTACTAGATATTAGATCGAGGTTATGTTGTCTTCCAACGAGAAGCGGAGGGTGACAAAAACCGAGAGTTATTTTTTCAAAACTATATATAAAATCATTGATACGAAATTTTTATTTTCTCTTTAACCGATTGAAAAAATTAAGTATTAATCTAATTCCTTCATTCTGGTGAGTTCAGAAAAAAATACTTCTCCTACGACAATATCGAAAAATTTCCAGTAATGAGTTCTGGGAAGTTGCATTTTTTATTACCTTGCTGCATACCGCTTACCTGTATAAGCTTCAAATCAGACTAATTTATATTCAATTTATTCTGAATATACTTTTGCCGGGGCGGTAAAATATGGCGCTGCCCCTGGTTATTTTTAGGTATGGTCAGCCACAAGGCCGTAGCTAGAAAAAATTTTCGGGGGGTCCGCCGAATGACAATTTTTCTAGCCCTGTACTTCAGAAAAATTTAGGGTCTAATGGGGTCCGGACCCCCCCCCCCTCGCTGCGGCCTTGGTCAGCCATGAAACATTTGTAAGAATCGTGTTTTGGTCATGATCATGTTTTAATTGGGAATTTTCCAATGAAATCCTCGAAGTTCTTCATCCAGGAATACAATTAAATATGAATAATTGATACGAAATGCATATTTTTTCTTTAACCGATTAAAAAACACAAAGCAAGTAGTATTTGAAAGTTCAATGTTTGCATATCATATATCCCTCAAAGGAATTATTCCACAGTTTTCCAATTCTATCAGATATTTTAATTTCTTCGGAAGAAGGGTTCCTCAATATTTTGTTGTATTTACATAATAAAATACCTATCCTTCAGACGATTTGAATTCACATTAACAGTTGTACAAAATACATTAATTTTGTTCGTTTTGTATATAAATTTCGTTTTTCCAGATCTCAATCGAGAAAATTCTAACCAACACTCTCATGAGCCATTCAAAACAAACTCATTTCACACAAATTCAAAAATAACTGTTTATTTCCCCATTGACAAAATTCGAGTACAAAATTTGAAATACAGCGCGCCGAACTTCCCGGCCGTCGGATACCTACTTGCCGTCTCGAGAAATTTCGCTCAACTTAAAGGTTGACGCTCACTTGGACGAGACGAGACGAAACAAAGCGAAGAGTTGTTTTCCGCAGGCACGATTTGCACTGAATCAAATGGGTAGACGCTCACTTGGGAGGCGCGAAGAGAAGATCAGAATCGTTAGGCGCGTGGCAGATCAGACGCGCACTTGGACGAAGCGAAGCGGTCGGAAGGAACGCGTCGTTTTCCGCTGGGATCTTTTGCATTGAAATAAATGGGTAGACACGCACCTAGGAGACGCGAAGCGAGGATCAGCCAGGCGGCGAGTCGTTGGTCGCCAGGAAGATCTTTGGGGCATGTGAGCGAAATTTCTCGAGGCGGCAAGTAGGTATCCGACGGCCGGGAAGTTCGGCGCGCTGTATTTCCAATTTTGTACTCGAATTTTGTCAATGGGGAAATACGCAGTTATTTTGAATTTGTGTGAAATGAGTTTGTTCTAAATGGCTCATGAGAGTGTTGGTTAGAATTTTCACGATTGAGATCTGGAAAAACGAAATTTACATACAAAACGAACAACATTCATGTATTTTGTACAATTGTGAATGTGAATTCAAATCGTCTGAAGGATAGGTATTTTATTATGTAAATACAACAAAATATTGAGGAACCCTTCTTCCGAAGAAATTAAAATATCTGATAGAATTGGAAAACTGGAATAATTCCTTTGAGGGATATATGATATGCAAACATTGAACTTTCAAATACTACTTGCTTTGTGTTTTTTAATCGGTTAAAGAAAAAATATGCATTTCGTATCAATTATTCATATTTAATTGTATTCCTGGATGAAGAACTTCGAGGATTTCATTGGAAAATTCCCAATTAAAACATGATCATGACCAAAACACGATTCTTACAAATGTTTCATGGCTGACCAAGGCCGTAGCGAGGGGGGAGGTCCGGACCCCATTGGACCCGAAATTTTCTGAAGTACAGGACTAGAAGAATTGTCATTCTGTCATTCGGTGAACCCCCCGAAATTTTTTTCTAGCTACGGCCTTGTGGCTGACCATACCCAAAAATAACCAGGGACAGCGCCAGAGATTTTACCGCCCCGGCAAAAGTATATTCAAAATAAATTGAATATAGATTAGTCTGATTTGAAGCTTATATAGGTAAGCGGTATGCAGCAAGGTAATAAAAAATGCAACTCCCAGAACTTATTGCTGGAAATTTTTCGATATTGTCGTAGGAAAAGTATTTTTTCTGAAATCACCAGAATGAAGGAATTAGATTAATACTTAATTTTTTCAATCGGTTAAAGAGAAAATAAACATTTCGTATCAATGATTTTATATATAGTTTTAAAAAAAATAACTCTCGGTTTTGTCACCCTCCGCTTCTCGTTGGAAGACAACATAACCTCGATCTAAAATCTAGTACTTTTTCCCTTGTATAATACATAATTTTTTTCTGTGACTAGAAAGATGACGATGGAAAGAAATATAACTTTTCACGAAATTAATCCGGCAGAAAAGTGAGTACTTTTTTCCCGGATACATATATACACTCACTGTTTTCCCGGGGAAAAAAGTAATTTCGAGAAGAAAAGTTATATTTTGTAACTTGCCAACAGAGATAAAATGTCGAATTTTTTCCACGTCACGTATTTTTTTCATTCCTATATGAAGGTGGGACGACGAAGCTATTAAAACAAGATTATGACCAAAAACACGATTCGAACAATAGCTCTACCCTTGTTCATTCGGGTAGTCAGCATGCAGCATGGGTAATAAAAATTTATTGCGGCCCAAAAATAGGGGGAATTTCTTCCGATGGCTGATCGTCGCATCGCTTCGTCGCGTCTCGTCTCGTCTCGTCCAAGTGAGCGTCAACCTTAATACTTCTTCCATCGACTTATTCTCCTTCCTTATTGCAAGAAAACCTTTACATGAAGTGGTTAAAACATTTCGTCACTAATGCCAAAGGCGATAACAGAATTTCTTAACTACATCTCATTTACCCCTTAGTCTAAGCTTTTACCCAGGCCGCCCCTGCCACAATCGTGTAGTGTTTCGCTAGAACTTTATAACGGTAAAAAAACGCCAGAAGGAATTGCTAGTGACAGTCCTATCGAGACACAAACCCCAGAATGCCACGAACAACCCTCTCCGATCAAAATATCGAAATTTCCGGTTAACTCACAAGCTTATTAACCTAACAAGCTACAATTTTTATAGTTTTTATCAATTATTTTCTTCAATTGGTTAGTGTTATCCATATTTTCGAATATAATTTGGAATAGTTATGATGAATTCTTGGTTGAATTTTACCGCTACCAAATATTATTTCATATTAGATATGAAACCAAATCAATGTATAAAACATTGTTGTTTTTTCTAAACGGAATATAAGGAAGTGAAGTATAAATTCAACAAGATATCACTTTCAAGTAAAAAAAGATTCGTAAAAATGTCATGAAAATAAGGGTCTCATAAATAACATCCTCACCAATGACAAGAGATAGTGAATCCTGAGCTCTCAGAAATACTGTACAGTTTCCAATCTCTTGAAAGAAATTCATATTGAAAAATCCATTACGGTTTCTGTTATTTTCATCTTTATGGTGTCGAGTCAGGTGCTGTATTATTTCATTTCACTCTCAGTAGCGATTTTCAGTACAAAAATTTAATTAAACCTGAAAGGAATCGTCTTCATACCAGATATATTTCACATTTTCATTCCATTACGGAAAATGTAGTGACTGAATTTCTGCCTACATATTGCGAAACTTTTTGTATTCATATGGTAAGCCGAAAGTTGCAGATACAAAAATTGTTGAAAAGTAATTCAAACTGCGTATTGGCTGCATTTCCTCTTTCTATTTACCAGACTCTCGCTCATAGTTAGGACAAAAACTCAAAGACTTCTTTCATCAACTTATTCTCTCCCTTATTGCAAGAAAACCCTTGACAGAAAGCCGTCTTCACATCGACTGGTAAAAAACTCTGCGTCACTTATGCCGAAACGCGATAACAGAATTTCTCAACTACATCTCGTTTACCCACGCCACCCCCGTCACACTCGTGTAGTGTCTCGCTAGAACTTTATAACGGTAAAAAACCGCCAAGAGCAATTGCTAGTGACAGTCCCATCGAGACATCAACCCTAAAATGGCACGAACAACCCTCTCCGATCGAAATATCGAAATTTCCGGTTAACTTCATTACGTTCCTGCGGCAACTTTACGATCAGAATGATGAAAAGAGGATAAGCGTAGTTCGAAATAATTTTTTTTCAACAGATTCCTCTGAAGTATATGCTGAATATATTATAAATATTTCATACGCTTTTGAAATTGAGTTATTCCAGTATGCTTTGTGTAATCAGACCCGACGTAAAACTCTAGGAGTTAATCAATGAATGAGTATGAAAAATGCAAGGATTTTAAGAGTTACTCAAATTTCTTCCTCATATTCTAAATGCAAATAATAGCGTCAGTGCTTCTTGATTCGATTATTATTATATAAATTTTTTTTCTACATAAAAATTTTCATTTTACTCGAAATTTATAAAAAACCACTTGGTTATCGAATGATGTTAGAATCGTGTTTATAGACTTACTATAAAAATTAAAATATTCTTCAGTACCTTCACGAATAGTCTTTCAATACTTATAAATAACTTTTTCCGCCGGCTCCAAAATAAAAGTCGATTTTAATGTGTACGAAATTGATCATTAATGACCCAATTCAATGCTCAATTTTGCTATTTTAATGAGCAATCCTCATGACAACCGTTCACAAAGTATTCAGAAGCACTACGAGAAATGCCAAACCTGTACTGAAACAGATACATCGATATTTTTTTATGTCAATTGTATGTCTCGTGCAAAATGAATAGTTATTTCTGTATCTAGTGCGCGAAATGCTACTTGGTGATCGAGAACTGATTTTTTAACGAGGCGCAGCCGAGTAAAAAAAATAGTCGAGATCACCAAAGTATTTCGCGCATGAGATGCAAACAAAATTTTTTCTACAAACGCTTAGCTTAATATGAAAAAAAATATTGAACTGGTTTGAACTGTTTTTCCAAATCAAGTAATTAGGTATATAAACTATGGGCAATATATTCTATGTTGAAAGCAACACTCAATGTTAAAGAAAACGTAGATTTCAAGAATTTACCAAGTTAAAATATAAAAATCCCATATAGTTTACATGCAGTGTGCGAAGTAAGTATTTCGCACACTACTTCGCGCACGGTGTCATAGTAACAAAGGAAATGAAAAAAAGGGTCACTTTGCATATTCTTGTCAATGCGCGAACCTTGTCATTTTTTGACGTTTGTAGAAAAAATGAATTTCGATCAAGATTTCATACACAATTCATATTAAGGTCATCGGCAAAATGTTGTAATCCACTCGGTTATTAATCAAGCGACTAATGGTCTCGAACTATTTACACGTTCGCTCCGCTCACGGTTAAAATATCTTGACCATTAGTCGCTGTCTTCAATAACCTAGTTGATTAAATAAGTATTATTCAAATTTTGATATCACACATGTCAAGAAAGAAAAAAAGACAAATATTTGAATATACGAGCAAGTAAATTGATAGTCATTAGGATTTCTCGGTCGAAGGATCAGTGATACACTTATACAGGGTGACTGGTGACGTAAGGGACAACGGCTAACTGGAGTTAGAGGACCTCAAACTGAATGAGGATTGAGGGTTTAAATGTCCCATAAGGCTATTAGTTTCAGAGATACAGGGTGTTTTTTGCAAAAGTGCTAAAACTATAAACTCCCATATCTTCGTCAATATGGCAAATTTTTCCCGGATATTTGGCAAGCTTGTTAATATACATATTCTCCATCAGATCGACAAGAAAAAATTCCCAAAAATTGCAGGTCCGTATTCAAAAATTTCAATTTCCGTGTCAGGTTAGAAATATCACTCGGTATATGAGATAAAAAAAATTGAATTGGAAAATTGGAATCTTCAAGGAACACTGAGTAAAAATCTGTTTTTAGTTTGAATGGCACAAATTTTTTATAGTTTTTATGATATGTTGAAAGTCGAATATTACAATTTATTCATATTGAATTCGAGAAACATACTATTCCTGATAGAAAAAACACTGAATTGAGATGCTTAAATAATCCTGACGCATTTTGAATATTCCTTCACATCTTGAACTCCTTTTTTATTAATTTTTTATCAATATTATAGAAAATTAAAGAAACAATAGAAATACAAAGAGAGGAACAGTAGCACATATGAATCATAAAAAAATCAAATAAACAAATGCTCGATATTCGAGAGCCATTCCCCTCACACACTTAATGACTCTTTTGAACAATTGAAGTACTTTTTATATCCACAAGATGAAAAATTATACTCTTGATAAAACAGAAACACTGGATTTCAGCTCGAGAAAAGTTTGACTTTCTTCTCAGAACCCCTGAACAATAATCCATCTGGTACTTATGTTTTCAACAAAATTTATTCTTCAATGAAATAATGTATGAATTTTGAGGACTTATTTTCCTCTAATATGTACTTAGGTGTAGCAACTTCATCTTCTTTTGAGAAGCATATGAATTTCTTTAATGCAAACAGAATATTAGGGAAACAAGTGATTTTTTAGAATAAGAGGTTTGTTATTCATTATAAATAAAATACATCCTACTACACAGAGTAGGCTTATTTCAAAAAATGACGTTTATATTCATACATTCATTGGTTGTGAATTATTGGGAATTGTGTCGTTTGTTTATCTCCTGAAAAATGCCTTCAATATGCACGAATGAAGAATATGTAGATGATACTTGTTTTTGGATTGCGCAAAATGAACGGATATAATATTTGGTCTTAGAATAATCCTCATCTCAAAGAGAAAGAAATCATTAGAGATCAAGAGAGCCAATAATTGCGTTGAAGCAAATTGCTCTGATTTCAAGCATTTGCTTAGTTGTTTTCTCATGAATCATTGCATTATTTAATTGAAGAATAATTTTTGTTGAAAGAACAAGTATCAGATGGATTATTGTTCAGGCGTTCTGAGAAGAAAGTCCAACTTTTCTCGAGCTGAAATCTAGTGTTACTGTTCTATCAAGAGTAATTTTTCATCTTGTGGATATGAAACGTACTTCAATTGTTCAAAAGAGCCAATAATTGTGGCTCTCGCATATCAAGCATTTGTTTATTTGATTTTTTATGAACCATATGTGCTACTGTTAATCTTTTTGTGTTTGTATTGTTTTTTTAATTTTTCTTATAATATTGATTGAAAATTTAATGAAAAAGTATTTCAAGATGTGAAGGAATATTCAAAATGCGTCAGGATTATTTAAGCATCTCAATTTCAGTGTTTTTTCCTTTCAAGAATAGTGTGTTTCTTGAATTCAATATGAAAAAATTGTAATTTTCGACTTTCAACATATCAAAAAAACTTTAAAAAATTTGTGCCATCAAAACTAAAAACAGATTTTTACTCAGTGTTTTTTGCAGATTCCAATTTCCCAATTTAATTTTTTTTATTTCATATACCGAGTGATATTTCTCACCTGACACGGAAATTGAAATTTTTGAATACGGACCTGCAATTTTTGGGAATTTTTTCTTGTCGATCTGATGGAGAATATGTATATTAACAAGCTTGCCAAATATCAGCGAAAATTTTCCCATATTGACGGAGATATGGGAGTTTATAGTTTTAGCACTTTTGCAAAAAACACCCTGTATCTCTGAAACTAATAGCCTTATGGAACATTTAAACCCCCAATCCTCATTCAGTTTGAGGTCCTCTATCTCCAGTTAGCCGTTGTCCCTTACGTCACCAGTCACCCTGTATATTACCAAGCTTTCGGTAATTTTATTACCTTTCTCAAGGATCTACAAATAAATATACTATTATAAGGTACTAAAGTGACAAAATTATTCTACATACATATGGTGTGATTTTTATCCAACTAGTAGTAATTTTTTTTTTTTTTGTAATCTCACTCTCACTGAGATACAAAATTTTAATGTTGCCTCTAATACATAAAAATTATGGAATTATAGTTGAGTATTTTTGAAAGTTCAATTGCTAATCATATTTGACAACTATTTCAGTCATTAATGCTATCTTGTATTGTCAAATCACGAAATGGTGCATGTGTATTTTTAGATAGTTGAATTAAGTATGAATATATATTATTGAGATTGTTTGTGTCTTGCTTTGTGTTCATTGTATTTTCAGAATTTGTAATGGCCAACATTTCTAGAAAAAGTCTCTTTGTATAATGTGGTTCTTTGAAAAGAAGTTTGACGCCTCAATAGTTTATTACATGGTAATGACTATTTGCATGTATCGCTAAGGCACAATTCAGTAGATTTCTTTTAATAGCGCTTTTATGATTAGAGATTCTAGACTTAATCCAATGAGAAGTTTGCCCAATGTAAACTTTCTCACAATTTCCACAGGGTATACTGTAAACAACTCCAGATTCATATTCTTCTTTTCTTTATCTTTGAGTTTGTTAAACACAAGTCTGTGTAAGGTGTGTTTTATGGTGTTAACTATCTTTATATTTTTATAATCCTTGAAAATTACTGAAATTTTATTAGAAATAGTAGGAATGTATTGTAGTGTAGTGAAGACTGGATTAGTAGGTTGTTCATTTATATTAGTGTTAACAGTGACGACATTAGTAATAGGTGGAGAAGATGCTACGTTGTACAATATCTGGTTAAGAAGTCTGTTGGGATATCCACTCAATAGGAATAGTTTTTTAATTTTCTGGATGGATTCTTTTTGATAAATTGTATGTGTTAGTTGTAAAACTCTATTTTTCATACCTTTGATTAAATTCATCTTCATGTTGAATGGGTGGCAGGATTTATAATGTAGGTCTAGGTATCTACCAGAGCTAGTAGGTTTCATGTACCATTTTGTTTTCAATGTTGTTTCTGATCTAATAACTCTCATATCTAAGAATGATAGACTGTTGTTAACTTCTTCTTCAAATGTGAACTGTAGATGGGTATTATAACTATTGAATAACAATTACGGTCGATAAATAATTTTCATTTACGAGCAAGATTGTTTTTCTCTTCCTTTATAGATCGATGTTGATAATAATATATCAATGACTGTCTCAAATGGTTTAATTAACATAAGATTCATCCAAATATAACAAGAAAATATCTTACCTATAAACAGGAATCGGAAGTTAAAACTATTGTACTTCTAAAATGTACTTATGATGACTTTTTATATACCTAATATGAACGACTCGAAGAAGCCTGTTACCTGTTCGGTTTTCCGGCCGTAGTTTCGATTGCATAAAGGAATTATTGACGTATGTACGTATACCTTATTGAAGAAGGAAAGGAAAGTTTTTCCCCATATTTGTACACCAAAATCAAAATACTTATTTAGAGGAATTCTCAACTCGTAAGATTTTATGAGAAAAACCGATATAACGGGTTATCTGAATTTTCAGCGAATAATTACTTTTTCTTAGGAAAGCGGGATCTACTCCGCAGCCTTAGAAAAATATTCATTGAATATTTAGAGTCAAGTATTTTTTCACAAAATCATGTATTGCCGATAACGCAGCAGAAATTTCAAAACAATCAAAAAATCGCGATTTCTTCGTTACCATAAATTTTAGGAGTTCACTATTTTTATTTTCATTTATTTTTTATAGACGCAATTCGCTGCAAATGACTATTACCCCATCCTCTTCAGAGGATCACTTCTATATTTCACCTATTTCTGTTTTAGTTTTTCAAGAAATCAAATCGTTAGCTATTGCAGAAAAAAAATGAGGAAGCAGATTCAGCGTCAAAATTTTCTGTTCAGTTTTTTTGCAATATACATTTCATTCAATATCCTGACAACTTTCAGTCTTATTTTACTTTATTAAGTTGAATTTTCGGTTCGAGCCTCACAGGACAGCTACCGATCGAAATATCGAAATTTCCGGTTAACTTCATTACGTTTCTAGGGAAACTTCCGCGCGTTCAGAAAGTTGAAATGAGGATAAACGCCGCTTCAAAAGTTCCATGCATCAGCGTGTAATTCTTTGGTAATGAATTTCCTTAAAGTCGATGCTGAATTAGAAACTGTTGCAGTCTTGGCAGCAGTAATTTCTGGCCGTTAAACAAGCGGCAGCGGAAGTTCCATTAACATATATTCACGCTATTCGGGCCCGCAATATCTTCTATCGGATACACGTTGAAAGTTCCCAATAAAGTGCCCACTTTATGCATTTCGGTTGTCTTATCGGGCTAGGAATGAAAACGGCATTCCTGAATTTCCGATCTGAAATTGATGATGGGAACCGATAACATACAGAGCACGCTCGTTTTATTAGGATCGTTAATATTTGAACATAAGCGTTCGCGCAATAACTGTTCACTACATAAAATATAAAATTGGGGACTCGATATCTTTTTAGGCGTTTGTTCCTAGAGAAACAGCGTGTAATAGTTCTGTCGGAATAACTGTAGTTTCTTCATTTCAAGTCGGAAGTGGTCTCAATGACTTCGTTGGACTCACTGAAGTATACAGGGTCTTTCACGAGAAACCTCACCCATATTTATACGGGTAACTACTGAACGTATTTTCATGAAATTCAGCATTTATAAGTATTTCACGATGCTGATGAAATCTAAAATATTTTCAAGGCATGAGCACCTCCGGTTTTTCCGGAAATGACGTCAACTTCCGTTTTTCAAATTAGAACACCATTTTTTATTGAAGAAATAGATTCCTTAGAAAATTTCAAGTTATTTTGATGTAACATTTTCCAGTTTTGGTTGAAAAATTCTCTCTGAGCGGGAAAATTCGAAAAAAATATCGAGAATAGAGCTCCGCTGAAACAAGAATAACTTCGAGGTTTTTGAATGGAAAATTTTCATTTTTGGGATTTTTCAAGATGTACGATTGATGTATCCACCTTAAAAATCGAACTCGCGATTATGATACAGGGGGTGAAAAAATCGTTTTCAAAGTTAGGGATAACAAAATCGTGAAAAATCGATTTTTTCAAATTAGAACCCCATTTTTTATGGCAGATATTGAATCTACGTCAAAAAATAATGTGAGTGTATGCATCACACCCTTGCCCTAAAGTGGATATTTTCTGAGTTATTCACAAAAAACTGTTTTTCGTCTTGAATTTTCAGCTATTTCTTTTCCCTTCACGCCAAAAAGATGAAATTTTCAGGAATTGTTACTTAAACCATGTTTCAGATTTTACTACCCTAATATGCAAGAGAAAAAAGTTACAGGTTGTTCCTAAATAGATGGCGAATTTTGATTCGAATTTGTATCGGAAACCTCTTTATTTCAACTAATCGGCCATCGGTTCCTCTCCAGTGATAAATAAATAATTCTTCATGAACCATATGCAAAAACTCACCATGTTTTACATTCTTTTTTTTTAATGATAGATATCATTAATTACATCTGCCAAATTCCTCTTTATTCAGTAGCATTTTGTGTTTACTATTAATTTGGTGATAATTCGTATTAAGTTGTAAAATCGATCACTATGCCTAATTTTACCAATGAAGATTATTTAAATCTCATTCTACTTCATGGAGAATGTAATAAAGTTGTAGATAGAATGATTCGACTGTTCATTGAGAGGTTTCCTGAACGACCCAGACCAACGAGAGATACCATTAACAGAACCATGACAAACTTGAGAAATGTCGGATCTTTCGTTAAGAAAACTATACACAGAGAAAAAAGTGTAGTAGAAGATGAGAACAACGAAATTACAGTTCTTGCATATTTTCGTGTGAATCCTCAAAATTCTCTCAAAGATGCCGAGATTGATCTGGGATTATCTCAATCGAGTGTTTGGAAAATATTAAAAAAACATAAAATGCACCCATATAAATTCAATAGGGTACAGCATTTGAAGGAAACTGAGCCGCTAGTACAGAACCATAAAGACTTATGGTATCAACCAGATGGCGCGCCTCCACACAATTCACTCAATGTGTCAAATATCCTCTACAGGCTATTTGAAGATCGATGGTTGGCGAACAATGGTCCACATCTTTGGCCACCACGTTTTCCCGATTTAACTCCTTTAGACTATTATGTTTGGGGTAGGATAAAAAATATTGTATACTCAAATCCCCTGACTGATAAAGAGGACTGCATAGAACGAGTCAGAAATGCGTTCAGGTTTGTTTAGATTTTTAGATTCATAGTTTTGAAACTCAATTCGGTTTTTAAACACTTTTGCAGATCTCTTCCTCCCGATGAAACAAAAAGAGCAATGCACGAAGCATTCCTGAGACGTATAAATAAATGTCTAGAAATTAACGGTCAAAACTTTGAGCATCTTCTCTAGTTATAACTGCCAGAGTTTGCCATGGTCCTCCTAATAGTGACTTGAAGTCGGTTTCAAGAAGGGGTGAAAAATCTACAGCATGGAACAAATAACAGTTCCTGAAAATTTCATCTTTTTGGCGTGAGGGAAAAAAAAAGCTGAAAATTCAAGAGGAAAAACAGTTTTTGTGAATAACTCAGAAAATATCCATTTTAGGGCAAGGGTGTAATACATACACTCACATTATTTTTTAACGTAGATTCAATATCTGCCATAAAAAAGTGGGGTTCTAATTTGAAAAAATTGATTTTTCACGATTTTGTTATCCCTAACTTTGAAAGCGATTTTTTCACCCCCTGTATCATGAATCGAGATTTTGATTTTCAAAGTGGATACATCAATCTTACATCTTGAAAAATCCCAAAAATGAAAATTTTCCGTCTAAAAACCTCGAAGTTATTCTTGTTTCAGCGGAGCTCTATTTTCGATTTTTTTTTCGAATTTTTCCGCTCAGAGAGAATTTTCCAACCAAAACTGAAAAATGTTACATCAAAATAACTCGAAATTTTCTAAGGAATCTATTTCTGCAATAAAAAATGGTGTTCTAATTTGAAAAACGGAAGTTGACGTCATTTCCGGAAAAACCAGAGGTGCTCATGCCTTGAAAATATTTTAGATTTCATCAGCATCGTGAAATACTTATAAGTGCTGAATTTCATGAAAATACGTTCAGTAATTTTCTGTATAAATATGGGTGAGGTTCCTCGTGAAAGACCCTGTATAGTAAAAGCAGATTTGTACTGCCGAAGATACACTCTCTGATCTTCGAATGGAAGAAACATGATATTTTTGAGGTTACGTGTAAGGTCAGAATATACAGGGTGTCTAATTTTAAAGTGGACCAACTTCGAGATGTGATTATACAAGCTATTTGCAACAAAACATGTCATATAACATCTTACGCCTTTGAATTTTTTGTCTAGAATACTTTGAAAGAGAAAGTATATCTAATTCGCTTTCAGACTCGGAAGGATCTCATCAACAGAATGAAATTGTGTTGTGCAGAAATTTGTCGGAAACGCTATGAACTTTGTAGAGTTTTAGATTCAGTTCGGGAACGATGTGTCAAATGTATTAAAGGAGGTTCATTTTCTTCGTTATTATTTCGATTCAAAAGATGAAATGTAAGACTCAGATAACATATGAATTGATGATTTCTATAAAATTACACTAAGACTCAATCACGAAGAGCTTCGAAATAGAGCAAATTTAAGTTCGGAATTTTTAGACTTTTTCGTTGTGTCAGGTTAGCCATCATATTAGGGCGCAGAATTTGCAGCTAGCACAAAAGTTGATATGTCATTCTAAAGTACACTGAATGAGGTATTTTTTACCGAAAAGAAAGTGTATGCATAATTATTGATATTTTATCGACTAAACCATTGGAACAAAAGGACTGATTTTGTTAACTTAAAAATCGTGATTTTTTTTCTTATCACGCCTGCAATAGTGTTTTCTGCACATAGGATCTCTCATCTTGTAGTAAATATATTGCCCTTTCCGAATATGTGGTCAAATGTGAGGAGACTACAAGAAAGACTGAACAATGATCTTTTTAGAGAAAAAACTTGAAAATTTTCGTGAAATCAAGAAATGATGAATTGAAGAATAACCGCCAACATTTCAACCATATGTTATATGACTTGTATAATGACCCCTCGAAGTTTCTCCACTTCAAAAGTAGACACCCTGTATAGCAGCTCGATTTGGTCGAATCAGTTGAATAGTGAATTATGATCATTTGAAATTTTTCTTTCATCCGATCGGATCCGAATGTATCATTTCAAGTTATCATGGAAATTGTAGACAGTTCTGAGCCATTTATGTCATCAATTATCACAAGCTTGAAGTTGGTTCGTTTGAATTGAAATTACTATACATCTGCCAGGAAATATTATTCCTTCGATTTGAATAACGAAAAGTAGATGTTGCTAAATGGCGAATGCGCTTGTTTCGTGTCTGAATTTCTTTTCAGAAGGGAGGTTAGCCCTAAAATATTCGAATATTCAACATAAACAGTGGAATTTAGGTGTTCAGAACCAAAAAAACTCATTACCTCGGTATTTTATGTTTTCAAAACATTTTCAAGAGAACAGTACTGAAAATGACCCAATAGCCGCAAACGCTCTGACACCTTTTGATTGAATAATTAAACTACAAATTTAACTTTTTTACAAATGAATTCTTCCATAGTATGTTCTTTCGAGATTAAGAAATAAAAAATAAAATAAAACACACTATTATTGTTCATTAAAATCTTCGGCTATCGATTTCGGAATTATTCCATCATCAGGCCAGCTGAAAGTATACAAATGTAGAACATGTATTTATTTAGGCGAGAGTATGCAACTTACTGTCTTGAATCAAAATGAACACAAACTGTTTAAAAACATTAAAAGTGGTCCTCCTCTGTCAGAATTGTTAAAATTTTAAAAAATCTAGTCAACCTTTATTACTAATATATTTTTCTTGTGGGAATGTCAACTGAATATGGAACTATAAGATATGTGCGAAATGTGATTTCTAATATGTTAATATATGTGGTCTATTGGTGGCGCGAATTTTTGAATTTTATATTTATTGTGTTTTTTTTTTTAGGAATCTATGAGTTTGAAAATGCTTCTGTCGAATTCTATATTATCATTAAGTAAAAATTGGTTGTCTCTATTTTTAAAATTTCTATAATAGTTTTTCGAGTAATATAATTTTATGCTATTATTTTCTTTATGAAGCATTTTCAGATTATCTAATGTCCGCTATCGTTTAAATGTGTGCCTAAAGCGGAATGGGGTTGATTTCTTTTGTGTTCTTTGAATCTTTTTTCTACATTACGAGTTGTCATTCCTATATAAAATGAAGGGCAGTTTGTGCATGTTATTTCATAGACTCCGCTGGATTGTTCAAGTTTAGATTTCACACTAACAAATAAACGGCACAGAACAATAGCGGATATACTGATCAATAATAAAATGAAATCTAAACTTGAACAATCCAGCGGAGTCTATGAAATAACATGCACAAACTGCCCTTCATTTTACATAGGAATGACAACTCGTAATGTAGAAAAAAGATTCAAAGAACACAAAAGAAATCAACCCCATTCCGCTTTAGGCACACATTTAAACGATACCGGACATCATATCACATTAGATAATCTGAAAATGCTTCATAAAGAAAATAATTACCATAAAATTATATTACTCGAAAAACTAGAAATTAAAAAAATAGAGACAACCAATTTTTACTTAATGATAATATAGAATTCGACAGAAGCATTTTCAAACTCATAGATTCCTAAAAAAAAACAACAATAAATATAAACTTCAAAAATTCGCGCCACCAATAGACCACATATATAACATATTAGATATCACATTTCGCACATATCCTATAGTTCCATATTCAGTTGACATTCCCACAAGAAAGATATATTAGTAGTAAAGGTTGACTAGATTTTTTAAAATTTTAACAATTCTGACAGAGGAGGACCACTTTTAATGTTTTTAAACAGTTTGTGTTCATTTTAATTCAAGACAGTAAGTTACATACTCTCGCCTAAATAAATACATGTTCTACATTTGTATACTTACAGCTGGCCTGATGATGGAATAATTCCGAAATCGATAGCCGAAGATTTTAATAAACAATAATAGTGTGTTCTATTATTTTATTTTATTTTTTATTTCTTAATCCAAATTTAACATTTTCTCTGAACCAATTATCGACAATGATCTGAATATACAGTCAACAACCTACTTCACATGAAACTTTGAAAAATTTCAAACCACTTCGGCACATTTGCATTCCTGTTCAATATTAGGTACATAAAGATCTCAGCTCTCTGTCACGAATATATTTTTCTCACCAGTTTAATCATTTCCAGTTATGAGATGATGCGCAATAACTGCTCACTACACAAAATATGAAATTGAGGACTCAATATCTGTTTGCGCGTTTGTTCCTAGGTAAAGATCGGGAGTGATCTCAATGACTTGCTTGGAATACCTGAAGAATAGCAAAAAGCAATTTGTCCTGCCATAGGTATTCTCCCTAACCTTCGACGGAAGGAGCAAGATACTTTTCTCTGGGAAGTTTCAAGGTCTGAATAGTGGCTTGAGTGGGCCGAGTTAGTGAAATATTTCTTAAATTATAATCATTTGAATTTTTTCCGTATATTTTCGAAACTAGATATCTGATCGAGATCAATATTTAATTTACGTGAGAATTGTGGACGGCTCTTAGCAAAATACATATTCGATAACAGCCTTCCGGAAAGTCATTCCATTCGATTGAAAATACCATAGGTACAGACAGGAAAAAATGGGGTACTTTAAATTCAAATAAATCCCAACCCTGTATTAGAAGCATCGGAGCTAATTGGCGAATGCGCTGGTGTATACATTTTAACCTGTGTGGTTCAATCGTGTTTGTATCACGTTAACACTTTCGCGGTCTCTAGTGTCCGCCGGCGCCGGTGAAAAGTTCGGTAGGGCCCAGGGGTTCCCTAGTGACGGCTCTTAATCGAACAGATTGAATGCTCATCACGCTTTTTGTGGCCGATGAAGCAGACCTCTGTCGTAATAACATGATTTATTGGTATCAATGCAAGAAATTTCAAAGAGGATGATGGTATCTGAACAAATTTTGAAGAAGGTTTCAGATATTTCATTGCATAATGTAGAATTCTCAATACAGAAAAGACGTGAGCAAAACTCATTGAACTCTTTTATCTAATTCATTATACTTATTACCTAATTGCATCTAATGGGGACATTGAAAGGGACAAAAACTATCTTTCTTCAAAATCTTTCATTTTCACTGAACATCGATACTGACAGGAAAATTTAAATGCTGGCAAATATCATTATCATAGCATGTGTCAATAACAGTCTTAAGATCTATTCAAATATTGTCAGGAATATTTCGAACTATGCAAGGAGAAGAATGATATTTTGAAAAGTAAAACATCTGAAGTTATCAGGTTCAATTCAAATTTTCACAAAATCATTTTGATTGGTATCATACTCAAAAAAATTATTGAATCTTAAGCATCAGTAGATTCATACTTGATTAGTCATCAAAAAATGCCGAAAAAATAAATAGTAATTATGATAGAGTCTCCTTAAGTTATTTTTAATAGTTAATCTTTATCATAATTTTTTTTATAACATCCCAAGGGTCTCTAGAGTGTGGAACCAACTTCCTGCCCACGCCTTTCCTCAGAATGTTAACCTCCAGTCTTTTAAATCAAGGGTCAATAGACTGAATCTGTCCCTCCTCCTCCGACACCCACGGTACACTGGTACTTAGGCCTGAGCCTTTGTGGTCTGTCTCAGATAAAAAAAAAACTGGGCTGAAGGATTTCGGTGGATGGCCATTTGACTTGTTCAATATTTAATACCTTAACAAATGAATAGGGTCCATATTTAAAAAAATACATTTGAATGAATTGAATATTGTAACAATTTTTGTCTATTATGTATATACATATTATATCAATCTACAATTTTTTGGAAGTGGGTGTGCAATTTATTGCGAAGTAGAACTAGTTCGCTCTACCTTCTGGTTTTCATTAAATGTTTAGAATATACAATAAAATATTATGTACCTACCTGAAAGTTCGAAAAGAGGGTGTTTTTTACTCTTTGTTTCTGTATCACCATAAACTAAGAACAGCATTCAGTAATGTTCAGACAATTGATTGAAGCGATTAAACTAGGTTCTGTGGGAATTCAGCATTTTCTGACATTTTTTGTATGATACAAACTTCGAAATGTCACATATTTCATTTTTTAACCGTTGCCGAGCAACAACTTCATAAATATGTATATAAAGCATATAAAGCGCGCCCTACAGTGAAAAAATTAAAACCTTTCCCGTATTCCCAAATTTGGCGAATAAAATCTAATCAGTGCTTGCACCATCTTCTTAGACATCTTATTCGGGGGAATATTCATAGACTAACCTGACAATGTATCTAAAATGCAATTATCGCTAGGTATCAAAATCATCTATAGTAAAAGCTGTATGAGTTAATTCCCATGACTGAATGCCGATTTTCTATGAAAACTAGTTGAAATGAGAATTTACCCGGTAATTTTGATGCACGGCTGTTTTTCGGGGAAGTTTTTCTCGACTTAGCTGTCAGTTTTAATACAGTGCAATTATCGCTGTTATTTTGAGACAACTTCATTACATTGGCAGAGAATTTTGGACAGGAGGGAACTATTCGACTGAAGGCTTCAGTTCAAATCAGAAATTATTTGATTGACTGATGTAGCTGATTCAAAGTGTAGGATACTATAAATCAGAAACGTGTACATTCATTTAGATACCAGGCACTTCTGGACATTCTGAAACTCACCTTCATAACATGATATTCCTTTTGTTTGGAAACTCGGTAATTGCAGAATGGATTACATTTACGAATCCTATCTTTATTGCTTTATAACCGGCGGAAACGAGAACACAATTGGGAGTTGAAAAACTCAGAAAATCTCGGAGTGAATCTTTTTCAGAATTAAATTGTAATCTCTGCAATCCTTAAGACTCATAAAACAACTTTTAATCACTTCGGTTGTTCCTTTGTATATTTTCTTTCTTGTTATTTCATTCCATTGAATGATATTTAAAAGCGAGTCCATCATTACAACCTTTTTACTGTCATAAAGATATTTCACGTATTTGTATTCAAATATAAATGCAATGACAATCTGTTTGAAGAGGGTAACATGGTCACCTTTAACCATTTCCACAAAGTAATGAATACAGCAGCTGTTTTATGTTGTGAAGAATAAATATGATCAGCCATTCTTCATCTTCAAAAATCAATAGATTGAGATGAATCGTTCTCAAATATCTAATGTGTTCAGGTACATAATTATTATTCCTCTTACATTCATGTTGTTCCAATACTTCCAAAACACCATCATAGTTATTTTTGGTCTTAAAGTGGTTTATTATACAGGGTGCTCCAAGGTGTTTCATACAGCGAACTTAAAGTATTTTAAATGGGAGCAAAAACTCTATACTTCTGAGAACCACCCCTAAAAAAACTATTTGTTTGCTTATATGTTTTTCGTTTCAGATGATTCTCCAGTCAAAAAAGATATGTTAAAATAATATTTAATGATTTCAAGTAAATTCAACCATTCAAAATTATGGCTATAAATTGTAGCGAATATTTTTGTTGTCTCAAGATATTCAATACCAACAAAAAACATAAATACAAAATACACCTTGAAGCATGATCAAACAACTCAATGATTTCAATAATTGAATCGAATTACTTTTCAAAATCGAACAAAGTGGATGTATCACAATTCATGATTCTCATTTTCAAGCATTGAATCTACATAAAACTATAAAAAATTGTTTCAATAGATTGTTTGAGCTACTTGAGAATCTTTCAATCACGAATGTGCAATTTGAAAAATATAATTGTGTGTGCTTTTTATATTGATGTTCTCAAAAAAGAATGGCGCATTCTGAATTTTATTGCCACTTCAAAAACTTTTTGTTCGAACTTTCTACCATGTCTGAGGTCCGAGATGTTGGCTATATGGAACATCTTGAGACACTCTGTATCACTGGCTGAGTGGACAGGATGAAGAAGTGTTAAATAAAGTGGTCCAATTCGAGTCTGTACTAGGAAATATGGCCGGCAAGAACTACCAGTACCTACTGAGTAAACAATCAATGCTGTACTTAAATAGAAGATTGAACATACACAAATCATCAAGATACATACCGTTCTGTTTCCAAGGTTTTTGACACGACAATGCAGCAATACTGTTTTGCCTACTAGTCCTGTAACATTGGAATCTGACATTTCGAAATATGGTCCTGTCCCCGGTGTTGGCCATTCTTGAAGAAAGTCCCGAAACTTTTTAGAACCCACGTCCGCGTCTATAGACGTTATCCACGCATAGAATACTGAAAAAGAAGATAATATTCATATCATTAAAATAATTGGACGAAGGACACATATAATTTCCAGAATTAATTATTGAGTTGGAGAACTGTCGAGCTTGGCTTAATCAATCTTTCAGGAATTGTTTCAAGTTTTCTCACGCTATCATTTTCTCTACATAAATTAAGAACACTATGAATACTTTTTTCTTCCAACTTCGAATTTCAAGCATAAATAATTAAAGACTTATGCCGTTAATCAATAACCTGAATAAAATAATCAAGGAAAAAACATTTTTTATATCACGGTTCCAATTTTTATCACCATGACTCATAGGCATATAACACGAGCTAATGTGATTAATTTCGATTCACTGTGATGTTGAATCAACCGTACCGGGTTTTTCACTATAATTTGACCCCCCCTTTAACTTTGTTACTGAAGGAGATAGAAAAAAATTTGTATAAAAGTTTCACGAAATCAACTGAGGTTTTTTGATATGAGTCCAGAAACTCAAATGGAACACCCCGTATATTTTTCCATATTTGGCTAGCTCTTTTTCCCCTGATTTCGAATATGTACTATTTGTTGGTCTATCTCTTTTATTCTGAGAACCACAGAGTTACGAATTTTAAGAACCACCTGCCAAGATCTGTAATCATTTTACAAGTGGCAGAGTGCGTTTACTGAAAATGCTCATTTTTGGAGTTATTACAACGTCAATGGGAAGATATACAGGGTGAACAACATTTAATGCAACTATATTTTTTCAAATGGGACACCCTCCCTGTATATGTTTCCTTTTTTTGATTTTTTTGATAGGCTAATTCCTCCTGATCTCGAATATAAATGCGTATGTGGATGTGTCTCTTCAGTTTTCAGAGTTTCAAAATTTTGAAATGATGACACCGAAAAAAAAAAATATGTGCAATACCTATGAAATTCCTTATATCCAAACAATCTACTTAAGAGTATTATTTTAGAATGAATACTTAACAATTACTTAACCAATGAAAAATGATGAACTATGGTAGTATGGTAAGAATAACATCAACGAAAGAAATATCTCAAAATGACCACCTTCATTCAATACACATAGTTCATATAGTTGTCTCAAGTGTTTAGACTATTTTTGATAGCAATATTATTATATGGCTCTGATTCAATTCAGAAATTAAAGCTTCAAAATTTGTTTCTAATCATTACAATATTATCATTATTCTTTGTGCGATGACGGGATTAGTTCCGAATTATGGGTTTAATATTGGTTGATTTTATTAATATTATTATTCTCCGCTTTCATTCATTGTCATTATTGCTGAAGTAAATTTTTTCCTTCAGGAACGGCTATAAAAACGTGTCCAACGGTGTTAAATCAGGACTATTTGGTGGCCATATAATGGGTGCGCCATTACAATCCAAAGATCAGATTGGCCACTTAAATATTCACGAACTTCCAAAACGCCATGCCAGATGGTTATTGAAATTTGAAACTCTATGATGCTCAGAATAAGAAAGATAGACCAACAAATGTTACATATTCGAAATCAGGGGAAAGAGAGCTAACCAAATATGGAAAAATATACAGGGTGCTCCATTTGAAAAAATTAAGTGCCATCAATATATTGGTCACCCTGATATATTTCAGTTTGTGGAGTCATATCAAAAAACCTCAGTTGATTTCCTGAAAATTTATATGAACCATTTTTTTGTATCTCCTTCAGTAACAAAGTTAAAGGGGGGGTCAAATTATAGTGAAAAACCCGGTACATGTTGTTCAATAATATTCTGGCTCCCACAATATATTTAAAAATATGAGTTCATTTCGAAATCTTGGATACAGACATATTTTTTGGAAATTGCACAGTTACACACAGAGGCATCCATGGTCAGGAAACAGGAAAATATCAACTTGCAGTAACTAGTCAGAATTTCCATTTTTATGAAATCTAATAATGATCCGATTCTGACAAAATTTTGAAGATTTATGAACCGTAGTCGTCTAAATTTCATCTTTGACTTTGATCTACGAAGTTCAAGTGAGAGTAAGTCGAAAACCATTTAACCTATTTTTGCCTGCCACGAAAGCATATACAAAAGTGAATTTCTCAAATCTACATTGAAAATTTCGAATCCGTAACTTGAACCGTCATTGTTACCGAAATTTCGTCGGTTCACATCCCACGTACAGGGTGACCAGAATTAGTGATCCCCAAGAATACAATCAAGATCATCAATGCACTGTTGTTGTTTCAATTCACGTGAAAAGTTGTATGTTCACAATTCTGTTATATTTTTTGGCGCAGATGATCAATCAATTTACTGAAACCAAGCAAATAGCTCTCGTTTGTCACTACGTATGAGTTCGAATAACATCAAAAATTTCAAACTTCAAGAAAAAGCTATCAGTGACCAGACTGCAACACTGGGGTTTTCCAATCCCGAAATGAAAAAGGCAATCATCGTTCAAAGTTTCATGTGTAGAAGACTAGGAGAAATTTGAGGGCCTAGTTGAAGAGGGCACTAAAATATGCATATAACGATGATGGATTAACTAGTCTTGTAGCATGAATAATGTGGTCGTTCTTAGATGAAGGTGGAAAATAACGTTGAGCTTTTGTTACGCCTTCAGTCAGGCTCAGCCTTAGTTCTCAAGACCTAGCAATCGAACACGTTGTGGAATAAATGCATGCAACGATCTTTATTTCGTTGAAACTAACGACAAAATAAAATGAAGTTACACTTTTACATCATGAAACTATTCTCACGTTTAAGCTTGTACAGGGTGAACAGAATTGGTGAACCATAAACTACAACTTTTTAACTCTTAAAGTTACAGAAAAATGAATCGCACATTACGGTCATCTTTTTTTCGAGAAACTATTTCAAAGCCGTTTGAGAGTTATCGTGTTCACTGCCGGCGGGGCACGTTCATTTAGGAGTCGTTTGAGACCAATGTCGACCCCAAATTCTAAGGAACAGACATTTGTGCAACACGTTAGCACACTGTTCTCATAGGAAAATGTTCCAAAAACAGTGAACACGATGAATACTTCAAAACTTGAAATTCTCAATGTAGCTTTATGATTTTATTAGGAAACTTGAATTCATAAAAGAAGCATCTGACGTTTTTTTGAGAATTATAATTGATCAAGAGGTAACCTGAATATTAAATATTAGACGATTTCGAATGATATGGGTTGTACCTTAAATTCAATTTCGATTAAATTTCATTTTTGTATATGTTTTTTACACATAGATATTTTTGGACTTATGGATCGAAAATGGTTTAAATGGTACATTTTGACGTAAGTTTGGACAAGTTTTCTATCGGTATTGAACAAATAGAACTTCGACCGATCTTTGATTCCGAAAATTTTCAAAAAAAATGGAATTTCAAATCTTTTCGGCTCTTCAGCAATCTTTCGATTAATTAACCCTAAAACTATTCAGCCAATTTGGCCCATCAACAACTTATCTAAGATATTGCACTCCTACTTTTTATTGTAAAAATTTGTCAAATTTGGTTCGTATGATAATTTATTCAAGACACTATAGAATACTGTTGACCATCAGTGAGTCCCAATGAATCATTTAAGACTACCCTCGGATCAAAATTCGAAACACAACAGAATATATTTTTTTCGTGGGAACCAGAATATAAGAATACATAAAAAGGTGTCTTTCTTCAATAACGCAAAAAAAATTACTTGAATAATCCTATCTTCCATTCGCTTAATCTGTTCCCCACAAATTCAATATAGAACCTCTACTAAAAATATTTTATGAACTCATTCCCAAAATGTTGACATACTTCACCAAGTATACTCTTTCTTCGGTAACTGTGCTGACAAACCTCGTTATGCAGAAGTATCAGAATATGCTGATCCCTCGTCAATGGATGGGATCGTTTCGCAACATGTTCAACCTAATAACCTCACCAGGGTTTATAGTCAATCCCTGCATTTTCCTCTTTTTGAGGGGTCTTTCAAGTCACATCATCTTCTCGAATGGAGCTAACTAAGCGTAAGAGATAAGGCTATTTATGTTTGTTTATATTCACAGAGATTATTATGATGACGTGAATTATGACGTGAATAGGCGGACATGTACAGGTCCTTCAGGATGAGTTATCTGAATTTAGATTTTCATTTCATATCCTGAAGATATATTCAGAATGAATTCAATAAAAAAATCAAGGAAAGCCCTGATAAGGTACTTTCGAGCTCTTTCTCATTGGTGGAGCAATAATGCTATTAGGTACCTCAAAATTTTGTATAGGACTTGAAATTCATGCTAAGTACCGGGTTTTTCACTATAATTTGACCCCCCCTTTAACTCTGTTACTAAAGGAGATACAAAAAAAATGTTTCGTATAAAAGTTTCACGAAATCAACTGAGGTTTTTTGATATGAGTCAAGAAACTGAAATATATACAGGGTGGCCAACATATTGATGGCAACTTCATTTTTTCAAATGGAACATCCTGTATATTTTTCCATGTTTGGCTAGCTCTTTTTCCCCTGATTTCGAATATGTAACATATGTTGGTCTATCTCTTTTATTCTGAGAACCACAGAGTTTCAAATTTTAAGAACCACCTGCCAAGATTTGTAATCATTTCATAAGTGGTAGAGTGCGTTTACAGAAAATCCCATTTTTAGGGTTATAATAACGTCAATGGGAAGATATACGTGGTGAACAACATGAATGCAACTATATTTTTTCGAATGGGACACCCTGTCCTGTATATTATTCCTTTTTTTTGATAGGCTATTTCCTCCTGATCTCGAATATAAATGCGTATGTGTATGTGTCTCTTCAATTTTCAGAGTTTCAAAGTTTTGAAATGATGACACTGAATAAAAAAATATGTGAAATACCTACGAAATTCTTTATATCCGAACAATCTACTTAAAAGTTTTATTTTAAAATGAATTCTTAACAATTACTCAACCAATGAAAAATGATAAACTAGAGTAATATGGTAAGAATAACATCAACTAAAGAAATTGCTCAAAATGACCACCTTCATTCAATACACATAGTTCATATAGTTGTCTCAAGTTGTTTAGACTATTTTTGATAGCATTATTATGGCTCTGATTCAAGTCAGAAATTAAACTTCAAAATTTGTTTCTAATCATTACAATATTATCATTATTCTTTGTGCGTTGACGGGATTAGTTCCGAATTATGGGTTTAATATTGTTTGATTTTATATCATCAATATTATTCTCCGCTTTCATTGATTGTCATTATTGCTGAAGTAAATTTTTTCCTTCAGGAACGGCTATAAAAACGTGTCCAACGGTGTTAAATCGGGACTATTTGGTGGCCATAAAATGGTTGCGCCATTACCAATCCACAGATCAAATTGGCCACTTAAATATTCACGAACTTCCAAAACGCTATGCCAGATAGTTAATGAAATTTGAAACTCTATGGTGCTCAGAATAAGAAAGATAGACCATTATATGTTACATATTCGAAATCAGGGGAAAAAGAGCTAACCAAATATGGAAAAATATACAGGGTGTTCCATTTGAAAAAATGGAGTTGCCATCAATATGTTGGCCACCCTATATATATTTCAGTTTCTGGACTCATATAAAAAAACCTCAGTTGATTTCGTGAAACTTTTATACGAAACATTTTTTTGTATCTCCTTCAGTAACTAAGTTAAAGGGGGGGTCAAATTATAGCGAAAAACCCGGTACATATATGAATGCAACATCACAGCACGATCGTAATTATATTCTGGAAATTATTCAAAAATTAAATTTGTAAAAAATCGATAATTAAAAAAATTTATGTTTCTGATCATGTTGTCGAAGTTACGCATGAATATTCACTCTTTATTTACGAAATAAATGTTACCCTAATCGGATCTCTTGTTATGGAAATATAAAGATTCTTCTTTCAAATATTCCAATTGATTTTACTATTGTTCTGTTAACACTATGGCCAAAAAATTTTGCATGAGAATTATTATGAGCATCTTGCATGTGACCGTAAAATTCCATTTCGATTGGTTTTGTTTTGTTTGAGATTTTAACGATAATTCTGATCGTTCCAATTCGATAATTTATTTCTAGGTTTTCAGTCATTTTGTCTCGGGAACCTGACAACGTAATAAAAAACGTATATCTAAAAAAAATCTTTATAGATTTTCACTACCAGTCTCTTAAACAGAAATAGAACAGAAAGTGCTCCTTCAAAAATCTTTGCACTTATTTGTCAGGAGCAAATTGGTTTTTAAAAACTTGTTGCTTAACAGTAAAACTAAGAAAGGAAATAAATGAAAAGGATAATGAGAAGTATCGGTGTCAATATCAGACACCTTCTTGAGACAAACTTGTAAAATCTTCAGAATTGTGTATTTTTTCAATTGCAGTCTAATTGACTTTTATTGTTAGGCAACAATTTTCTAAAAACCAATTTGCTCCTGACAAATAGGTGCAAAAATTTTCGCAGAAGCACTTCATCTCAATTAACAATGTTTTAATTAATTCTGTTTCAGAGACTGGGAGTTTTCTAGAAATGCAGAATCCTCCCAGAATATATTCCAATCGATATCTAAAAAACGTATAATTGCCATAATTTCGTGAGGGTTCAATATTTCTTAAATGCTTTTTTTTGGATAATACTGGAACTGCCTGTTCCGTCTGGAAATCTATGTTAGTCGAGTTTTCCCGCGACTTCCACTGTGAACGACTTATGTTTCCTTCAAATAAAATTTCATAATCAGATGTTTCGGGTGAGCGCTTTAAGGGTATTCTCTATAATTATCTTTCTGACGATTTATCACGATGTAAACTCTGGCCAACTGAGAGAGCCTAAGTAAATTTGAAAGCCACCTCTCAGATTGTTCAAAACTTTTATATGAATATATTCAATGAAGACTCTATTGACAACTTTATGATAAATAATTTTTTAAGAATTCGTACAGTCAATATTTTTCAAATTTAATGATAATTATTGATCTTCGAATAGTTTTAGGAAGCTCTATGATGTTTTTTCTGATCATTTTTATTAAAGCGTATCATCTACAAGAATTTTTACATAAATAAACTACCATTTTTCAACATAAGACTTTTCCAATCAATAGTAGCATGAACCTACACACTTATTAGAGTTATGTTTTGAGGTTACATACATTTTCAATTCAAAGACCTCGAAAAAGATACTTTTTTCCATGGTGAGTTCCTCACATTTTATGCTTGGTGACTTATTTCAAACTGCGATAATAACGTGCTGAAAACATCCACCCATTTTCATTAAGATCGTGATGGGAGGTGTGAACTCTGATTAATGTGATTGCTTGCCTCTGAGAATACTATTTTCGGACCTTTTCAATTAGTCTAGAATATCTACCTGTCTGTTCATTCAACAGTACATTAATCAAAATATTCTCATACCTGATTAAATTCATGGAAAGTTCATTATCTCGAATTCTACACGCATTAGGACAAGACTGATTGGTTGGAAATGAGGTCCTCGATTATTAAAATGTTCCGTCAACCGTCAATTATATGAATAAATTCAGAAGAAGGAGTCTTATTTGCTTCTAGAATGCGAAGGCCTAGTATTGAAAGTCAACAAGTTAGGCACAACAAGATTATCTGAAGATTCTCCGATTTCGTATAATCTTACTGAATCATTAAGTCATCTATAGACATTGAAAAATATTCGATTAGATATTAGGACATCTCATATGCAAATAATCGCATCCCCATATCAACGAACATCAACAAAAGTTTTTCATTGTTATAATTTTATCCATAAATCCTAAAATCTTTCTAGAAAAAAAATCTGAATTCAAATCTATGAGAAATGAATACCTGATATCAGGAAACTGTATACAATTTCCTGCGCAACTAAGGTTCTGAAAAAAACCCTTCTGGTGAAGCATCTTTATTCGAAGAGATTAATCATTATTCATCAGAATTGATCAGTTTGTGGTGCGAAGGAGACATAACGAAAAGAATTCAATGAAAGAGTAAAACCTTTCGAAATGAATAATAGTCCACAGTCTTCTCCCTGGACAATTCCCCAACATTCTCATTTCCAAGAATGGAGATAATTTCTCATTTGATGTTCTTTTGTTTACGCCCAGCTGACGGCCGACCTCTAACACGATAACTTCCGAGATAACCAACTTCACAACTTGAAATGTCTAACGTAGCTCGAGATTTGGACAGAAAAGTAATATTAAAAATAGACTGGAAGAAATGGCCCTCAAGACATTCAATAATTAATATATCATTTTTCCAATATGAACTAGCTATCAAAATCTTAATTCCATGTCGAGATTCGAACTTTCGGAACTTAATCAAATCACCACTAGGCCATAGGAGCCTGAGATTAATATGGGTAGTATTCCTCCAATAACAGTTTTCATATGCTGTTAATTTGAACAGAAAAGTTCAGATTGCAAATAAATAAAATATGGCTGTATGATGTTTACAGCCAAACATCTATTGAGAAAGGTAGCTCAGTTCGAGTGGAAGTTAGGTGAATCCGAAGTCAATATATTGCTCTTTCATTAAAGTATTCTACTTCACAACTGAAATCGCTAGTCTCTCAACCCATTCCATACCAACAGTATATAAATCATATCGTCGCCGTCAAAACCTCGTAAACTCCGTTCACATATATTATTGAGCCCAAAATAGGCGTTTGTTTATTTATCTGAGATTGGCAGTATTCGCTGTCATAAAGATGAACAAAGTCAACGTTGCCGAAATTACCGTGCCTATTCCGACGAGCTTCCGAGTTACAAGAGAACTCTATGCAATATTGACAATATTGCGTATCAATCTGACAAGAAAATAAACAACATACACTAAAATTTCAATACACACAGTGGAATATGCCAAATTGTCGTGGCCAACCGACAGCTCAAAGTTTCGTGAACAGACTATATGTGTAAACACACATTTTAGAGGGAACACAAAATAAATATCTGATTTGGAGAATACTGATGTAGGTGCTCACAATTCGAAGGAAATGCAGAAAATTAACAAAGTAAATTCCAATTCAGTATTTTTTTGAAAACGTTTCATCTTATATTCAAACTTTCGTAGTTTTGACTTTATGCAGACGACATAATATGGAGTAGCCAGTGGAAATCAATAATATATGAAAAGCTGAGAGATTTGACTGGCGACAGATTAAGCCATAAGCCAACTGGGATATTACTCAATTCAACTCAATTTTATAGCCACTACATTTCAAATACTGTTCAAATCGTTCTATGTCAAATAATATTAAGGTTATACGAGAAATCCGGCTACACCGCATTCATTGTTGATCCCCCGCACCCCATTCCAACTACCTGGAAGATCACTGCGAAGCTTGGTTGCAGTCTAACAGCCTTCCGCGATGGAGTCCGCAATCGCCGTCACCGCCAGGTGTGAAATCCGTTCATTGATTCGATTTTTAAACGCAAAGAAGCTTACACCTATTGAAATTCATAGACAGTTGAAAGAAGTTTATGGCAAAGCTTGCATCAGCGTCCAGCACGTCCTCAAATGGTGCAGGGAGTTCCCCGAAGGACGCACAGACGTTCATGACGAGCAAAGGAGCGGGAGGCCATCGACTGGAAATTGCTTGATCATGCCCCCTACAGCCCTGATCTTGCACCCAGCGACTTCCACTTGTTCCCGAAATTGAAGCAACACTTGGGTGGACAACGCTTCAGTACAGATGAAGAGGTGAAGGAAGCGGTCACCAAGTACATTGGCGGTGGAGTTCTTCGAAGCGGTTTTCAGAAGTGGATAACTTGTCAGAAAATGCGTTGACAGATCTGGCGACTATGTAGAAAAATAGTTTGAAATACAAGCTTTCAGATGGTATACATATTTATTGCAATAAAAAAAGCTTTAACCTTGAAAAAAATGTGGGAACCTTATTTTTTACTTGCCCCTCGTATCAGAATATTTTGACACTGCTGTCCTATATTCTCCCACCGCTTATCCTAACGGCGAGAAAACGAAGTTTTCCAAATATCAAATTTTATCGCCATTGTGTCCGAAACAACTTTACTTTTGAACATATCAAGAAGAATCATAGTGACGATTAACTAATTTAATCACACCTTCACATATCCGGTTCGAAATGAACATCAAGCTGTTCAAACTGTTAACATATAGGTATACCTAACCGCTTACAGCATTGCTCTTACTATTAGAAAAAACTAATTGAATTTACACACCAACAGAGAAACCGTTATTAAATTCGACCACTACAGAAACGTCTTACGTAAACATTGGAGACGATTTTTTTGGCAAAGAAGAAAATTAAAGACATTTGCAGCTACCCGAGAAGAAGGTAAATAGCCTCAGGTAGTGTAATAAATAGACCGAAATGGAATTTGACGTAATTGTCAATAGAGAAAGAGAAGAAGTGCACGTTATTTATTCCAACCGGAGACATTTCTCACAAAGAATTTTTTGTGGCGTCTTCAGAACCGTTATTTCCCTTCAAAACAAAGGACCTAGCAAACGATCGTTTTGGAGATGATGAGATGAAAGGAAATTTTCAGGCGGAAATTATTCTAATTAACGAAAATCGATCGTTCCAATTTATTGTTGTTTCAAATGTTGCTCACATCGTTTTTATGTCAAATGCTAGTTAAGTTATATCAGAAACAATATTCCAACACTGCTGTCCTATATTCTTTCACAGCGCACCCTAACGGCGGGAAAATGAAGTTTTCCGAATATCAAATTTTGTCGCCATTATATATGAAACAAAAACACCACAGCGAACTCAACTATTCTTTCAAACATCTCAAGAAAAAACATAGTGAAGGTAAAATGAACAAACCCCACCTTTACACATCCGGTTCGAAATAAACAAACAAACAAACGGTAAACATGTACATATAACCGTTTGCAGCATTCCTTTTACTGTTATATTGAAATTATTGAATTCATACACCAACAAAGAAACCGTAATTAAATTCGACCGCTACAGAAACTTTTTACGTAAACATTTGAGACCATTTTCTTCAGCGAAGAAGAAAATTAAAGACATTTGCAGCAGCCTGAGATAAAGGCAAATAGCCCCATGTAGTGCAATAAGTAGACCGAAATGGAATTTGACGTAATTGTCAATATAGAAAGAGAAGAATTGCACGTTATTTATTCCAACCGGAGACATTTCTCACAATGAAATTTTTGTGGCGTCTTTAGAGCGGTTATTTGCCTTTAAAACAAAGGACCTAGCAAACGATCGTTTTGGAGATGGCGAGATGAAAGGAAATTTCCAGACTGTAATGAGGAGGAAATCGTTCTAATCAGCGAACATTGATCGAGTTTCAATTGAAGTGAAATAGACGTTTGTTTCCTTCGGAATTTCCGTATTTCGTTGAATGGAATCGATCACATTTCAGCAGGTTAAATTATATTGAAGTCACCCCGAAAATGAGGATTCGAGAATGGGGATCAAATCGATAAATCATCTCCGAGATACTGCAAATTATTGGGCGTTCAGAGTAAGAAGTAAACATAGAGATGCCTCTACGCGTGAATAGAAGGTACTACGTTGTAATCAACCAAGCTCTTTGGTGAGATAGACGGCAGTTTGCTGTCGAACTGGAGTGAAATAAACAAAAGGTTACATTTTCATTTTTACACTTTCTGAATATAAAACAACATTTTCGAGATGTTGCCATAGTTATAATTACCGAATATCCTTAAGGAACAATAAACTGCCCCCAAATCAGTAAAATAATTCTGTTCATGTACGTCAAATCGAAACGAAACTGTAAACACGATGCATCGAACAACTAAACAGCAACAGAACAAAGTTGCCAAACTGACAGAATTGTCTATAGCAGACTTAAGCTGTTATAACCTCAGAGGAAGAAGTAAACTTCACTTTACTTCTTCCTCTGAGGTTATAACCATCAAAGGGGAGCCGTAGACCTATTATTCCTAAACGGAATGAAGATACGGTACAAGTTCGCAACGCAGAATGTTGTTCGCGTTCATAAATAGATTCTACCTTGCTGTGTCAACAAAAGCGTGAAGGCATCTCTTGCAGATGTTGAGCTTGGGATTTCGAATTCGTATATACTGGGTTTAGTGTAAAAAATCTGTACCTAAATACTAGCAATTATCGCACCTTAATCTACTCCTTCTGAGTTGAGAAATTCCTAAAAAAGGCTGATTTTCATTGACGGAAAACCGATTTCTGATAAGTATTTGAATATACCGAATAACGATATAATTCGTGTATTTCAATATTGTCCGTTTCGTTTAAAAGATATACAGTTGGTTCCATATTTCATTCCAACTCTGTATAATGAAAGAAGGATGAAGAAAGATGTTGTGCAGATATTTTCAGTTATCTCGTACCGATTCTATCAACACCTACTGCAGAGTATAAATCGAAAGCTGAAAGGTTGGTTTCAATGTTGGCTGGACTATTACTCTTGACTATATACCGCCAAGATAATTTAACCATATGGAAATATGGATAACTATTTCATCAGTTGAATTACCCATGATGAAAAGAACACTTCCTATATCCAAGATCAATGTTTAACAATATGATAAAAAGACGTACTCTAATCAATCAAATAATGAGTGGGTCCTCAGGGGGTCAATTCTTGAATTATGTCGTGTTCGCGAATCGACAAATGTCGACGAACTTAGCAGGGAAGTTGGTCGACAATTATCGAATCGCGAACACGACATTTTTCAAGAATCACCCCCCAGGGCTGCGTTCACGAACTTACTTCGAGCATGCTCTGCTCACTCCAAAGCGTTCAGAAACTCAATGAAGTGTGCTCCATTTACCCTGCTTTTTTGAAGAGTATTCGGTACTCTGGCAGTTATTTGAATTCAAATTTAAAACGTTATGAATTCTTTGGCATTCAATCGCGAAAAATATTTCTGGTTTGAATGTAAAGCTTTTTTCGTCGTTTGTTAACCGTTTTGAGTCATTTTTTCTATTTTCTCACGATAAACTGAAAATTTAAAAGTTTTATGGATTGGCAGTAATACCCGTAAATACTCAAAAATAAATAAAGGCATAATTTTTTTCATTACTCTTGATACTGCAATGTGAAAATGTTGTTCGATTTCGAAATTATTCATCGTTTTTATTCATTTTGGGTGAATATTTCGAAATTCACACGATAAACCAAGAATTTTGAAATAATCTCAACTAACTTAATCAAATACTTTGATACTCAGAAATGAGAGTATAGGCATGTAATATAATTTCATTAAGAATATTATTCTTACATCTGTTAAAATTCTGTCGATATTCCCAGTTAGCGATTCTTAGAAACGATAAAAGAAACATTTGAAGATGTAGGTACCAGGTAGCTACCTATTTGGCATCCTCGAATGGGCGTTAGAAAATTCCAAGTAAAACTGTCTATATAAATACCATAGCAATGTTGTTCTTGATTCAATTTTCTGTCCAATTCTGTTATTAATAGTTTACAATCAATATGCAGAGTTAATCATGTTTTTGCGAAAGAACTTGTTACAAACGGTATCTGAGAATCTACTGATTGAATAATTAGCAATCTCTGAAGAGCCCTGAATAATGTAAGAGATAATATTAATTGTCTACAATAAACCAAAAGCTAGTGAAAAGGTGAAAGTGACCGTTAATAGAAAATTCATCTTAATCTAACTCAACCTAACATATGTCTCGCGAATGACATTTGTCAGAGTAGAGTCTGAACGACGACCAAACTGCATTTACTCCGCCATACTCTTACTCTACTCTCAGAGTGAGTTTGTGAACGCACCCCTGAGCAAGAAGTAAACTGCTTATTTGCTCTGAGGCAAGACCCATCTGAAACTTCGCTCCGTTTGAAAAAATGTTGTGTTCTGTATTAGATCCTAGGTAATTAAAAAATTGGATCGACTAATCAACTGAAGAAAAGAGAAATTCATCTCAATTTACCCTCGGAACTAGGGAAGTTCAGGGCAGAAAACTTTTGCAACACATTGCAGGTGAGTACGAGAGCAATTTGAACTTTTCTTAATCATTCATCTCGAAAGTTCTCATTGTAACAGTTTCCTGAAGTTATAACGATTGTTTTATGTTCAACTATATTATCCAGATATTGTTCAATATCCATCCTCCCTCTTCTACTACATACTTTGCAGAGGTGGAACATTTTCTCTTTATTTCGAAGAAATATAGAAGCGGTAAGAAATAATTCCCTGTAGTTTACGATTCCGCGTCCAAGATCGCTGGAATGTAATAAAATGGAGCAATAAGAATCATACTTATTTCTGCAACTGCCTCCCACTCGAACAAATAAAGGAGGAAGTGCAGGTAGATACTCTTTCCGGGGAGCTTTATGCAAATGGCGTCCCTGTATCATCAGCGACATCGGGATCTTACGATCTAGGGTGTTTCTAGCGGCAGAAAAACAATATGGAGTATCTGAAGTACAGAATGAGACGAGAGAACGTTCTGAAATTCACATTGGATGCATCTGTGGAGCTTCAAAACAATTGATACACTATAACACAGAACATAACCTTCGTGATATCAAAAATTTTGGTTACTCATTCACTCACGTTATCTTTTAATGGCCTAAGCTCATATAAGGCTATATACCCAACCTCAGTTTTCATCTTCGTCGTTAACATATAGGTAATATTCCGTTAATCAACTTGGTTGGTTTGGTAGTTAATTTTCTGTTCCGAAAATATGATATTCTCGGTTGGTTTCTGTGAAACAGTTTATTTACTTAACTCAGTTACAGAAAAAAGCGGTAGGTAATATTCATCTACCGGAACAGCCAAGGATTTTCTTCGGTTTCTTTGGTTTATTATTGTTTTTGTCTTTTGAGATTTAGGTTATTTCATGAATATCATGGGTTATTTTAGACTTAAATCGTTGTGCTAGCTTTGATATTTTATGTTCTGTGCTGTGATTTGTGTTGTTGAATTAGACTGAATATTTTTTTCATTTTATGTTGTGTCGATTTATTTTCTGGTTGTTTTGTTTTATTAACTTGAGATTTTTGGCATTTTGTCCGATCTATTTTGAACTATTTCTTCCTTGTGAATATGTTTTATTAAAATATATATTTTATCAATGCATTTTTACCCATTACAAAAAAATATAGGATGCAATATACCCTATTTTTCAATTGTTTCAGTGGGAACAATATCTGGGTGAATGAGAACATTTCTTTTTTGTCTACCCAAATGATTCCTTTTTCTGTTGATAATCATTTTCATCTTCCAGTTACTGTGGACTAAATTCTAAATGAATCAAATTATTTTGAAGTTGAACCCAACCGAAATACGTTCCGTAAATAAATTTCAACCAAAACAACCAGGAGATGGCCTATGTCATCTCCTTTTTTTATTCTTAACGTACAGGACATACACACCATCCATGCCCTCACCTCAACCCAGGACCACCATGGTGGAACCATGGTCAGTAGTCATACCCACTGGCTACTTGACCACCAGGGTCGTCAAAATGTTTGTTTACTTGTTACATGCTCGTTCCAAGAAAGATTCTCTGATTCTCTGACATAAAAAATGATGTTCAAGAAGTAATCGTTATTAAATCAACAAGGTTATTAATGACAGCGACCAATGGTCAAGATATATTGAAACGTTTGCTCCGCTCAGGCGTTAATAGTTCGAAACAATTAGACGCTAGATCAATAAACGAGTTGATTACAAGATTTTTCCGTTATAATAAATTGAGAATAAATTTTCGATTGAAATTCATTCTTATGTATCACGAGACATACATTTGACAAAATATAAATTTCTATGTCTATATATTCCAGTAGAGTTTTTATACTCCGTTCACGAAAGGTTGAGCCGTCGGTTGGCCATGGAAATTTGGCATATTCCACTGTGTATATTAAAATTTTAGGTTATGTTCTTTATTTTCTTGTCAGATTGATACGCAATGTTGTCAATATTGCATAGAGTTTTCTGATAACTCGCAAGCTCGTCGGACGAAGCCGGGTACATTCGGCAACGTTGACTTTATTTTACGTTATGACAGTAAATACTGCCAACTTCAGATAAATAAAGAAACGCCTACTATGCGCTCAACGTTTCGTCAACGGACTATACATTTCTCGTAGTGCTTCTGAATAGTTTGTGTACGGTTGTCATGAGGATTCCACATCAACATAGCATAAATTGAACATTGAAATGGGTCATTAACATTCTATTTCGTACGCATGAAACTAACATTTTATTTTGAGGTCGAAGGAAAACAACTCAATAACTGAAACAATTAAATTAAATAAGGTGGCAAAATAAAACAGAGTGGATATGCCACAATTTATAGCTGTCCTTCAAGTCGGTAAATTGAAATTCAAATTTTCCAAAATAAAATTCCCAGTTCCTGATCGTAGGAAGTGATTGGTAGGCACGACCAATTTCAATTGTCCAAAGTCAATTGGGGCTAATCGTAGTTTCGACACTATCTTTCTCGTAACCGACACAATGACCCGATTTAATGACTGCCTATCAGCAAGAAGCGAGATAGGAAACAGGGCAGATGCGTGCAATTATAGGATTTGGCGATTCCGGTTTATTGAGCCCATTATCGCTAATGAGAGGCAGTATGGTGTCCCAAACGCGTTTACAACAGATTTTCCAAGTTTATACAAGAGGTGCTTGGACAACTTTTCGAGTTGGTTCATCTGATAAGCAGGGGTCGTCGTTTGGGGCACTGGCGTTGCATTTAGGTCTAGAGGGGCATTTATTGAAGTTACGAAATGGTTGTATAAGATCATTTACATATCTGCAATTGTAATTGGGAAGGTTTTGTTGGAAATATCTCGTCCTAAAGATCTTCTAAAGATTTCCTAATCGCACTAAGAGGATTCATATCTCCTTTCAAAATCATAACAATCATTTCTTGTCGGCTAAAAGTTAACACATTAACATTATGAAATAAATGTCTATCTTCCACTCATTTTCAAAGGCAGATACAGACCTCAATTCCTACATACCTACTACTTGCCTGCTACAACCTTACGTTTTGTCATGAATTTGAGTGATTTAACTTTAGTGATGCAAATATAAGTTGAACTTCGGGTACTTCCTAATCGGTAAAGTCATATGACTCGGGTTCTATTTATGTCCTCATGACTGAAAGTGCTCTCGATCATGATTGTGTAACTTCGAGAAGTAATCTGCCTTCACTGCCGCTAGCACCAATTATTTTTTGACGGAATTGTACATTTCTCTTTTTATCTACTTTACCTAATATCAAAAGTTAATGACTCACAGTATCTTTCAAAATAAATACAAAACTTGATGGTAATATGCAGTTCCTTGACATATTGAAGTATCGCATAATGAGAAAAGAAGGAAAACGACAATAAGCCTGCCCAAAACAGTATAATTCATTACAATACTATAAATAGATTGAACTGCTTTTTCGTCTAAGCAGTTTTATGTCATTATTTGACAACGAAGGGAATTTTCGAGAATTTTTAGAGGTCGCAATCAGTGTCATACCTGTCTTTTGCCTTTGCTGCTGATGAAGTAAGAAATCAGAATGCCATTTTCTCAATCACCGACCTTTTCTCCGAATTGTATGTTGAATACCCAACATACAGACTCTAGTTCGGACAGGGATAGTTGGCTACTTTTTGTAGGTACTCAAACCAAAAATTGTTTTGCTAACGTTTTAAGGTACTTTTAAGATGGTCTTTTTCACACCAAACGTTCAACGGTCAGTGATTTTAACTATCCACGAACTTTTGTATTTTCTGTAAATGTAAATATGAGAAATTTCTCGATAAACGGAAGACTGTAATTGGCTGAAACTTGATTTGGATACCAAAAGGTCACTCGGTTATTATATTGTTGATTATTTAAACGATTTCAATTGGAACTTGAAAAATACTACACTCATTAGAATATTACCATATTCGTTAGAATATTGTATAATATTTTAGTATGAAAGCTCAACATTGCAAGAAGACATCACATTTATACCCATTGTTAACTCATTGTTAATTAATTTTGATTTTCTTTCACAAACAGTGTGTTTTACGGATTATTATAGACAAATTTTCAGTACAATTACGAGGGCATCATGTAGAGTCTGAATCAGTTTTCGAAAGGTGTCCTAAATATATTCGTTCATGGAATGAAATTTTTTTTTTCTATTTTTTCAAAACGCTTCATCAATATAACTCTTTTAAGCTTCTGTGGACTTTCATAAAATTTCCAACAATCAACTCTAGGACAATCGATAACGATGATCCACACTGAAATAATCATATGAATTATTTACCATTTTTTTTAACACCCTGTGCATCAAATATTTAAAAACCCTTATTATTATACTTCAATTTTAAATAAACATGGACCTGTGAATTACCGAAAAATGGATAATCTATTCTGGATGGCTGATAAAGTAGATATTTATAAGAACACTTCTGATTGTTTTAAATTTTTTCAGTCATGAGATGGATACCTCCAAAAAACAGAAAAAGAGGAAGACCAAGAACGACATGGATAAATGGAATTAGAAAATCAATGAGTGAAAGAGGATTAAATGATGAAGACTGCAAGAATAGAAGGCATTGGCAATTGGGAATCGGACAACGTCTTTACGATGTTTTTTAACCCGAATGTATATATCTATATATGCTGAGTAAATTAATGCAATATTCAGTATTGCTTTTCCTCCGTATTCATTTAAAATTGAAAATTACCCGATATTCAATAAGGAAAAAATAATGATATAGGTAAATGGTGACAGTAGATATTACAAATATGCTCGTTTGATAGGGTATTCAATGTGCGAATATATTCGCTTCTACAACACTGATGTATTTTTGAAACATAGATAAATTGAAAATAGTAATCATCGAAATGAATACAATCTTCAATTTATAGGCTCACAGAACCTTCTTCATGCGGACTGGGATGATTTATTCAAGATGTTGTCAATGATGGAAGAGACAGACCGGTTTCGGCCTTATTAGGCCTCGTCAGTGTCCCATATCCCTCAGAGACAACATCCTATTGAAAAACTTCTACATTTAAGACCACTTGTAAGACTCTATAGAGTATTATCCTACAGATGGTGACATCTTAGTGAGTAGTGTCAAATGAAGTTCAATCATCACAGATCGCATGCTGAAAGCACTGATTACTTCCTCTCACTCTTTGAGATGTTAGCAGTGGTCCTACATCAGGGCCTTCATGCAAGTTTTCTCCGAGTGATGGAAACACCCAATTTTTGCGGCGGCTGTGAAGCCAAGTGATTTTAAGATAAAGAAAAATGACAAATTTGTCATTTTTTCTTTATCTTAAAAACACTTGATGTACACAGAGTGTTTCATAAAATGTATCATAAAAATATTATTTTCTCAGTGCGAACCTGGACTTTCGTCACTTGAAGAGAATATTGGTCATTGCTTCACTCACTTGAACTTCTCATCTATAATGAATCAACGAAGTACTCGGAGATTTATATATATATGTTCTGGTCATTCAACGACAATCAAAATATTGATACGTGTAAGAAACGTGAGACAAAATAATCATTATTCTTCTTTGGCAGGTGTTCATTGTAGTTTGTGGGACCAACATCGGTTTCTGAAGATTTGAGTCAGGGTATTTGGCAAGATACTACATAATACATATGATTATCCTAGCCAGATCTTTGTCAACAAAAAATTACTAGAAATTTACATATGTCGGCCATTGTTCTATAATTATTTGATGTAATTTTCATGGTTATCCATAGAGGCGTTAAGGAGTTATGTTAATGAAAAGTTTAGAAAAAACACACAAAATAGCGAATACTCTTCTTAGGATACATTTCGAGCACTGAATTAGACTACCTCAGATGTACTGCTATTTCACTGAGAGTTTGTCCAATTACAGTGTTTTTCATATTGGGTAGTATTCGTGTTCCTGATGAAAAAATAAATGAGCAGATTCGTGAACCATCCTGTAAATAACCGAAAGAATATTGTCACACTATAGAAACGAAGTGAGTAGAAAGTTTCATGGGTAGTGCATTAGGCTACTTATAATACTTGTCAACAGCTATCAATAAGGGAATAGGTATTGCTGATCATGATGGATGAAGGCAATATGGATGATACTGAAACATCCATACTTATCATACTTCTTATTCTGGAACTGAGTGACAAATTTGTTTTGTTATAAGACACGTTCCATTCATAGAAATAAAAATTCGACTAAACCACAATCTTTCGCGCGGAAGCGGTTAAATCGCCTGCACGTAATAAGTAACGATAATACTCAAATTTCCACATCATTGAGAATTTCACGTAATCAAATAACAAACACACCACGCCACTGGTCTCGGGTATCACGACATGGAAGGAAGTTCATTTCTAGATCCGCTAATGTCCTGTCGGCACGATAGAGCCCAGAAACCCGCTGATTCTTCGATGAGCCGATGATACGTGGGGGATAAAAGTCGGCATATCTGATTCAATATGGATTTTTCCAAGGTGCGATGGGGGTTTTTCAGTTCGGAAAACGCTGACTTAGGTAAGCGGAATTTATTTCTTTTCTCGGACCGAACCTTCAAGAACTCTACGGTGGATTTCGAACTGCGAAAAAAGTTTTGGAGTGATTTATGGGGTATTGTTCGATGTTCAGACAAATTTATCCATCATGTATGAGTTTCATAAAGTATGATCCTGAGAGAAAAGAAGTAAATATTGAAATTTTAAGGAAGCATATCTGAAGCTTCCAGATTATTCTAAAATAATGGCAGTTCTCAATGAATTTCGATTATAGGAGTATTTCCTGAGATATCCTCAAAAAGATCGGTAGGCGGAGGTTCCTGGGATATTCCCAAATGTGGAGGTTATCGGGAAGTTTTTATTACTTGTCACAATATGAGTTTTATGCGAATACCCCAATGACCTCCACAGTGTGAAAAGTTTGAAAATTTCTTCATTCAATTTAAATTGTATTTCCTGAGATATTCTCAAAAAGCTCGCTATGCGGAGGTCCCTGCGATATTCACAAAAAACTCGCAATGCGGAGGTTGTTGGGAAGTTCTCACACTGGTCACAATTGGTGGTTTGTGCGAATATCGCATTGGCATTCACAATGTGAGCAGTTCGAGATGTGAAGCTTCCAGATTATTCCAAAATGTTCTCAAAAAGCTCGGAAAGCGGAGGTTGTTGAGAAGTTCTCATACTTGTCACAATATGAGGTTTATGCTAATGTCCCATTGACCTCCACAATGTGAGCAGTTTGAGAATTTCCACAAGGGATGTCTTTGAGAGCTCGATAAAAATATCCCTTGTGGCAGAGATTTGGAGCAAATTAGAACCCAGGAACTCACTGATTCTTCGACGAGCCGATGATACGTGCGGGATAAAGTCGACATATCTGATTCAATATGGATTTTTCCAAGGTGTGATGAGGGTTTTTCTCTTCGGAAAACGCTGACTTGGGTAAGCGGAACGTTCAAGAACTCTACGGTGGATTTCGAAGTGCGAAAAAAGTTTTGGAGTGATTTATGGGGTATTGTTCGATGTTCAGTTGAATTTATCCATCATTTATGAGTTTCGTAAAGTATGATCCCAAGTGAATGAAAGTGAATATTGAATTAAGCAAATTTGAAGCTTCCAGATTATTCCGAAATATTGACAGTCCTCAATCAGGTTCAATTTCATCTGATTTCAACAAGACGGCTCTACAGGGTGGCCAGAATTGGTGATCATGAACTGCAACTTTTTAACCCTATGAGATGGAGAAAAATGAAAGGCACATTGTGGTCATCTTTTTTCGAGTAGCTCATATTGTCGTCATCCGCATTGATCTATCGTCTTGTTTTCGAGTGTAATAAGCTGAATTTGCATTTGGGCAATTACGATTTTGGTGATTATCTCCGTTGCTGTTTGTGCTATAAACTTGAAACTAAATAAATGAAGCAGGAAGGAAGCCCCCAGCCAAACATAGATTAACCCATTGGATTGCTATCAAAAAAGTGCTCGTATAATGTTTTTGTTTTATATTCATAACAGAAACAGAGAAAATGACCAAAGTTATAACACGAAAACGAAAGATGACATAGCAATACGGTTGACAGCAAAAAAATTTCTCGAAAAAAGATAACTGTATACTGTCCACCCTGTACAAGTTCAAACGTGAGAATAGTTATATGATGTAAAAGTGTAACTTTATCTCATTTTGTCGTTAATTACAACGAAATAAAGATCGTTGCATGCTGTCTTCACTTATCCCACAACGTCATCGATTGCTAAATATTGAGAACAAAGGCTGAGTTTGACTGAAGGCGTAACAAAAGCTCAACGTTGGTTTCCGCCTTCATCTAAGAACGACCACATTATTCATGCTACAAGACTAGTTAATCCATCATCGTTATATACATATTTTAGGCCCTCAAATTTCTCCTAGTCTTCTACACATGAAACTTTGAACGATGATTGCCTTGTTCATTTCGGGATTGGTGTTGCAGTCTGGCCACTGACAGCTCTTTCTTGAAGTTTGAAATTTTTTATGTTAAGCGGACTCATACGTAGTGACATACGAGAGATATTTACGATGTTCTCAGTAAATTGAATGATCATCTGCGCGCCACAAAATGAAACAGAATTGTGAACATATAACTTTTCACGTGAATTGAATCAACAACAATACATCGATGATATTAATTGAATTCTTGACGATAAAGCTTCATCAATGACAAGTTTTTATTGAGGATGCAAGTCGAATTTTGCGAAGATCGTCACAAATCAGTTTTTTCTGAAAAACTTTATAGATTTTTACTCCCAGTCTCTGAAACAGAAATAATTAAAAAATTCAATTAAGATGAAGTGCTCCTGCGAAAATCTTTGCATATTTGTCAGGAGCAAATTCATCTGGAGAAAATTGTTGCCTAACCATAAAACTCAAAAAGGAAAGAATTGAAAAGGACGATTTAAAGTTTCGGTGTATATCAGAAACCTTCTTCAAACAAACTTTTAAAATCTTCAGAATTGTGTGTTTTCTCATTTGTAGTCTAAAAAACACAATTCTGAAGATTTTACTGAGAAGGACGATGTAACGTTTCGGTGTCTATATAAGACACCTTTTTCAGACATTCTCTTAAAATCTTCGAATTGTGTTTTTTCTCATTTGTAATCTAAAAAAAAACACAATTCTGAAGATTTTGAAAGTTTGTCTGAAGAAGGTGTCTGATATTACACCGAAACGTTACATCGTCCTTTTTGTTTATATCAGACACCTTTTTTTAGACAAACTTTTAAAATCTTCGAATTGTGTTTTTTCTCATTTGTAGTCTAAAAAAAAACACAATTCTGAAGATTTTAAAAGTTTGTCTGAAGAAGGTGTCTGATATAGACACCGAAACGTTACATCGTCCTTTTCATTTATTTCCTTTTTCAGTTTTACAGTTAGGCAACAATTTTTTCAAGACCAATTTGCTAATGACAAATAAGTGCAAAGATTTTCGCAGGAGCATCTAAATTAAAAATTAATAATTATTTCTGTCAGAGACTGGGAGTGAAAACCTATGAAATTTTTCAGAAATGCAGAATCCTCCCAGAATATATTTCAATCGATATCTGAAAATCAGTTATTGTTTCGGAAACCATCACTAATATTTGTTCATATATACATACATTGATGACAACAAATCAAGCATATGTATAAGCTGATAACTCGATTAAAATTTCAAGGTATTTTGTATTTTCGTATGCTATTTTCTTCGATTAACCTAATATTGTAAATTTGATATATTGGATATGACCAGACTAAACTAGATCCGACCCGCTGATGAAAAATTCGAGAAGTAAAAAGTTTTCCATGCACAATTTCGTATTTGGCTTTTCAATATTATTTCAACTGATTCCCTGTAATGTAAACTTCAAAAATATTTTCCAAGTTTTTTTGAAGGGGTACTCGTGCAACATGATCTCATAGTCCAATTTTTATTATTTTTATTGTAATATATGGCGAGAAAGCTTCAAGAAGAGTATGGAAAATGGGGTCTCCAGATGAATGTATCTAAAACACAATACTTGTGTGTTGGTGAAGAGACCACTGATTTGAAGATTGAAAAAACTAAATCATAAAGAAATGCGAAAGCTACAAATACTTGGGTATCAACTTCAACACAGAAGGAACAGATGACGCTGAAATTAAATCAAGAATAAACAAGACAAACACAATAATAAATTCTCTAAATGGTATTCTATGGAGCACAGATATAGTAGGTTCCCCGAAAAAACCTGACGATTGCCCACAATTACGTAGATTCCAAAACTCGAAAATTATTTTTTTAATTTAATCTTTGATAGAATGAAAGGAAATCATAAAAAGTTTGAATGATAGCAAAAATCAAATCAACATCTAATTTTGAATATTACCTTTTCTATATAAAAACATTCTAACTCCTAATATTGATATTTTCCTAAAATTGTTCGAAAGAAAGAAGACTATAAATGAGCCAAAAAATCAAATCAAGATTTTCGTTTCAATTGAACCTGGAGAACACAATTTTTCCCCCTTGATCCTCATCTTAATTTCAGTTTATTTCGTTTCGGAATTCAATTATATCTAAGACCTATCCAAACCTACAGAAACGCCTGTTAGAAAGTTCTCAAATCGCAATCAATCACGAAGTTCAAGTGTGTGAAGTTCACAACACAAATCGAGAAATAATTGCAGCTTTCTAAATGATGTATCGTTCTAGTTATGTAATCTGCTGTAAGCATTTGTTGGTAAATTGTTCAGACGAGCTTATCGAGATTTCAGCAATAATTAATCCTTTCAGTTTAATGCGTATCAAATGCAGATTTGGTTAATAATCTGATCGATTAATTCATTAGAAATATTTTGACTATCTGTTGCTCTAGATGGAGTCATATTTTATATCAATCCTATAATTTCAAGAAAATATATACCTACACTTTGTTCGGTGCATTAATATATTTGTACGTTGAACATTATTCTTCGCCTTTGAAGTTTCAACCAAGATAGCATTATTCTTAAATCAAAATGTCTGAAGACAAAAATCTCGACTATTGAAACAGTGTAACTTTTTGGTCGTCCTTTTGCACATTCTATTCGAGGTTTATCGTTTATCGATAGCTAATAATAATAATAATAATAATAAATTTATTTAATCCATTTAGACACTAGATACACAGTGTATAGGACATGTCAGGCTTAAACTAAGCAACTAAGGAGTCGCACAAATATTCATCTATGGAGTAAAAAACTTTTTTTATAAGAAGGTTCTTAATTACATTCTTGAACAGCTTAGGATTTAATTTTTTTACAGAAGCTGGTAAATGATTATATAATTTCATGCTTGTATATGAAGGACTGCATTCAAATTTGTGTGTTCTATGCTTCGGAAATGAAAATGTTTCAGAGTTTGTCGTCTCATATTTATGATGATCTGACAATTTTAGCCATACACTTTCATTTTCCTTAGCATAGAGCAAACATTTAAAATATATATAGAGGGCAACGTTAAAATCTTATTTTCAACAAAAACTGGCCTACAAGAGTTCAGTGGATGGAGGTTGAATATTGAACGAATAATACGCTTTTGTGCTACGAATACTCTGGCAATATCAGAGCAACTTCCCCATAGCAAGATGTTGTAAGATAAGTGGCTATATACAAGGCTATAATATACATTCAAAAGACAATCCACAGGCAAAACATTTTTGATTCTGTTGATCGCAAAGAAAGAGCTGTTTAGTTTCTTACATAGCACATCGATGTGGGCCGTCCACCTCAAATTTTTATCTATATAGAGACCAAGAAACTTAGTTGTCTCAGATGTCAAAATTGAGTTATCCCCGTAATTTATTCTGTAGGTCATTACTTCATTATTCTTTAAACAAAAGTAAATGCATACCGTTTTGTCTACATTTACCATTAGGCGGTTTGAGCGACACCAGTTCACAAATTCATGAATTACACTTTCACATAGCCTCCGAAGTTCTTCGACACTCTTGGCAGAAAGAACCACGGAAGCATCATCGGCAAATATAGTTAGTAATAAGCAGGCCAGGTACTCAGGCAAATCATTTATAAAGAGCAAAAACAGAAGTGGTAATAAATACTGGACCAGACTTTAATTTCATCTAACACCGAAGCCAAAGGTCTACATAAGAGGGCATTAAAAATATACGCTGTTCAAAAACAAAAAATTGAAGATACTAAGAATATTTTCGGAATTTTCAATCAAAATGGCTCGACAATAGTATAACAACCTATAATATATATATAAAATCAACCGAACAAGCTTATCTGAAATAATTCGACGAGTTGGGGAGAGAAGTTGAGTAAAGTTCGTATTCAAGACTCTACTATCAGGTTCTACCTATCCGACGAAAATGAAACCTTATAATAAAAATCAACTAACCAAAAACTGTACCTATATTGGAAAAAATAAATGCCCCTTAAATGATCAAGAAAAAATTAAATCCTCATCATTCAACCAACCAACCAACAAGATTCAGCCCAAAAGAAATCATATGAATTGTTTGACAAATGAATAAATCAGAAATACTTAAAAGTCATCGATCAATATTTTCTGACAATTGTCAAAAATGACAAAAATTGTCAGTTCGAAACCGTTGGCGAATACTTACTTTATTGAAAGAACAAAAGCGATGGAAATCTCCCAAATAATATTTCAATAACTACACTATACAAAAATAACTTTGCGAAATATTGAAAAGATTCCTAGAATAGAAAATTAACAATCTTCTATTCATAAATCACAGAACGATATTTATGGAAGTATTTGACTGCAATAAAAATCTAGTAAACTGAAGAATATAATGAATAATACTCGTATATAAGGCCCATTCTTTCAATCGTTGGTTCAAAAACTCGATTTTGAATTTTAAACTCTCCCTTGTGTTATAAAGAACTATACCTTTGACAATTGTTATTCAGAATATCAAAGTTCAAGTTCAGAGAAGTGAATATGTATTTCAGAATAAGAATATGTAATTCTGAAAACAGTTATTGAATTTTAGATTACCTAATTTAATTTCAGAAGAACGAAACTGAAATTCAGATTAGGAATTTGGAATTCAGTGAAACAAAGTTTTGATTCCAAATAATTAATTGGAAATCAGAAAAGGCAAGTTTCAGAGAACAAAAATTATATCTCAGAAGTTGTGAATTCAAATGCAGAAATTATATATCATATGTAGTAAGACGTCATATTTATGAAGAGCTCACATACTTCTAGAGTCGAGAATGCCCCCGAGAACCATTATTATAATTTTTCGCCACTCATTCTGAAAGAAATCATGTCTGAATTTGAATTACATACATAATTTCAAGTAAGCATAGATATTATTATACATATTTTTCAATTTCGCAATAGATTCAACCAATTCTGAATTACAATTTCGCTTTTCTAATCTCAATTTCAATTTTTATTTTCTGAAATCAATTTTATCTTTACTATTACTATTCTGAATGTCAATTGCCCTTTCTGAATATGAATTTCCTATTCTGATATTCAAATTTCCTATTATGAATACCAATTCACTTCTCTGAAATACAATTTACATCTTCTGAAAGTGAATCTGCTTTTATGAATCACTTACATTCTACGTTTTCTGAATAACAATTGAAAAAGGTGTATTTTACTTAAGTGTAGGTAACAGTTTGTATACGTCGAGGAGAAAAAGGTTCAATAATTGATATTAAAATTCGGCTCCTGTAAGGCAAGGCAAGATGTGTTGCATTATGTTCCAAATTATGAAATTACTTGTGTTCATCAAGTGCCAAACATCATCTTCGCATACACTATTAAATTTCTATTTGCGCTCCTGTTTCTGTTCAAGGAAATGAATGACTATCAAAATAATTTGCACACTTAAAGCTTCACCCTGAACGTTATTACTCAAGTATTTCAAACTTTTGATTGACTTGGCACTCAGTCGCCTAAGTTTTTCATTAACTTTGATCAAACTCTAACCGAGTAAACAAACCCTTCTTACAGGTCATCCAGATTTTCTTATAAAACAAATTGGCGCTAGATACGACCTTCCTCCCGGTTTCTTTCCTTATGCATTCAGGTCTGGGATTGAGCCCAAAAAGAGGAATGTCTAAATACATTTTCTCGGGAAGTATCTGAATTTACTCCCCTCCTTAACGAACTTTCCTAGATTTCCCAGAGACCATTTTTTCCTTACATATTCCAAAGTAGGAATTCGATCTTTTACTTTTACTTTTATATGTAGCTACAAAACTATTTTAAGACTAGGTGATGCAAAATTTTGAGGAGATCTGTGAAAAGATGGATTTGAAGGAATAGTTTGTGCAAAAATACATACCTGTATTAAATTCTATTATTAGTCTTTTGCATTATTAGTTACATAAAAATTCAATCCAATCGATTCGGAAATGGTACAAAATGGACTGAATATCGAAGGGACGAGAATGAATATTCTCAAGAAAATGTTCATAATTTCTGAAGAATTATTAGTGTTATCAGAACAATATTCACAAATCGGCGAAAATAAATATTGAGGTTAGAGTCCGCTCTTCTAGAAAATACTTTGATTTGATTTTCTCATTCCCTAATCTGGGCAGCAGAAGCCTCCTGCTGTGTACCAGATCATAGACAAACTAAAATAATAGATGAGCCACTCGTATATGTCGCGCCACCTGTCGGAGGAGGATACTAATACACGAAAAAATTATTCTCAATTTGATAGTTAGATGTCGTTGCATTATTCATGGAAATCCTATCGAGAAAATAGTAAGTATGTAAAATCGTTATTATCAAAAAACCTTTGAATTGTCAACTGACACAAGGAGTGGTTTGACACGTTCTTTTTGAAATATCATGAATTTCGATATGCCTAAAAGAGTGAAGATATGTTTTGTTATTGGATGTGAAAATCGAGATGCAGAAAGGTAATTACAAAATATATATTATATATATTCTGTTACCTATAAGAATTAAGATAGTTTTCAAAAAAGTTTTTCATGTATTGAATAAGTTTAGTAGGTAAATACTCATAAGTATTTTTGTATTTTTATTTTTTGAGAATGTTTCCATGCAATTATCAGTTTATTGATTAGATATTTATGAAATGAATCTGTATTTTCAATTGGTGATATCTATTTCAGTTAATAAATTTTTATTCTATCCAGAATTTGATTATTGATCCTCACTTCTCGATTCCAAAAGAAAATCAGATGAAAGTTCGTTGCAGGTATTATTTTCATGAAAATAAATTTCCTCACTCATCGATAACTTGCACGAATCCATTTCTGATTTCCTTTTGGAAATTGAATTTCAAAAAACTTTTTGCACCTTGTATATGGGTGTACCTACCTATTCAAAAGGTGCACTACAGAATTCTTTTTGAGGCAGCTTTACGATAAAGATTCCTTTTCAATGAGTTTTTTTCACGAATTAGTAATGTGTACAAAAAAAGATGTCGTTGAAGCTTGTTCTACTAGTGTCTCATCTATTCTCCGTTTAGTTAGTCTATGTACCAGATCAGGAATTAGGCTCAGCAATTATGCTATGTGCCCAAAATCCACGTAATTCGATAAAACAATATATTCCATATACTGTGGGATGATTCCTGGGGCTGAGGAGTCTAGGATGAACCTATACCATCCCACATGGGTTACCCCGACAAAGTATAACTTCCAAAATCCACACAATCACCACATAAAATCGCACATCAAGGGCGTAGCCAGGGGGGGGGGGTTTTGGTGGCTCAAACCCCCCCCCGAAATGTTTCAGAGTTATTTTTTGTTGCGAAAATAATCTTTCATTTTGCACTTAAACCAATTTATCTCCGAAAATCTAGTTGAAATTATTCATATCACTATGAATTCTTGAAAACAACAAATACTTGCTACAGAAAGCGACCCTCACAATCCCGGCACCACCTACAAAGTCAATTGCCAAAATCCAACTATCACTCAAAATCGAATTTTTTAGAACTACTCGAGGCATTCGAGTCCAACTTTCTGGATAAAATAGTTTCAAACATTATCTTATATTTGCAATTTAATTAAGTACTCTTCAGCTTCTATTTGTGCTCCTCAAATGACTATCAAAATAATTCGCACATTTGAAGCTCCACCCTGAACGTTATTACTCAAGTATTTTAAACTTTTGATTGATTTGGCACTCAGTTGCCCAAGATTTTCATCAACGTTTCCACTGATCAAATTGTAACCGAGTAAACAGTCCCTTTCTCCAGGTCCCTTGTCATCCAGATTCTCTTATAAAACAAATTGACGCTGGAAACGACCTTCCTTCAGGTTTTTTTCCTTATGCATGCAGGAGGAATTTTCTACATAATATCAAAAATGTCTTTTTACTACTTATATTATACAGGATGTTTCATCATAAACTGGACAAACATATATTTTCGTGTAGAGGACATCGGGAGAATCATTTTTGCCTTATACAATATATCCCGTTTTCGAAGCATAAGCGAGATACAGGGTGTCAAACGTCATTTTTGAGCAAGATTCTTATGAGTGTGGTCAGTTATGTATAACACTTAAAGTAACGGTTTTTGGTCAAATCTCAGTATTTTTGGGTCCTCTATTCAGAAAAGTTGACGAACTCCGAAAAAAAATTTACAAAATGGCGGAAAACCTGCAATGTTCCAAATTTTTTTTTGCGGTTGTCAAATTGACTTTTGTTTTCTGAATGAACACAATTTTCTAAGACTTTCTGTGAAAACATTTTTTTCAAAAATCGAACACGAATTGTTTTTTACATGTCTACAGCGATGAAAAATTTCACTCGAAATGGATGAAATTTTGTACAATTGTACTTATTGAATTATCAATCACGAATATGAAAACAGAATCTTAAAATATCGAACGGTTTCGTTACTACAGTCATTCAAATGTTTCGTTCGGACCTCTGTAATATTGAAAATAAAATTGTTTTGGGTTCTAGTATCAAAATAATTAAATTATTGGCATGTCTAAACATTTTAGATGGATTTAAACGAAAAAAATCAGTGAAACTTAGTTGGGACTCGAAACGACGTAGGTATTAAATAGGGAAATGGCACTGTTCTAAGGATATTAATATTCGTTGCCAGGCAACGGTAGTTGGTAGTTCATAGAGTTTGACTACTGGCTAAATGATATTCACTGAAATTAAAATACCAGTCCAACTCTATGAACTACGAACTACTGTTGCCTGGCAACGAATATTAATATCCTTAGAACAGTGCCATTACCCTATTTAATACCTACGTCGTTTCGAGTCCCAACTAAGTTTCACTGATTTTTTTTGTATACATTCGTCTAGAATGTTTGGACATGTCAATAATTTAATTATTTTAACTCTAGAACTCAAAACAAATTTCTTTTCATTAATTCAGAGGTCTGAACGAAACATTTGAATGACTGTGGTAACGAAACCGTTCTATATTTTACAATTCTGTTTTCATATTCGTGATTGATAATTCAAGAAGTACAATTGTACAAAATTTCATCCAATTGGAGTGAAATTTTTCAACGCTGTGGACATGTAAAAAAAATTGTGTTCGATTTTTGGAAAAATTTTTTCACAGAAATTCTTAGAAAATTGTGTTCATTCAGAAAATAAAAGTCAATTTGAAAACCGCTAAAAAAAATTTGGAACATTGCAGGTCTTCCGCCATTTTGTAAATTTTTTTTCGGAGTTCGTCAACTTTTCTGAATAGAGGACCCAAAAATATTGAGATTAGACCAAAAACCATTACACCAAGTGTTATACATAACGGACCACACTCATAAGAATCTTGCTCAAAAATGACGTTTGACACCCTGTATCTCGCTTATGCTTCGAAAACGGGATATATAGTATAAGGCAAAAATGATTCTCCCGATGTCCTCTACACGAAAATATATGTTGTCCAGTTTATTATGAAACACCCTGTATAATCTATAGAATATGCAGGAGCTTCAAGTCAAAAATACTACTTCATACGGTTTTATATTCAATACTGCATGAAATGGATAATAATTAGTAGGATTAACAAATAACTAGAAATATTTATGAGCTTTTTGTGTACAAGATTTATTCACAGGTAATTTTATGGATGTCATTGGTGAAAGATATTGAAAGATAGTTAACTCAAAAGTTATAATCATTAGTTTTTTCAATATTTTCGTGATGTATAAAAACATTTTCTGGCGCAGAAATCACAGTAATCACACTAATTTCAATGAAAATATAATGAATAATTCTCTCACATATGGCTCGTTCGTTCACTCCTCCATTCAAAAACTCACCATTTCAGTACTCATTTTTTTATTTTGAACTCGTGGAAGACTATCAATGCCTTCTAAACTTGAATAATAGAGAACTGTTTCAATTGAAGTGTAACAAACACTTTGCACAGTTTTCATAAGGAAATAAGTTCAACTCATATTCTTATCCGGCTTCAGTAAGGCAAGATGAATACAATATATTTTGCATTATGTTTCTAATTAGAAAATGCATTGAATTAATCAAGTGCCAAACATCATTTTGTATCCACTCTTAACTTTCCATTCACGTTCCTGTTTCTTTTCCCGGAAGTAAATAGCTATCAAAATAATTTGCACATTTAAAGCTCCACCCTGAACGTTATTACTCAAGTATTTTAAACTTTTGATTGACTTGGCACTCAGTCGCCCAAGTTTTTCATCAACGTTTCACTGATCAAGCTGTAACCGAGTAAACAGACCCTTCTTCCAGGTCCCTCGTCATCCAGATTCTCTTATAAAACAAATTGGCGCTAGAAACGACATTCCTTCCGGTTTCTTTCCTTATGCATTCAGTTCTGGGATTGAGCACAAGAAGAGGAATGTCTAAATAAGTTTTCTAGGAAAGTATCTGAATTTACTTCCCTCCTTAACGAACGTTCTTAAATTTCCCAGAAAACATGTTTTTCTTATATATTCCAAAGTAGGAATTCGATCTAGTCAAACTTATATATGTAGCTACAAAACTCTTTTAAGACTAGGTGATGCAAAATTTGAGGAGATCTGTGAAGAGATGGATTTGAAGAAATAGTTCGTGCAAAAATACATACCTGTATTAAATTCTATTATTAGTCTATTGCATTATTAGTTACATAAAAATTCAATCCAATCGATTCGGTACTGGTACAAAATGGACTAAATATCGAAGGGACAAAAATGAATATTCTCAAAAAATGTTCATAATTTCCTAAGAATTATTAGTATCATCAAGAGAATATTTACAAATCGGCGAAAATAAATAATATTCTCAAAAAATGTTCATAATTTCCTAAGAATTATTAGTATCATCAGGAGAATTCACAAATCGGCGAAAATAAATATTATGAGGTTACAGTCCACTCTTCGATAAAATACCTATTTTATGAGTTGCGTTGATTTATTAACACGACTAATTTCTATTGTTTACAACATTGAGTTGGAAGTATGTATTTGCACTATCACTCAAAATCAAATTTTCTAGAACTATTCGATATTCGAGTCCAACTTTCTGGTTGAAAAATCTTATCTCGAAAATTTCAAGTTTTGAACTTGTTCTTTGGCAAGTGCCAAACATTATCTTATATTTACAATTTAATTACTTTTCAGCTTCTGTTTCTGCTTCTCAAATGACTATCAAAATAATTTGCAAATTTAAAGCTCCACCCTGAACGTTATTACTCAAGTATTTTAAACTTTTGATTGACTTGGCACTCAGTTGCCCAAAATTTGTATCAACGTTTCCACTGATCAAATTGTAACCGAGTAAACAGTCCCTTCCTCCAAGTCCCTTGTTATCCAGATTCTATTATAAAACAAATTGACGCTGGAAACAACCTTTCTTCGGGTTTCTTTCCTCATGCATGCAGGAGGAATTTTCTACATAATATCAAAAATGTCTTACTACTTATATAGGATATTATATGATCAATAGAATATGCAGGAACTTCGAGTCAAAAATACTAGTTAATACGGTTTTTATATCCAATACTGCATGAAATGTTTGATTAGTAAGATTAACAAATAACCAGAAATATATTATGATATTTTTGTGTACGAGATTTATTCACAAGATAAGTTTATGGATGTCATTGGAGAAAGATATTGAAAAAAGGCTAACACAAAAGTTATAATCATTAGTTTTTTCAATATTATCGTGATGTGTAAAAAACAGTTTGAAATTGGCCAACCAATATTTTTCGGCGCAGAAATCACAGTAACCACACTAATTTGTTCAGGCTTCGACCATTTCATGAGCCCCGCGAGCGGGGGGACCTTATAGTTACCTACATATCGAGCCTTGCACGGATTTTTCGGATGCGATCTACGTCGCCTCTTCACGATAAACACAAATAGCTTACGAGGACATCCATTCAAGTTGTACGAAAACTACCGTACGTCACAGAGGCAGAACTTCTTATCCAACAGGATCTTCGACCGATGGAGTTCACTGCCCGAACACGTTGTTGATGCACCCAGTGTGAATTCTTTCAAGAACCAGCTCGATAGGCTATACCAGTTGTAATATTTTGTTTATAGGCTTCGGCCGCCTCTCTTCTACTTTTGTAATAATAATAATAATAATAATTTCGATGAAAATCTTTCACATACGGCACATACGTTCGTTCACTCTTTCGTTCAAAATCTCACCATTTCGGTACTCATTTTTGAATTTTGAACTCGTGGAAGAATATCAATGCCTTCCAAACTTAAATAATAAAGAACTATTTCAACTGAAATGTAACACTATGCACAGTTTGTATACTTCGACATTATTCAAATACGGCTCTTGTAAGGCAAGGTGAATACAAATATTCTGCATTATGTTAAAAATTCATTGAATTCATCAAGTGCCAAACATCATTTCGTATCCACCCTTAAATTTCCATTCACGTTCCTGTTTCTTTTCCCGGAAGTAAATGGCTATATCAAATAATTTGCACATTTAAAGCTCCACCCTGAACGTTATTACTCAAGTATTTTAAACTTTTGATTGACTTGGCACTCAGTCGCCCAAGTTTTTCATCAACGTTTCACTGATCAAGCTGTAACCGAGTAAACAGACCCTTCTTCTAGGTCCCTCGTCATCCAGATTCTCTTATAAAACAAATTGGCGCTAGAAACGACCTTCCTTCCGGTTTCTTTCCTTATGCATTCAGGTCTGGGATTGAGCACAAGAAGAGGAATGTCTAAATAAATTTCTCGGGGAGTATCTGAATTTACTCCCCTCCTTAACGAACTTTCCTAGATTTCCCAGAGCGGAGACGTGGCCCGAGCACATATGGCTATTTTCTTTAATGCTATCGTTGTCTGCTTGGAAGGCCGTATATCCTCCGGGGTCTATCAGTGAGGAATCTGTTTGTTTTCTGGAAGAACTGATGGGTTGAGAGCGCGCCATATGCTCTTCGACGATGGCTGATAGCGTTTTCTACTCGGAAAATGACCTTAGTACGTGTTTCCCGAATTTAAGCGAGAAAAACTTAACGTTGAGGTAACGAAGAGATTTTGGTTCAGGAAGAACTGACGAAATCGGAAACTGTATTGGCATGACTCTAATTGAGTAAAATAGTTGTTTCAAGTACAAATCGTATTTCTGCAAAGTGCTTTGCTGAATACCTTTCCATTAGGAATTAGGATGGTATAACATAAATACAGAAGATGAGCATTTCAATTCTCTCCATTATCGATATAACCTATCATACCGTTGATTGCTCAAGATTTCTATGTAAATAAATTTATGAATAACATTATTTGGGCTATTTTTATCACCACTACTTCTTCTAATCAACTATCGACCAGCAATTTTAAACCGTCGTCAGGAAAAACACTTCACTTGTTCAGAAAAACAACTTTCGTCACTCAATGACAAATGTTCTCAAAGACTGACTATACTTGCTTTTCTGAAAGTTACAAATTTTCAGTGTTTTTACTGACGGCGGCTGGCAAATTCTGACCGAATCAATGAATAGATGAAGCCAAAGTTATTAAAATACCCCATATAATATTCAAATTTTTATGAGTTTTGGCATTTATCAATAAACAGATCTTGAAAAATATGCAAATACTCATGTTCATTACACGAAACTAAATCTGTTGTGGCTCGTGTGAGGATCCAGCAAAATCAGACGTTACCGAATAACAGAGAGAATATTTTGGGGGGTTATAAAATTCTGAATTTTACGATGAAACATAATATTTTTTCCTTGGAACACTCTTTTTCACTGGTTCGATCCTTTCATATTATATCTGATGTTGTATTTCTGGTGAATCGAATACACAGTTTCATTCTAGTTGTTACACGTTTCACGGCCATTCTGCCTCTGTCAAGCATTATCACGTATGCCGTAGCATACCTGCAGAGTCGACAAAAATAAAGCTACACATAAGAAGTCTCAAAATGGGCTCACGGATTGATTCACATAAAAATAGATCGTATGAGTATTCTCTTTAAGTAAAGGGTTTTTCAATTGGCGCGGTAGATTTTGGCGGCCCGTGGCGGCCATTTTGTTTTGGTAACAATTGTCAAATCTTTTGCTTATTATTCAGTTGTTTATGCCAAATCACCATGGCAGGTTATACGATTGAACAGCGCGTACAAATGATAAAACTTTATTATCAAAATGAGTGTTCGTTAGTGCAAACGTTGCGTGCATTGCGCCCATTTTACGGTAGACGTGGTGGCCCTTCACAGTCGACTCTTCAGCGTTCGTTAATCGATCAACCCACACCTGTACGTTCAAGAAACGCAAGATCAGCCGAGAACATCGCGGCGGTCCGTCAAAGTGTACGGCAGAACCCGAGGCAGTCGATTCCTCGCCGTGCACAAGAACTCGGCCTTTCGCAAACTTCAACTTGGCGAATTTTACGACGAGACTTAGGGTTACACCCGTATAAGATTCAACTGACCCAGGGGCTTAAAGTTCATGACCATAGACAACGTCGTTTGTTCGCTGCTTGGGCATCGAATCGTTTGGAAGAGGTCGAAGAGGATCCCAATTTCGGGAGAAAAATCATCTTTAGCGACTTAACCCCGCTAGAGTTTTTCTTGTGGAGTTTTTTGAAGTCGCAGGTCTATGCAAATGAACCACAATCCACCGATGCCCTGAAGGCGAACATAACACATGCCATCGCTCAAATTCAGGCTGATCTATGCGGAAGAGTCATTGAAAAGTAGACCACTCGGATCCGTGCCACTGTGAGAAGCCGAGGCGGGCATTTGAATGATTTCATCTTCCATACTCAATGGCATATATGGGCCTTTTAAATAAATAGAAAAAATTGTTGATACCTCATACGCAGCTTGTTTAATTTCGTTTCAAAATCTACCCGCCCTTATTGAAAAACCCTTTATATGTGATATGAATTGATAATTTTCATGAAACTACATTAAAATTTGATTACGAAGAACTTCGAAATAGAGCAAATTTAAGTTCTGAATTTTAAGACTTTTTCGTTATCATGTTAACCATGATATTAGGTCGCAGAATTTGAAGCTAACACAAAAGTTGATGTGTCATTCGAAAGCACACTAATTGAGGTCTTTTTCACTGACAAGAAAACGTTTCCATAATTATTAATTTTTCATCGAAAAATTCATTGGCAAAATAGGACTAATTTTGTTAACTTCAGAATCGTGATATTCTTCTCCTTACCACGCCTGCAATGAGAATGTTTTCTGTATACAGACTCTCTTATCTTGTAGCAAATTTATTGCCCTTTCCGAATATGAGGTCAAATTTGATGAGACTTCAAGAAAAAGTGAATAATGATTATTTCAGAGAAAAAACTCGAAATATTTCGTGAAATCAAGAAATGTTAAATTGCATAACCGTCAAGATTTCGACCATGTGTTATATGACATTTTTATTGCAAATCACTTGTACAATCGCCCCTCGAAGTTCGTCCACTTCAAAAAGAGTATATAAAGGAAGAAAAATATAATAAAATAAATAAGATATAGAAATGAATATAACGGTAGCCATGAAACATTACCTTTTTCGATACGAATTTCTGTTTTGACTAATCGATTTCTTGACAATCGATCATTATGGAGGTCATTCTGGCAGTCCATCCCAATAAAAGAACATTTCTTTGTATGTAACAAATTTGTATTGCTACAAGAAATATTCAAATATAAAATTTTTCGTTTTCTAAGGAATGCTCAGGTTTTTATTGAAATAATCGAACTTCATCAAGCTATCTCATGAAATTGCACAAAAGACTTCATATCGTTACTTATCTCCTGAGGAGATGTTTATTTTCGAAAATATTAAAAAAAATTTAAATCATGAAGTCTTGAATATTCAGTTCGTAAACGAACTATACCAAGCTATTCCGACCCGTTATTTATTGCGAAGATATCAATATATCTAGAGCAATAAGTTTCAGAGTTGCGGACCTATTGAACCGAACTACTCCTAACCTTGGATTTTTTCTCAGTAAACCCAACTGAGCCATTAAAGACCACTTCCGCCTCCAAATTAGAAACTGACAGATATTTAGTCAAAACTATTGCTGGCAAAATATTTCATTTATAAGAATAATATCCATACCCATACGATGGTAGTTTTCACATCATTAATCTTTTTAATAACTGTAGATATTTATGAGAAGGGCAACAAGCATCATAGATCAGTAACTATTCTCTATAATTAACTAAAGACAATTGGTTCCATGTCGATTAACATCCTGTATTATATTATGGATCAAATTGAAGAATACTTCATCCAATTTATTTAAATCCTGAGATGTCATAGGGTGTTCTAAGACTTGATGATATCCGACCTCAAAATGACAAATTCACTCAGCTGAACCAACCTTTATTCTTGATTCCTTCAGAAGCATGATTAATTCACTTAGGATCTCCGATCCTTGATGCCTTGAAAGCATTTAGAAGCTCAAAGTAACCGCTCACTCGATAATTCAGGTATCATTAATATTGTATTAGTGGACGGCTCCTTCAGTTGACCTCTCAAAGGCCACTAGTGGATTCCAAGGAGTACTTCAGACGAACATTTCACATAAATAACGTTTGAGATTGGAACACGAAACCTGAGCGTTTAGTTTAGCACGTAGGTCAGAAATAGAGGAGTATATTCGTGGGAATCATTCGAAGGACGGATTTTCCACTTGCAGCTTTCGACACGATGTGAAACTGATATCGATCTGAACAAAAAAACAGAAATGTGTCAGTGGCGTTAAGATAGAAAAAATCTATTGAATTGTGTGAATTTTTCTGATGTCTTGTGAATACAAATATGTACTATTGTTTGTACTCATCTATATTTTGTATTGTATTTGTACTTATATGTATTGTATTTTATATTTGACACCCCATGTAGTTTTTGATAAGACGCATATTTATTCATGTTGTGTATTTTTTCGCATGAATAAAGAATCTTGAATCTTGGATGATATTGATATCGCCATGTCCACTTAGTCTTTTGGTATACAGTGTGGAACAGCCAAATGGAATGAATTCGATAAGGAATAAATAAGAGCGTGTTGAGAAAAACGCTTGGACACGTCGATTTGTATTTTTAGATGCGCATTTAAAAAAAATAATGATATAGTGGCCGATACCAATTTTCTTATTTTAAATACAACCCCCTGTATATTATAGGTTTTTTGGATTTTCCAGAAAATTCTAGACACAATTTATGTACAATGTCTCATATCTATCTTCAACTGTTTCGAAAATATTAAGTGCTTTCAGATGTATCACAAAAATAAACATTAAAAAAAGAATAGTACATTGTTTACCGGGTAGGAAAAGCTTAACATTCCTGGACGACTGTGAAGATTGCTAAGTCGAGGCGCAAGCCGAGACTTAGCAACACAGAGTCCAGGAATGTGGCTTTTCCTACGAGGTAAACATACTATTTTTCCGCAAATCGTTTAAAATTCGACAGATATTGAACATTTTTAAAAAAATTCCCGAATTTTTGACATTTCTTAAATTGCATCATTTTTCGATGTCATTCTCATCGGAAAATTAATGAGAACTGTCAGATGTGTTTACGTGAGGGAAGTGCCTGAGAATTTTGGTTCATTGTGAACGAAATAGGGCAGATCCAAATGAAACAAGGTATGAATATCATTTTTTAATCCTTTATAACGTTTATTACTAAAGGTTTTTGTTCCAGAAACGATTAAATTGAAATTATGAATGGAATAAGATCGGAGTAAGTGACATTTGTCAAGCGAGTTTACAGGTCAAAAAACCTCTAGGATATTTGCAATTTTATGAAGGAAACCCAACAGATTCGAATGAAACAAGGTACGAATATCCTTTTTGAATAGTTCTATTACGTTTATTGATAAAAATATTTGTTCCAGAAACTCTCAAATTATCATGAAGAACAAATTACTTTTCTATCATTTATGTAGAACACTAACAACTGTACGGAAATATCATTTCCTTACAGTAAGGAAGTCTTGACTTTTTCTTCAAGAAATTTTGACAGGAATGTCAAAATTTCCTGGCGATTTGCGGAAAAATTATTCACAATATCACAAATTGGCTACATTACACTCAATACATCTCTTACATTGAAATTAATGTTTTTTTGTTTTTTTCTACATTATTTGTGAATGGAATCATTCTTTTTAATTTTAATTTTTGTAATACATCTGAAAACACTTAATATAATATGGGACATTGTACATGAATTATGACAAGAATTTTCTAAAGAAGCTAACAAACTAATAATATACAGGGTGTTGTATTCAAAATAAGAAAGTTGTATCTGCCACTGTCACATGACACATCCTATATCATTATTTTTTTAATCCCATTAAAAAATACATATCGACGTGTCCAAGCGTTTTTCCCAACACGCTCTCATTTATTCGTTATCGAATTCATTCCATTTGGCTGTTCCACACTGTATAGAATTCAATAACTATGGAAACTGGTAAAATGCTGATTGTTGCGAATGTTTTCATGAAAAGAAAATCATTCAAATCATCATTCTAATCCACTTAATTGCAAATAGTCTCATGAACAACTTTAAAATACAGATTACATACAGAGATCGAGAATCTATTCAAAAATGTTTCAATAAACAAAATGAGGAGGAATACACTTTTATTGATAACCAATTCAAAAAAGAAACAAAATCTATTCAAAAAAATGTTGTAATTCAAATCTGAATTTCTGAGTGTTTCAATCTATCTATTCTTTCATGATGTCAATTTTCCTCTTAAAATCTGACAATCCGCCAGAAAATATTTTGAATTTCGAAGTCGTCCATGCTTGAAGATATAGTGAGAAGATTTTCAAGGCAGGTTAAATTCAAGAATGAATAGAATAAATCAATGGTTTTCAGAATATTCGAAATTGAATTATCGTTCGTCCTATTCGAACAAGCGTACAAAAGCTTGTGACTTGTATAATACCGTTTATAATACATGGGCCACACTTGTGTTAGCCCTTAAACCTCATTCGCTTTTGCTTTTATGTTGTTCCCCTGGGCATTAAGTTCCGAAAAAGTTGGATAAAGGTTCAAGCTGCACTGGCTAGCTTCGTGAAAGCGCGTCCATTTTATACGATATAAATTTCGTCATTCCATCGGTTATATGTAATCATTTTGATTATATCATGCTGAAAATCCCGATTAACAGTTGTGTAAATATACGAAAATTAGAATCTCAAATGGCTATACAGGTTGGAAATTCGCATCTGAAATATACGATATACAATGCATCAGACAGATAATTCTTCCCTCTAGTTGCACAGATGAATAGTCGAGACAATTACGTGCTGTAACACACTGAATTCCGTTGTCTTACTTCAATATTCTAGTCTAGTCTCTCTCTTATCGTTGGGGGAACGTAATTCATTCAGTATGGTAGGCAACAGTAAATACTTGAATCGAGTATTACGGGCAGCCTGACGAATTAAAAATTCTATACGTATAGTGCAGGTTCCCTACCATACTGCGATAAGAGAGAGACAAGACTAGATTATTGCAATAAGACAGTTGAATTCATTCAGTTATCGCACTTGATTATCTCGCCTATTCATCTGTGCAACTGAAGGGAAGAATTCTCTGTCTGATGCATTGTATATCGTATGTTTTCGATGTGAAATTCCAAATCTGTATATCCGGAACGTTCATTAACGAACCCACCAATTTGAAACCAATACATTCGATTTTAAACCTATTTCAAGTATGAAGCTCTTTTCGTTAGACTAAACAAACAAATCAGATATATACTTAGTTGAAGGCTTTTTGATTTCAAATCGTGAAAAATTAGAATCTCATCGTTTTCTCGTTGATGAGTTTTTTTCAATCGATATGAAATACACAAATGTATCACGAACAAATTATTCAGTATTACATTGATTAGGAAGAAATTGTATTGAATTCTAATATAGTTAAGGAAATATTGGAAACATCATGAAATTATCACAAAGATATTTAATACGAAGCGATCGATTCTTCCGACCCAATTACTCACTTTCGTTTGAGAATTGCTTTCATAAACGGATGAATGTACAGCCACAATCATTTTTGTGCTGAAATAATTCCAAAAGTGCACTCTTGCATACCTGAAATTATTTCACTTCGCATGCAAGTTTCATTGCAAATATAAATTGAATTAATTGTGTACGGATTTTACGTCAATCAACGAGTTCAATTATCAACACGTCAAATAATAGATCGAACCCTATCACCGTCCTTTCTGCAAGGGCCAACGGATCGGGACGTGTGATTGATGTGAGAATGCAGTGATTCAAAACAGAAAAGTTCGAGCGGCATGCTATTAAAGGCGAATTTTGGAGAGGTGTAGATACAGCTTACCATAGTTACATAGTTACGTGAGTTGACAAAAAATATGTGTACTATCTGTCGACTACACGTAGCTATGTTACTATGCCAAAATTCGCCTTAAGTAGCAGAGAGTGAATGTATGAGAATATCAATTGAAAATGTGAATCTGATGATGTATTTCTGCCACAAGAAAATAAAAAGCATCATTATAGTGACACGCTCGTAATGGCTAATACCACATAATACCACAGAAATTGACACTACATCTCAGTCGTGTAGATTATTGGAGTAACCTACAAATTCAATTTTACTCACGATTGTAGACATAATTGTATACAATTTTCACGTCAATCAACGAGTAGAATCCTCAAGGCGCCAAATAATACATTGAACCTTTGCCCAGTCCTTTCTGCAAAAGCCAACTGATCAGGACGCGTGATTGATGTGAGAACGCAGTGATTCAAAGCAGAAAAGCTCAAGCGGAATGCTATTAAGTAGCAGAGAGTGAAATTATGGGGCCATCAGTTGAAATCGAAATGTGCGAATATTATCTGTTTTCGCACATGGAAAGAAAAAGCAATTGAAGTTATGCGCTCCCAATAGTCAACACAACCTACCACAGAAATTAATTACATCCCAGTTGTGTAGATTATTGAAATCACCTGAAAATTCGATTTTACTCATAAATGTAAAAATAGTTGTGTACAATTTTTTCGTCAATCGACGAGTAAAATCTTCAAACGCCAATAATTGATTGGCTCTGTTCTCATACTTTCTGCAAGAGCCAACTGATCAGGACGTGTGATTGATGTGAGAATGCAGTGATTCAAAACAGAAAATCTCGAACGGCATGCTATTAAGTAGCAGAGAGTGACTGTATGGGACCAACAATTGAATATATGAATCTGAGAAAAAACCCATTTTTCAGTTACAAGCTCACAAATGGTCAACACAACTTATCACACGAATTAATACTACATTTCAATTGTGTAGGTAGATTATTGAAGTCACCTAGAAAATCGATTTTCCGTAATTATTGTAAACATAATTTTATACAAATTTCACGTCAATTACCAAGTGAAATCTTCAACATGCCAAATAAATGATTGAACCTTTTCCCCGTCCTTTCTGCAAGAACCAACGGATCAGGACATGTGATTGCTATGAGAATGGAGTGATTCAAAACAGAAGAGCTCAAGCGGCACACTATTAAGTAGCAAAGAGTGAGTATATGGGGCCATCAATTGAAATCTGAATGTACGAACATCATCTATTTTCGCACATTGAAAGAAAAAGCTATTGAAGTTATACGCTCTCAAATGGTCAACCTACCACAGAAATTAACTACATCCCAATTGTGTAGATAATTGAAATCAACCGATAATTCGATTTTACTCATAATTGTAAAAATAATTGTGTATAATTTTTTCGTCAATTGACGAGTAAAATCTTCAACACACCAATTAATAGATTGATCCTTTTTTTCGTCTTTTCTGCAAGAGCCAACTGATCAGGACGTGTGATTGATGTGAGAATGCAGTGATTCAAAACAGAAAAACTGATGGAGCGGCACGCTATTAAGTAGCAGAGAGTGAGTGTATGGGGCATTCAATTGAAAATATAATAAATCTGAAGTTTTTTTCTGACACAAGAAAATAAGAAGCAATTTGATAGTTACACGCTGTCAAGTGGTCAACACAACCTTGAACACAAACTCCATCACTGTTGTGTAGATCACCTGAATATTCGAGTTTCCGCGTTATTGTTAACACGATTGTGTTGTGTGTTGATTTCGCGTCTATCAACGACTAAAATCCTCAACGCGCCAAATAATAGATTGAACCTTTTCCCCGTCCTTTCTGCAAGGCCAACGGATCAGGACGTGTGAATACATCAGTGATTCAAAATAGAAAAGCTCGAGCGGCACGCTATTAAGTAGCAGAAAGTGAGTGAATGGGGCCATCAGTTGAAGTCGGGATATACGAACATTTTCTCTTTTTGCACAACCTACCACGGAAATTAATACTAAAGGCGTTTTCGGAAACTTACTCAGAGTTTTTAACTCGATCGATTGGGTCACGTGACGGATCTACTCGGATCGCGGACCCGGGTTCTAAGTTTACGAACACATCAGGTTTAGGATTTGAAGTGTCAGACTATCAATAACATAGCCAAATATTTTATGAATTCATTTTTTTAAATCCAGTCTCTTTGCGGATTTTCTCTAGCTTTTCTTGTAATTTCTGGTGTGCCCTTCCATGTTTAATATTATTTTGGAGTACCTATGTTAAAGAAATGAAGATTTTGTTTTTTCAGTCCCAGTTCATTTTCGGATTGTCTCTAGCTTTGCTTGCATTTATTGGCTTTTGTGAAATCTTTCTTATAATTTCTGGTGAACCCTTCCATGTTTAATGTTATTTTTGAGTAACTGTGTTAAAGAAGTAAAAAAGCTGCAGCTTAGCACAGAAAAATCTGTATACAAAGTTATGGAGAAGTTGTTTCACATTTTTTGCTTGGATCATGGAACCACACATTTTACATTTAACCAAAGTGTTAAAGAAGTAAAAAAGCTGCAGCTTAGCACAGAAAAATCTGTATACAAAGTTATGGAGAAGTTGTTTCACATTTTTTGCTTGGATCATGGAACCACACATTTTACATTTAACCAAAGTCTCTTCTCTTTCCATAATTTTTAGGAATATAATATATGAAATTACTAGGAGAAGAGTAGAAGACTAATTCCGCCTCTTTCAAATACAAAATTAAATTGCAGTGAGCATGCGGTGACTGTATAACCCTGCTCTCGTGTAGGATTACGATAAATCAACCTGAGTCAGTGACCGAGTTACATACTTTCCGTACACGGGTTGGATGTTCGGGTTAGGTAAACGAACGCGAAGGTTAGGGATCGAGTTAACCCGAGTAAATATCCGAAAACGCCTTAAGTACATCCCAGTTGTATAGATTATTGAAGTTACCTGAAAATTCGATTTTCCCTATAATTGTAAACAGAATTGTGTTAAATTCACTGAGAGTAAAATCCTCCACAAGCCAATAATGCATTGACCCGTCCATCCTTTCTGTGAGAGCAACTGATCAGGAAGTATGGTTGATGTGTGAATACAGTGATTCAAAACTGAAAAGCCCGAGCGGCCCGTTATTAGGTAGAAGAGAGTGAGTAGATTGATGAATTTGATGATCTTTTTCTGTCACAAGAAAATAAAAAGCGATTTCATAGTTTCATGCTCGCAAATGGTCAACACAACAAATCACACGAATTAACACTACATCTCCGTTTTGTAGATTATTGAAGTTACCTGGAAATTCGATTTTTCCCATAATTGTGTACAGATTTCACGTCAATCAACGAGTAAAATCCTCAACACGCCAAATAATTGATTGAACCTTTTCCCTGTCCTTTCTGCAAGGACCAACGGATCAGGACGTGTGATTGATGTGAGAATGCAGTGATTCAAAACAGAAAAGCTCGAGCGGCACGCTATTAAGTAGCAGAGAGTGAGTGTATGGGGCCATCAATTGAAATCGGGATGTACGAACATTACCGCCAAAAAAGGCTCGCAAAACCCTCCTCTAGCTTAACGATTCTCCTAACGAACTTCTTAGAGAATTCTATAAGAAATCGTGGTCACACATCTGCTTTAATGGCATCGTTCTCGCTCAGCGTCGGCCACATCGAGGAAGGATTTATTAGTTTGTTTTTCTGACAGAAGATCCAGCGGCGTTCCAGTGAGAGAACATTCAGATAGGAAGAACGTTATTAACAGCAACGTAACCGTCGTTTTTTTCATCTGATTGTCGAAACATAGAAAACAAGTTCATTATAGAGTTGAATTTCATTTTTATTGGAATGTAAATTAATGTCAGCATTACAAAAAATACATAAGTTGGATGAAATATGCCATGAATATTTTCAATTATCTTGGTATGGAAAGTAAGGAGCTTAGATATATATCCCTGAAAAGATGAGTAACCAGCGCGTATTTGTTTGTAACCATCATCTTCTCCCTTCCATAACGAAGTAGGGGAAAGTAAATATTTTCGCTGGTTGCATCCTATTGGTCGGATTTTAATAATTAATATTCGATAGCAACACGAGAAATGTCATTTCGTACGACTCGCATCATTTACTGATTCATCTGATCGTGGTTTTCGCTGTTTTTTTGAATCTTTTAGACAATTTCAAGTGTTGAAGTAATACTAAGTGCTATAATGACCAATAAGTGCTTAGTTTGTGGGTATAGGAGCAGAGCTGGAGATGGTTTATCCTTTCATAGGTATGTAAACAAAATAACCACGACTTATTCCATAGGCGGCACATAGAAATTCATTGCTGATTTCAATTTGTCAATATTTTTAGATTTCCTGATAATATTCAGAGGAGGCAACAATGGTTGAATGCATTGAATTGGAACACGTAATGCGTATAAGTTGATTTAACATATATCTTTGATTGATATAAATCGAAAGTTTCATTAAAGGGTAATCGAAACTTCGTAAATTAAAAAGTGACGCCGCCACTGATAACTGTTTTGGTTTGGAAGAATAAACCCCCCCACCACCATTTTGTCCGTGTTTATCTTGGGCACACTTCCCCTACTGATTTTAGTTAGGCGTTACTCATCTTTTCAGGGATATATAATCTAAGGTAAGGAGTATCTTTGGATGATAAAAAGCTTAAAAATGCTTAAAAAGGCAAAGAAACATTCGATGCATGTTCGATCCGGCTCAAAGGACCAATAAAAACACTTTACCACTTTATGATCCGAATCGTAGGACTGAAGAAACACGTCAGTACCTACAGAATATTCTTCTACTGGAAACGCGATTGCTGTTTTCTTTTTGCTATTTGCCAATTGTTTATTAATATAAATTATAGGAGTTATTCAATTGATACTCAGTCCTGAACACTTGAATTTTCAACTCTGACTAAGTGATTACATTGTCAATTGTTAAATGACCAAATTTTTATGAATACCTTGCTTTTAAAACGTGTGTTTATCACTCAATGTTTACCAATGCATTGCCTTTTCCGGTTTCTGTGACCTTTCCAAGTGCCACTTGAGTCTGGAGTTGTTGAAAGGCATAGTTTTGACTGAAACTATCCAATAAAATGATAATAAGTTTAGGCAAACTGAATGTTCGAGTCCAATGATGATTGAGCAATCAATCAATAATGACATTTCGTCAATCAGCGAAAATCATGGAGTTTCAATCAAATTGTACGAAAGGTACAATCATTTTATGGACCTCTGGGGGTCAGAACATTTTCATCAACCATCCTCGAAAAAAAGGGCTGCCAAATCAAACATTGTATTATGTATAATATTCTGTCCCCACCTGGTTTTAAAGCTCACGAGTATCACTTTGAAATTAAGAGACATTTCTCACACCTTGATTTGAAAATTATAACACATCTGAACATCATTCAATAAAAACATTCACTCGACCTGACCTGTGTAGGTCAATAGTGGTCTCAAGATCATAAAGTAGTTGAAAGAGTGTAACATGGTAGTTGCCTCTAAATTTCTGGCTAAATTTAAGGCATAGCAAGTGGTGAAGTGCTCGGAATTTTTCCATCAGTTCATATCATTCATGAATATAAGAAATAACAGTACACCCTTTTGTGGAATAACAGCAGATAACAAGTTTACACTAATCTGGTATTATTATGCAAGCCACATTTCGAAATTTCAGAAAAATGATTGAAAGAAAAATTAATAATTGAACCAGAATAAACAGATTCTACGACTTATGTTATCGGAATTATTTCAGAGTAGTTTGATATTGCCAACATCAAAAAAATTAGAATTAAAAAAAAAATAATTTTCAAACGACCAAAATTCGTTCAACTTTGCATGTCTACTAAAACTGTTATTCTGGACGTTTGTTTCACTAAGCATTTTTGAAATTTCAACTGTTTTATGGATACAGCAGAACTTTTCTGCTAACATTCTTCCTAAAATATGAACGGCACTGAAAAGTGGCCTCTGGCCTGAACTTTTTCTGAATTACTGTATATGGATAATATAACTAGGAAGTTACTGGATACGGAATGAAATATACATAGCTTCAAAATGATAGTTCTGCTGGAACCTATTAATATGCCAAAATTATTATACTAAACCTTATATTATAATATAATATTTATTATTATAAGTGAGAAAACTCAATAATGTTACGCCACTGCTCTTGAGAATATCTTCTCACCAACGAAAATATCTTCCCGAATGCAATTATCGAATCAATTTCCGCAAACATTTTGTTATTGACGTCCAATTATTATGTTTTCATGGTGTCAGAACAGCCAGAAAAATACACAAATTTAGGTATTTCCGTAACTGCCATTAAAACGTATGGAATGGCAAAATTCAGCACCGATAAAAGAGAATTTATTCGTGAAAAAAGTACTTCCGTGAAAACTGATGGAAGTTTACTCTACTCGGAATCGAATGGGTATATTTATGGATTCTCATCAATATTGTTCCATCCCGACTGCGTTAATCATTTATTTATCGTGAACTCAACATCCGGAAAACTCCCATTTTTGCACCATGATGATCTCTTCAATTTATTCAGAAATTGTTCAAACTGATCGAAAATGAAAAATATGACGATTGAGTTTACATCACGTAAATGGAAGAGTTGATAAAAATCGAATAACTCTGTTTCAACTGCGCCAGAATTACAAAATTAAAATACCTAGAACTAGAGTGAAAAATCATTAATGTTGGTATTTCCAATTTGAGGTCCGAATTAGAACTACAGTTCAATATTAATTAACTTCTTTGGCCAATGCGCAATATCATTTCAAGGAAATCGTTGTTCATTATGGTAAAGATTTCTCAGCACAACTGACAATAGCTTGTGATTATAAATCGGTTATGTTTATTGGGTGAAACAGTTACAATATCACTCAGAAGATATCGATTGATCATATAAATATATTTTCTCATCGGTACAAAGACATGAATATATCACAGTTATGCTCTAGAGTTTATGATATCTACCATGACAATTAAAATACATCATGGTAATGGATTTATGCTTAGATGGTCAAAGTACATGTTCACAATTGCCAATAAGATCATCATAATAAATTTATGCGAACGATTTTCCTTTTCTGTTCAAAAATTTTGATCTGTCAGGGATTTTTCTCTAACTTCGTCGATGAACTGAACAGAACTGCTTTTCAACTTTGAAAGTCAATTTAGTTTTATTGAAGATTTCTTCTCTTTCGTGGAACCTTTCAATCAATAAAATGAAGTGAAGTCGAATATCTTATTTCAAATATCAAATCAAAAATTCTACTTCATAGAAAAATTAAAGGATAATTTCGTTTCGGCCATCTAGTTTATTTATTGATGATTTTCTCGACATCCTAAACTAGACCAGCAAATTTTTGATATAATGAAATAGTTTGTGGAATTAGCAATATCTATGAGTTCAGACAGTATTTTTGACTCGCTAAAAATGAGTTCTTTCTTGCCAGCCGAGTAAAAATAGTTATTTATTATACAAGAGAAAAAAGTATTAGATTTCAGCTCGAGTTATATTGTGTCCCGATGCGAAGCGAATTTTGAGCCGAAATTGGTCTCAACGATAGGGTTAGACTCCCTGATGACGAATCCGAGCCATATACGATCACTTTCGAAGGAATTGTGTCCTAGAGACTTGAAATTTTCGGGGTGACTTCAGTTCCCAAGTTCTGCGGTTGAGTTCGTCAACAAGCCAAATCCTATAAGGATATTCCATGAAATATGGCCATTCAAAATTTTTGTTCCTCAATATCTCAGACAAAACAAAACCAACCGGAATGAAATTTTGCGGCCAAATGCAAGATCCTCATATAAACCTCTCGCAAAATTTTGTGATCAAAGTGATAACAGAACCATAGAAAATTCAATTGGAATATTGAAAAAAAGAATCTCTATATTTCTATATCAAGATATCCGATTCGAGTGAAATTACTTTTGTAAAGGAAGCTTGCTATAGTGGAAGTTCGTGCAAAATTTCAAGAGTAGCGCATCATCTGAAACATTGAATTTTTAGCCATTGATTTTTTTCCTAATTTAATTTTTGGATAATTTCCAGAATATATTCCGATTGTGCTGAGATTTTTGCATTCATATACTTAGCATGAATCCCAAGTTCTATACAAGTTTTGGGAAAAAAGCATTATTGCTCCACTAATGAACAAGTGCTCAAAAGCACCTACTCATGGTTTTTCTCATTTTTTTATAATCAGTCTATCAGTCATTATAATTACTTTTTTTAATTATGTCCTTAATGTGCGACGCGCAAGGTGTTAAGCAATCTTAGAATTTATAACTCAATAATATTCCTTATCTCCCAAACAAAGATAATTTCCGTAATTTATTCTAATTGATTATGAAACAATAGTAAAAAATTAAACAGTATAAACTAAAATCGTAAGGAGATGAATGAAATAATTGTACCTGGTGTTTGCGAGTAAACCCTATGCTGTATGCACGGTTAAGCGAGAACATCACATGTTACTCTTCATGTATGAAAACATTCGTGTTCAGTACAGCCACCAGAATATACGACAAGACTTACATAGCAGATCACACAATTCTAAATGGCACGTGCTACACGTGGCAAGTTTCCTCACCTGTTAACTGTTTAAAGCTCTTAAACTATCGATTATTCAAACTCTTGATGGAAGACTCATCACTATACTAGTTTCTACCTGAATTGGGCAACCCACACCAGCATGGCTTCACGTATCAAGCGCTTTTCACAGAGAATTCAAACGCGACATTCATAGTTGGTTAATTTCTTAGACTTCCTTTGTCTAAGGTTAATTTAGATGAACCTCGTGAATTTCCTCAGAGAAGAAGTGCATTTGGAATTGAATACCACCAATCATTATTTTATAATAAATCTATCAATTTTTCAAACCATAATTTTTCAACAGACCTCAATATATCTAGGAAAGATATACGTAATGTGCATCGAAAAATTTTCAGCGTAATTCAAAGAATTCATTCTGTTCAAAAATTCGTGTGTTCGAAATAAAAAATACAATATGAAAATGTCAAGAAAATGGTTAACCTCTAGCGAAAGATCAAGATTGAATACCTTCATGTATCTAAATGAATGATGTTGTTGTGTGTTTTAGTTAAAAATTTTTTTACCTCTTTTTTGTTCACTTATCAATTGAGAATAGTTAAACTCGGTTTATTATTTGTGCACAAGACCTTATTGGTCGCAGTGCAGAAGGGTAATCAACCGTGCCGATCGACCACTATCTAATCTAATCTAATCTATTTCTTTCTATATAGGGTGTCCATAGACTAACAATACAGCTAACATCTTGACTCTCAGACAAGGTAGGAAGGACAAACAAGAAGTATTTCAAACGACAGCAAAAAATCCATCAGAATCTGTCATTCAAATTCTGTTATTTATTACCACCCCTAATGAAACTACTCCCGGATATTTTTTTGAGGGCACTCTTATATATTTCCCTTTAAACAAATTTCCAGTGGAAAAAAATTTTTTAGAAATGTTTCATCATTTTACGTACCTATATTCAATTATTCAATAGCTGTAAACTATTGCGCATTCGCCATTTTGCCACTCGTTGTGAAATATTTTTGGTATCCTAAGAAATTCACTTCAGACGATAAACAAAACTTAATAACTGAAAAGATTGTATTGAATAAGATGTCAAATTAATACAAAGTGGACATGCCACAATATAAAATTATTATTTTTAAAGGTTGAATCAATGAAAAATGATAAGAATTGTTTTAAACTATTTTTATTTCACTGTGAAATCGTTCAGGAGAAAAAATAAAAACGTGTACACAATATATATTTTTTCGTGGATTGAGGAGTAGTTCAATTTATCAATATTTTGCTGCCCTTCAAAATACTTTTTGTTTGAACTTTCCTCCTTGTCTGATAGTCGACATATCGGTTATCTTAATATATATATATATATATTTCTTGTGTGCGTGTGTATGTGACTGAACTCCTCCTAAACGACTGGACCATTTTGATGAAATTTTTTGTGTGTGTTCGTGGAGATTCGAGAATGGTTTAGATTCACAAATCAGCCCGACAGGTGGCGCTGCAGTCGGTATCTAGGTTATTTATAATTTATAAGGCAAGAACGGTTGCCGGATCAGCTAGTTATATTATATAATATGATTATTATTACCAAAAATTTCATAAAAATTATTTTTTCCGTGGTTTCATTGGTACCTTATCAGAATTTCTTAGCTGTTCAAAACCAGGCAGGTTTATTGTTTATTGTGGAGCATATTGAACATTTTCATAATTGTTGACTAATGCCCATTCTATCACTTCTCAAGATTACTTCTTCGTGAGGCGAATAAGTCTGCATTGCTTGAAGTTTCTGCATGAGTTAAATCTTTATTGCTTCAAAAATTAGACAAATTGTTGAATTAGTTTTTAGGCGACTGCACTTCGTCGAATATGATGAAATGAACTACGAAAATTTATTTTCTTGATGTACCTACCCGTTGATACTCGTAGTTAATGAGAGCGTGATTTATTATTCTTTGCATTTTTCAGTATGTGTTTCGAAACAAGGCTGTAAAATTTATATGAAAATATAACAAATTATACATAGAGATAGTTTAAAAATGTCGTGGCTATATTGACCTTAATTGGGAATAAAAGTAAAAATTAACCAGATGAACGTTGTCCGACGTTTTCGGACATTACATTTTCTGATAAACAGAATTTTGTTGTCCTTCATCATGACTAAAAAATATAAAAAGCAGCATGTGGTTATAGATACGTTACTAACTAAAAACAACATTTACCTTATTCATTAATTAGCATAAAACTATAAAACATACAATTAAAATCTAAGTCTATTTGTTCATAATTCATCAGAATTCTCCTCCTTATGGTGTTTCTCAACATGCACAAAACTAAAATGCAACGACATTCAACGTATGTCGCCTGTCAAGATGATATATGCGTTCACAGAATACATTTTGAACACAAATTATACGTCATTTTATTCTAAAAATATCAAATTAATTTAATAAATAATTTAAAAACATACAAAATCACAATCTCAACAATCTGGAAATAAACAAAAAGGACGGAAAAAGATCATTTATGGGAAGCTCAACAACAGTGTTTTCATCTTTATATTTGTTAATAAAATGTTATAAATTCTGCTTAAATTTTGTGTATCGGTTCTCTCTTGATAACTGTTTCGTTCACTTTTATGTGTATCATCTCACTGATGTTGCGTTTTTTATAATTAGTTTCCGAATCCTCAATTGTACGCCCTTAAAGTCAAAACTATGTCCGGTGCTAACATGGTGTTCAAATAAAGCAGTTTTGTTGTCGTCATCCTAAAATGTGTACCACAACCATAAAATGTTGCTTAATTCTATTTTGGAGAAGCTGTTTAGTCTGACCTATGTAGGAGCTATTGCAACCTAAACAAGGTATTTTGTATACAACATTAGAACGTTTTTCTATTGGAAGTGGGTCTTTAACTTGGGTGTAATAGTTGTTAATGGTATTTTTGTTTAAACGGCCAAGGTACAGTTATGTTTGTTAACTATGGTGTTAATTCTTTCTGTGAGGCCTTTCAAATAAGGAAAACTGCAATAAACTTTTTTGGGCTTATCAATCACATTGACAGTTACAGACCTAGATTGTTGGTGTAGGTTGATCAATTTTTAATTAAACTAACAGGGTAGTTTTGTTAAGCCTCAATATTGAAATAATCCTGTGGCATACTTCTTCTTCAAATATAGGGTTACTGAGTGTGAAACCCCTGTGTATTAAATTTTTAGCTGTTCCTATTCTTTGGTTTAGAGAATCACACCAACATCGTATACGTATAATTTGTGTTCAAAATGTATTCTGTGAACGCATATTTCATCTTGACAGGCGACATACGTTGAATGTCGTTGCATTTTAGTTTGTTGTGCATGTTGAGATAACACCATAAGGAGGAGAATTCTGATGAATTTATGAACAAATAGACTTAGATTTTAATTGTATGTTTTATAGTTTTATGCTAATTAATGAATAAAGGTAATGTTGTTTTTAGTTAGTACGTATCATATCACCACATGCTGCTTTTTATATTTTTTAGTCATGATGAAGGACAACAAAATTCTGTTTATCAGAAAATAAAATGTCCGAAACGTCGACAACGTTCATCTGGGTTTAATTTTTTCCTTTATTCCCAATTAAGGTCCAATATAGCCACGACATTTTTATATTATAATATTGCACATGTAATCCCAACATAGATATAGTAGTATCAACTTTATTGATTTGAAATCAAATGGCTATCGACCGAAGTTTTCCAGCCATCTACATGTTTGTCTCCGTAATTTTAAGATATAATAAATAAAAATATTATTCTAATGTCTTCAAGTGTTCAAAGAGGGGGAGTGCTGGCAGTTCCGTGTTCTGCGTGGAGGTACTGTTGAAGCGGTTAATCAGCGGGTCTACTATTTCTATATTTTTTGTGTTTGCAATAAACTTTTTGCTGATTTTGATCTGTCTTTCTAACACTGGTTCAATTTCTGTTATCTGGTATGAAAGTTGGTTTCATGGATTGCGCAATGGATTGTTAGGGTGTCTCAGATTTGTAATTCTTCTTAGACAAGTTCTCTTTGTCGCAGCTATTATATTCCTAGTTGTTTTTGGGATATTCAAGAATAGTGTGTTTCCAGATTCCAATAAGGGTCTACATATCATTATAAATAGTGCTTGCTGCTTTCTGCTGCTTCCAAGATTTTTTATATGTGCTTTGTAGTTCAATTTGCTGTCCACGTTTGTGCCCAGGTATTGCACATGTCTATTGGTGTGATGATGTTGTTTTCAGTTTGAATGCTATGCGAAATAGTTCGATTTGGTAGTTGAAAATGATCAGCTTAGATTTTGTTGAATTCGGTGTAATTCTCCATCGTCTCATCCTAGCTACTGTTATATCAGTGAGTTTTTGTAGTTGTTGAATACACTGATTGACCATTTTTTCATGTGAAATCAAGGTTGTATCGTCCGCATAATGTAAGATATGATCGTATAAGCTTGTTCATCAGTTTTGTTGTGGTTGTTGTATATATCATGGCCGAATAAAATATATAGTAACGGAGAGAGAGTTAAACCTTGGGATAGTCTTTTTTCGGGTGCAAATGGTTCAGAAATTTTCCCTTCTGATCACCGATTCACTGATAATCTTCAAAAGGCAATTTCGACACGGGAGATGATGTAACATGACAATTGATACATTGTCGAAATCAACGAAATAATCGCAACATTAGAGGCAAAGCAAAAGGTGAAATAATCGCTGACAAATGCCGAAGCACATATCGAATCGGCCTTAAGTAAGAAAACGTTTCAAACGACACCTCGTTGCAAATTGGGCATTAGGGAACACATGAGGAGATTTGTATTCCCGAAGCAATACCGTATCGTTTTCAATTTCCTGAAATAACCGTCTACCGAACGTATAGCAGGTAATAAGCCCAATCGTCTATTCCCTCCATTCCTGAACGAGGTTTATGACACCGTTATTAACGAAAATTCTCCCCCAAGTCCTTGTTCCCAAATGCCACTTGCGAGAATGCAAGATTAGTTTCGTTATTTCACTGAGTGTAATCTGCATTAGGAGAATAATGTCATTTATGGTCTTGAAGGGAATTTTATTACCAAGGCAATTTCCTTGGTTGGAATTAATTTATCGTTTGAGAATTATTCCTTTCAGATTTATTCACATTATCATTTCATGATTTACATTGTAGCAGAGGTTTTTATCTTTTATTTTTTAATGTATTTAATATGCTGTTAACAGTTGTAAAAATTGTAATGCCTATCATTCAGTATTTCGTTTATGGGCAAATGATAATAAATGCACTTTCTATATTATTATCAACAAAAATTCTCCCCCAAATCCTTGTTCCCAAATGCCACTTGCGAGAATGCAAGATTAGTTTCGTTATTTCACTGAGTGTACTCTGCATTAGGAGAATAATGTCATTTATGGTCTTGAAGGGAATTTTATTACCAAGGCAATTTCCTTGGTTGGAATTAATTTATCGTTCGAGACTTATTCCTTTCAAATTTATTCACATTATTATTTCATGATCCACATTTTAGCAGCGATTTTTATCGTTTATTTTTTAATGTATTAAATATTCTGATAGTCATGAAAATTGTAATGCCTTTTATTCAGTGTTTCGTATGTAGACAAATGATAATAAATGCACTTTTTTTATTGTTATTAACAAAAATTCTCTGCCAAGTCCTTGTTATCAAATGTCACTTGCGAAAATGCAATATTGGTTTCGTTATTTCACTGAATGTAATCAGCATTATGAGAATAATGTCATTTCTGGTCTTGAAGCGAATTTTATTACCAAGGCAAATTCCTCAAGGCAAATTGATATATCGTTTGAAAATTATTCCTTTCAGATTTATTAAAATTAGACTTTCATGATTTGCAGTATGGCAGAGTTTTTCATTGTGTATTTTCCAATGTATTAAATTCGCTGATAACAGTCATGAAAATTGTAATGCCTATCATTCAGTGTTTCGAATATGGACAACTGATAATAAATGCACTTTTTATTGTTATTAACAAAAATTCTCTGCCAAGTCCTTGTTATCAAATGTCACTTGCGAAAATGCAATATTGGTTTCGTTATTTCATCACTGAATGTAATCAGCATTATGAGAATAATGTCATTTCTGGTCTTGAAGCGAATTTTATTACCAAGGCAAATTGATATATCGTTTGAAAATTATTCCTTTCAGATTATTAAAATTAGACTTTCATGATTTGCCGTATAGCAGAGTTTTTCATTGTGTATTTTCCAATGTATTAAACTCGCTGATAACAGTCATGAAAATTGTAATGCCTATCATTCAGTGTTTCGTATATGGACAACTGATAATAAATGCACTCTTTATTGTTATTAACAAAAACTTGCCAGAATCCAAGATTGGTTTCGTTATTCCACTGAATGTAATCTAAATTAGGAGAATAATATCATTAATGGCCTTGAAGCGAATTTTATTACCATGGCAAATTCCTCGAGAGGAATTAATTTATTGTTTGAGAATTATCCCTTTCAGATTCATTCATATTATAATTTCATGATTTACAGTGTAGCAGAGGTTTTTATCGTTTACTTTTTTAATATTTTAAATATGCTGATAACAGTCATGACAATTGTAAGGCATATCATTCGGTGTTTCGTGTATGGACAAATGATTAGAAATGCTCTTTTGTTATTGTTACCAACAAAAATTCCCTCCCAAGATCTTGTTCTTCAATGTAATCTGCATTAGAAGAATAATGTCATTTGTAGTATTGAAGGGAATTTTATTACCAAGGCAATTTCCTTGGTTGGAATCAATTTATCGTTTGAGAATTATTTCTTTCAGATTCATTCACATTATTATTTCATGATTCACATTGTAGCAGAGGTTTCTATTATTTATTTTTTAATGTATTAAATATGGTGATAACAGTCGTGAAAATTGTAATGCCTATCATTCAGTATTTAGTTTATGGACAAATGATAATAAATGCACTTTCTATATTATTATCAACAAAAATTTTCCCTCAAGTCCTTGTTCCCAAATGTCCATCGCAAAAATGCTATATTGGTTTCGTTATTTCACTGAGTGTAATCTGCATTAGGAGAATAATGTCATTTATGGTCTTGGAGGGAATTTTATTACCAAGGCAATTTCCTTCTAAGGAATTAATTTATCGTTTGAAAATTATTTCTTTCAGATTCATTCACATTATTATTTTATGATTTACATTGTAGCAGAGGTTTCTATCGTTCATTTTTTAATTTATTAAATATGCTGATAACAGTCGTGAAAATTGTAATGTTTCGTATATGGACAAATGATTATAAATGGACTTTTTTTATTGTTATTAACAAAAATTCTCCCCCAAGTTTCTGTTCCCAAATGTCACTTGCGAGAATGCAAGATTGGTTTCGTTATTTCACTGAGTGTAATCTGCATAAGCAATATAATGTCAATTATGGTCTTGAAACAGTCGTGAAACGAAAATTCTCCCCCAAGTCCTTGTTCCCAAATGCCACTTGCGAAAATGCAAGATTAGTTTCGTTCCTTCATTGAGTGTAATCTGCATCAGAAGAATAAATAATGTCATCTATGGTTTTGAAGCGAATTGGTTGGAATTAATTTATCGATTGAGAGTAATTCCTTTCAGATTTATTCATACTATTATTTCATGATTTACAATGTAGAAGAAGTTTTTTATCGTTGTTTTTTTCAAGGTATTAAATATGATAATAATAGATGTGAAATTGTAATGCCTACCATTCAGTGTTTCATATACTACAGACAAATGAATAACAATGCACTTTTGTTGTTGTTATTTACAACGATTCTTCCCCTTGTCCTTGTCCCAAATGCCACTTACATTAGGAGAATAATGTCATTTATGATCTTGAATCGAATTTTATTACCCAGGCATTTATTTACATTATAATTTCATGATTCACAGTATAGCAGAGGTTTGATTATCGTTTATTTTTTACTGTTTTAAATATGCTAATAGCAGTCGTGATTGTTATGCATATCATTATTAAACGTTTCATACATGGGGACAAATGATTATAATAAATGCATATTTGTTGTATTTATATGGGTTTTATAATTTTAATTCACTCAATAGTCAACTGAATAAACAAAGTATACTCGGTATGTTTACTCTTGCAAATACAGCATTATTGATTAAATTGAATTATCCAAATTGTTTTGTTTTCGTTGATGAAAATGTTCAAATAACCTACGGGTTACTTTTACAAACAAAGGAATTGATATGAAAGAGGTTTCTGAAATTCGGATATAAAAGTATTATTATTTTGAAAATTATTTGACAGTAAACCTGATGTAACTTTGATAAAGTAAAATATCTATTTTTGTTGCATTTCAATGGTATGCTGAAATATCATCATTCAATAACTGATTTATGGTTTTAACTCAGTCGAAATCAATGAATTTTTTCTGTATTGTATCATCTATTATCATTCATGCAGAATGAAATTTTTTATTATACCTTTCGGGCCTTATTTGATATTTGAAAACCTATTTGAAACACACTTGTTTTTGCTCCTACATTCCTAATAAAATAAAATTTGGCTTGAAATTTTTACGTTTTTCTGATTACTGAGAATTTATTATGCTATGATATTTAAGAACATGTGCCTCATTAAGGGTGAAGGTTGGGCTACACAGAGTATATTAGGAAAGATTTAGTTTAACTGATTTGAATATGAAAAACAAAATTCAACCTGAAATCATGAATCATTGAAATTTTCTAACTAATTCAGTGGCTTTTGCCTATATGCCAAAATATTCCAATAAGTACACAAGTAGAGAATAATATTAATTGAATAAAACGAATCAATATTAAATTCATACTTCGGAGCTAATCACGTCCAGGTCAAAAACATACAAGGTGGTAATATCGTTCAGAGCATCCATAGCAGTATGAAGAATATCTCTGAGCAATCTGGCGCTGATTTCTGAGTATAAACAGAGACCAAACGCCATCTCTAGGCATATTTACGAACACCTTCCTCTAATTCATGAGCCTTGAATGAAGTAGCAATATGTTTATTCGGTAGTCCAATTATGCAGAATATGCGGATTCATCCTTCAGTCGATGAAGGGGAAACGCTAATAATATATAGAAAATATGGATTAATCGATTAATATTATTCTCTGCTTTCATTTTTTATATTCACTTGCATTCGTATAAACGCATTAATCTTTATTTGGTAATTATTATTACCACGTCTGGTTATTGATGATAACAAGAGCGTATCAACTTCATCGACTGAATGTTGAATCCGAATAGTTGGACTATGCTTCACGGATAAACATATTGCTACTTCGTTTAACGTTGATGCATTGGAGGTAAGTATTCGTAAGGATCCCTAGAGATTTTATTTTGCTTATGTTCATACTCAGAAATGAGCGCAGATCAAAATGACGATCCTAAAATGGCTTTATCATTCAGAGCTTTTCTCCATACTGATGGTCCCCGATAGGGCGCAATAGCCTATCTATGGATGTTCTGATTGATATTACCACCTTGCATGTTCTTTGGGCGTTGACGTGATTAGTATGACTATGGTTGGTTTTAATCGAATAATTTCTGCATTGTTTATCTTCGAATTATTTTATGTGTATTAATTTTACCTATGCTAACATGAAGAGTCATATTTCTATAGACATGGAAAAATATGTGCCTCTTGATATTTATACAGATTTGGAAAGTTTGTGATATGATTCGATTGTGATTGAAGACGTACGTTCTCCAAACATATGTGTACATAACTTATAATATTTATTCACTCAAGTTCTTGGTTTTGGAAATGAGCTGTCTTTCCACGTCAGAGCTTTCTTCTTCTGACGACTTCGGATACCTTGTATATCGTCATGTATGATCCTCGTTTCAATTGAGAATACTCACTTCTAGACCAGTACCCTTCAACATATCAGTCGGCAGATCTCAAATCATGAACATTCTTCAAGGATATAATCAAATCAAATCGTATTTCCCTTCATCTCCACATCAAAGACACAAATGGTGCGAATACTTACGACAAAGAGTGATGAAATTTCAGTATAGAAATTTCAGGCGATAATTAGCCAGGTTGGGAAAAGGAAGTACCAATTAAGGTTAGATCCGGCAGGCATCAAGAATTAAGCAGAATACGACATTGGAAATGAGCATCTTGCTCACTTGATGAATTCGATGTTAGCTTTCATTTGATGTATCAGTTTCAATTTGAGCACCGGCAAATCAATATTACCCGAGAAAATCGAAAAAGAAATTCTATAAATCGTTCATAATTCAGGTGCCATTCGTCTTAATACGAGCCAGACCTTTGTTACCCACTGTTATAAATACTTGGCACTGTTCCTATCATAGCTTACCTAACTTAACCTAAGCTAATAGGTTAGCTTGAGTTAGGTTAGCTACCCGTACGAGGTCATCACCTTGTCGTGGTGTACGGGCTTAACTACAGTCTGATTGGTCGAAGCTTCAGGAACGCCACTTTCGACCAATAAGAGCGACCTAATCGTGTTTGTAGTTTGTTTACGCTGGCCTCTCGGATTTGGATAGACTGTAGTTGGGAGTAATTCCAATGAAAACTAAGAGTGATCAACGTTAGTACTCCATACAATCCCAACCCACTCCTAACCAATCCTCTCGGCAGATGTATCTATGAAGTTACTATGGCTTAACTGGACCCTTGAACCTGAGAACGGATCGAGGCAGACCCAGAGAGCAACGTTAGTACTCCATGCAATCCCAACCCACTCCTAACCAATCCTCTCGGGCAGGTGTATGAAGTAACTATGGCTTAACTGGCCTCTTTGACCTGAGAACGGATCGAGACAGACCCAATGAGCAATGTTAGTACTCCATGCAACACCAACCACTCCTTACGAACTGACAGCATTGCACAGCCCGCTGTCAGGAAGTCTGAAAAGATTTCCCCCTACTTCCGGGGCACAAGAAAAAGGTTAGTTAGCTAGGATAGAAACAGTGCCCAGTATTTATAAGAGTGGGAATCGCCAAAAAACACTTATTTTTCACTGAAAAAACAAAGGTCTGGCTTCGTATTAAGACAAATGGCGCCTGAATTATGAACGATTTATGGATTTTTTTTTGAATATCAACATCATAACGAAACAATATGCCAAATGTTTTGAAAAACGGTAACTGGACGGTAAACCAGATATTTACCAATTGTCGATTTCGGATACCTTCTATATCATAATATATGATTTTTGTTTTAATTGAAAATATCAACTTTTAGATAAGTACTTCTTTTTTTTCAACATAACACTCAGCAGATGAACACATCTAATCATGATAACATTCTTAAAGAAAATAAACAAATCTTTCTATTTCCCTTCATCTTTTCTTCAAAGAGTCTGAAACCAACTGTGCCAAATATTTAAGACAGAAGTATGATGAAATTTCAGGACAGATGAGTCGGGGTAGGGCAAAGAAGTGCCAATTAAGGTGAGATGCAGGCAGGCATCACAAATTCATTAGAATACGGCACGATAGGTGAGCATCTTGCTGGCAAACTATGATTTCAATTTTCGCTTTCAAGTGACGCGCTGAAGCTGAAGTTTTGATTTATCATTGTCGATTTCGGATATCTAACATATCATCATGTACTCATAATCTTTTTTTTTATTGAAAATATTCCCTCTTAGATAAGTACTTCTTCTTTTCAACATAACACTCAGCAGATCATGATAACATTCTTCAAGAAAATTATCAAATCTTTCTATTTCCCTTCATCTCTTCATCAAAGTAACTCTATCTGAAACCAACTGTGCCGAATATTTACGAGAGAAGTGTGATGAAATTTCAGGATAGATATTTCAGGCGATAATAAGCCGGGTTAGGGCAAAGAAGTACCAATTAAGGTAAGATCCAGGCAGGCATCTCGAATTCAGCAGAATACGACATGACAAGTGAGCATCTTGCTGGCGAAATATGAATTCAATTTTCGCTTCAAGTGACGGGCTGAAGCTGAAAGTGTGGGCCATTATGCGTATGCGAATACGACCCTCTTGAAGTCTCGTCGAGGTGTGGGGAGGAAAAATGCGCATTGCCATGATGAGAATCTTGACGAGAATTGGATTATTTTCGGAAGCCGGCTGTGGAAGATGGAATTATCCTATCCCAAGCTTGAAACAAGGTTTCGTTCAAGCTTGACTCATTGAAAAATGGGAATTATCTTCCGAAATCTTATGGTAATTTTCAGCCGAAAGTACGTAGGGTGAAGAAAAACTTTGATTAGAATTGAACGTTCGCCTGAAACTCATACTTAGATGGAGTTGTTACAAATAGAAGCTACTCTCCATACTGAAAGCTTTGTTTGATATTACCACCATGCATCTTCTTTGGACGTTGAGGTGATTAGTTCCGAAGTATGAGTTTAATATTGGTTGATTGTAATCAATAAATATTATTCTCTGCTTTCATTGTTCAAGTTACACAGATGGTTCTAAAACCAGAGTTGGTGTCAACGCTGGAGTATACGAACCAAGAACCAAGTGTTCACTATCGATAGGCTCCTGTTCGAGTTCTTTTATGCAATAGTACACGCAATCGGAATATTCAGAGATAGAAACCTGGAAAGAAACTATCAAGGGTTTGACAAAGCGATCCATTCGGATAATCAATCTGCAATCAAAGCACTGAACTCCTAAGTCATCGACTCAAAGCTAATAAGGAGATGCCGAAGAAAACTCAATAAAGTAGGCAAAAATAACATAGTCTTCTTAGTCTGAGTTCCTTGGTCACTCAGGATTCAAAGAAAATGAAGAGGCTAACACAGTAGCCACAAAGAAAGCACAAACGATACTTACTAGCCCACAACTGATCTGTGGTAAACGCCAATGCAGTTTTTGATGAATGAAGAAATTGAAAGAGAAGCACTCTGAGGAATCTTCCGGGAATGGATCATTCCAAAAAATTCAAAATTGCAAGGCCCAAAAAGTATTTGCAGTAAGAATAAGTTACATCTCCACTGGCTTTCTGATAAGATGTAGTCGCCTAAGGAAGCATACGATGGGCATTAGCTCAACAGACACTGATGAATGTAGATTTAATGGAGAAGAGGAGGAAACTCCTGTTCACAGAATACCCCGCCTTTTCGAGCATGCGCAAAGAAAGTCTTGGACAGAAAAATCATAGCAGTAACGTAGATTTGGCCTACTAGAAGCCCTTTCAGATGTATTATTTAGAGATCTGGAACTGGGAGATGAGCTAGCACACATGCCAGACCAGCTCTGATGAGGGGCACAATAGACCCTGAGGTCGAAATGGAAATTGACCCCCTTAACAATCTACAATCTACAAGATGGAATTTTTTGTTCGATCAAAATATACAAAACCTCAGATGAGCAAGCTCCTGACTTGCACATTAAAAAATAGCATAAATTGAGCATTAAAATGGGTCATAATTATGCAATTTAGAACACATTAAAATCACCCTTCATTTGTGGGTCAGCGGAAAATTAATTTTTTGTACAACTGTCAAAAAACTTGACTCTTCTTCATCGCTATGGAAGCGTGAAATATACTTTTTTTTACCGTTAAAAAAAGTCTTTTTTTCACCGTTAAAAAAAGTCTTTTTTTCACCGTTAAAAAAAGTCTTTTTTTCACCCCTGATACCCAAAATTAGGGCAACCTACAAAAAATGAATTTTTAATTACAACTAATTTCACAAAAATTATGATTGTATCTGTACCTTATAAAGTAACTTAGTTTCGTCATCAGCATCTCTAAGAAATTATTGATATCATCCCTCGATAACACTTTAGATTTCTTTCCTCGGTATCCGACACTTTTGTTCTTAATAACCGGACCCAATTTTGAAAAATTCCTTATATCAACATTTTTCTTGACATTCAATGTTTTTTTAACATTGAGCTCCATAATGTGAAATAGCATGTGAGCACATTTCAGAAACCTTCTTCACGTTGATCTTGTTGCACCATTCTCGAAATTGGTTATATGTTTTCTCATATATCGGCTTTGATTTGGCTGGTAACATATTAGATACAATTGTATTTGCTTCTTCAGCCATATCTGCGGGGGGTATCACCACCACTATCATGTTAACATTCATCTTCTTTAAAATAATTCGAATTGAAGCAACTACGAGCAAATACTGTCAAAGATTCAAACAGTTACAAACTGTTTCTATAGTTACGACACAGAAAGATCACTGGATTCATTTAAATATTGTACGGAAGCATTATCTTCAATAATTATACGTATTTCAGACGATGTAAATTCACATTCACAGTTGTACAAAAAATGTTGTTTGTATTTCGTGCGTGTAAAATTCGTGTTTTCATGGCACATTCGAGTGAATTTTTGGCCTCAACCTGCGGTCTCGGCCAAATTGACACTCTCATGTGCCATGAAAAAAACACTCATTTTATACACTTAATACAAAATAACTATTCTGGTTGATATAAAAAGTAAACTTCCAAATTCACACGTGTAAGCTCCTGACTTGAGATCATCCTTTTTCCCGAATTATTTAGTTCATGCATGCGCTTGATTATCTTGCTATTCTATTGTCTCCAATTCCATCCTTACAGCTGCATTCCAGAGTAATATACACGAAACAATATGTTTCACATAATAAGGCTGATTAAAGGAACTTCGCTAGCATAAACTTTCAAATTTAATTTCTGTAGCATCCCCTAGGAGTGGCCTCCCACTTGATTTATTTATCATACGAACAATACGTTCTGAAAATGAACCGATGTAGTAAGTTCAAAAGTCTGTCTCAACTCGTGGTTGATACTCTCAAGTGTATAACATTGTTCTCTCTGTTTCATTGTCGAATATTTCGCACAATGCCGAGCTTAGCGAAGTGTCTGTGAGCTTGAAACGAGCACTGAACGTCTAAATAAATGGGCGTCTCATTGAGACACTCTCGTGAGGGCTAACTTGCTTATCGCCTACTCGATTTCGTTACTATGTTGCTTTTCGAAAGGACCGATGCTGTACGGGGTGGGTGGACCCTGATTAACTGAAGTTGGAACTTCACGAGGAACCTCACCCATATTTATACGGGAAACTACTGAACGTATTTCTATGAAATTCAGCACTTATGAGTAATTTACGATGCTGATGAAATCTAAAATATTTTCAAGGCATGAGCACCTCCGGTTTTTCCGGAAATGACGTCAACTTCCGTTTTTCAAATTGGAACAACATTTTTTTATTGCAGAATAGATTCCTTTGAAAATTTCAAGTTATTTTGATGTAACATTTTTCAGTTTTGGTTGGAAAATTCTCTCTGAGCGGGAAAATTTAAAAAAAGATCGAAAATAGAGAAAGAAGAAGAAACAAGAATAACTTCGACGTTTTTGAATGGAAAATTTTCATTTTCGGAATTTTCAGATGTGAGATTGATGTATCCACTTTAAAAAACCAAATCGCGATTCATGATACAGGGGGTGAAAAAATCGCTTTCAAAGTTAGGGATGACAAAATCGTGAAAAATCAATTTTTTCAAATTAGAACCCCATTTTTTTATGCAGATATTGAATTTACGTTAAAAAATAATGTAAGTGTATGCATCACACCCTTGCTCTTAAATGTATATTTTCTGAGTTATTCACAAAAACTGTTTTTCGTCTTGAATTTTCAGCTATTTCTTTTCAGGAACTGTTATTTGAACCATGCTGTAGATAGTTTTCTTAACGAAAGATCCGACATTTCTCAAGTTTGTCATGGTTCTGTTAATGATATCTCTCGTTGGTCAGTCGAATCGTTCTATCTACAGTTTTTTACATTCTCCATGAAGTAGAATGAGATTTAAATAATCTTCATTGGTAAAATAAGGCATAGTGATCGATTTTATAACTTAATACGAATTATCACCAAATTAATAGTAAACACAAAATGCTACTGAATAAAGAGGAATTTGGCAGATGTTAAACATGGTAAGTTTTTGCATATGGTTCATAAGGAATTATTAATTTATCACTGGAGAGAAAACCGATGGCCGATTAGTTGAAATAAAGAGGTTTCCGATACAAATTCGAATCAAAATTCGCCATCTATTTAGGAACAACCTGTAACTTTTTTCTCTTGCATATTAGGGTAGTGAAATCTAAAACATGGTTTAAGTAACAGTTCCTGAAAATTTCATTTTTTGGCGTGAAGGGAAAAGAATAGCTGAAAATTCAAGACGAAAAACAGTTTTTTGTGAATAACTCAGAAATATCCACTTTAGGGCAAGGGTGATGTGCATACACACACATTATTTTCAACGTAGATTCAATATCTGCCATAAAAAATGAGGTTCTAATTTGAAAAAAATGATTTTTCACGATTTTGTCATCCCTAACTTTGAAAGCCATTTTTTCACCCCTGTATCATGAATCGCGATTCCGATTCTTAAAGTGGATACATCAATCTTACATCTTGAAAAATCCCGAAAATGAAAATTTTCGATCCAAAAACCTCAAAGTAATTCTCTGTTTCAACGGAGCTCTATTTTCGACTTTTTTTCCGAATTTTTCCGCTCAGAGAGAATTTTCCAACTAAAACTGAAAAATGTTACATCAAAATAACTTGAAATTTTCTAAAGAATCTATTTCTGCAATAAAAAATTGGTGTTCTAGTTTGAAAAACGGAAGTTGACGTCATTTCCGGAAAAACCGGGAGTGCTCATGCCTTGAAAATATTTTAGATTTCATCAGCATCGTGAAATACTTATAAGTGCTGAATTTCATGAAAATACGTTCAGTACTTTCCCGTATAAATATGGGTGAGGTTCCTCGTGAAAGGCCCTGTAGAATAGATCTCTCAGCGAATACCCATTTGTTGTATGTTGTACTTCTCCTTCGTCAAGGAATGCTCCATAATGTCATTCAAGGAAGAAAAGTTATAACAATTCTTTTATGAACTGCAAAAATTCATAAAGAGGTTCTGAAAGAACATCATTCAGAGAGCCATACCTGAATTGATATACTTCTTGGTTGCAGTGCAACTTTTTCCGAATATCGATGGAATTTCAAGGAAAAATATAAATGTGTCCTCAATTTGAGGCACAAAAATGAAATTTATATTGCTTATTACTTGCTTGTGGTTATGAATCTTCTGTTGTTTTCTTTTCAAATGGAATTTCAAGATTACAAATCAAAGGGAGAGAAAAGAGGTTTGGTTCTCTCTATTTCATTGTCGAATATTTCGGGAAATGCCGAGCTTAGCGACGTATCTGTGAGCTTGAAACTACCACTGAACGCCTAAATAAATGGGCGTCTCATTGATACAGAGCCACTCTGGTGAAGGCTAACTTGCTTATAGCCTACTCGATTTCGTTACTATGTTGCTTTTCGAAAGGGCCGATGCTGTACGGAGTTGGTGGACCTGATTGACTGAAGTTGGAACTAGTGATTTATATTGAATAGATCTCTCAGAGAATCCCCATTTGTTATATGTTGTACTCTTCCTTCGTCAAGGAATGCTCCTTGATGTCATTCAAGGAAGAAAAAGTAATAACAATTTTTTATGAACTGCAAAAATTTATGAAGAGGTTCTGAAAGATTATCATTTAGAGAGCCGTACCTGGACTTATATCTCTTTTTGGTTGTAGTACAATTTCTTCCGAATATCGATAGAGTTACAAGGAAAAATTTATATGTGTCTTAACTTTATGGCATAGAGATGAACTTTATATTACTAATTACTTGTTCGAAATTATGAATTTTTTGTAATTTATTTTTTCAGATACAATTTCAAGATAACAAATTGAAGGGAAAGAAAAAGAAAATTTGGTTCCTTCTGTTTCATTGTCGAATATTTCTAATAAGGCCGAGCTTAGCGAAGTGTCTGTGAGCTTGAAAAGAACACTGAATGTCTAGATAAATGGGCGTCTCATCTAGACACGGGCCACTCTCGTGAGGGCTAACTTGCTTATCGCCTACTCGATTTCATTACTATGGTATGTTGCTTTTCGAAAGTTGAGACGAGTGATTTATTTCTCTCAGCTTATCCCCATTTCTTGTATACTGTACGTTCCCTTCGTTAAGGAAGGCTCCTTGATGTCGTTCAATCAAAAAAAGTTATCACAATTGTTTTGTGAATTGAAATAAATTCAAAAAGAGGTTCTGAATAATCGTCATTAAGAGAGCCATTCCTGGTTTGATATAATCTCTTGGTTGCAGTGCAATTTTTCCGAATATCGATAGAATTTCAAGGAAAAATTCAAAGTTGTCTTCACTTAGTGGCACAAATATGAAATATATTTTACTTATTACTGGCTCGTAATTATGAATTTTTTGTTGTTTCGTTTTTTCAGATATAATTTCAAGATTTCAAGAAAAAGAAAGTTTGTTTCTTTCTGTTTCATTGTCGATTATTTCTCACAATGCTGAGCTTAGCGAAGTGTCTCTGAGGTTGAAACAAGCACTGAACATCTAAATAAATGGGCGTCCCATTGAGACACTCTCGTGAGGGCTAACTTGCTTATCGCCTATTCGATTTCGTTACTATGTTGCTTTTCGAAAGGGCCGATTCTGTATTTTGTGGGTGGGCCTGATTAACTGAAGTTGAGACGAGTGATTTATATAGATCTCTCAGCGTATCCCCATTTGTTGTATGTTGTACTTTCCCTTCGTTGAGGAAAGCTCCTGGATGTCGTTTAATGAAATAAAATCATCACAATTTTTTTATGAATTGAAATAAAAAAGGACCCCGCACATTTACTATGGAAATTGACTCCCGGTGGATTTGGCTGAAAATTTGATATGATGTTCTACTAATCCTTCTGATCAAATGTCTCCACAGTCACGAAGCCTGAAAAATGTATACTTCTGGGAGTTTTTAGGCGATTTTTTGTATCCATTAAGTCTTACGTATTCCACATTTACTATGGGAATTGGCTCCCGGTGGATTTGGCTGAAAATTTGATATGATGTTCTACTAATCCTTCTGATCAAATGTCTCTATAGTCACGAAGCTGAAAAATGCATATTTCTAGGAGTTTTTAGCGATTTTTTGTATCCATTATGGCTTACGTATTACCGTTCACACAGAAATGTTTGAAAAATTTCGTGATTATTGAAAGCAGATTCTGTCAATTCGAAATATGTATTCAGGGCCGGATTTAGGGGGGGGCAACAGGGGCAACTGCCCGGGGGCCTCCACAAAACAGGGGCCCCCACAAAAAGGAGCCACCACTCAAGAAAATTCGGAAAAATTTTAAATTTCAACTAGGAAACACTAGTAAAAAAAATTTCCTTCAATATTTTTTATAATGTAATTTTATCATGATGAAAAAATTTAAAATAATTCGAGGCTTGGGGGCCCCCACTTATTTGTTGCCCCGGGGCCCCCACACCTCTAAATCCGGCCCTGTATGTATTTTCAAACATTTCTGTGTGAACGGTAATAAATAAGTCATAATGGATACAAAAATCGCTAAAAACTCCTAGAAGTATGCATTTTTCAGCTTCGTGACTGTTGAGACATTTGATCAGAAGGATTAGTAAACATCATATCACATTTTCAGCCAAATCCACCGGGAGCCAATTTCCATAGTAAATGTGCGGGGTCCTTTATGAAGAGGTTCTGAAAGATCGTCATTCAGAGAGCCATTTTTAGTTTGATATAATATTTTGCTGGTGGTGCAATTTTTCCGAATATCTATGGATTTTCAAGGAAAAATTGAATGTGTCTTCACTTCGTGGCACAGAAATTAAATTTATTATACTTACTAGATTACAAATCAAGGGAGAAGGAAAAAATAGTTCCCCCTGTTTCATTGTCATATATTTTTCACAATGCCGAGCTTAGCGAAGTGTCTGTGAGCTTGAAACGAGCACTGAACGTCTAAATAAATGGGCGTCTCATCTAAACACGGGCCACTCTCGTGAGGGCTAACTTGCTTATTGCCTACTTGATTTCATTACTATGGTATGTTGCTTTTCGAAAGGGCCGGTGTTGTACGGGATGGGTGGACCTGATTAACTGAAGTTGAGTGATTTATTTAGATCTCTCAGCTCAAGCCCATTTCTTGTATGCTGTACTTTCCCTTCGTTAAGGAAGGCTTCTTTTGATGTCGGTTAATAGCAAGTTTTTCATCTTTATGAATTGAGAAAGAAATTATCTTTCAGGATTCAGTATCACAGTTCAAATATGTGGCAAATGATTTCTCAGTATTAAAGTATTCAGAGTTTTTTAAACATCCTAAGTTACGGTATAATTTCCTGAATTTGATTTTAATTTCTGTAATTAATATCCAGAAAATGATTATTCAGCTGTAGGAAATCTTTGAACAATAAAGGACTATCATGTTTGTATAGCAGTTTTTCCCCAATATCGAATATTTGGTTCAGTGGAAAAAAGCACTTCCAAATAAATTTTTTGGATTCTCTGTACAGAAGGATCTATCTCTCTCCCTGATAGGTATACTGATTGATATTCGATAAATTTGATAAAACTCCACCTCGAGAATATTTGAGAAATTTGCGTTTAGAGTCAATAATAACAAAAGTGATCTGAATCGGAGTCATTACTCTTCTCGATTTTTCAATCAAAACTCTTCATACACTCAATTTAACTATGATACGAGTATAATCTCTCGTTAAATTTTGTTAAGATAATATTTCAGAACTGATATTTTCATTTTCGTTATATTTTCAGAATTCTCTGCAGGTCTTCCTGATATACTAAATTTGAGAATTTTTCGACTTAAATCATTAAAAATGTAAAAAAAAACTTTGATGATTGAATATAGGCTGATCAAGTTTTCTGAACGAATGACATTAACACAGGTATCATTGGACTAACAAAAATCGAAATCAAGCACAAAAAGCCTCAATAATTTGAAGAATTCGGCCAATGTTCTGCCCTGTGTAGTTCGAATACCTTATAGAGTCTCATTAGATTTCGAATTGTGTATAGAATATAAACTTTGTCAATTTTCTCAAAGCCAACGCTGTTGGTTGTACAACAATAAACGGTTGGATAGTGTCCCGAAACGCCAGGGGCTCGAACTCTCGAATTCACCTCAGGAAGTTGCATTCTGACCTCTAGGCCAAACGGACACATCTATCTCTCACGTCATATTTTCATAGGAATGCTTAGATAGTGCTACAGAATTTTATAAGGTTACTCACTCATCTTTGTAACCTCACTTCACTCGAAAACGACGGATTTTTTTTTCATTTAGCAAAAATATCAACACTTTTCCATCAATGTTCTACAGTGTGTTCTGTATTACCTAATTCTATTCAGAAATAATGAAATAGTTTGAAAATGCACCAATAAAAAGGCATTTTCAAACTATTTCATTATTTCTATATAATGGTGGACGCTAAAGGGTTCAGAGATACTATAATTCTATTCAGATTATAATTTCTGTATTTTTACTGAATGCGCCTTGATTTGAGGTATCTAATTCTCAAAATCTTAAAGACTATATATGTAACAAACTATTTCTCTGCAGTGACAGTTCAGTATTATCTGCTCTGTGAAACCTTTAGGATTATCATACAAAAATACTCATTTTCATTTTCAATATTTCAAATATGGATAAACGTCTGGTGTGAAATTCTTAGTTTGTTATTGCAAAACAATTGATTATCATAGTATTATTAATTGAATATAATAATTAGGTGAAATGAAAAATGAGTTTGTCAACTCTTAACTCACATTCATTTATCTCTATCAGCAATAAAATGTTATATCAGGAACGTTTCCTGTAAGACCAATTTACAGTATTTATCGATTCGAATTCGTGCAAAATTTGGAAATAATACAAATAGTATATTATATTATAAGGATTAAAAGTGCATATTTTTTTTACGAGCAATATTTGCAGTTGCAAGGCGCAGCCGAGCGAATGCAAAATTGCGAGTTAAAATAGGCACCTTTAGTCCGAATAATATCGCCCATTTTATTCGACTATTTTTAGACGTTAGCAAGATGTCAAAATATAAAACGAGTATATTCATTGATTGGAACCATTTGAAAAGACGATAATGCAAACCTCTTCGAGGATATATGAATAGTCGATTCGTGTAGAAATACATTCATTAATTATGGAGTATATGCGTATGTATTCGACTAAACAAACAAACCTGCTCTAAACCAATATAACTGTTTGTCTATCAAGTTAGTTGGCAACCCCCTGCCAAATTTTTGATTCATTATGCATGATCTCATACAACGGTAGCTCTGTTTGTATTACGTCCTCCTTATACAGGAAATATTGGAGGCATGAAGTATACTCAAAACACGATTTCGTAACATCAGATACTCGGAAAATAATTCGCTATTCAAATAATAATCAATTTACCTGGAAGTAATTCTTGTATTTTTCCCTCCGATATGTCGTTTTTAAGGATAAACATTTTTATACCTAATATCCATAAAAACAGGTTATTGGGAGCAGCTCTCTTCATTTTCTTTATCGTTCTTGAGATCAGAAATGTTCTGCCTTGGTTTAGTTACAGAGTAGTGAAAATGAAAGAATTTGATTTTTTTTCAATCTAACTGAATCTCAAACGGCATAACATTCCATTCCATCAGTTGACTCAAAAGATGTTTATCATACTCTGATGAGAACAGAGTTATCATAAGATGAAATAGATTCAAGTGATAAACAGGGTGTTTCACGAATTATTGTACAGGCATTCAGGGCAGATGCAGGACATTTTGTTGAGCCTGACTCAGTGTTAGAAATATGTCCTAACAATATTCGTTTATTTTATTTCGTTGTTTTATTTATTTCTACAGAAATTTTCAATTGGTATAACTCTTGAATGCCTGCATGGATCTTCATTAAAATTTCAGGGAATGAGTATGGGCCAGTGGCAAATATTCGCATATAATGGCTAACTGATAGCGCATGCCCGGATTGAGAAAATTATATTCTTCATTCCACATCTTATGAAACACCCTGTACATCAAATAATAAATACTCTTTCGAACAAGCCTATCTGGATCAATGGCACACTCCGCATCATCAGATTATGAGTCAAACTGCGTGTTTCTCGTGGCATAGCGATCGAGTATGAAAAATCAAACGATAGAAAAACTATTGATCACTAGAATTGATCGAGAGCAACTGATTTCAGAATGGAGCCAATACATTCAAAATCTGATAATCTCATTTTTTGTATTCCTGCTGGAAAGAAACATCTGTTTTGAAGAAAAACGTTGAAAGTGGATAACATATGCATGCATAATTATGATAAAAATAATTATCATTCAGAACACCTTCAGTTGTGAAAAAAAATTTGAGTTTTCCACAATGTGTGTTAATTTTTATGCGCAGTGTATTTCAACCGACTTTTCGCACTATAGGCCTTATTCGAGCATAGGCCTTATTTGTAGCAAGTACCTTAATTGAAGAGTTCTACTGTTCACAATTTTCTTCGGGCTGATCAATGAAACTATTTGATGAGCATAAATTTCCATTTCACTGTGTATGACAGCAGGTGCAATTATTTTTCCAAAGCTCAACTATGAATTAGTGTATTCCGTAGTCATATCACATCGTTATGCGACGCAATCATCGTAACGATTTCGCTTTGAACTGCTAAGTTGCGACATAAACATGGGTTCGGACGAAACATTTACGCCAGGATAGGGATATGCGTAATTTTGAAGGGTTGGCCGACAGAGCGTAAGGGCAAACTAGTTTAACAAGTCATCACTTTGAAGCGCTTAAGTGTTTCGTGCTGCCACGTTAGTCATCCTGTGACCTCAAATTGCCATGTGTGGCTCGAAAATTATGATAAGAGACTAATGTGTTGACTACATATGAGGGTTGGCTACAAGATTTCAATTGGGGTCAGATGAAGGACCAGACCGAAAGAAGCTCGGTGGATAAGCACTAGAATTAAGAGCAATTCTCTCCGATGCAGAAATTGAATGAATTTGCAGTTGGCAATAATATGTGATCATCAAATCGATATAATAATCTGTTGAAAATTCACCATTGTGACCTCAGATGGGTCCAGATCTCAGAATAAAAAGTAACCCTAGCAGCCAAGTAGATGGGCGCGAACAATATTCCGGCGTTACAAGCTCGTGCCGTATGTTTATTTCGTATTGGGATAATTGGTCTACCGCTCCCCTTCTAATACTAACAGCTTGCGTCTCTTACACACAATTCTGTCAGTTTGGCAACATCGTCTGTTAGTGTTTAGTATCTGTATGCGTTTATAAACTGAATTATTTTACTGATTTGGTATTAATTTATTGTTGCTTAAGGCTATTCCTGTAATTATAGCTATGACAAAACTTGGAAACTGTTGTATTATATACAGGAATTGTGGAAATGAAAACGTAACCTGTTGTTTACTTCACCCCAGTGCGGCAGTGAAATGCTTTCCATCTCACTCTAATGCAGTACTATTGACGCGTAGGGGCATCTCTATGATCATTTCTTACTCTGAGTTCCAGATATAAAGAATCCTCATGATTTTCGAATAGTACCAACAAATGTATCTATAAAGCCTTGTTCGCACTACGCAAGTGTATGAACACCAAGAATTTAATCGAGTAGATTAGTGAGTATTTAGTTCAGTCAAGTTAATCAACCCATTTGTATGTAAGGAAATATTTCCTTACATATTTGAATTGCGCGCGTCCATAAGTAGGAAATTGATTACACTTGTATATCGGATACGCGCAGGTAGATAATCAATCATTTATCAATGCAACGTAATACCATATGTGAATGAATGGCTGCATGAATGAATATTTAATTTTCGTGAATAATAACTTTGAATGTTGTTTCTTTGTTGATTTCAGGTAAGATTGAAAATGATAATTATGTAAAGTTAGATAAATTAATAAAATACTTTGTTGATTTCAGAGAAACAATTCTGGTATTATTCAACCTATATAACCTTTGACTCAATTGATAAAACACATTATAGTATATATAGTATTTTATCGAGCGACGAGAACCCCACCCGTGATACATTTACTAAACACATACTAAACAGGTCCGAACAGATCATTATAGCTGAGTGCATTAGTAATATCATTGGCCACAGTGTGTCTTTCTGCTGGAGTGAATAAATCAGGTCGGAATTCTTTCGTTTTGAGTTTTTCATCTCACAAAGCGGCACTCACTTACGAACTGTATTCGACCCTAGTACAAATGATTGGATGGACAGTAGCTACTAAATTTCTCGCTTTTCGACTACACACAAGCGTTAAGGAGGCAAGAAGCAAGAGAAGACATATAAGTACTTCCCTAAATACGGGAAATCAGTACCTTTGGAGAACCATTAACAACCCTTCAAACGGTAATTCTGGCCGTAGGGAGATGGCTTAAGATAATTAAATGGTTAAGAGAACTGATGGCTGTTAATTGTAAATCAATGACCATTTGAACCAGTGAGCAATTCCTCACAACAATGGCGGAGTACAACAAGCTAGTTCTACTTTGAGTATGGCTATACTTGTCCACCAGAACATTACGAGAAATGAGAAAGCTGACGACTTTGCAAGAAGGGGAGCAAAACTCCCTTCGCCAGACCTGTAAGCTCATGGTGGGTATCACCCAGACTGATTAGGGCAGAAATCGAAGATTAGAAGAAAGGAGGATACACTCTTTCCCGAGAGAACAAACAGCTCAAAGATAAACAAAGAGACTGATTTCACCTTCACAAGAGAGAGCTCTATCGTTGTCCGAAAACGAGTTGAGGCTGCTTACTGGGTTTCTCACAAGTCATTGTTTCGTGAGATATTACCTACATAAGATCAGTAAGGAAGACTCCAATATCTGTAGTTCATGTGGGCCGACATAAGAGCGAGGTCTCCTAGAAAAATAACCAACCTTACGACCCCGTTGGTCGTAGTGCAGAAAAATAATCACCGTTCCAATCGACCACAATCTAACCTAATCTAACTTGCGTCAAAGTTTCATGTCTTATCAATCATTTCACAAATCACAGCTCTGCAACTGGCGTTAATTCAAGGATTTACCAACAAATGATATGAAAAAAATCCTTCATTGATTACACATTCCTTCTCAATAATAAAAAAACAGTTTAAATGAAAGCGTGGCATTATCATCATTATTTGGACTCTGTCCCAGGAAAATCAATTAGTATCTACTTGTATGCACAGTTTGTACGTTTGTAGGTATATTTCAACCGCTGAAGATTTTATTGTGCATGCCAGAGCACTATGTGTTGAAGGCAATGAAAAAGTTGATGAACTGGTAAAAAGTGTATGAAGGTAAACACCTGCTTGATCTGGAAAAGACCAATATAAAGCATCGGTCCAGCAATGGCAGATGAATAATGAAACAACCCTCTGGAAAACAGCCCTGAACTTACTCAGTCCAAAAAATTCGTGATATTGCACCTTCCAATACCAGAAAGCTCATGAAACTGTCACGAGCTGAGCTTCGGGTGATGATGGGACTGCTGACAGGACACTGTCGGTACAAACATCATTTGTACCATATACTTGCAGGCTTTGAGAATCGGAAGCATAAAGAACTGAACATTTTAAGTCTTTGTAACAGCAATAGCCAGAGAGTTCCGAGTACAATTGAAACAATTTTGATTGAATTCCAATAACCAGTTTTCGTTTATTCCACATTAAAAATCGCCGAAACGAGAACGATTCAAGATCATATTATAGAAATTACCCAGCAGATCCTCCAAAATGTTCAGTTTTCATTTCAATGAAATCTTTAAAATGAGAAATAAACCTAATCGATGGCAGCATGAATGAAATAGACCTAATGAGCCCAAATAATTGGAAATGTCCCTTCTACCAGAAGGGTAGGCAAATATCTTTTGCCTTCTGCTTCAGATATATGGTCTTTTATCCACATTTAACTGCGAAAGCAGTTTGTCAAGAAGCTTCACAGCCTAATAACTACTCACAATAAATTGTTGACTCTCGTAGTTCCATTCAGAAGCTCCTTCAAATGTCAAACTTGTTCGAACGCGTTCGAATTTCACATATTACCTGATGAAAAATTTCACTGCAAATATAGGTAACGTAGCGTCGTTCCCCTGGGAGCTAAATATTTCAGCGATATATTATGGAAAATATTCAAATTTCAGCCATAGTGTTGACCTAAATAAGTGCTCAAGTAGGATGAAATTGCTTGAAGGCGAGGACGCATCTCCGATATAAAGTAAAGCTATTATTTCATTCATGAGTAAAACTTCACCCACCTCAAAGTATGGAACGATGGTTCAAGAGTATTATAATTTCAGAAATATGGAGCATCGCCGGTTTGCGGTCTTGAAAGAGATGTTTTTGATTATACTTTATATTGTGCCAGAATTTGAGGATGTTAAATATTCAATCCTTCTATTTGGTTGTTATATCTCTGAATTTTTTGTGAAACTTTCTTCAATTTTCAAGTCCTTATTCTATATTTCCTGTAATACTTATTCCTTGCATTACTACAATCAAGTAAATGTATTAGTGCATTTATGAGTAAAACTTTACCAACTTCAAAATATGGAACGATGGTTGGGTTCAAGAGTATTATAATTTCCGAAATATCAAATGGAGCATCGCCGGCTTAAGGTGTTGAAAGAGATGTTTTTGATTATATTTTATATTGTGCCACAATTTAAGGATGTTAAATATTCAATCCTTTTATTTGAATGTTATATCTCTTAATTTTTTGTGAAACTGTCTTCAATGTTCAAGTCCTTATTCCATATTTCCTGTAATAGGTACTTATTCTTCTTGCATTACTACAATCAAGTAAATGTATTAGTTATTCATGAGTAAAACTTCACCCACTTCAAAATATGGAACGATGGTTCAAGAGTATCATAATTTCAGAAATTTGGAGCATCGCCGGTTTACCGTCTTGAAAGAGATGTTTTTGATTATCTATACTAATATTATAAAGAGGAAAGATTTGTATGTTTGTGGGTTTGTGGCGTTGATATGAGATAACTCATAAGCTACTGGACCGATTTCAATAATTCTTTCACCCTTAGAATGCTACATTATCCTGAGTAACATAGGCTATACTTTTCACCCGGGAAAATTGAGGAAACCTACTATAACTTCAACGATAATAATTATGAGTACCAAAATCAGCTATTTTCAGGTGCGCTGCGAAAACCGTAAGACGTACGTGGAAACAATGTATGACGGAAATGTACCTCTTTAATAGTTCTATAAAAAAGTCCGCGATAGCATATATCTATCTTTCAAGGTTTACTCGGTATCACCTTTCAAAGTTTTCCGAAAGTTTCTCTAAATTATGCATTATTTGTATTTGTATTTTTTTATGAATACGCTATTGATCTTTATCCAATTAAATACGTCCTTCGTACCCAGTATTTAATATAGAACGAAATGCCTTCTACATCATTCAATTATGATGAATACATCAAAAGATATGGCAGGTTGAAGATGAAATCGCACCAAAATCGAATTGCGTCTCCGAGCACGATACACAACACCGGTATGCCGACGCGCATCGAGATGTGACGTCATGTGACGAGATTTTCCATTGCATTTGCGGGATGGAAGTGTTAGAACTCGAGGGAATGATTGGAAATTGGAATAATGCAATTAATCGCAAGTTTCATTGAAAATGCAATCAACTAACTATTTCAAATGAAATTTCTTCGATGTCTTTGTTTGTTGATCCTGGAATATATCAATGAAGTTGTCTAAATATGGATGTAAGTGCTAAGTATTTACGAGTATTTGTTAATAGAGAATAAATTATTCAAGTTTCATTTAAAAACTTCGAATAAATGAAAATATTTTTATCATGTTTAGGAAATTTCTATGAATGTCATTTATAATTCGTGAATTTGGAAAGTTTTTTGTCCATTTTTTTCTTTATATTCTGAAAACTGATCTTCTTATTCAGATCCCGGTGTCTTAAGTTGGTACGGATTCTGCTCAAAACTGTAGGTTTTAGAAAAAAAGTGGTCAATAGGGCGTTTGTAGAGAATTAATTAACCTATAAAATGAGGTATCAATCGTCCTGATCGAATGAGCACAGACCGATTTATTTTCATTAGAAGATGAAAAAATGTAATTTTCCATCTCCTCCCAAGTTTATTCCAGGTATTTCAAAACGATAGGTTATAGAAAAAGTGGTCAATAGGGCGTTTGTAGAGAATTGATCTATATCTTTACTAATATTATACTTATATTATAAAGAGGAAAGATTTTGTGGGTTTGATACGAGTTAACTCATAAGCTACTAGAGATTTCAATAATTATTTCACCCTTAGAATTACACCTATCCCTGAGTAAATACATAGGCTATACTTTTCACCCGAGAAAATTGAGGAAACATACTATAACTTCAATGATAATGAATATGAGTACCAAAATCAGCCATGATCAGCTATTTTCAGGTGCGCTGGAAAAACCGTAAGACGCACATGGAAACAATGTATGACGGAAATGTACCTCTTCAATAGTTCTACAAAAAAGTCCGAGATAGCATATATCTATCTTTCAAGGTTTACTCGGTACCTTTTAAAGGTATCCGAATGTTTCTCAAAATTATGCATTATTTGGGAGAATTTTTTATGAATACGCTATTGATCCTTATTCAATTAAATACGTCGTTCATACCCAGTATTTAATATAGAACGAAATTGCCTCTTACATCATTCAATTATGATGAATACATCAAAAGATATGGCAGGTTGAAGATGAAATCGCACCAAAATGTCTCCGAGGTAGGCACTAGACGAGTAGGAGAAGGTACCGAAGTGTGAGGGATGTTTTGTATGAATGTATTTTGGATTGCCTATGCCCGTATGTTTATGACCACAAATCAGATCAACAGATGGAGCTGAAGTCGTTATTCAGGTCATTCATCTACTCTGCAACTAAACGGCTCGATCGAATTGAATGAATTTTTGTGTATACAGAACAACGTCTGTTGGATCTGCTAGTACTTATATAGTGCCGAATTTGAGGATGTTAAATATTCAATCCTTCTATTTGGTTGTTATATCTCTGAATTTTTTTGTGGAAGTTGCAACTATGTTTAAGTCGTCTTTCTATATTTCCTGTAATACACATCCTTCTTGCATTACTACAATCAAGTAAAGTTATTGTTTTATTCATGAGTAAAACTTCACCCACCTCAGAGTATGGATCGATGTTCGGTTCAAGAGTCTTATAATTTCAGAAATATGGAGCATCGCCCGCTTACGGTCTTGAAAGAGATGTTTTTGATTAAATTTCATATTGTGCCACAATTTGGGGATAATAAATATTACATACTGCTATGTATTTGGTTGTAACATTTCAGAATTTTTATATGGAATGTTCAATTACCTTTGTTTGGGTCATTCATTCCATGTTTCTCAGCGCTCGTTCTACTTGAACGAATGCTATATCGTTTTGCCCAAATGTCTGAAATTTGCGAATGTTAAGCCGATAAGGTTCGACTCCCTGATACGAATCCGTGGTCAAATTCAATTCTGTCCGTGTAGCCGGCCGTCCGTTCTAGAGACTTGAGGGTAAATGTTTAAATTTCGGTGACCAGCAGATATCGACCACATTTTAATGTCACTAAATTAATTGAGTCTTCCTGAACTACATTAGTGAAACCAACAGGTGGCGATCTGTCTCAGTTTATAAAATATGGGCAATCAAAGTTCCAAAAATGTTCCATCTTCACGTCACTTTTTTCATCATAAAAACACAGATTTATTGCTCCAATTTGGTCTTTAAATCACCTTAGAAAAATCAAATAACTCTTCGATCAGTTTAATTTCAGGTATATTCAATAATTAATGCAGACACACCTACAAAATCTTAGGAAAGCCGGCCTTTCTTTTTCTTTTTCTTTACTTGTTTCTTCATTTCTTCAGTCCACCATTCTGTTTATTTTCTGCCATTCGACCTTCTACTAATTTCATTTACTTCTTTTGTAGTTTCTTTAATAACATTTTCAAAAATCTTCCATGGTTATTCTGTAGGCCCTTCGATTTCACGGTGAACCATATTTTTGAATGAAAAATGTGAAATAATAACTGTCGTTACACTAGTCATGAAATAATCACTCATTCCTGGATCGATGCAACCTCCTCACAATTGATTAGACCATCGAATGGTAACCCTTATTTCAGTGGTATTCCTCTTGATGCAAATTATTCTTATTATTAACTCTTCTTGAAAGCCCTCACATAATTTCCAAGCACCCCTAAGAAAGAGAAAATGTTCAATGCCCACAAGCTAAATCGAGCGATTAGCCTTCCAGAACATAAACCATTATCATCATTTATATAGTTCCCTGCACATCAACCAAATTGTAGGTAATCAACAATTACTCTCAATCCAGTTCGCTGAATCCTTCACTTAAATTTATGACAATCCAATCTAGCCCAACTACCTTTCCTGCATCTCACTTACAACAGTAGCTATTGTTCGAATCCAGACCAAACTTTCATAAGCTCGCGTTCAGTCCTTCCTCTTTCTGTGTTAGAGGCCAATCAATGATTCCCTGTCTGTGATTAGAACCCTAATTAATTTCAATCAACCACAGGGGATTATGACGGGAGATTAAGCACAAACTCAACGCGCTCAAAAATACCACCATAGGTTTCCGTGATTTACACGGTGCGCTTGGGGCCTTCCAGGTTATTGTTTTCGTGTGAATAGTGTGAATTCTATTCGGTTATTATGCTCACATTGAATGTGATTATGCGCTGTTAGATCATTATTTATGTAGGCTTTTTGCGAGTATAGGACCGCTTTTATCTCTTCGGAACAGCTTGTATTTTGTGGCTGCTACAGCAAAATTATGCGTCTTGAACTTTGGGTTAAATTCAACCCAAATCTATGCAAAAAGTTTCGAATCATTTATTATTTGAATGAGGTTTGCGCAGTTTGATTATGAATATCTCATGTCGCATGTTTCATCAAGTGTATATTAAGTGGCATACAATCACTCATAGTTATAATAAGATCACTTCGATTATATCGATTGAAATATTATAATAATAATAAATATTAACAGTAAAACTAAAAAAGGGAATAAATGAAAAGTTTTATTGTCTATATCAGACTGCTTCTTCAGACAAACTTGTAAAATCTTTGGAATTGTGTATTTTTTCGTTTTGCAGTCTAATTGACATTGTAAGTTGTCAACGTTACAGTATCCTTTTCATTTATTTCCCTTTTTAGTTTTACTGTAAGGTAACAATTTTTTCAGAACCAATTTGCTCCTGACAAATTATTGCAATAATTTACGCAGGAGCGATTCATCTTAATTGAAAACTTTTTAATTATTTCTGTTTCAGAGACTGAAAGTGAAAACCTTAAAAGTTTAGTTTTCTAGAAACACTTCAATTATGTCAATTTTTTCTGTCAAAACTTTCATTATCAAATCGAGCATATTGCAAAGCCATTTCTCTCTGATATTTGTAAGATTATCTATATACACTGTGTCCCTAGATGTTCCATACAGCTGATATCTCGACTATCTGACAAGGTAGAAAGTTCAAACAAAAAGTATCTTGAATCTGAATGACAGCAGAAACTTCATCTGAATATGTCTTTGAAATTTTGATTTTGACCACATTGATATTCTTTGAATTACTTTCTTATTGGAGCACGGTTTTTTCATTTTCGAAACAAAAGAGCACTAGACTAGGAGTGTATTTGGAAAGACATAGCAATAGAGAAGTAACTTTCAGTGGTATGTCCAATATGAAATGCTATTTTTCGACATGTCTCCAAAATTAATAAATACACCGCTTCCTTCAACCTTATGTTTGCTTGTTATAGTAGGTAGTCATGAGAAATGTGCTACAAAATGAAACAATATGTTTGCCTTATATCTGATACATGTTGAATTATTATCTTTTAATGAATTATACATATTTTTATTCGTCATTCTGTATGCAACTTCAAAGAAGCAAGTTATTGCTTCTTTCGAAAATAATTCGTTGGAAATTTACTGTTGCTATATTCACAAGCAGAGACAAAATACAAAATGCGGAAGCACCATTATTTGGCAATAAACTTGATGAGTATAAAACCAACGTCACCTATTTCCTAGTTGATGGAATTACCGGCAGGGAAGTCCTGAACTTTTAGTGGCCATAAAAAGCTTGTGATTAAGTTTCATTATTCCAGCAGGTACCCTTATCTGTTGGAATAAAATGCATTTTATGTCCAATTATCGAATTTGATCTTAAATCAAAGAGTCTATTATGGTTTTCTGGAAGATATTGAAATTCCACTGCGAAAAAAATATATTATATCAAATGTATCTCTTATGCAAAATAAAAATGTATTTCAATCAATGATTCATACTCAATTCATATTGAGCTCGACGGAAAAATCTTGTAATTCACTCGTTTATTAATCTAGCGATTAATGATGTCGAACTAATAAAGCACTCGCTCTGCTCCGGCATTGAATTATTCGATAATTAATCGATCTCATCAATGAACTAGTTGAATTTCACTACTTGAACGTATTGATATGGTATCGTGTATTTCTACTTCGGTTTATTTGAATTTTAATTGGTATGAGAAACTACACGACCCATACAATCTTTTTAGCTAATTTGTAATGAATTATTATACTCTTTTCATGGTGGATTCTAGTAAAAAAATTTCGTGACTTTTCTCGATTTTATTATTTCTGACTGACAATACATTCTCCATAGAAACACATCTTAATTTTTTTTTATCCTGCCTACTTACAGACTATTAAAATTATAAATTCATATCAATTTCCATAACAAATTCCCCAAAATAATATATTTATTCATTGAATGACTTAATGAAAAGGAATAAATATTATTGATTTTCGAACTAAATAACTTTTCATATGTGATAGATAAATTTCAATTACGTTAACTAAAAAAACTCTTGATACTTGGCTGATACTATTTCTTTCAACCCGTTGATAGCATGTTCCTTTTAATTCATTAAATTTTCCACTGAACAATTCATTTTTAAACACTTTGTGTTGGTTAGATCCCCAGAATATTTCAACATTTTCATTTTGAATGATTCAATGTCATCTAATTTTTCATTTTGTTTTTCTATTTTCTCTTCTTCTAGTGCAACTTTTTTGTTAATCATTATTATTGTATTGTACTTCATCATGTATTTCTTTCATTTCTAATTCCATTTTATTCTCGAGTTTGTTTACCTTATCAATTTTTGTATTGTGCTTTCTTTTCTCTCTCTCCAATTCTTCAAATTCATCCATTTTCTTTCCATTCTTTCTTCACTTTCCTCCATTTTCCTTCCCATTCTTTCTTCACTTTCCTCCATTTTCCTTTCCATTCTTCGAATATTTCATCCATTTTCTTTTCCATTTTATTTTCGATCATAGTCATTCTGTCATTCAATTCCTTTATAGTGTTATCAATTTTCTTTTCCAATCTTTCAATTATTCTTTTTTCCATTTCATTTGTTTTCTGTTCCATTTCTTTTTTATTCTGTTCCATTTTCAAATTCATTTCTTTTATATTCTCTTCCATTTTCAAATCCTTTTTTTTTTTATTCTCTTCCATTTTCAAATCCATTTTTTTATATTCTCATTAGTTTTTCTTATTTCTGCTAATAAAATGTTGAATTTATCGCTTTCTTCATCTCCTTTTTCCCCAATCATGGTTTTGCTCCTAGTTTCCATTCTAGAACTCCAGCCACTACGTTGGGCGCCATTTGATATGGTATCGTGTATTTCTACTTCGATTTATTTGAATTTTTTTGGTATGAGAAACTACACGACCCATACAATCGTTTTAGCTAATTTGTAATGAATTATATACTCTTTTTCAGGGTGGATTCTAGTAAAAAAATTTCGTGACTTTTCTCGATTTTATTTATTTCTGACTGACAATACATTTTCCATAGAAACACATCTTAATTTTTTTTTATCCTGCCTACTTACAAACTATTAAAATTATAAATTCATATCAATTTCCATAACAGTATATATTCATGGAGTGTTTTTTGTTTCTAACTATGTCACTAAGACACTACATTTCCATTTCTCGAACGTCAAAAAAATATTAACTTTGTAATACTCTTAATCCGAAATGCTCTTTTATTTGAAACATACATACTAACGTGGTGGCAACTTCTTATCTTATTGGTTCAACTCCGAGTTGTAATGTGAGTATACCTAACCATTTGTGAGATATTTCTTTCTGAGAAATTGTATTGCAAATAGCAATGTGATTCTAGCAATGAAAAGGCGAGAACGATAGATGCATTCTAAGACCCAAACTTAGATCTGGTATACCACTTCCGGTGTTGACTAATACCGAAACAAAACGTTATTCGTAAAAATCTCCATCCATAGTCCATTTCACGAGAGTATGAAGTGAAGGAACCTATTTCTCTTCTCTCACAGTGGCGTCAATCCTCATTTTGTATAGAAAATTATATTAATCGATGAAAAATCAGCACATATTAAACTTTCAATTCATATTTTCACATGAATTATCCTCATTAAACTTTTTGATTGACATTGTTATTATCATCAGTTCCAAATTTGCCAAAAATTAAAATATTAAAGAACCTTGTAGTATCTGCCGCAGACTTACCTAGAAAATCATAAATTTCATTCACTCTCTGAAATATACAATATTATCAAATTAAAACCAATGCTAATACTCCTGATTTCACCACAGAATCCACTCTGAAAACCGCTGATGTAATTCAATGAAAAATAACGTATGACATGGATAATCTGTATTCATTTCCTACATCAGAGCTAAGCTACGTTGTCATTATATCTGTAGGTATCAGCAGATACCAGATGGTTCCCAGCCCTGTGGTGTCACCACTTTTTCGATTGATTGATCATATTTGACATTAATAAATGCGGAGAACTTCATGAAACCCATGTCGCTGATTGGAATCTGATTCAGTATTTGAACAGATACCGCCGAAATTGAAACGACTGAATGCTGCCACATGGGGCTGTCCTCCTGTGTTATTTGATTCGAAATGACATATAGGTTATTATTTTTATTATTTCTTCAGTAGCGGCTGCTCAGAGGAGGCCGGGCTTCCCTAATTTCACTGCATTTTATTAAAGTTTAAATTCTAGTTCAAATTTAAAATAATCACATGTCTATATCTGTATTGTTTTCATCATTCTATCCACTATAAAAATCTCAAAGTAATAAACATATGTTTATTACTCAGCGATCTTAAGCATTCCTACATTATCCGCAACAAACAATATAGCGTAACGGATAGTAGGCAAAGCGCAAAGCGAAGGAGGCTCGCCTCCATGAGTCGAGATTCGTTGAAATGTAACATTTCAAACTTCTTTAAATGAATGGTGCGAGAATCACTTAAAATTGCTGCTGTAGATCACGTGTCGGAGGCCCGGCTCCGCGGCATTTTGTTCGCTTCTAGGCGAACGAGCTTAGCCGAAACTTAACGTCCGATCGGCCTAAATCAACCCCGGCGATCGTGGATGGAGATCAGCTGTTGTTTTGATTTCCTCCCTTTTCATTAACGAAGTATTAATCCTCTCAACGTGCGGTTTGTGGTTTTGTGGCATTTTTCGGAAAAGTTTGTAGGTAAGATTTTAATATTTCCGTAAGAAAGATGGAAACAAGTGAAGTGAGAATTATAATGCAAGTAGTGAAATTAAAGAAACACAAGATCCTGTAGATTTCATTTTGAATAATTAATCCAATAAAATGTCTTTCGATGATTAAATTTTTATAACTCAAGTAATTAAGACACCTCGACCTGCAATGCCAAATTTAATCATTAATTCTGCTCATAATCGTTCGTTCTGCGTAAAATGGTACGATAAATTACAGTGGCTGACAAGAAGACCAGTTCGAAATACTTAAACTATTTTGTTGGTTGCGTGGTCTCGGGCCTTCTCTGATTGAAATCTTACGAGCCGCCACTGCATTATAAATGGTGTCGTTATGACTAGGTTAGCCTTCCGGGAACTGCGACCTTGTGGATGTTTTGTTCTCTTATATCCTAATTCATGGAAATCTAGGTCGTCAATGACGCTGATAAAACCGGCAACCTCCTTAGCAGCCTTGGCTATTACCTCTTGTGTATCCAGTGCCGATCTCAATATATGATTGGTTCTGAGGCCAACCAACTCTGGACATATGCATACAATATGTTCAGCTGTTTCTGCTTTTAATATACAAAACCTGAAAGTCTCTCCTGCTAAATTTCCCATATATGGCAGTGCCTTACTATCACCCGGAGCACAGCTCATGACAGCTGCAGGAGATTTCTGGTATAGGTAGATGAAATCATTACGAATTTTTCAGCCTGAGTAAATCTAGGGGTGTTTTTCTAAAGGGTTATTCTTTTATTCAACTCCCACTCTTGAACCATTACATAAAGAGGGTTTTTGAGACAATTCATGGGTCGCACGCAAAATATTGTAATTATTTCAACTAATTAGGTGAAAATCTTAATTCAAATAAGTAAAAGCACTCTCGATTATTCCGTGATCCCCTCCTGAGTAGAAAAAACACTCTTTTTTCTCTAGGAAGTATACGCTTTTGAGCCCCTTGAACACCTTAATCAGATACCCCAATGTCAACATAGTGAGAACCAAGGGAAAGAAGGTAGGAGATAGACATATAACCTCCAGAAACTCAAAAAGAACACCAAGTTCTTTTTGAGTTTCTGGAGGTTATATGTCTCAGGGAACACCTCCCTAGGCAATGTGATCCAGAGCCTCGCTGTTCGTTGGATGAACGAGTCTTTGAAAAGGGATGTTTTGCAGGTCTCTAAAGTAGTTATGAAGATAAAGAGATTTTATTCACTGGCTAAAACATATTGAAATCTACCTAACAGTAGACGTTAATATTTTCTATTTCATTCATTTCCTACTCCGGAGTTAAGCCATCTGTATCAGCCGATACCAGATGGCACCCGGTTTCGTGGTTTCACCAACACTTTTTCGACTGATTGATACATATTTCACATTCATAAATGCGACGAACTTCATAATACCCATGCCGCTGATTGGAATCTGATTCAGTCTTTGAACAGATACCGCCAAAATTGGAACAACTGATCGCCGCCGCATGGGGCTCACCTCCTTGTTATTCGATTTGGAATAACATATAGGTTATTATTTGTATTATCATTAGAAAAGGTGTCGTTATGACTAGGTAGCCTTCCGGGAAATACGACCATGTAGATTTCATTTCAGCTGTTTCTGCTTTTGATATACAAAACCTGAAAATCTCAACTGCTAAATTTCCCATATATGATAGTACTATCACCCGAAGCACAGCTCATGACAGCTGGAGGAGATTTCTGGTATAGGTAGATGAAATCATCACGAATTTTTTAGCCTGAGTAAGTCCAGGAGTGTTTTTCCAAAGGGTCATTCTGTTATTCAACTGCCATTCCTGGGCCATTACATAAAGAGAGTTTTTGAAAAAATTCATGGGTCGCTCTCAAAATAATCTAACTATTTCAAATAAAAATAATAAAATAACTGTATTTAGGGTAATTGACCTAAGTCCTTCAACCCAATAAGATTTACAATTACTATGTTACAAAAAAAAACAACAAAAGTTGTTTATAGCATTGAATAAAGTTGCTTGTTAGCTTCTAAGTTTTTCCTGCAATGTGCATGTAGGAAATTTCCTCTGTGGCTGGTTTATTGGATCATAATGGAATGAACAACAACATCTTCTGCTTTCTCCCACCTCTGTTGGAATCTTCTATTTAGATTTTTGATTCGTTCTCTGATTGGTTCCACTTTTGTCAGATTGTACAGGAGATTATTGGATGGCTTATGTAGCCGGTTTCTTGGATTTCTAGTTTGGTATATTTCAAATAATTAGGTGAAAATTTAATTTAATAGAGTAAAAGCACTCTCAATTACTCCGTGATCCCCTCCTGAGTCGAAGAAACATTTTTTTTACTCTCAACATCAAGTGTGTTGGGAATAGCGATACCTATGAAGTATAGGTACGCTTTTGCGCCCCATGAATCCCTTCATCAGATACCGCAATGCCTGATTTATTGTTCAATAACTTGAAGTTGCTAAATTAATTTGTGAGATTCCAGCAACTTGATTATGAAGCTGAAGAGATTTTATTCACTGGCTGAAACATATAATGATATTGAAATCTACCTAACAATAGACGTTAATATTTTCTATTTCGCTCATTTCCTACGCCGGAATTAAGCCATCTGTATCAGTCGATACTAGATAGCTCCCGGTTCCAAGGTGTTAGCAACAGTTTTTCGGCTGATTGATACATAATTCAAATTCATAAATGCGACGAACTTCATAATAACCATGTCACTGATTGGAAAATGATTCAGTATTTGAACAGATACCGCCAAAATTGGAACGAGTGGTTGCTGCCACATGGGGCTGACCTCCTGTGTTATTGTGATTTGGATTGACATATAGGTTATTATTTTTATTCAGGGGATATTCATAGGTTTTTAGGACTAAGCAATAACAACTATTTAAAACAAAGTCGACGTTCCGTCGACGTTATTATTTTTATTTTCATTATAAATGATGTCGTTATGACCAGGTAAGCCTTCCGGAAACTGTGACCACGTAGATGTTTTGTTCTCTACTATCCTCATTCATGGAAATTCTAGGTCGCCATAGCACTAGTAAACCCGACAACCTCCTTAGCAGCCTTGGCTATTACGGATATACTCTGTAAATCAACTTGGTCAGTTTGGTTGTTATTTTCTGTTTCGTAAATATGATATTCTCGGTTGGTTTCTGCGAAATAGTTCATTTACGGAGCCCGGTTACAAAAAATAGCGGTAATATTCAGCTACCGCAACAACCGAGGATATTCTTCAGTTTCTTTCGTTTGTTATTTTTTTTTTGACTTTTGGGATTTAGGTTATTCTAGACTTAAATCGTTGTGCTGGCTGTGATATTTCACGTTCTGTGCTGTGATTTATGTTGCTGAATTAGAATTTTTTCATTTTATGTCATGTCGATTAATTTTCTGATTGTTTTGTTTTATTTATTCAAGATTTCTGACATTTATCCGATTTATTTTGAACTATTTATTCCTTGTTAATATGTTGTATTGAAATATATATTTTATTACCGCATTTTTTCCCATTACAAAAAATTATTCGTAGGTAGGTATTCTATATTCAATTGTTTCAGTAGGATCAATATCTGGGAGAATGAGAACATTTCTTTTTGTCTACCCAAATAATTCCTTCTTCTGTTGATCATCAATTTCATCTTCCAGTTCCAGTGAAGATGAAGATAAACCTAACCTAAATAGTCACACAGTCACCGACATACGTTCTGTAAATAAATTTCAACCAAAACAACCAGCAGATGACCGCTGTCAAAATTTTATCGACCGGTCTGGTTGCATCGATTGATTTGCGGAATATACCCTACCTCTGTGTATCCAGTGCCGATTTCCCCATATATGATTTTTTCTGAGGCCAGCAACTCTGGACATTTGCATACAATATGTTCAGCTGTTTCTGATATACAAACCTGGAAACCTCATCTGCTAAATTTCCCATATATGACAGTACCTCAATATCAGCCGAAGCACAGCTCATGACAGCTGCATGAGATTCCTGGTATAGGTAGGTGAAATCATCTCGAATTTTTTAGCCTGGGTGCTGAGTAAGTCCAGGAGTGTTTTTTCAAAGGATTGTTTTGTTATTCATACCCATTCCTGGACCATTACATAAAGAGAGTTTTTGAGAAAATTTGGGCTCGCAAAAATTGTAATTATTTTGAATAGATTAGGTGAAACCTTAATTCAATGAAGTAAAAGCACTCTCGATTACTCCGTAATCCGCTCCTTAGTCGAATAAACACTCTTTTTACTCTATATATCATGTGTGCTGGGAATAGCGATACCTATGAATTATACGCTTTTGTCTTATTTATTGTTCAACAACTTGGAGTTGCTGAAGTAATTTGTAAGATTCCAGCAACTTGGTTACGATGAAGCTGAAGAGCTTTCATTCACTGGATAAAACATACAATGTTATTGAAATCTACCTTGAAATAGACGTTAATATTTTCTATTTCACTCATTTCCTCAGCTATGCCATCTGTATCGGCCGATACCAGATGGCACCCGGTTCCGTGGTGTTACCAACACTTTTTCGACTGATTGATACATATTTCAAATTCATAAATGCGACGAACTTCATAATACCCATGTCGCTGATTGGAATCTGATTCAGTATTTGAACAGATACCGCCAAAATTGGAACGACTGATCGCTGCCGCATGGGGATGACCTCCTGATGAAGAGGGAGGAGAAATGAATAATTCCAGTTGATTTGCATAGCCCGCGAAATATTCATTTCGGTTCGACAATTTCCCATAGAAATGCAGTTTTACACGAAACGGTCGAATGAGATGTTCGCTTTCCTGGAAATATTCAGTTCCCTTCGATGCATACCGATTAGATGCGAGGGAAACGGAAAAGTCATTTCCAACGATAAGGTGGATTGTAAATCATTGAAAAATATATCCATGGCATACGTATGATTTCGATGGAAATTGAGGAAACGATTTTAAAACACCGGTTTTTGTGGGTGTAGTTGTAACAACCTCTCTTAGCGTTAGTCTACGCCTACATGAGTCGGGTGACTTATTTCTAGTGCAAGAGCGGAATCTGTTATTAGAATAAGAAAATATTATAGAAAAAAATAGTATAGAGAAAAGTATTCAACAAGTCGACAATAAAAAACCACAATGTTTTGAAAGAACCAGGTATTTATTCACTTTACAATATTCAGAATATCCACATACATTATATGGTACGTACAACTGTTTAACCCTTATGCGGCCCATACACAAGCTACTTTTTCGGCGTTCTGGCAGCTAGCGTCACCGCAAGCGACCAAAACGCCTAAAAGTAGCCCGAAAAACGTCTGTGTATGTGTATCCAGAGGCCAAGATCAAACGTATTTGATTTTAGCGTTAAGATAGCCGGCAAAACGCATGAAAAACGCTTGGTTGTGTGAGAGAGCGTCTAGAATGGCAGAGAATCATGCAAGATTTGCACAATCAGAATAATTCATTACAAATTTTATAGAACTATTTAGAAAGAATAAGTATTTGTGGATGATTAAGAGCAAAGAATATTCGAATAGAACACTAAAGAATAAAGCCTACGAAGAATTGTTAGCTTTATGTAAACAATATAACGATGAATGCGATATTGATTTCGTAAAGAAAAAAATAAAAAGCCTCCGAGACTCATTCCATAAAGAATACAAAAAGTTACGAGCTACGGAAAAGTCGGGTGCAAGTACGGAAGACTTATATGTGCCAAATGTATGGTACTTCGATTCACTTTTATTTTTAAAAGATCAAGAAGTGCCGAGAGCTGGGGCTATTGCACCAAAAACTTCGCAACTTTTCACTTTGCACTTTTCACTTTTCAATGAATTATGTTGCGCCAAACGCAGTTGTAATTGAAAACGGCAATGTGGAAACGCAAGTGCAATGTGAAAAACACTTCGCAGAAATTAAATCTTGGGAGAAATATTGTGTAACATAGTTAATTTTCACTTTTCAAATTCGTCAGAATGCAAATGCAAAGTGAAAAGTTGCAAAGTATTTTGGTGCAATAGGCCCCAGGTCTGGAAAATTATAAGCACGTGGGAGTAACTGGGGTAAGTGATTTATTTTTATCTAATGTATAAATTGTGTTTCAAAAATATATACATAATGAGGAAAAATATTAAATCATGCGTTCCTGCCACGGTACTTTCATTTTGTAACAAAGTACGCTTCATATTTTTTCCTTGAAACTTTGGCTGCATCTGAAGAATTTCTGGATTGTGGAACTTGAAGATTATGCAAGGCTTTAGAATTTTGACGCCAATCTCCTCGAATAATTATTCTGTTTTCGAGGTGACTTCATGCAATAATAATTTAAAAGTGTCCGCATCCATTCGTAGATAATTTCTATAATCGTCCGGATGTAATTTTAATTCTTCTAAAAGATATATATGGGATAAGGAATCTTTTTTTAACAACCAGTCTCTAACCCATATCCGACGTTTCTTGGATTCACCCTTTTCACTTATTATTATTATTTAGATTTTTTTGAGTTTTCGAAAAACTCATTATACCGTCAACCGCATTGCTCTATCTTCTTTGTTTTCGAGTTATAATCCAAAATTGACATTTGGGCAATTTCTATTTTGGTCATTATCTCCGTTCCTATTTGTGCTATGAACTTGAAAAAAAACATTATACCGATACTTTTTTGATAGGAATCCAGTGGCTTGAAACCAGAAGGGCGTTGATGTTGCACGGTGTTAAATTAATCAGAATAAAAATTCGCGAAGAAGATCATATTTTCCGATTAAAGCATCACATCAATCACCCCTATAATATTGCTATGAAAGTCGATGGCCTCCAACAGTCTGGATAGTTTAGTATAAAACATCTATACATTCATGAAGTACTATTGAACCAAATAAGAAATGAACAAAAATCTGTTCGTACCGTGGCTCCATAAAAAGCAGGAGGGTCTGTCATATCATAATCCTAAATTTTGTAACCTCCCCACAAGAACTTAATTCATCAACTAATGAAGAGAGCAGACATCATCCTCAAAGAAAAAAAAAATTTTCACCATAAGTTTCTAATCAGACAGATTATGTATAGAGATCTGTTCGAACCGCGGTTACATAAAAAAACAGGTGAGTCTGTTATATTATGGTCCATCCTCCACCAAGAACTTGAAGCATAAACTAATGTAAAGGGTAGACTTTTCAGATATCAACTCCGAAGTTTTATCATTAATAATTCTGATAGATTCGAAGCCGTCATACAGGAATAGTTCTAACTTGTTTTTTTCGTTACTTCACATTTCTTCTGCCTGAGTCAGTAGTTAATTTTTATTATTGTTGTTTCTCATTCAACAATTGCATTTTTTTTTGCTATGCCCAGGAAGAATGTTCATCAGTTGTGATGGCAGATTATGATCGAGTACAAACTTACTAAGGCTGCATATTTCTATAAGTGAAGTTTTCGTCGGATTGTATATTTTTATTGTTGATGAATAAAGTGAATTGAATTGAAAGTATCTATAAGCATTAAGCCTCAATTCCTAAAGCTGCTCTATCGGACGATATTAGTAGACTAAAGTGAACTAATTACCTATTTTTGAGTTGAGCTTTTGACATCAGCTGAAACATTGCAGAAATAATCATTCGAATACCCCTCAATAGATGAGCTAAAACCACCAATTTCCTGTCAACCAAGAGTTGAAACCAGTAGGGCGTTGATGTTGCACGATGTAAAATGTTACCAATTTATCAGAATAAATTGTCATTCCGAAAGAAACTGAATAATGTGACTGGAATTATAAAGGACCCCGCACATTTTGTATGGGAATTGGCTGAAAATTTGATATGATGTTCTACTAATCCTTCTGATCAAATGCCTAAACAGTCACGAAGCTGAAAAATGCATACTTCTAGGAGTTTTTAGCGATTTTTCGTATCCATTATGGCTTACGTATTACCGTTCACACAGAAATGTTTGAGAATATTTCGTGATTATTGAAAGCAGATTCTGTCAATTCGAAATATTTCAAACATTTCTATGTGAACGGTAATATGTAGGCCATAATGGACAAAAATTCGCTAAAACTCCTAGAAGTATGCATTTTTCAGCTTCGTGACTGTGGAGACATTTGATCATAAGGATTAGTAGAACATCATATCAAATTTTCGGCCAAATCCACTGGAAGCCAATTCCCATAATACGTAATCCATAATGGATACAAAAAATCGCTAAAACTCCTAGAAGTATGCATTTTTAGCTTCGTGACTGTTTAGACATTTGATCAGAAGGATTAGTAGAACATCATATCAAATTTTCAGCCAAATCCACGGGAGCCAATTCCCATAGTAAATGTGCGGGGTCCTTTGTAGACTATTCATGAAAAACCGCAAGATCCAATATTTCCAAGGCAACCTACTATATTGCAATCATTTATAAAGACTTCGTATAATTAATAATTCTGATAAATTCGAAGCCATCTTACAGGAATAGTTTTTTTATTTGTTTATTTGTTACTTTGCATTTCTTCGGCTTGTGTCAGTTGCTCATTTTTATTTGTGTTATTTCTCATTCAACAAGTGGATTGTTTTGATAGCAGATTATGACCGAGTACAAACTCAGTTTGGCTGCGTATTTCTGCAAGTGAAGTTTTCGTCTGATTGTAAATTTACCTGTTAATGAATGAATTCCTAAAACTATTTTATAGAACGATATTAGTAGATTAAAGTGAACTAACTACCTATTTATTGAGTTAAGCTCTTGACGTCAACTGAAACATGGCTCAAATAATCATTCGAACACCCCTCAATAGATGAGCTTAGACCACAATTTCCTGTCAACCAAGAGTTGAAACCAGAAGGGCGTTGATGTTGCACGATGTTAAATGTTACCAATTTATCAGAATAAAAATTCGCGCAGAAGATCATATTTTCCGATTAACCTGACGAAATGCGTAGAGAACCATGAATAACGATCAATTCAGACAAGGGGCACACGCATCGCATCAATCACTTGTGTAATATTGCTATGAAAGTCGATGGTCTCCGACACGCCCTCGGCATCCCGGCTCATCCACCATTCTGCAACCAACCGCAGCTCTTGGCGTTTCCGCATTACGTTTGGCCGAAAACACATATTTTAAGGACGGAAACATAAAAAATGTGCCGTGAAAGATATAAATCCCTAGTCTTCCGTCAGATTGGTCTCTGTTTAGGGGAAAAGACCTAGAAGTTTTATGGAAAAATAGGTATAACCAAAACATCGTTATGGAGTTATTATAATTTTTTTCAAAAAATTAATCAAATCGGACTTGAATGAATTTGGAATGAATGATGAATATTAATAGAATGTATGATGAATATTAATTAATTAATTTTTACGAAAGTAAGTATTGCATCTTAAATTTGTTCAAAATATAGGCTTTTTCTGAATATCCAATGAAATTTAATTCCTTAGAAAATTTCCGCATAAAGTGTAGGTATAATACTGACCCAATACTCCCTTTCATTGTGTGATTTTCATTTAATCATCTTAAACAAATAAGTCAATATAAAAATCAGAATGAAATTGATCATGAAGAGTCGAGAGTTCCATTGCAAACATAATGAATTTTCTTCATCTAAAAATAACCGCAAACAAAAATAACAACTAGTTTTTCGAATTACACAGAAATCCAGCACAATCTGATTCTATTATACCTTACGACTTTCTAACCATTACCTCACCCCCTAAAAATAAGGTGGAAAAGTTCATCAGTTTATGCGAAAACAATCAATACACAAAGGAATACATCGACCTTACTCATTTCTATAATAAATCAGTTTCTTATGGTTATTTAAGTAACTAGTTAATTAATGACGGTAATTAATGGTCAAAAAATTTCACGCGTGAGCGGAGCTAGCGCTATAATGGTTCGACATCATTAGTCACTAGATTAATAAACGGGGTGATTAAAGGAGTTTTCCGTCTAACTCATAAATTATTGAGAACAAATTCTTGATCGAAATAAATTCTTATTTTGCAAAAGACATACATTTGACATAATTTCCATGTTCCAGTAGATTTATGACATTACTCGTATTGCTTCTGAATGCTTTGAGTTCGGTTGCCAATGACAATTGCTCAACAAAATAGCATGAATTGAAGATTTAAATGGGTCATTGATGTTCAATTTCGTACACATTAAATTAACTTTCGACTTTGAGGTCGACTGAATAACATACATTCTTTCAACTTTACCTTTTATACAGGGTTTTCCTTTTAAGTTGGCCTATTAAACGTTTTAGGAGAACTAGTGAATATTTCGTTCTGGAATTTTTGGTGCAGCCCTGGGGGTGAAAGAACTCTTCGCCTAAAATATTTTCAAGTCGACAGTGTTGCCACGTCTATCTCAAACGCATATCTACTTTCTTATTTCAAATGGAACTACCTATATTTTCATTTATGTATCGATTCAATACCAAATTTGCAGTATAACCCACTAAAAAAAATTTCTCTGCTATGCACTGTTGCCAAGTTATTCACAAATTCCTGGAACTTTTGGCATTTGCATTGCCAGTTTGGAAATGCAATATCTCGATTATTTTTTATGCGAACGGAACCAAAATCAGCAGTCTCATAGTAAAGACTCCATGCATTCAGGTGGTATATTCAGTATTTTGATACATCGTAAGGTTTTTCGAAGATATTGCTGCGAAAATGTGAAACTCAAAATTGAAATATTTCGAGATTTTCAAATGGCAACCCCATATTTATTTCACAGCATTCGATTCGAAATGAAAAATGAATGGCAGTCTCCTTTTACACTAATTATTTATTTTGGATAGTTTTCGAATGAGATGAAAAATACTGAAATTTTTCAGTATTCATGATCTATGGTTCTGTTTACGATGAAATGGTTCTATGATTATGGCGTGAATTGTGAAGTAGATTCTATGGTTCAAATCATAAAAAGTATTCGATGATCATGGATGTCATAGAAAAAAGTTTACCCATATTATTCAAACACGATTCGGGTTGTTTCACAATTCACTAGAGTGTTTATGGAATTATGGATAAATGCAATTACAATTAAGCGGACATAGTCGATTTGAAACTTCCTTGTGTTCATTATGAACAGGAAGGATAACAAAGACCGAACAAGCAGAATAAAATGAAATATAAAATGAAATGAAATATTTAATGTATCTGATAGGGAACTTTGCCCACCAGTGGGTATATTCGAAAGATTTTTGTACTACGTTTCTAGCGAAATGAATGATCAACTGCGAAAAGTGTTGTTTTTCTAGAATTGAGTCACATGGTTATACCGGTATATAATATAAGCTGACCATCCTAATACATTGGCATGACTACACGTAAGATGAAAAGAAGGTTCAATGAACATAAGAGAAAACAACCTGAATCGTAGGAACAGACATTAGAAATACTCGCATGTTAATCGCATATCGTACTCTCTCACCAATTTAATTTAACAGAAAGATTGATTGCAATTCGGGAGTCTTGAAGAAGCTCCACAAGGTAACTCAACAAGGGTAAAATACAATTCGGGAGTCTAAAAGTAGCTGCACAAGGTAACTCAACAAGGGTAAAATACAATTCAAGAGTCTCCGAGTAGCTATAGCCAAGACAACCCAACATGGGTAAAACAAGTGTGATGATGTAATGATGTAAAATAAAATCGAAGAAGCCAGCTTTAAATGTGGTAATTTTATAGAGTTTTATCAGCCTCAGAACATTCTGAAAATAAGCACCAAAGTTAACAAATCTGTGACGATACATGCCATATTACAGATCATTCATATCGACCATAAAATTTGTATCACTATTTTTTTGAAGTTTGATGTATTTTGGCTGTGTAATACAGAAAACTTTGAAAAATCATCAATTTGAAACGAACCGCGAACCCTAATATTTTGGAGGTCTGTTGCAAGTACTACTGTCACCAAGAACTTCGATTTTCTTCAATATGCAGTGTTCATTTTTTTCTCATTCAATCAATTATCCTGATAAGGTTGAGTACATTTGATTGAAATGTTATTTCAAAATTCCATGAAGTTCAAGAGATGCACTGATTCATCATTTGACAACGTACAATGTTCGCAGAAATAACACACCGGAAATAATAGAGCCGACTCTTCAATTCAATTCCAAGGATCAAAGAGTATTTTTTGTAAATGTTGCTATAAAAAAATATATTTCATTTTTTTTCTATCTTGACGGTGAAACTTCGAAATTTAGGTCAGATATATCACTCCTGCTACGTTTCAGTGGCGGCTTGTCCTATGAGGCAGGTGAGGCAGTGCCTCACCAAATAAATTACGGAATCACAAATAATATCAAGCGAATAAATCCAATATTTTATTAATCAATTTCATCATCCCATTATTTTCTTCAGTCTCAATTTTTTGTACGATACTGCACTCGTCTTCCATAATATCCGAGCTCAATCCCAAGCCGGGTACAGCTACAGACGTCTGTAACATTACACGTTACTGACGTTACGATAAATGCACAAAATCGGACCGTACATTACATGTTACAGGCGTTAAGGTCCGATTTTGTACATTCATCTCACTCCTCTTCAAGGCGTAAACGGTGAGGTGAGGCTTGCCTCACGCGCTTCCTTGTCTAGCGCGTTATTCACATCGACGTGACGAGATCATGAACCTCCCCTTCGTAGTTTATTGCTTCTAAGGTGAATTTGAGGCTAGCCTCAGTACCTTACAAATTTTAGAAAATTTGAAGCGTTTTATCTCTCAGAAACGGTGCCTCGTAGGAAAAAAAGTACTGATACATTTTTTGAAGATAATTTTAACATCTACATTTTTGTCTAAATTATTTTTTTGATGAAACTCACCGTTTTGCTGAAAATCGCGAAAAACTCATTTTTCGACCTTTGAACTTGAATAAATTTTGTCCGTCCACGGGAACGATTGGGAACTTTTATATATTAGTTATTATTATGTTTTGAACAATTTCACCGATTTTCAGCTTGTTGGGATTTTATGTAACTTCACCCTAATTTTTTGGTCTGGATTGACCGGACTATCTACCCTTGATCCGTGATCGTTTCGTTTCGTTTCATCGGCAAACTGCACATATTCGGGTTAATCGTGAAGCGGAAGATAGTGAAATTTCACTCTGGTTTGGGTTTATTGGGTTTGTGCAGTACTCGTGATATTGCAGATTTCAATAAAACAGAAACAGTTTTTGAGTCATTCCTATGAGTATAAAATATGTACAATTGAAGAAGTTATACAACCTATTACGTTTAATTTCTAGTTTTTCGTCTTTGAAACCGAGTGTCCGCCAATTAATCTCACAATGTAGTCAAAATAGTTAACTTAGCAATCAGTGGAATTTGAATGCAAAGGCTGATCTAAGCACGATCTTATTCACAATTTTTTCGTCTCGCTGTTTCTGCAGTCAAATAGTAACTATGATTGGGTCAGTTCGAGATCAAAAACGTAATTAAGCCTAATATTCACCTATGCTCACAAAGTAATTTGAGTTTAAAGATGCAATTTACCCCAAAACCAAATAAGTGTCTATTGGTTATGATACAATTCTCAGAAAATAAAAACAATAATTATGGGTTCACTAATGCATTTGAGTTTTTTGGTAGACTTGGTTGAATTTCTCTTTCGTCGTTACTTTTCTGAAACATGTAGTATACAATGACAAAGATGAGCCTTTAAAATAGTTTCTGCTCTTGTAAAATCTCTATATTTCTTCCTCCATTTTTCCAGAAAATGGCCATTGGTTTTTTAGGTAAATTCGCTGCTCAGCAGCTCTGTTTTATCAGATTCTATCGAGTTCGATCGAGAGAAACTCAATGTGGTGAATATGAAATCTTAGGGTGTTACGTTTGAGTTTAGGTTCCCTGCTCTACGACCTGTCGTTTGGTTGATATACTTACATTCCGTAACCGATAGGTAAAGGGTGTACAAAATGACACAATGGGGTAAAATGACACACATATCTCGTTTTTCTCGAATCGAGGTATGGTGGCGATCAAAAACGAATCGAAAAGTTTTCGAAATGACTCAATAAACTCAACAACTTTCAAGTGCTCTGAAAAAAGTGATATTTTTTTTATTTTTACGTTACTAGCGGTTTTAAAATTTCAAGTACTTTTCAGATCTTATGAATATGTTGTTGTTTTAATTGCGCTGCTTCGAGTGTGACAAGGTGGGGGAAAATGACATGGATCTTAGAGGGAAAATTGACATATTATACATAATATGTCGAATTCAAAAAACTCAACTCCAATTTGGAAGAAGATGAGAAAAAAAATAAATCAAAAATGAACATTTTCAATAGATAAAAAAAATCAATGAATAGTTACGACGAAGATTCCCACAGAATTGGACTCAGATGAAGAAAAAGAACATTTAATATCTTCTGAAATTTGGCCACAATGCTGTTTATATGAATAGAAGACATATGTCTTAGGTGCTGGCGTAGATAAAAAAAAAGCATAATGTGTCATTTTATCCTCCTGGTGCGGTTAAATTAGTTTATGCTCTTCATTTTTGAGCGCTCGTTCTCCGTGAACGAGTGATATATCGTTTAGCCCAAATGTTTATAATTTTCAAATTTTGAGCCAGAAATGGGATAAGATTCTACTCTCTGATGACGAATTCGTGGTCAAATTCAATTCTGTCTGTGGGGCCGTCCGTCCGGCCGTTAGCACAATAACTTTCGAAGGGATTGTCGAAGAGACTTGAAATTTTCAGGGTGAGTTCGGTTCTCGAATGGCTAGGTTAAGTTCGTTAACCAGCCAAATCGTACAGGGTGTTCCATAAAATATGGTCATTCAAAATTTTTGTTCCTCAGTATCTCAGACAAAACGAAACCCATCGAAATGAAATGTTGCGGCCGTATTCAAGATGGTCATAGTGAGCTTCATGCAAAATTTTGTGGCCATAGTATTAACAGAAACATAGAAAATTCAATTGGAATATTAAAAAGAAGAAACTTCATATTTCCATTGAAAAATATCCGATTCAGATGAAATTTATTTTATGAATAGAAATAGAATGTTTATGCAGAATTTTGTGGCCGTAGTGTCAACAGCCATTAAAATACAATTGGAATATTGAAAAGAAAAATCTTTATATTTTCATAACAGAATAAGCGATTGAAGGGAAATTTATTTTGTGAATTAAAATCGATATACTGAATCAATCTCAAATCCCATATAAAATTTTGCGGTAATAGTCTTATTGCTCCGCCAAAGAACGAGCGCTCAAAAGCTACCGCTCAGGGCTTTTCTTAATTTTTTTATTTTTATCAAATAGAAAACCATATTTTCATTCATATCGCAAATGTCTGGTGTATATTTCAACTGATAATATGGGTTATATTTGTGTTCCGCAGTTTTTTGAAAAAAATGATTTTTCATTTTTGAAATGCACATCATTTGGTACACACCTTTCTCTAATATTTTATGCGACTATTTGTGATGAAAAAAAATCTCGAGCTGTAGTAAGTAGCACTAGACAGACGATCAATATACTAGATCCACAACATGGTGACTCGCCCGGAGTCGGAAGTGAAAAGTCTTCCACAATAATGTTTTCATTTCCGCATTTCGCCCAACACTCTGAGCGTTTCCTCCGGGGAAAATTTGTTGTAGTCAACCCTCTTATAAGTTTGAATAACTCATCCTATTAGGAGGTGAACAACATAACGAGTCGTCTGGGTTATGATGGTGCCGTTTATGAGGGAAGAAATTAGATGGTTTCATCTATGTGAACTGCAATTTCACTGAAAAAGTTGAGATTTTATTCAGATGTTAAAACTGAAACAAAGGTCAATCATATCATTTTTGGCGACTCCCGGGAAGTATCCACTTGCCGGACGCTTTTTCTCCGAGAAAGTAGCACTCCGTACTCTCCGGACAAGGTAGGGGTGTAAATACCTATGATTTTTGTACAACTGTCAAAAAAACTTGACTTTTCTTTATCATTATGGATGCGTAAAGGATTACTTTTTTTCAACCTTAACAAATAGTTATTTATTATACCGGGGAAAAAAGTATTAGATTTTAGCTCGAGGCGTCTCCCGACGCGAAGCGGGGAGAGACAAAAACCGAGAGCTAAAATCTAATATTTTTCCCGTGTATAATACACTATTTTTTTCTGTAACAAAAAAAACGACCATTTAAAAGTGAAAGAAATATAACCTTTCACGAAATTATTTTTTTGCTCACGGGAAAAAAGTGAGTACTTTTTTCCCGGGTACATAGACACTATCTTTTTTGACAGGGAAAAAAGTTATTTCGTAAAAAGTCATATTTTGTGACCTGTCAAGAAATATAAAATGTCACATTTTTTCGCGTCACAGAAAAACGTCTTTTTTTCATCGTAAAAAAATGAGTTTTCTTTTTTTCACCGTTAAAAAAAAGTTTCTATAGTAACGACACAGAAAGATCCTTGGCTGCATAGAAATATTGTATTGGAGGCATTATCGTCAGTAATATCATAAGGGCATCTAATTTTTCCGAAAAGAATCGAAAAAACACGTTGCTAAGTAATATTTTGACAAGAAGCATGAGTGCTGGTGGCAACAAAAATCCGAGTCGAAGACGAGGATTTTTCACCTGCACGAATGCTTTTTGTCAAAAAATATTACTTTGCAATGTGTTTTTTCGATTTTTTTCACAGGAAAAATTAGATGCCCGAATGGTATTTGACAAGACTATTTCATGAGTGACAGATTATTCTACATGCATTATGTATGGTTATTTATTTGACAACAACTGTCAAGTTTTGCCGCGGGTAAACGCGAATAAACTGCTGACAGGTCCTGCCAAACAGTTTTTCCACCTAGAAATCATTTGTAATTCAAAATTGCGCGTTTCTGATTGGTGCAAATTACGACGAGGGAAATAGTCTTTAATAATTATATTTCAAACAATGAAAATTCGCATTCACAGATGTACAAAAAATTTTGTTTGTATTTCGTGCGTATAAAATTCGTGTTTTTATGGCACATTCGAGTGAATTTTTGGCCTCGACCTGCGACACTCTTATGTGCCTTGAAAAAAACACTCATTTTACTCACTCAATACAAAAATAACTGTTTTATGAATGCATCTCATTTTACTCACTCAATACAAAAATAACTGTTTTATGAATGCAGTTGATCACCCCACAGCATAGAGATAGAATAGTATAGAGTTGCTATCAATGAAATGAAAGTGGTATCAGATCCGCCATATTACTGCTATACGTCGAATTTTGACAATCATTGAATATTTTCTAAAAATAGTGATTTTTGTACCTTTTTCAAGTTAAATTGAGATTTCTTGTGCTTAATAAACAATAATAAAATGGTATCGTGTGCTGTATGGCTTTCTTCAAGCAGAGAAGGGACAGATAAGAAGAAAATTAGAGAAAAAACATATCAGAGGTAGGGATGAGTACTGAACAGATCCGCATTCGAAATTTTTGCTAGTAGGTATGTCTTGGTAATCTGATATATTTTTATATGTGCATATTATCGCCTGAAGAAAAATTGTTTATTCGATATTTAATTGACCTTATTTGAACAGGATTCCTAAAGACCCAACACGTCGTATTTTTTGGGTGAAATTCGTAAACAGAAAAAACTGGCAACTTAATTCAACCCTGAACTTTCAGCCATATTGGTCCCCAACTAAGCCCCGCCCAGTGGTTCCATTTTTCCTTACACAATTGTATGTCATAGCCTCTCTTCTCTATTCTATCTCTATGCCCCACAGCAACGAAATAATGGCTGACAGTTCATATAAAATAAGTTGTCATGTTTTGTATCGCAACTCGCAATAATTCATCAATTCGATGGTGTTTCTTTACGGTCGCCGACAAAGTAGTGTACTCAACACGTCCGAAAATATTTTTTTGGACTAGCAGGCTTTCAGGCTACTTGTCAAAAAATTCCTACTTTTCGGACTTACATAGTCCGTTTACGAAAGTTTGAGCCGTCGGTCGGCCATGACAATTTGGCATATTCCACTGTGTATATTAAAATTTTAGGTTTTGTTGTTTATTTTCTTGTCAGATTGATACGCAATGTTGTCAATATTGCATAGAGTTCTCTTATAACTCGCAAGCTCGTCGGACGAGGCCAGGTACGTTCGGCAACGTTGACTTGTTTTGCATGAAAACAGAAAACTGGTCTTACGTTCTAAACCTTCTATGCTGATCGCATAGTACAAGTTATTCATGGATATCGCGATTCTTATTATGAAGTATGTCCCAGAATGACGCGCATTCCAAGAATAATGTGTTGAAGAGCTATATGGTGCTATGACAAAAATACAAAAGATTAGAACTAGTAGAAATATCTTTTTGTTTCAAAATGAAAATTTCTGCTTTTTATTGTTGCGTTTTTGTGTGACACGCTCAAAAATCTATCGAATGCATCAGTTCCTTCATGAAAAAGAAAATTTTCACCATTATAGACGACAAAATCAGAAGTTACCAAAAATTATAATATTGGCAGAAATAGCTGAATCACCCTGTATTTCTAAAACAGTAGAACGTTCACGTCAGTAAACTATGGTTCACTGTATAACCGGAAACCGCATTCTTCGTTAACTTTTTGGAAAGTTCAATTTTACCCTGATTTTACTCCCAAAAATATAGAATAAATGCACCCCGTAAATCGATCACTAATCTCAAGTCAGCGATCCAAAGTGATCAGATTCGTTTAACTTCAACTGCGTCCGTTCCAAAATTGCGAATATCATCTCCAGGCAGGAAATTGAAATCCCCACGAAAAGCTTTGCCATCACCACGAAAATTACATCTGATGTCACAGAACGCGATTCACAATCGAAATTAATTCCCGAACTCACCTCAGAACTCTATCGCAAGCGGGCGTACATCAAGGAAAACCTATTGAAGTTTCTCTCCTCGTAAAAGGCACCCCGGTAGCCTCGAGCTTCGTTACATGGTGCACCTCCTAATAGGACAGGTTATTCAAACTTATAAGAGAGTTAGCTTCTACAAATTTCCTCCGGTGAGGAAATGCCCAGAGTGCTGAGTCGAATGCGGAAATTAAAACATTATTGTGGAGGACTTTTCCACTTCCGATGTTGGACGAGTCTCCAAGAGGTAGATCTATTATAATGCCCCACCTTTAGATTCACTCCATTTATACGGGATGGCTTATTTGTACGAGCTGCTTTGAAAGGCAATACATTTGCTATGAAAGGTAGAACTGACGCGATGGTCATTTTGAGGGAATGAATGATGATATTTTGAAAATATTTTTTGTGGTGAGTGTAGGGTAACCAAAAGCTCAATTTAAAAGTATTTCCATATATACAGAGTGGTTCAATACAAAGTTACAGACTAAAGTTACACTTTTTTAAATAAGACACCCTATATATGATCTCTGAAAAGTAAAGGCAAGCTTAAATTATGATGAGTTTTTTAGATTACTATGTACATTTAATGCACCATTTACGAGAAAATCGCGAAAAATTCAAAATATTGAGCCATTTCGAATAGTAATTTATATAGGAACCAGTGACGCAAGCGATACAGAGAATGTTTTTTTTATTAGACATATTAGCTAGTCCCATAAAGAGAAAAAAACAAATGAATTCTGGAATGGTCAAAAACTTTATTATTTCAAATAGCACGCCCGGTATTTCTTCATCTCTTTGAACGCAAAAATTAATTGTAAAACTTTTTTCATAAGGTTTTCCTATACCCTAATCCCATAGTTTCTCAGCAATTCTCGATTTTCAATTCACTATACATTGAACATTTGATTAATTAATTCTCTGAGATTCATCCTGCAACTGTCAAATCACTCATCATAGAAGTTTTTTTATGATTATCACTACATAAAATTGTTGGTTTACTAGTTTTGAATGAAAATCTAAAATTGCTGGGAAACTATCAGGTTTAAAGGAAAACTTTATGAAAAAAGTTTCGAAATTAATTTTTGCGTACAACGAGATGAAGAAATAACGGGCGTGCCATTTGAAATAAGAAAGTTTTGCACCATTATTCGTAGTAGATGTTTGAGAATTAATTATGATCACTCTGTACATTCCAGAGTTCATTTTTTTTCTCTTTATGGTAATAGCTAAAATGTATACTCAAAAAAACATTGCCGGTATCGCTTGAGTAACTGGTTCCTGCATAAATTACTATTCAAAATGAATCCATATTATGATTTTTTCGCGATTTTCTCGTAAATGGTGCATTAAATGTACATAGTGATCTAAAAAAACTCATCATTATTTGAGCTTTCCTCTACTTTTTTGAGGTCATATATAGGGTGCCGCATTTAAAAAATGTAACTTCGGTCTGTAACTTTGTCTTGGAACACTCTGTATATATGGAAATAATTTTAAATTGTGCTTTTGGTTACCCTTCACTCACCACAAAAAAATATTTTCGAAATATCATCATTTACACCCTCAAAATGACCATCGCGTCAATGGTGGGCCACCCGGTATATTAGCAATATTATTTGAACCAGGGGAAGGATCAACCGTCCACATTGAAAAAGTCAGCAGGTATGATTTTCATTCCAATTTCGATCAAAATTCTTCTACCTATCAATCTGGTACATTGACATTGTGTTACCAGGCAAACTGACAAACTTATGACCAGTCCATTAACATGACATGACAATAACATATGCTGCCACTTCTCTACAAAATCAGAAAAAACTCCTTCTGATAGCATTTTCACGTCAATACATAACCAAAATGGTTTTTCCCCTCAATATTTTTTTTGCTTGACCACCGATTTTCATTCGGGAAAATACCATAATGAAATAACTCCTCCAATTTCTAAATAGTGAATTATTAATATTCTGAACTGAAACATAATTTGAAACTTTAGTCATTTTCCGCTGAATTCTAAGATTATTGATACTCATGAAATCGGTACGACCGTAGTCCGAAACATCATTACATGGTGCACCCCCTAAGCGGACAGGTTATTCAAACTAATGAGAGAGTTAGCTCCTACAATTTTCCTCCGGTGAGGAGATGCACAGAGTGGTGAGTCGAATTCGGAAATTAAAACATTATTGTGGAGGATTTTTCCACTTCCGATGCCAGACGAGTCTGCAAAAGATAGATCTATCATAATGCCCCACACTCAGATCCATCTTCCATTTATACGGGATGGCTAATTTGTACGATCTTCTTCTAAAGAAAGGTACGACTTTCGTGATGAAAGGTAAAACATGAATAAAATGAATAATTCGGCAATATTCTTTGCTCCAGCGGAAGGATCCAACCTCACTGTTGAAAGAATTTATGTTCAGCAGTTACGAGTTCCATCACCAATTTGGATCAAATTTCTTCTACCTTTTAACCTGGTGCATCAACTTATTGTTACCATTTAGGCGTTCAAACTTGTGAGCACCCTATTCACATAACATAACAATAACGAAATTCTATACTTAGTCAAGACCAGTTGAAGAAAACTATTGAAATTTCTCTCCATGTAAAGGCACCCCCGTAGCCTCGAACCTCGTTACTTGGTGCATCTCCTTATAGGACAGGTTATTCAAACTTATGAGAGAGTTAGCTCCTACAAATTTCCTCCGGTAAGGAAATGCCCAGAGTGCTGAGTCGAATACGGAAATTAAAATATTATTGTTGGGGACTCTTCCACTTCCGATGCCGGACGAGTCTCCAAGAGGTAGATCTATTATAACGCCCCACTTTCAGATCCTTCTTACATTTATACGGGATGGCTAATTTGTACGAGCTGCTTTTAAAGGGACGACTTCCGTGATGAAAAGTGGAACACGAAATAAATTTATAATTTCGCTAAAAAAAACAATATTCTTTGCACCACGGAGAGAATCAAAATTCTATGGTGCATTGACATAGTGTTACCAGGTAACACTGACAAACTGATGATAATAACATTTGCTTCCACTTCTCTACAAACTCAGAGAAAGTCCTTCTGATAGCATTACACTCAACGGCAAAATAATCGATCCACTAGAAAAATCGATGAAGTTTTTGAATTCATAAATATGTTATTTGTAGTCCGATTCGATTGAATCTTTTTGTTTCAATTGTTGTTATGTTTATTCCTAATCAATCAGTTTCGAATTTCAAGAAAACTCGGTGTACATCATTTTATACGATGGGATCCAACAATTTTTCAGGAGTAGGTACAGGATTAGAATAATTTCCTGTGAAAATTTTCATTTGTCATTCGGTGACTTCCACTCATTAAGGTTTTGAATCAACTATAGAGGATCACTGAGATGAGCAATTGTTATAAATGAAGAATTAAATTGTCGAGAGAAGATGTATCTTGATGATGAAATAAGAAATCACAGGGTGGAAAAACTGGAACACACCAGGGGTGGTACGTACGATGAGTTTTCTTAAAATTTAAAAGTCATGATTGATTGAGGATGAACATACCTACAATTGAAAAAAAAGATTCATAATCGAATCGAACTTCAAATAACATATTTATGAATTAACAAACTTCATCGATTTTTAAGTGAATCGATTATTTTGCCGGTAAGTGTATTTATATTCTGTAAACAGCGTGAACACCATTCGAAACTCTCGTCATTTTTCGTTGAGTTTTTAGATTATTGATACCAAAAGGAAATCGGTACGCTTGTAGCCTACAGCCTCGTTACATGGTGCACCTCCTAATAGGAGAAGTTTCTCAAACTTATGAGAGAGTCAGCTTCTACAAATTTCCTCCGGTGTGGAAATGCCCAGAGTGCTGAGTCGAATGCGGAAATTAAAACATTATTTTGGGGGACTTTTCCACTTCCGATGCCGGACGAGTCTCCAAGAGGTAGATTTATTATAATGCCCAACCTTCAGATCCTTCTTTCATTTATACGGGATGGCTAATTTGTACGAGCTGCTTTCGAAGGCACGACTCCCTTGAAGGAAGGTAGAACACGAAAGAAATGAATATTTTGGCTAAAAAAATATAAACAATATTCTCTGCTCCAGCGGATGGTTCCATGCTCACTGTTGAAAGAATTTATGTGGAATATTCAGCAGGTACGAGTTCCATCACCTATTAGGATCCAATTTCTTCTACTTATTAACCCCGTGCATTGACCTAGTGTTACTAGATAGGCGTACAAACTTATGATCACCCTTTCAAAATTACATGACAATGAAAACATTTCATAGTGAAGATCAGTTGAAGAAAAAGGAAAAGCTATTGAAGTTTCTATCCTCATAAACGGCACCCCCGTACCTCGAACCTGATGGTTACATGGTGCTACTCCTAATAGGACAGGCTATTTTATTATCATTTAAATTCTAATTTGTAAGAGCTACTCACGACTTCCGTGATGAAGGTAAAACACGAATAAATGAATAATTTCGATAAAAAATCTATAAGCAATATTTTTGCACCAGGAAAATAATGATCAACCCTGTATGTTGGAACAATCAGCAGGTACGATTTTCATTCCCAATTTCGATCAAATTTTTTCTACCTAGGTGCATTGACATAGTGTTAGCAGGTAGACTGACAAATTTATGACCAGTCTATTAACATGTCATGGCAATAACATGTGCTCTCACTTTTCTACAAATTCAGAGAAAACTTTTTTACGTAACCGGAATGGTTTTTCTTCTCAATATTTATTTGATTGACTACGGATTTCTACTTAATAAAATGTATTATGATATCTCGATCAATTTCTATATACGCGAATTATTTATTTTCTATAAACAACATAAACACTATTTGATACTTTCGTCATTTTTCGAGTTTTTAGATTATTATTGATTCTACATGAAATCGGTACCCCCGCAGCCTAAAGCCTCGTTAAGATCGATTCACACATTTCTGTTACGTGACGACAACGTTGCTGTCAGTGCTTCAGTGTGATCCGATATGAATGTTTCACTATCCACACAGCAACTTAAGGTGTCGTCCGTGTTAGTGTTTTTCCGCCATTGCTGGATCCGCTCTATGGGCTTTTCAAGTTTGGATCTGGTGTCGACGTAATTGTTATTGTCTTGCGAAATGAATTGCTGGTCCGAAGATCTTGCTTTTGGCAAGGAAAAAGAAAATAAAAGAAGACACTGGGTACATTCAGTGAGAAATTTGTCAAAACTGAAATATTATCATGACGGCAGTGCACCGTAATTGCCGGAATATCACTGCATCGGACATGCCTTTTCCCTTTGCTTCAAATAGACACTTGTATTCCCCGATATATTTTTTCACTGAATGTCACTCTACGGTACGTCACGTCACTGAAATGTGTGGATTGCAAACGTATGAGACAGTTAGCTTCTACAAATTTCCTCCGGTTAAGAAATGCCTAGAGTGCTGAGACGAATGCGAAAATTAAAACATTATTGTGGGGGACTTTTCCACTTTCGAAGCCGGACGAGTCTACAAGAGGTCTACTCAACTTGGTAGGTAGGTCCTTTATGCCAGTGAACCAGCGTCGACTGGTTGCCGGACAGCGTATTCTCAATTGCGTGTACAACTGGAGGCAACACTGAATTCAAATGTGCACGGGTTTGTTCCGCTAACTCTAATCGCAAACCCGTGCACAATTCAAGGCAGGCATCCTCCGATCGTACACGGGTTTGTGATTAGTATCTGACACACAAACCCGTGTATGTTTCAGGAAGGTAGGCAGCATGCAGGATTAAAACAAATTAAATCTTTTTTCCATTTGATGAAAAATTCAAACACTTCATTTTACGGAAGTGATACTTTATTAGTGGTGTTTAGCCTATCGTTCCGACATTTTAACACGTGGCAATAACACAAATAATTACTGTAAATCCTCAATACGAATTTTCAAAGACATAGTACTGGAGCGCTGTAAAGTTTTCAATATGTGTGCTTTAGAGATTTTATCTCAAAAACCTTCGAAGCATATCACAAAAAAGAAGATTGATTCATTTTGCTAATGGGAGATCAAGAAATCTTACGTTAGCGTTTTTAAAATTTTTCCAAAAAAGTAAATATATTGAAGATATAGTCCACATAAAGGACAATATTTTTTCAGTCAAATCAAATACAAATTTGTATCTAGTCGATACCGACTCGGCAACATGTGACTCCCCATATGGAGTTGGGGGAACATTTTGTAAACATCTCTGTGCTGTAGAACGAAAATTTGGTATTCAATTAACCACATCTCTAAATATAAGCGAATCTGATCGCCAACAATTCGCAAAATACGCACTAGGTGACCACTTTTCTACATCATTCTATGAAAATATTGAGAGTGAATCAAATGGAAATAACATCACACATAATAGAGAATCCATGGAGAACGAAGTGCCAAACACATTTTCACTTCACAATAAATCCAGCAGAAAAACAGTATATCCATCAACAATGAAGACTACGTTATTAATGCTGTTAAAAATATAAAATCACAATGGGAAAGAATAACTGATATCTTGGAAAAGATTCCAATACTGCTAATACAAAAATTCTTATTAAGTTAGGAAATGATTTGTCCAATTACAAACAGCATCGAGTGTAATTGCAAATATGCTGAAAAGAAGATGCAAAGAAGATCTCGAACAATTCATGTTCAGCCTACTTCAATCGCTCGCCGTAAAGAAAGAGGCCTACCATGCGGCGGAAGGATTCAATCAGGACGACCAGCTAAAACAGAAACTATGAAAAGGAAACGTATTCACCATATCTCATCTAACATTTCCAATAATGAACCCCCTGCGAAAAAACATTAATGTTGCTAAAAATATATTGAAATTTAATGTAAGTAAATAAAGAATCAGTTCCGTAAAATGAAGTGTTTGAATTTTTCATCAAATGGAAAAAAGGTTTAATTTGTTTCAATCCTGCATGCTGCCTACCTTCCTGAAACATACACGGTTTGCGTGTCTAATCTACTAATCACAAACCCGTGTACGATCGGAGGATGCCTGCCTTGAATTGTGCACGGGTTTGCGATCAGAGTTAGCGGAACAAACCCGTGCACATTTGAATTTAGTGTTGTACACGCCAATTGAGAATACGCTGCCGGACACCCTGTATGACGGCATTTCGATATATCTCCTTTTATATACTGCCTGGACAATAATGGATATCGGTGTCTGGCTTAGGAATAACTCGGTAATGAAAACTATCCACTTATGAAGATTCATAGGGACAATTTTCCATGAGCTTCGACTCCCAAACCTGTGACAATATATCAGAATTTTCAAATCAAATATTTATAATCTTTTCTGGAAATGAATAATAGGCTTAACTAATTACGTATTACGATGAGCGTTGAAGCTTGAAATTTCTAAATCGATTAACACAAGACCCATGTAAATATGCGGTGTATAATCTCTGAGAGGTCGAGTTCAGGGGTGATCCAAGAGCTAAACAAATTTCATCGATAATACAACCTGTAAGGGTTTGCTCGAGTTTAGTCCTGCCTAATTTTCTTCCCAATATTTTAATTACATGAAATTGGTAATATCAGACGGAAGTTTGCATGAAAAGAGCCTGATATGAAATCATTGTAAGGTGTGGTTAATATTGGTTTGTTGATGACCACAATATCAATCTCAAAAAATATTGTCATCGAAAACCTAAAAATGATTTAATGATGATGAAAGTTGTCACAAATTTCTTATCATTATTCGAAAATATAAGTAGATTTTCAGAATAAATAGTTCTGTTCGAATTTGATAGAATATGAATACCCAGTATTATGGGTTTGCGGAATTCCTTGCAAATACAGGGTGTTTCATCATAACTGGACAAACATATATATTCGTGTAGAGGACATCGGGAAAATCATTTTTGCTTTATACAATATATTCTTGTTTTCGAAGCATAAGCGAGATACAGGGTGTTAAACGTCCATTTGTGAGCAAGCTTCTTATGAGCGTGGTCAGTTATGTATGATACTTATAGTAACGGTTTTGGTCAAATCTCAGTATTTTTGGGTCCTCTATTCAGAAAATTGTCGAACTCCGAAAAAAATTTACAAATGGCGGAAAATCTGTTCCTCATTTTTTTTCGGTTCTCAAATTGAATTTTATTTTCTGAATGAACACAATTTTCTAAGAATTCCTGTGAAAAATTTTTTTCAAAAATCGAATACAATTTTTTTTACATGTCTACAGAGATAATAAAAATTTCACCCGAAATGGATGAATTTCTGTACAATTGTACTTCTTTAATTATTATCAATCACGAATATGAAAACAGAATTGTAAAATATCAAACGGTTTCGTTACTACAGTCATTCAAATGTTTCGTTCAGACCTCTGAAATAATAAAAAAAATGTTTTGAGTTCTAGAGTCAGAATAATTAAATTATTGGTATGTCAAAACATTCTAGATGAATTTATAAAAAAAATCAGTGAAACTTAGTTGAGACTCGAACCGACGTACGTATTAAATAGGGAAACGAGACTGTTACAAGTTACAAGGATATTAATATTCTTGCCAGGCAACGTAGTTCGTAGTTCATAAAGTTTGACTGGTATTTGAACTTCACTGAATATAATTTAGCCAGTAGTCAAACTCTATGAACTACGGTTGACTGGCAAGAATATTTATAATTAATAATAATAAGAAACATAGCAGGTTTTCCGCCTTTTTGTAGAAAATTTTCGGAGTTCGTCAACTTTCCTGAATAGAGGACCCAAAAATATTGAGATTTGACTAAAAACCGTTACTTCAAGTGTTATAAATAACTGACCACACTCATAAGAATCTGGCTCAAAAATGACGTTTAACACCCTGTATCTCGCTTATGCTTCGAAAACGGGATATATTGTTTAAGGCAAAAATGATTCTTCCGACTTCCTCTACACGAATACTTATCTGTGTTTGTCCAGTTTATGATGAAACACCCTGTATATACAAGAATTTGACATCTTTGCTCACGAAACCTCCTAGCCAAATAATAATGCTCTTTCGAATGTTTTTAAAAATCTCCGTTCAACCAAGTCTTAAATTTTTATTTAAAGTGAGAACATTCAAAACTACGGCGGCGTATTAGTGGCGCTGCGATGGAATAAAATCTGTCAATTGTCATATTCAATCTATCAATTCACACTCTTAATCTGTCAATTGACAGATTTATTTTGTCAATTTACGTATTAAAATCGGTCAATTGACTGATTTAATCTGGCATTTCAGCAATGTTCATGTTTGATTAACCGCAATATTCTCTCTCTATCTCTGCCTGCTAGAATGACCGATACTCTCCTTCTAAAATTCATATTTGAATAACCTATGATTTTGAATTCAATTGAAAATTGGAAATTCAAAACTTCAGGTCATTTTTCCTATCGGTTCTAAAAGCATCAATAAGGCGCTAAATATTGGTATATTCATTTCATAGCAATTCGAACATGTTAGTGCTGAGCGTGAAGTCAGCACCAAAAACTGGATTGTCTATATGCAGGTTGATGAGGTACTAAGGGCACTAAATAGGTTCTGAATATTAAACATAGTTTTAGAATTAGTGCTTCCAACTTTTCGGTCCTGACGTGCGAAAACAACAATCGAAATAGAAAACATGTTGAAATGCTAGATGAAATCTGTCAACTGAGAGATTAAAGGCATTAAAGCTCCCAATTGACAGATTTTTATTTCATTGCAGTGTCACCTTGCACACCTTCGACTTTGTCTAAGAGTGGTACTAATACGCCCTCGTACAAGACTGCTCAGTATGAAATTACGAATGCTTCACCCATCACAACCTTCTCATCTACTCTTTCTCCATAATTGCTACACCATCAAAGACAATTAGCTTGGAGTCTGCCATCTCCTATCTATTCCATGCTTTGACACATCATAACGAATCAAATTAACATTCAATATAGAGTACATGTACCGTTTGAACACAGTTAAGCCAATCCTTATTATCTCAGATACTATGGAGCAATACAGATTGGCTTAAACAATATAATTTACCTATCCAATGATGAACAGAATTTCAATTAATTCACTCACTACATCTTATACACAGGTTGAGTTGGGAGGAACGGACTTAACTCCAGGAGCGTATTGTACAAGTAAATATAATTCGAAACGAGTCATATGTTCTCATTTGTTTTCGAGATACAATGTTTTTCTCTTATAGTATCTACACTTCAGAAGATATTCAACTGAAATGTTGCCTGGAACACTATTCCTTGTTTTCTCCAGAACTTTTTGGCATCATTATTGCAATCAGACAACAGGATTCAGTCAATTACAGCACGTGAATCTCTCGACTACACATCTGTGCCACTGGACGGAAAAAAGGCTCTGTATGATGCATTTTATATCGTATTTTTCCGAGGTGAATTTCCAAACCTGTATAGGGTCGGTGCCACTAAGACACAATTGAAACAAGGAAACTTCTTGTATAAAAGCGGTAATAAGAAATATGGGTTTTGTGGGGGGTCCTGTTAAGAAACTAAAGCACTGACGTTCGCTTGACATTTTTGCAAGAGTTATTGGTTCTGGAAAAGTTTATTTAATCAGATCTGATAATTCTTAGAATTCTTCGCGTATCTGGCATTGTTGACGTTTTTTCACACGGCGGTTCTAATTGGTGCAAGTTCCTACCACCGAACTCAAGTCGTTGTGTACCAGGCAACGGTAGTTCGTAGTTCATAAAGTTTGACTGGCATTTGAAATTCACTGGATATAATTCAGCCACTAGTCAAACTCTATGATTTACGAACTACCGTTGCCTGGCAACGAATATTGATATCCTCAGAACAGTCTCGTTTCCTCATTCAATACCTACGTCGCGACGTAGGGGTATTTTGCTGATCTAGCTGGCAAAAATTATTTTTTGAGTTTTCTTGCTCCAAGGAGTTGCTTTGGTCAACAATAAGCTATTTTACTTTTTTATGAATAATAAATATAATGACAAAATATTGGGTAAAAAATGCAATGAAAATTAATTTTAGTAATTAACAACTTCGAAAATCAATACTTTCTTTAACAAAATCTAATGTTAATTAGTTCCATGGTTCTTCATCATCCTTATCACTTCCCTCAGGAACCTCTTTCAAATCAGAATCTGAGTCGCTTTCGGAGTCAGGCAAAGCAGGAATCATCAAAGCAATTGCTTCTTTGGTGAATGACAACGTCCTTTTTTTGGGGGTTGGTCTCATTCCAGTAATCAGTGGGTCGGAAGTGAGTGAAAGTCTATTTATAATATCAGTGTTACACTGGATTCTTGAAATTTTCCTAGCATAATTCTGCCTGTATTGCCAGAAATGTTTATTCCGTGCCTCTGCAGCTTCTTCCGAGAGCAACCCAATTGGCAACAATGCATGTGCTATGAAAGTGGCACCATGCACCAGGATCTTGTGCATCGTAGGTGTCATTGGATGCCAGGGATACAAACTTATATATAAAGTTTTGACGTGTCTATGCAATAATCTGAATAATCTAAATAATTTAATTTTTCTTCGGAATTTGGTAAAATTTGCTTTTTCATTTGATCAAAAAGTGATCTACGGGTCAATACACTAACACCTGAGTGACCGGGTAATCCTGAAACCAAATAATTACTTTCTTACATAGTGTTAATTCCAAATATATATTTTTTTATTTTTTCACTGTCTTGCTGTGTCATCTCTGGAAAAAAAGGGGGCGGGTATGGGCGGCTAATTTAGTCATAATAATTTTACATAAACTCTAACCTGTTGTTATCAATAAATATAAGAACCGGGACGAAACCGGAAATACAACAAAAACCTTCTTAAACTTGAAATTGGAATTAAAATTTCAAAAATTTCAAACTATATTTTCAAACGCCATATGACAGTATCCTGCCAAAAAAAAACTCAGCTTTATATTTTAAAAGTATGCATTCTTACCTCCTTGATCCATATCCATAGCAATATTTTCAAAGAAGTTAGTAGTCACGCAAATATTTCACTTTTTATCATAGGCTATAGGTAATATTCACGAAATTGGGAAGATACGTGCATTCGAAGCAATGACAAACTTCTCTCAAAAAAATCGCGCATATGCATACGATAAGGGATCGAGATGGCTTGTCTAGATTGTTCTCTAGTAATTCGAGAACAATAAAAACCGTTTTTGAGCGCTCGTTCTACTTAGACGAGTGCTATATCGTTTTGCCCAAATGTCTGTAATTTTCGAATTTTGAGCCGAAAATGGTCTCAAACGATAGGGTTCGACTCCCTGATGGAAAATATGAGGTCAAATCAAATTCTGTAGGGCCGGCCGTCCGTCCGGCCGTCCGTGAGCACAATAACTCTCGAACGGATTGTCCTAGAGACTTGAAATTTTCAGGGTGTGTTCAGCTCCCAAATAGCTCGGTTAAGTTCGTTAACCAGAAAAATCGTACAGGGTGTTCCATAAAAAGTGGCCATTCAAAATTTTTGTTCCTCAATATTTCACACAAAACGAGGGCAAACGGAATGAAATTTTGCAGCAACTTGCCAGATGCTCATAGTGAGCCTCTCGCAAAATTTTGTGGCCATAGTATTAACAGAACCATAGAAAATTCAATTGGAATATTGAAAAGAATAATTTTTTTATTTCCATAACCAACTTTCCGATTCAAATGAAATTCATTTTGTAAGTTGAGACTGATATATTGAATGTTCATGCAAAATTTCAAGAGGATAGCATCATCAGAACCATAGAAATTCCAATTGGAATATTAAAGGAAAGACTCTTTATATTTCCATAACAAGATATCCGAATCAAATGAAATTTATTTTTGGAATTGAAATTTATATATTGAATGTTTGTGCAAAATTTGAAGATCATAGCATCATCCGAACTAAAGAAAACTCAATTTGAATATTGAAAAAAACAATTATATTTTCATAACAAGATATCTGAATTGAGTGAAATTTATTCCTGGTATGAAGATTGATATACTGAATGTTCATGCCAAATTTCAAGAGGATCGCATCATCAGAACCATAAAATTAATTATTTTAATTTTCAAGTGTGACCATAGAATTGAATTTTTTTAATTGTTTATATATAAAGTATCAATTTCAAGTCATATACAGAATTTTGAGATGATAGTCCTATTGCTCCACCAGAGAACGAGCGCTCAGAAGCTCCTGCTCAGGGCTTGCTTCCATTTTTTTATCTGCGACAACTTCGCAGTCGGTTCGAGTCCCAACTAAGTTTCACTGAATTTTTTTTATAAATTCATCTAGAATGTTTGGACATACCCATAATTTAATTATTTTCACTTTAGAACTCAAAACGCTGTACATATGTAAAAAAAATTGTGTTTGATTTTTGGAAACATTTTTTCACAGAAATTCTCAGATAATTGTGTTCATTCAGAAAATAAAATTCAGTTTGACAACCGAAAAAAATTAGGAACATTGCATGTTTTCCGCCATTTTGTAAAAAAATTTTTGAAGTTCGTCGACTTTTCTGAATAGAGGACCCAAAAATACTGATATTTGACCAAAAACCGTTACTTTAAGTGTTATACATAACTGACCACACTCCTAAGAATCTTGCTCAAAAATGACGTTTAACACTTCGCTTATGCTTCGAAAAAGGGATATATTGTATAAGGCAAAAATGATTCTCCTGGTGTCTTTTACACGAATATATATGTTTGTCCAGTCTATGGTGAAATACCCTGTATATGACATCGCATCAATGCAAAATTTCAACACAGAGCTCACAGAAACAGGATGGAGAACCACCGCATTATGCGTTTCGATTTTTTTGATTGGAAGTTTTCCTGTCCGTTGAATTAGAGGTAGAAGTCCTATAGAAGGGCCAGCCCTATCAAAAGATCTGAAACTGCTAGATTTTTTTCTGTGGGACACCTGAAATAGCAAATTCATCACGAGTCACCAACTAGTTTCGAAAACTAACGGAAAGAATACTTTAGAAATGCACTCACGACTGCAAGTCTTCCTGAATGTTTTATTCAATGAAATTCGAACATTTACATTGAATAAAGATGTCTTTGTGTATTTACGGGTAGAGGTTCAGAAGTTGACACCCTGATAGTGATTGACACTGTGCACATATACCGATTGGGAATTCACATCGAGAACATACGATATACAAGGCATCAGACAGAGAATTCTTCCCTCCAGTTGCACAGATGAATAGGCGAGATAATAAAGTGCGATAACTGAATGAATTCAACTATCTTACTGCGATAATCTAGTCTCGTCTCTCTCTTATCGCAGTATGGTAGGGAACCCGAACTACACTACACGTATAGAATTTTTAATATATCAGGCTGCCCGTAATACTCGATTCAAGTATTTACTGTTGCCTACCATACTAAAGAATTACGCTCCTCTAAACGATAAGAGAGAGACAAGACTAGAATAAAGAAGTAAGACAACTGAACTCAGTGTGTTACAGCAAGTGATTGTCTCGACTATTCATCTGTGCAACTGGAGGGAAGAATTCTCTGTCTGATGCATTGCATATCGTATGTTTCAGATGTGAATTTCCAAACCTGTATAACGATGTAATAAACTATTGGTGCTATCTAAGGTTTTTCAATCTGCCTCTACATATTTCCGAATGTTTTATTCCTATTTGGGTCAAGTTAAATTTTCTAAGGTTATAATCCTGAAAACGGCATCATTAGATATTTGGCGTGAGATTTTTGAAGTAGTGTCAATAAGTGTACCTATATCTTTGAGTTTACTTAAGAATAGCGACTACATACAATTGCGTATATTTTGCGATTTTTTTATGTTTCATATTTGTAAGATGTTTTCTATTGTTTGGAACGTTTCAAGGAATATTTCATTGATGTAAGTAAACCTTTCAATAATCAATATATTAAGTTTAAACCATATGTCAATAAATGTGTCAATAATATTACATCGAACATAGGCTTTAACCTTAATATATAAATGATTGAAGGGTTTACTTACATCATTGAAATATTCCTTGGAACCTTCCAACCAATAGAATTTTGGTGTCTCCTCAAATATTCAATCGAAACCTATTTATTGAAAGTTTGAAGGTAATAACAAAATAGCAACATTCAACTATAGTTCCGTAAAAAAAACATGGTGTTACAATGAAATAAGAAAACCAATTCACCTACTGAAAGTGTTTTATATGTATTCTAATTGTTATGCAATTCATTATTCTATTATATTTTATTTCACTTCGTCCTCAATATTTTCATTGGGGTCATGAGCCAAATTTTCATTAGGATATCCTGTATTAATCAAAACTTAACGATATTATATTGTGGTAATAATATGTATTTGTGAAAATCACTATTTCCGAGGTACAATAGCTTCTTTTTATTGTCATTATTCATTCTGAATTGAGAATATGTATAATAATTTCATATTCACTATCATCAATACATACTTCAATTTATATCCATTTTTATGGTTTATACTTGGATGTTGTTACCAATTTATCATGATTCGAAATGGGCCATAAAAGAAATGCTTGTCTGCAATTGCAAATTGACGAACCGAGGAAAATATCCTGGTTAATATCTGTGCTGACTGTAAAGATGATCGATAACCTACTCGCAGAGATTTATTCTTTGATAAACATAACTTTATATTTCAGGGTTGCAGGGCAATTTAAGTGACGAAATAGAATGAAAATAAGCCATTGAAATGTTGTTTACAGATCAAATGAAATTATAATACAGATATATAGAAGTGATTTTTCATGGTGTAGATAAAAAATTCCGTGTTCATTGGTTCAGAATTTCTGGAGAGAAAAATGACAAATGAATGTTTCTAGTTTCTAATTTTCTAGTTCTAGTCGAAATATTTTTCGAATAAAATGTTATTCAATATTTGAGATGAGATCATACAAGTTTTTTTGAACAAAAAATATTATTCAACACTCGGTCGAAATGTTGATGGTAATTCATTAGATTTACCGAATTTTTTTTGTACAAATTATACTATTATATTATACTTCAGATATCCTAGTAGTGTAGTCTCATCAAATTTTGCCAATGTGAACTTAATCGAATTTTGTTCAAGTTTTGTGTGCCAAAAATTTGCATTGCGTAGGTGGTAAATAGAAGAGTATAACGATTCTGAAGTGAATAAAATCTGTCATATTTTTCCAATGGTTTTATTTATAAAAAGTTTATAAATTATGGACATGTTTATTTTTCATCAGAAAATACCTCATTTAGTGTTCTTCCGAATTAAATATCAAGTTTTGTGCAACTGGTCCGTTCTCTGCCTTAGTATCATAGCTAACAAGACAACATCATTCAGTTCCAAAGTGTAAGTGAATCTCAGGAACTATAGTGGTTTCAAAGATGCGATGTGTTCATCCCTGATTTTTCAAATTACAAGTTACAAATTGAATCGACCAAATCAAATTTTCTTTATTCACTAAATTCACAATTTCTTAGTTAATTCGAGTTTTTCGTCAAATTTGACGTTCTTATTCAAAAGAAATTGATATAGCTTCGCACTCAAATTAAATTCCAAGAATTAAAGCCTTTTCGGTATATAAATGATTATTCACCACAACGAGGTGAATTGATTTTCAAGATATGTGAAATACCAAAAAATCCTTTATATAGTGATCTTACAAAATTTAAATTGATCTTCATTTACCCGGTGAAATAAAATTTTCTCAGTTTACGAAATAATCAATATCAATTTTTTCTTCAGATTGCTTCCCTTCACGGAGTCCTAACTACCTATTCTTACTCACTTTAGAAATCCATAATATAGACTGTATTTGAAACTCACACCAGCAATTTTCTTTAAGGAATAAAATACGAGTATGATGGGAATTCAGAAAAGATATATGATAACCATAGGTGAACAGTTGTTTTATTGTAATAAATATCAGATCAATTTCGGATATAATGAATAATGATAGGTACTTACTAATAATTCATATAACTATTGAACTATCAATGATTTTGTGAGATTTTGGTTTTTCATCTTACATCATCAAATTGTAGATGTATTCATCATATCGAATTAAAAAAAGAATTGGTACATAGCCGTAGTACACAGAAAAAAATATCGAATATGTTTTATTTCAATTGAACGAGATATATGAGGTTTTTTTTCGTGATCTTACAGGATACAATGCCTTTTTTAAGAGCAGCAGTAAACATGTACCGAATGACGACCCCACCCATCCTGTTACCTTTTCTTCCACTTTTATTAGATCTTAGTATAACAGACTATTCATTTGTAAAATCCATTAATTTTCCAGCAACGGTTCAAATGGATCAACAGTGGGTACATTCTATGTCTGAAATTTGAGATGAAAATGTTCGTAAAATGATAGCGTGAGAACTAATACGAAGAAGAAGAACAAGGTGAAAACAATGTGTTATAATAATTACACATAAAACTCCTACTTGCTAGTTCAGAAAACGTTTTCTTATATCATTAAGAAACACTTTTCCTGAATTATTCGTCAGCAATTGAGCAAAATACAACTTTATGCGACCCTAGCGGCGTTACGAAAACGCGAGATATGTGCCTAAGAAATGGGAAGTGAGATTTGTGTTACTGTTGTGTGTTTATTATAATATTTGTCTAGTTGGTTGGTTTTTAATCTGATTAAAGATGCTTAAAGAAAATACAGTGAAGAACACTAATTGCTGTGTTTATGGAGGCAGCTTTAAAAAATTCTTTCACAGGTCACCATTTCACAGGATGGTGGTTATGAAAATATAATATTTTATCAGTTGATCACCAGTTTGCACTAGAGGAAGCAGTTCAGTCAAAATCAAGAAAACAAAGATATTAGCCAGTTTCAGGATTTCTATTTGGATTTGAAGGAGGAAATATAGTACATTGTTGGATATATTTACAATTCACTCGTTAAAGATAACAGATGAAGATTACTTGTCAATTGACAAAATTGTTGTGATAACTTAAGTTTTTATGAATATATGCCCTGAAATCATATCACTCATCTGGATGTTCTTTCAATGCGCATTACATCTTTTGTTTTTTATATGAGACAATTAGAAGGTAACTGCTATCTGCACTATTCACTATTTTTGAGAAAATAGAATACACATACTCAATTTATTTAATTCTGTATTGTGAATTAAGTATTATTGCTTATTAGATAATTAAGTTTTTGTTTATACCAGGATGTCGGATTGAATTGAATGATAAATGCTTTACTTACGACAAAATATTAATTGATTTTTCTAATTTGTATTCAATAAAAATAGTTTTTTACGGTGTGAATAATTGAAAATTAGTTGTTAATTTCCATAAAGTCTTTCATTTCTGTAATAAAATCTTCATGGAATTCAACGGCTTTCATTTCAATAACAAATATTGTCATTTTTTTCTTTCTATATATTGAAGAATAAATATTATAAATATAATTGATTCACTGAAGCAGAACTCTTTGTTTCCACTAAATAACTGATCATATCAGGATACATTTTAACTTGAAATGAGCCAAGTTAGATGGTTAAATATCTTCCTTCTGCAGTTGACAAGGGTGAATGCGCGAAACTGATATTTTTCCACATATCGTCCTCGATTAATATGATCTGAACTTAATAAATGATTCCATAAGTCCATTTTCACGAATGTTCATTCCAAAGAAGAAATAAATCATCTGAAATACTTAAGAAATACCAGAATATCTCGTGTTTTGCTTAAACGTGTACGAAACAATACTCGTTTCGGGAACAGCTGATTCGGCGATTGCAGCGCCGCCATCGGTAATGATTTGTCCCAATAGGAGGTATTTAAATATATCATTATGATTAATCGCCTTTTCCAGCCAGGAAGGGGGTTTCGTCGAAATTGTCGTCGTTTAAAGTAATGATTATCGTAAGTCATTTCACAAGTCCATCAAAATTACCGATAATTTTACATGACAGTACCTATGTTGTCAAAAAACTGCATGAGCTCATTTTCATTTTTGAGAAGAGACTGACACCGAAGATGGCCTTAAATGAAAATGACCGAAGAAAGTTTTTCAATGACAACACGAAGGAAGAAATATTTGCCGACTAACCTGTCAATTTTGACACAGTGCAATTAACGCAAGGATATTTTGCTTTCTACAATGCAATTATCCTAAGTAATTGCACAAGTGCTTCAAAAATACAGATAATTTCGCATGACTGAGCGTTGTCAAAAAACTGCATGAGTTAATTTTCATTTTTGATAAAGAGCCCAACACCAAAGATGAAGGGCCCGAAATGAAAATGACTGTAAGCAGTTTTTTCAATGACAAAAGGATGTAATGCGAAATTATCTGGTTTTTTTGATGCACGAGTGTAATTCGGGGAAATATTTCTCGACTAACCTGTCTGTCAATTTTGACACAGTGCAATTATCGCTGGGATCTTTCGCTTTCTACAATGCAATTATCCTAAGTAATTGCACAAGTCCATCAAAATTGCCGATAATTTTGCGTGTCAGCATGTTGTCAAAAAACTGCATGTGTTCATTTTCATTTTTGAGAAGGAGCTTGACACCGAAGATGGAGGGCCCTAAATGAAAATGACCGAAAGCAGTTTTTCAATGACAACAGTCTGGAATGCGAAATTATCTGGTCTTTTTGATGCACGAGTGTAATTCGGGGGAATATTTTCCGACAAACCTGTCAATTTTGACACAGTGCAATTAACGCTAGGATCTTTCGCTTTCTACAATGCAATTATCCTAAGTAATTGCACAAGTCCATCAAAATTACCGATAATTTTGCATGACAGCATGTTGTCAAAAAACTGCATGAGCTCATTTTCATTTTTGAGAAAGAGACTGACACCGAAGATGGCCTTAAATGAAAATGACCGAAGAAAGTTTTTCAATGACAACACGAAGGAAGAAATATTTCCCGACTAACCTGTCAATTTTGACACAGTGCAATTAACGCGAGGATATTTTGCTTTCTACAATGCAATTATCCTAAGTAATTGCACAAGTGCTTCAAAAATACAGATAATTTCGCATGACTGCGCGTTGTCAAAAAACTGCATGAGTTAATTTTCATTTTTGATAAAGAGCCTAACACCAAAGATGAAGGGCCCGAAATGAAAATGACTGTAAGCAGTTTTTTCAATGACAAAATGATGTAATGCGAAATTATCCGGTTTTTTTTATGCACGAGTGTAATTCGGGGAAATATTTCCCGACTAACCTGTCTGTCAATTTTGACACAGTGCAATTATCGCTGGGATCTTTCGCTTTCTACAATGCAATTATCCTAAGTAATTGCACAAGTCCATCAAAATTGCCGATAATTTTGCGTGTCAGCATGTTGTCAAAAAACTGCATGTGTTCATTTTCATTTTTGAGAAGGAGCTTGACACCGAAGATGGAGGGCCCTAAATGAAAATGACCGAAAGCAGTTTTTCAATGACAACAGTCTGGAATGCGAAATTATCTGGTCTTTTTGATGCACGAGTGTAATTCGGGGGAATATTTTCCGACAAACCTGTCAATTTTGACACAGTGCAATTATCGCTAGGATCTTTCGCTTTCTACAATGCAATTATCCTAAGTAATTGCACAAGTCCATCAAAATTACCGATAATTTTGCATGACAGCATGTTGTCAAAAAACTGCATGAGTTCATTTTCATTTTTGAGAAAAAGCCCGACACCGATGGTGGAGGGTCCAACATGAAAATGACCGAGAGCAGTTTTTCAATGACAACATGCTGAAATGCGAAATTATCCGGACTCTTTGATGCACGAGTGTAATTCGGTGGAATATTTCCCTACTAACCTGTCAATTTTGACACAGTGCAATTATCGGTGGGATCTTTCACTTTCTACAATGCAATTATCCTAAGTAATTCCACAAGTGCATCAAAACTACCGATTATTTTGCTTGACAACGTGTTGTCATAAAACTGAATGAGTTCATTTTCATTTTTAAGAAAGAGCCCGACACCGAAGATTTAGGGCCCAAAATGAAAATGACCGAAAGCAGTTTTGCAATGACAACAAGCTGGAATGCGAAGTTATCCGGTTTTTTGATGCACAAGTGTGATTCGGCGGAATATTTCCCTACTAACCTGTCAATTTTGACACAGTGCAATTATCGCTGGAATCTTTCGCTTTCTACAATGCAATTATCAGTTGTAATTTAACTAGTGCAATGAAAATTATCGAAAATTTTTGGGAAATATGCTCGAATGCAAGTTAAGTTGAAAAAGAGCACGAGTGCGCGGAGCGCTCGAGTGCCTTTTACAGTTTAACTTGCATGAGAGCAGATTTGTCAAAAATTATCGATTCATTTTCATTGCAAGAGTTAAATTTAATAAGAAAATTTTGTGAATACATCAAATCGTATTGTGTCGCTGTAAGTTGTTCAACAGTTTTCATGTTACTCTAATAAGTAATAAACTTTCATAATTACGTCTGCATTTATTTTAAAGGACCTGATAATTTTGCACAAGTGCGAATTATCGATAATTTGCACTGATGCAAAATTATCGCCTAATTGTATGCTCATTGGCTAAAACAACAATAAAAAATCAGTCGGAACATTGTTGTCTGTCGAATTTGACAGATGAATAAAATTTTCCTAAGTAATTTCAGAAGTGTTTCAAAAATACCGATAATTTTGCATGACAGCACATTTTCATTTATGAGAAAGAGCCCGACACCGAAGTTGGAGGGCTCTTTCTCCCAAAATGAAAATGACCGTATACAGTTTTGCAATGAGAACACGCTAGAATGCGAAATTATCTGGTCTTTTTGATGCACGAGTGTAATTTGGGGAAATATTTCGCGACTAACCTGTGCAATTATCGCTGGGCTCTTTCGCTTTCTGAATGCAATTATGGCTGTAATCATGACGTAATTGCACCCTGTTTGCATAGAATTTTTGACACTAGGGAAATATTCCATGTAATATAGCAAAAAAATATTTCTTTCCTAATCAATTTTTAATCAAGAAGGAGCAATAATTCTTACGAAGACTGGACTAATTGGGATATGACAGCTTCATTAATATGGAATAAAATTGATCCAGAGTCTATTGCTGGGACATTAAATATCAGATGAAACGAAACGTCGAAATGCCTCGAAATTGAATTATCGCCGCTTTATATATATTGTCGCCCAAAAAATCATGTTGTTTTCGGGGTCGATCGCCTTAAGATATTAGAATTATAAGGTCGGTAGTGTTGTTTGTTATTCCGACGAAAATAATCAAATGAACCAAATTTTTATGTTCTGAATTCGTACATCAAATTGAATCAAAACTGTGATTTTGAATTCAGATTCGAGAAGAATCTAATATTTGCAAGATTTCGGACATTTGGCGAATATTAAACTTGGAATTTAAAATTAACAGTTTTTGAAGTCAAGGATAATGCACATAATTGTCAGAGTAGGTACTTTCAGGAAAAAAAGGTATGGTTCAAATTACATGGGTCGATAATTATAAAATAGAGTAGAAGTGTTGAAGCAGTACTTTGCTACACTTAATATACTCTTATTCTGAATTATTTTTGCGATATCCCAGCAACTTCCTCGGATAAATTCATACTGATTCCAATTCTGAGTTTGAAATCACTGTGAATATGTACTTTCACCAGAGATTTAGATATTCTGAAGAATTGTTCTATTGAGTTGCGTTTATGTTCTTATTACAATACCACCGTTTTGAACACTAATTTTACTTTCAAAGATATTTTTAAATTAAATTGAATCCCATTTATATTTCTAGAATTATTTGAAAATGTACTCATGCAGTTAAAATCTATGAATTATTTAATAACAACTATAGCTGGTTCTAAAATTCTGATTTCGCAATGATTGAGAATACTTCAACCACAAATTCAAAAATGCTGAAAAAATATTATTGAGGCTTTGAGCCTTATTCCCATCGAAGAGAATATTATTGTTGTATCCTCAATAAAACTAATGATAAAACTGAACTTTTTTTCGAATAGTGAAAAATGTTCATTAAATTAATACATGATTATGCATCCTGGTAAAAATATTCATGAGGCACTTGCTCGTTCTTCGTGGAATGCTGATACAATACCCATAGCAGCTTTGGCTTTCGTTTTTTTCAATTATACAGAAATTCATTAATCCATTAAGATTTACGTGACTTCAATCTGACAGTTCCAGAATCTGGGAACCTATTTGGTCATTGATTCAGAAAAAAATTTAGTTTATCCCAGTCTCTGATAACATCAGCTGAAAGCTGCCAGCTTTCATCAAATCGAAGTGTTGGTGTAGATCTCATAATAACTCATATAACTCTCCTGGCGACATTGAGTTGTGTATTTTATGGACGAGACCACTCTTAAACCAACTAAACGATGATATTCATCAGTAAGTTCAAAGAGTGAAATTCTATATAATCAAGTAGGATACAATTGGAGAGAAATAGCATTGATGATGTATGTTCGGCAATTTTTTAGTCGGTAGTGACAATCATTGATTGCTGAGTCAACAATAAGCTGCAGTGGTGCAAGAATTCAGCAATAAAGCCTAAACGAACACAACTAATTCTCTTACCTCGCCAAATCTCAACTGCTTCTGAAGGGCTTCAAGAAAGCCAAGCAGTCATCAGTATAACCATAATCTCCCAACTAATCGAAAAATACTTTTTAACAAATTATTAAATTGAGTACAGAAAATTGGTGATCTCATAATATTGATGAAAAAGAGAATCGATTGAATTTTGTTAACAGTGTTGATGCCTTCAATGCATAATGATTAAATCGCATTTTTTATAAAATGGATTACATTATTTTGCAATTTCATATGATATGTTAAGATTAATTGATGAAGTACTTTTGCTAGTTCAATATTTCATTTATAATGATGTGCATTTTTGACTTATGATTATTTCCTTCGTTACCACAACATCTTATCATATGAAGCAACATCTTCCATCTTTAAACCTCCCAAAAGACTTTTTTGAAAGTAGATAATTAAAAATATTTTCCACATATCAAGTGATCGGTAATAGAAACACTGCAGTCTCACCTGACGACCAGATGAGAAACAGTGGACCAAAAAACTCGTGAAACAGATGCATGATGAGAAGAAGACTTGAAAACTTTCGTCAAACATCAATTCACATTTTCCAAAACCCGACACGACACATTCAAGACTTGAAAAAGTCACACAGACCCCACTGACGAGTCTCGCACCGTCTTCTCACACGTAAGATGCGGCAGATCAAAAATGTAAAAGCAGAGTAGTTTTCTAGTGCAAATCTGTCTCAAAATATGTCTACAAAGATTCTCTCATTGTTGAAGAACGTCCCACAAACTATGAAAAAGATTCTTGATGTAATGAGTTATGAAAACTTGAGATAAAAAATTCCAGGAATGGACAAAGATAAAAAGGTTTACCTGGAAGAACATGAAAAACCTCATCTGCACACAGAGGCTATCAACATAATTCCATAATGGCTTGTTCTTGATCTATTCAACCTGCACCAAATTTTCTTAGACTTATTATTATTGGGACCAGAAACTATTTCGGCTAATCAAAATTTATTTGAAAGCATCATGTAAATTCCATTCGGATCTCCACGTTTTATTCACATTTCTATTTACTTGACTTCCATCGAGGATATAAATTCAGGAAAGAATTAAATTCATCCCAATTGCTGATTACAGAATCATTTTTTAGAACCAAAATGAAGGTGTAGATCTAATAGTACCACATATGATTTTCATGGCGGAATTGCTTCAATTTTATGAACGTGAACACTGTTGAACCAAACTTAACAGAAATATTTAGAAGCAGAAAAAATAGAGCCAGTGTTGCCTTACGAAGAGAGGTGGCATCCGCACCCCATGAAGAACCAACTAGTTCCTGAAGCATAGCATTTTTTGATTTCATCTTCTTGCGTAAGTTGTATAGGTATGTGAAATTCTATAAAAACGAGTAGAATTGGAGAAAAATAACATTGATGATGTATGTTCGAGAATTTTTTCAGTCAGTAGCGACCATCATTCATTGCTGAATCAACAATAAGCAGTGCTATACCTAAAGTGGAGCAATAATACAGTAACGAAGCCTACACGAACACAACTGATTCTAAAGGACTTCAAGGAAGCTGAGCATCAGTCATTAGTATAACTATAATCTCCAAACTAATTGAAAAATACTCTTTAAAAAATTACTAAATGGAGTACAGATGATCTGAAAATATTGATGAAACAAAGAATCGATAAAATATTGTTAACCATGTTGACGACTTCGATGCATACCTAATGATTAAATATATAACTCTAAATCTTCTTAATTTAATTGTATTCTCTATAGAACTTATATAATATTTCTGCATGATAATATATTATCAATTCTATATAATACTTTAAGATAAATTAATGAAGTATCCATTGGGGAAAATATTTCTGCTCATTTAATATTTCATGTACCTATAATGATGTGCATTTTTGACTAATGAACGAAAGAAATATCTTTCGTCACAATATTAAGCAACATTTTTCATCTTGAAACCCCCCAAAAGACTTTTTAAAAATTAGATATTAAAAAAAATTCCACATATCAAGTGATCGGTAATAGAAACACTGCAGTCTCACCTGACGACCAGATGAGAAACAGTGGACCAAGAAACCCGTGAAACAGATGCATGATGAGAAGAGAAGTTAAGAACTTTCGTCAAACATCAATTCACATTTTTCAAAAACCGACACAACACATTCGAGACCTGAAAAAGTCACACAGACCCCACTGACGGGTCTCGCGCCGTCTTCTCACACGTAAGATGCGGCAGATCGGTGAGGGGCAAAAGTTGCACCGGGATCATCATAGATATCGCCCCACAGAACGCCACGGGCCGTGCAGATGCGAGAACTGCTGGAAAAGCTGAAAACGCTGGAAACTCGGCCGGTTCGACATTTGGCATGCGCCCTCTGCGATCGGGAACAGACTGGAATTATGGAAAATTGGAATTCCTCACCGAATTTCTTCGTGGGGCAGGCATATCTGGAACGTTCCGAGACATAGAAGGGATATTGAATGTGTGTTGAATGCCGTGGTTTCACCACATATGAGAATACGAATTCGGGCAGGTGGTATGTGGTAGGAAGAGCAATAGCACTGTTAGGAACTATTAAGCATTTTTATGTTAATGCTTCGGGCCGGGCTTCCACTGCGGAAGGGTAATGAGAAGGTGATTGGTTAAGGGATGCTGGGTAGCATACTGAGTGTTTTGAAAAGCCTTGATATGGGTGAACTTTACGGTTTAAATGAATCATCTGAACAGAGCCTACTTAAACTCGACCGGTTTGACATTTGGCATGCGCTTTTTGTGATCGAGAACAGAATGGAATTGTGGAAAATTGGAATTCCTCACCGAATTTCTTCGTGAGGCAGGCATATCTAGAACGTTCCGAGACATAGAAGGGATATTGAATGTGTGTTGAATGCCGTGGTTTCACCACATATGAGAATACGAATTCGGGCAGGTGGTATGTGGTAGGAAGAGCAATAGCAATGTTAGAAACTATTAAGCATTTTTTTGTTAATGCTTCGGGATGGGCTTCCACTGCGGAAGGGAAATGAGGAGGTGAATGGTTAAGGGATGCTAGGTAGCATACTGAGTGTTTTGAAAGGCCTTGATATGGTTGAACTTTACGATTTGAATGAATCGCCTGAACAAAGCCTACTTAAACTCAGCCGCTTTGACATGATCGAGAACAGACTGGAATTATGGAAAATTGGAATTTCTCACCGTGGGGCAGGCATATCTGGAACGTTCCGAGACATAGAAGAGAATATTAATGTGTGTTGAATGCCGTGGTTTCCCCACATATAAGAATACGAATTCGGGCAGATGGTATGTGGTAGGAAGAGCAATAGCACTGTTAGGAACTATTTAGCACTTTTATGTTAACGATTCGGGCCGGGCGGAAGGGTAATGAGGAGATGAATGGTTAAGGGATGCTAGCACAGATTTGTTCTAAAGTGTTCTGTGATGCTAGGTAGCATGCTGTGCATACTGAGTGTTTTTAAAAGCCTTGATATGGTTGAACTTTACGTTTTAAATGAATGATCTGAACAAAGCCTACTTAAACTCGGCCGTATGAGAATACGAATTCTGGCAGGTGATATGTGGTAGGAAGAGCAATAGCACTGTCACTGCGGAAGGGTAATGAGAAAGTGAATGGTTAACAGCTGCTAGGTAGCATACAGAGTGCTTTGAAAGGATAGATATGGTTGAACTTTACGGTTGAAATGAATCATCTGAACAGAGTCTACTCAACCTCGGCCGGTTCGACATTTCGCATGTGCTTTCTGCGATCGGGAACAAACTGGAAATATGGAATATTGAAATTCCTCACCTAATTTCTTCGTGGGACAGGAATATTTGAAACGTTTCGAGACATAGAAGGGATATGGTATGTGGTAGGAAGAGCAGTTGCACTGTTAGGAACTATTAAGCATTTTTATGTTAATGCTTCAGGCCGGGCTTCCACTACGGAAGTAGGCTAAATATAGTTAAAATGAATAATCTGAACAGAGCCTACTCAAACACGGCCGGTTTGACATTTGGCATGCGCTTTTTGTGATCGAGAACAGACTGGAATTGTGGAAAAATGAATTTCTCACTGAACTTCTTCGTGGGGCAGGCATATCTGGAACATTACGAGACAAAGAACGGATATTGAATATTTGTTGAATGCCGTGGTTTCACCACATATGAGAATACTAACTCGAGCAAGTGGTATGTGGTAGGAAGAGCAATAGCAGTGGTAGGAACTATAAAGCATTTTTAGTTAATGCTTCTTGCATATAGAGTGCTTTGAAATAAAACTTCGTTATTCCAATATGATATACATATTTCCGAAAAGTCCACACGAAATGGTACATATCTTCACCATCGATATTTTCGAAAAATCTTTTTTTGCCGAAAAAACCCTGCCCTGGAAATGAATGTGAACCATAGAAAACCTAGTCAACAGAAAGTGATTCAAAACTTTCAGTCCAAAACACAGTGAAAATGTGAAAATTCCACTAAAATTTCAGAGATTAGATTATTCGGAATCACACTTTTGTTCTCCAGAACCTCGAGCATTAAGCCATTATCTTTTAACTGATGCTCGTCGTTACTAAGAATTTTAAGGGAATAGTTCTGCAACAAATCACTGAGGACTAAGCACTTACTGAAATGAATCTTTGTTTTTTTTAAATGTCTGTATTTTTTTAATTTTCAGTTGGCAATGGTTTGGTACGATTATGGACATAAAATATTTAGAATTTCAGACTCTAATCACTTCAAAACTATCAAATCGATTTCATCTTTCGAGAGTTGTCATGCATAAGACTAGGCTTAATCCATGCTTCGGAGCTCTGCGGTGCTTCTGAGCTTTTTATGTTACTTAGGAGCACTTTTTCGAATTCTTAGTAAGCTCTTAGGCTCGTATTCATAGTTCGCCTTTGAGAGTGAGTGAGAGTTTGTATCGCCCTTATGAATAGTTGCCGTAAAGGTGACCTCAACTCTCACTCACCCTCAAGGACGAACTATGAATACGGCCCTTAGGCTTCTAAAATTAATCTTGTTGAGAAGCATAGTGCTGATTAGCGCAAAAGTGCGTCAAGTGCTTTCACATGGCCTAACCACAAGAAAGGCACTGACATGTGGTCATGCCTTTGTATCATTAATTTCATCATAATCATTATTGAGCTATCGTGCTGAAAACTGGTGTCAGGACCAAAAATTTCTATTGTGACAATATTATTACCATTTCCATCGAAGGGTATTATATATTTGGGTACGCCACTGTCGACTACGTTTTGATGCAGTGGTTAATCGACATTGTGTTTTCACCTCATTCATGGAGTACTGATTGGAGTGGTAACTCCATGTTGTTTACCCATCTTTCTCAAGAGAAAAAAACAGCTCTTTCTTGTTCGTTTTAGCCAACCTTCATTTCAGCCGATCAATCTAATTGCGAGACAAATAGTTCTGAAATTGCCCCAGGCAGAGGATCCAGCTACGCACCAGAAAACAAACAACTTCCGCACCAGCACCGTTCCCGATTAATCACGGGCCACATCAAATCAACCGGCCGTAAAATCAAGACCACACCTTTTCATATTTCTCTTTTCGCGCGCAGTCCATTTAGGAATTAGTCCCTCCAAGACACGTCGGGGAGGGCTGCCCCCCGGCCTATTATCCCCGCAAAAAGTAACGAAAAACCCGTCGCGATGGCCAGATAAATAACGCCACCGGTTTTAATTTTTTTTCATGGCCGTGCGTTAGGTGCAGTCGTAAATTATCGGCTTCCGAACCGCGCCCACGCGTTCCGTCCGCGTTAAGGAGTTCATTGCGACATTTTTGGCCAGTTTGTCATCTCGAGGGGCATAAGAAGTTGAGGCCGTCATGGGAACTCTTTTTAGAAGGAAGAGATAATGGGCGGTCTTTTCGATTTACAGGGGATAGGATTTATGATGTAATAAGCGGGATTTTGATTGTAGTATTGATTCTCACTGTTATACAGGGTGTATCAATTTGAATCGAGTATCCGAGACTGTCTTATAATCACTTATCGTGCACTACACAACTCGTTCTGAAGTCATCTAAGCCGTCTTTCAGAATTGAAACACGCTAATGAGTTGAAAAAGGAAAGTTTCAGAACATCGTTGCGGCTATTTTTTTCTTACCGTGTTTTTTTCGTGTGGAACTCTTTGCCCTCATCGGTAGTAAACTCGGTGTCAGTGAACTCTTTCAAAAATTCATACGCTTCTCAGTTCCGACGCGAGTGATTGTGACTTGTGTATCAATTTTATTTTATTTTTTCTTGTAACGCACTTTTTTCAGAATTTTTTGTTGTGAGTTTATAGGTTATGCCTGTGTACGCTAACTCTTTTTATAATAATGATCATTTTAAATTTTTTCAATGTATTTGGAATAAAATTAGTCCCTCCAAAATACGTCAAGGAGGGCTACCCCCGGCCTATTATCCCCGCAAAAAGTAACGAAAAATCCGTCGCGATGACCAGATAAATAATGCCACCGGTTTTAATTTTTTCAATGGCCGTGCTTTAGGTGCAGCCGTAAATTATCCGTTTCCGAACCGCGCCCACGCGTTCCGTCCGCGTTAAGGAGTTCATTGCGACATTTTTGGCCAGTTTGTCATCTCGAGGGGCATAAGAAGTTGAGGCCGTCATGGGAACACTTTTTAGAAGGAAGAGATAATGGGCGGACATTTCGATTTACAGGGGATAGGATTTATGATGTAATAAGCGGGATGTTGATTGTCGTATTGATTCTCACTGTTATACCGGGTGTATCAATTTGAATCGAGCATCCCTGGCGATCTCATAATCACTTATCGTGCACTACACAACTCGTTCGGAAGTGATCTTAGCCGTCTTTTAGACTTGAACCAGGACAGCTGCCTTCGTGGTAACGCCAATATGTTGAGGAAGGGAAGTTTCAGAACATCGTAGCGGCATTTTTTTTCTAACCGTGCTTTTTACCTGTGGAACTTTTTGCGCTCATCGATGGTGAACTCTCGGTGTCAGTGAACTCTTTCAAGAATTCATACGATTCTGAGTTCCGACGCGAGTAATTGTGACTTATGGATCAATTTTTGTTTTTGTAAAGCACTTTTTTCTGAATTTGTTGTTGTGAGTTTATATGTTATACATTAAATATACTCTTACTTTTTATAATAATAGTAATAATGATAATTTTTATGCTGTTATATATATTTAGAATAGAATTAGTCCCTCCAAATAATTGAGGGAGTGCTGCCCCCCCGGCCTTTTATCCCCGAAAAAAATAACGAAGGGGGGTCCGGACCCCATCGGCCACCCCCTAGCTACGGCATGGGCACCGGTTTTAATTTTTTTTCATGGCCGTGCGTTAGGTGCAGTCGTAAATTATCGGCTTCCGAACCGCGCCCACGCGTTCCGTTTGCGTTAAGGAGTTCATTGCGACATTTTTGGCCAGTTTGTCATCTCGAGGGGCATAAGAAGTTGAGGCCGTCATGGGAACACTTTTTAGAAGGAAGAGATAATGGGCGGACTTTTCGATTACAGGGGATAGGATTGTAACGTTATTATTTTGAATTTGTCATAAAATGTAGTTTTGCCATCTTTTTCCATAAATTATTAGTTGTGTAAACTTTTGGGATGGTTCATTTTCTAATTTCCTTATTGTTGTAGTTATTCACTTCATTTACCTGCCTGTTCGAATTGTTTTCCCTCAGAAAACGGTTTGTTTATTATTTGAAAATTGTGAGGTTGATGTTGGTTGTCATTTTTGGTTAGTTGGAGTTATTTGGCCTCAGTAAAGTACTTCGGAAAATCGTGGAAGAATTATAGAAATGGATTTATAGAGACCCTCCTCTGGTGTAAACTGCGTAGATTATCAGTCCTACCGTAATGATTCCTTTATATATTTTGGTTTTGATGTATTTTCTTCTTCCTCTTCGCTGTGACAACTGATAGACTCTGTGAACCTTGAAGATCCGGAAATTTCTGTGCGACGGTCAGGGCGGACATTTTGTGTGCGGAGGTCGTGTGGAAGGTTTAGGCGTTTCCGAAGAGAATTATGAATCTAGATTCATCTCGTTGTGAGGATTATATCTTCGAGTGTCGTGTTCCCTGTTATGTCATTCCATAGCTGCGTGAAGTATTTTGGAATGTTTTGGGAAATATAGACTTTCCACGTGGGGTCCGTACAGAATCTAAGTTGCACCTCCAGGTATGCATACATTTTCTATCTGGAACCAGTTGTCTTACCATCTTCTTTTATTAGGTTGTTGTGTAGCGAATATTGTTGGAATTATTTGGAACAAATTCTCGACTGAATTGGAGGTTGAACCTATCTCCCTCGAACAACAGAGTAACTAAATATCCTTTATAGCTTATGAACCGTTTCTTATAGTATTTTGTTAGGGTCCACGTATCTGGGTGTATCTCCACGTATCGGGTGTACCTGAGTTCCATGTGACAGTGTTGAGCACAGTTTTCCACGTATCGGGTGTACCTGAGTTCCATGTGACAGGTGTTGAGTACAGTTTTCCACGTATTGGGTGTACCTGAGTTCCACGTATTGGGTGTATCTAGGTACCTGAGTTTTCACGTAGCTGAGTTATTCCACGTGCTGGTCAGTTTCCACATACGTGTCAGTTATCCACGTAGTTCGGAGTCCCGAGTGCCTGAGTCATCTACGTGCCTGTCAGTGAGGGGTATCAATTGGCATCTTGGAGGTCTACGTACCTGGCGTCATACGTTCAACTTACCATCAGTAATAGTTTGTTAAGGTAACCAGTGCATAGCACTGGCTTAAAATTGTAAATCATTGGTTTCTTTTATTTTGATAATTTTATGATATTATTCTATAAGGTAATTTTATATATAACTGTGAGCAATTATAGTGAGGAGCACTTCATAAGTTGCGTTGGGTACCAACAAAGGTGCTCGTGTATCCCTTCAGGATTTTATTATAGGATAATTGATCGGTATTCCCTTCAGGAATCATTGTTTAATTTAGCGTAGTTATTGGCAATCTAAACCAGAACGTTAAGCTGAACGTAAGTCGATTAAGGGGTTTAGTTTGTTAGTTTAGATTATTGGTTCTTATCTGATTTAGTGTGTTTAGTAAGTTTTCGTCTGGCTACCCCTTGGGGGGAAAATATTTATCCGTATGTATCAACCACTGCACATATAGTTTGTTTTTGGTAATAAATAATTGTGACTTGAATTTTGAGGGATTTCTGTTAACTGTTACTCTGGTAGAGGAGTAAGCAGTTCATTTACCTTGAGTAGGCAGGCATTACTCTACCTGGCGCCCATTACATTCTATCATATATAACTCACTCCCTTCTTCACTGAGTGTGGCCGCGAGCTATTCATTGCATTGAGACCGGCTTTCCCCAAAGTCTACGTTTCAGGATGTATGATAATAAGCGGGATTTTGATTGTGGTATTGATTCTCACTGTTATACAGGGTGTATCAATTTGAATCGAGTATCCGAGACTGTCTCATAATCACTTATCGTGCACTACACAACTCGTTCTGAAGTGATCTAAGCCGTCTTTTAGAATTGAAACACGCTAATGAGTTGAGAAAGGAAAGTTTCAGAACATCGTTGCGGCTATTTTTTTCTAACCGTGTTTTTTTCGTGTGGAACTCTTTGCCCTCATCGGTAGTAAACTCGGTGTCAGTGAACTCTTTCAAAAATTCATACGCTTCTCAGTTCCGACGCGAGTGATTGTGACTTGTGTATCAATTTTATTTTATTTTTTGTCTTGTAACGCACTTTTTTCAGAATTTTTTGTAGTGAGTTTATAGGTTATGCCTATGTACGCTAACTCTTTTTATAATAATGATCATTTTAAATTTTTTCAAGTATTTGGAATAAAATTAGTCCCTCCAAAATACGTCAAGGAGGGCTACCCCCGGCCTATTATCCCCGCAAAAATAACGAGGGGGGTCCGGACCCCATCGGCCCACCCCCTAGCTACGGCCTTGGGCACCGGTTTTAATTTTTTTCATGGCCGTGCGTTAGGTGCGGCCGTAAATTTATCGGCTTTCGAACCGCGCCCACCCACGTGTTCCGTCCGCGTTAAGGAGTTCATTACGACATTTTCGGCCAGTTTGTCATCTCGAGGGGCATAAGAAGTTGAGGCCGTCATGGAAACTCTTTTTAGAAGGAAGAGATAATGGGCGGTCTTTTCGATTTACACCGGTTAGGATTTATGATGTAATAAGCGGAATGTCGATTGTGGTATTGATTCTCATTGTTACACAGGGTGTAGGGATAGATTTCACAAAATAGGAGCAAAGTGAGAATACCAAAGTTTTGACCAAACAAATCGGCTCTTCTGAAAGTATTTATAGAGGTTCGGAAATTCACATCGGAAACATACGATATACAATGCATCAGACAGAGAATTTTTTTGTCCAGTTGAACAGATGAATATTCGAGAGTTTACAAGCTGTAATTGACTGAATCCCGGTGTCCGATTGCAATAATAGTAGTGTTCTTTCGTACTGATTGAACTGATGGAACTTATTCCGCGATTAGAATAATCACTTGCAATCACTTTAGAGTTGTGGAAGGGGGACTGATTGAAAACGAAAGAACGATCGCTTCAACTGATCTTTCTGATTGAAGTTATTAAATCACTTCGTTCAGTTCGAAAGAACATCACTAATGTTGTCTCTTATTCAATAATGTGATAGGGAACAGCATTACGCGCATCGAATATCTGGATTACACATCTGTTCAACTGGGCTGAAAAATTCTGTCTGATGCATTGAATATCGTATGTTTCCGATGTGAATTTCTACACATGTATTCCGATATTTCTACTTCTGTCATGTTATCATTAAGTGAAAAACAGTTTTTTAATTTTTTTTAATTTCGTATTGTAACGTAATGTAGAAAAAAGATTTAATGCACACAAAAAAAACAACCTCATGCCGCTTTACGCACACATCTAAACGATACTAGACATTTGACAATCTGAAAATACTACATAAAAAAAGTAACCACTATAAAATAATATTACTCGAACAACTAAAATTTTAAAAAATAAAGACGACCAATTTTTAATTAATGATAACATAGAATTTAACTCATAGATTCCTAAAAAAAACAACAGTATAAATATCAAATTCCAAGAAATTTCCGCCACCAATAGATCACTTCGAATACCATATTAGATATAAAATTTCCCACATATCCTACATTCCTACATTTCCATATTCAGTTGACATGGCAATAACAGATAATGGAAATTGAATGCACGCCAAGTTTTATCTATTCCGTTTATCATTTTAAATGTTTTTCAACTATTTATTTCATTTTAACTCAAAGATAGTAAGTTGCATACTCTCACCTAAATAATCATATTATTATTTAGGTGAGAGTATGCAACTTACTATCTTTGAGTTAAAATTGTTGATTAAAAATATAACAAGTGGCTGAAACATCATCTCTACTAACAATCACCAGACTGAGACATCCCAAGGCAGATGAACTGGCTAGGCGGGAGCCGGATTAGTATTGTTGGTCCGAAGCCTTCGCTGCCAATCTGTCGCACATCTGTCAGAAGTTTCTTCAGGAACTGGCGAACAGGGCATTTTCCTCGGAATGGAGCGCAGGGGTGGGCCTGAGTGGTCGAGGATTCTCATTGAGAGACCGTCCTCGCGATCTGAGGTCAATAGGCTTCTGTTGCTGGAGAGGAAACAACTCGGTCTGGTGACTGGTGCATTGACTGGTCACCTGTTTAACAAGCATTTGAAGAGAATGGGCTTGACGAGCTGCTCCCTATGCCGGTGGTGCAGGAGTACTGATGAAACGGTTGAGCATATTTTGTTCAACTGTGGAAACCTTACTAAGTTAAGGTCAACACACCTAGGAAATCCAACACCTTCTATTCCTATGGTGAGAGGGACCCTCCTGGCAGGCTCGCGACGTTTCTGTCTTCGTGTCTGAGAGCTGAGTCTCTGTGGAACGATGCGGGTGAACAATGGGCCACTAGGCCTCAGTTCGGCCGGTAAGGTACCGCACAGAGAAGAAGAAGTAGAAGAGACATCCCATGAACCGCTGCACAACCCGCCGAATAATCTCCTATACCAATTGACCAAGGTGGAACCGATCAACAGCGTATGGAAAATTTAAATAGAAAATTCACTGAGAGACTACACGACTTGAAGGATGTAATTGATCTAGCGCAAGACGATATGCCTAGACATCCACAGAAAAATTTCCCACATGCACATAATCCAAAAACTGAAGAGTTAAATATTAATTAACTTCTGCTGTGTATTTTTTTCTTTTTTTTGTAAGCATACAGAATGTAACTGGAATTTATTATTGGCTGAAGGACTCAGGTTGATGGCCTTAAATACATTTATTATTATTATTTTTATTATGTCATGATCGACAGTGTAGCAACTTCTGGTGACCAATGGCTCCATATTCATTTCCGAAGCAAAACTATTCTGCTAGAAAATATTCATAGAAAACTTCAATGGTGAAGAAAAGTGACCTTTGGTTTCTGAGGGACACTGCATATGAATGAAATTTGCTTACCTACGCCTAATCACACCCATATTAAGTCGATTGAAGCCGTGAAAATATTGTGATGAATGGAGAATTAAATTGTCGAGAGAAGATGTGTCTTGATAATGAAATGTGAAATTATTTCATTACATGGTGAAACATCTGGAACACGCCACAGGTGGTTTTAAAGTTGAGGTTATAAAATACATTCTGATTCACCCTGTATAGAATGACGTACCCCAAGTTTTCTTCAAATTCAGAAATGGTGATTGATTTCAGATGAACATACCTACATTGAAAAAGAAATTCAATCAAATCGGACTCAGAATAACACATTTATGAATCAACAAACTTTATCAATTTATTGAGTGCATCGATTATTTTGCCGGTGAGTGTATTATTACTAAACAATATTTCTTTTTCCATCGCAAGAGTTACGTATCTATTATAACGGGTTATCCATTTCGCGGTTTCAAAAGTATAGGGCTGGAATTCGATATCTGTCAAACGACGTTTTTAAAAAAAAAAATTTTTATTCAGTTGAAAGTCTGTCATTTATGAAAATGGATCGCTTGACTATCGCACAACGCATGAAAATTGTAAAAACCTAATACAAAAATGGCGATTCTGCCACAGCCACATATCGTGCTTTAAGAGCAGATTTTGGTTTACATAATCGTCCAACTACGCAAGCAATTGTAAAATTGTGAAGAAATTTGAAGAGACTGGATTGGTTACAGATATTGTAAGCCCTGTGCATCATCGTTCTGCTCGTACCACTGAAAATATCGCTACTGTAAGTGAAAGTGTTGCCGAAGACCCGAATCTGTCGATTCCTCGTCATCTCAGGAATTAGGACTGTCTTACGGCACATTATGGCGTATTTTGCATTAAGATCTACACCTACACCACCCATATAAAATCCAGCTCACACAACAACTGAAGCCAGCCGACCATATACATCAACATCGTGGATACGTCGAATGGGTGCTTGAACAACCGGCGGTGGACGGCGATATCAACTGGCCACCAAGATCATGCCGATTGGACACTGCTGACTTTTTTGTGGGCTACGCGAAATACCGTGTTTATGCAGATAAACATTTAAATCTTGAGTAGTTAAAAACCAATATCGTCAAGTTATGGGTGAGATACCGCTTAATATGTGTCAAAAGGTGGTCGAAAATTACCTCAAAAGAATCGATGCTTGCCAACAATTCGGGTGGTTGTCATTTAAATGATGTAGTGTTTCACACAAATGTCAACGTTCAAACTTTATGATAAAAAAGAAATATCGTGATAAAAAATATTTTTTATGTGTTTTATTAACGTTTACTTTTGAAACCGCAAAATGGATAACCCTGTATGATATGTATATTGTATATGTTACTCATATTTTTGCCTTGCAATCTCTATGCTTGAATCATTGACTGAATTTTTAACCCTAGGGCCTAGATAATTTAACAGAGCAAGCGGCCCTCGGAACTTCAACTTCTAGCCTTGCAGGTAAAGTTGTGACTATCGATTATAACGGAGGCGTTATTTCTATGAATTCTTTCAATATTTCACTAAATATTTCAAGAAATGGAAATGCTAACGAAAGTTCAATATTTAGATTCAAAATAACAGCTATAGGTTCTTGCACAGGAGGATAATAATCGGGAGGTGTGAAATAACCTTTTATTGTGGTGAAAATGTTTCGAATAATTCGTAGGTACAGTGTTGATATAAATCTGCAAATTTAAATAACAATCAAACTTACTGACTAACATAAGTACAGAAAATGTTTACCTGCAACCTGGGATAATCTTCGTAATTCACTAAGTAAGTTCTTAAACTTTCGTCCCAAAAGGCTCGCTAATCTATATAATGCACCAGTCATTTAAAGAATGAAAAATTGTTTTCTACATATGGATCATATGGAACTAAAAATGATTCAAGATTTGAACTTTGTCAGAGAACAGGCAACCTAAGAAACGAAAGGAGGGATTTCTGGTAGAGGAAATTTTTCAGCGTTTCCCGAATATCGTTACATAGTAGATAAAATGTCAATCAGCATTTGACTGATTCAGTATTTGGTCACCGATTGAAATTTCTTCCACTTATTCAGCTGATAACCAAAACAGTTCTGCTCTGAAATGTATAATGTTCAATTGCGTTCATTCCTGAAGGGAGCTCAATTTCTGAACCTTCCTTTCAAAGAAGGAAAATAATAACTTTCCATGTGAAGCATCGGGCACTCTTATGAATTCCCTCTCTCTGAGAAACCTTTAAAATTTCACCCTGTCTCTATATTCATCCCCAGGCTTCCGGAAAGGTCCCTACAAGAGCAGAAAATGATCCTTCATTGAATCTGCCTCAAAGCCAAACACAATTTCATACGGATCAACCCCTTCGACTTCTGAGATCTCTGAACAGCTTCGGAAATATGAAAAATGCCTCTTTATATGTATATCGAAGGACATAATATACTTCCATCCACTTTTTATTGCTTTCTATATTTCGTGGACCAACGAACCACGTGAACCTGTTTCTGACAAGGAATAAATCGAATCAGCGAGCTCGGATTGGCACGATACCCTGGAATGTCTCCATAGACGTTAGGAGTAACTGTAAAGTCAAAGAATGCAAGAAAAAGTAAGGTGAGTGGGGGCAAGTGCACCCCCAAAATCGATTAGTGACACTTCGAAACATCGTACTCGTTGAATTTGATGGGAAAACCAGTCGACAAATTTTCTGAGTATTCTTTGAAATGTTAAGCTTTAATAATGCAAATATCTAGGTAAATTATGAAAATCTGTCATTTTTGTGATTTTTTATATTTTATTGGCTTTGAAAACGCACATGCCCCATCATTTGGGGCAAGTGCGTTCTCAGATGTGATAGAGATGTGTGATCGTATATTGAAATATTATGGGATAAGAGCATCTTTTTGCATATTCCTTTTTTCCTCGATTTCACAGAATTGTAATATTCCCACCAGTTCAGAAGTAATGAACTTTTTTCTCAGAAGAAAGGAATTGGTCGTATTATCAAAAAAACTTCATTTCATAGAAGTAATAACGAATAGGTTCTAGAATGAACAACTGATTGATTTATTGAATATTGAAAATATGGAAAGAAATCTCGAAGCGTTTTTCACCTCTGCGACCAGTCTTTGGTGTTGGGAGAAGTGAAACTATATCATTTTCCAAAAGTACCGACTAATCTTCAACTGTGGGGAATGTGAATATTTTCTTGAGAAAAGTATTTTTCCTTGTAAATTTCACAATAAAAACATCATTGGTGATATTGGAGATTTGGCCTACGTAATGCTCAATGTTTTTATCCATGGAAATTTCAAAGCGCAACTGCCCCTTCAGAACGCACTTGACCTCCGAGGCTTTTTTCTCAGAATATCAAAACTCGGTAATGGTTTGATTATACAGGGTGTTTCATCATAAGCTGGACAAACATATATTTTCGTGTAGAGGACATCAGGAGAATCATTTTTGCCTTATACAATATATCCCGTTTTCGAAGCATAAGCGAGATACAGAATGTCAAACGTCATTTTTGAGCAAGATTCTCATGAGTGTGGTCAGTTATGTATAACACTTAAAGTAACGGTTTTTGGTCAAATCTCAGTATTTTTGGGTCCGCTATTCAGAAAAGTTGACGAACTCCGAAAGAAAAAATTACAAAATGGCGGAAGACCTGCAATGTTCCAATTTTTTTTAGCGGTTGTCAAATTGATTTTATTTTTTGAATGGACACAATTTTCTAAGTATTTCTGTGACAACATTTTTTCAAACATCGAACACAATTTTTTTTTACATGTCTACAGCGATGAAAAAATTTCACTCGAAATGAATGAAGTTTTGTACAATTGTACTTCTTGAATTATCAATCACGAATATGAAAACAGAATTGTTAAATATCGAACGGTTTCGTTACTACAGTCATTCAAATGTTTCGCTCAGAATAATGAAAAAATATTGTTTTGAGTTCTAGAGTCAAAATAATTGAATTATTGAGATGTCCAAACATCCTAGACGAATGTATACAAAAAAAATCAGTAAAACTTAGTTGGGAATCTAACCGACGTATGTATTAAATAGGGAAATGGCACTGTTCCAAGGATAATAATATTCGTTGCCAGGCAACGGTAGTTCGTAGTTCATAGAGTTTGACTACTGGCTAAATATATTCACTGAAATTCAAATAAATGTCCAACTCTATGAACCACGAACTACCGTTTCCTGGCAACGAATATTAATATCCTTAGAACAGTGCCATTTCCCTATTTAATACCTACGTCGGTTCGAGTCCCAACTGAGTTTCACTGATTTTTTTTGTATAAATTCATCTAGAATGTTTTGACATGCCAATAATTTAATTATTTTGACTATAGAACTCAATACAATTTTTTCTTTCATTATTTCAGAGGTCTGAACGAAACATTTGAATGACTGTAGTAGTAACGAAACCGTTCGATATTTTACAATTCTGTTTTCATATTCGTGATTGATAATTAAGAAGTACAATTGTACAAAATTTCATCCATTTCGAGTGAAATTTTTTCATCGCTGTAGACATGTTAAAAAAAATTGTGTTCGATTTTTGAAAAAATTTTTCACAGAAATTCTTAGAAAATTGTGTTCATTCAGAAAATAAAGGTCAATTCGAAAACCGCTAAAAAAAATTGGAACATTTTTAATCGGAGTTCGTCAACTTTCTGAATAGAGGACCCAAAAATACTGAGATTTGACCCAAAACCGTTACTTTGAGTTTAACATAACTGACCACACTCAAAAGAATCTTGCTCAAAAATGACGTTTGACACCCTGTATCTCGCTTATGCTTCGAAAACGGGATATATTGTATAAGGCAAAAACGATTCTCTCGATGTCCTCTACACGAAAATATATGTTTGTCCAGTTTATGATGAAACACCCTGTATAGAAGAGGAATATTAAACATGCAAACTTCGAAAGAACGCAAAAATACAAAACGAAGGAATTGAATGAAAATATAGTTACCTACTCTCTTATACTAGCGATATGGCATTGCTTGTCTGAACACAACTAACGTACGCAACAGAGGCAATCATTCGCCATGTTTTCTCTTGTGCACTGCTGCCAAGGGTTGTACCGCCGTATTAATTCCAGAAAAATCCGAAAATTGTTGCATTTGAAGTTTTTGCAAGCCAATTACGCTCTTACCCCAAAGTCGCACTTACCCCACCTTACCTTATTGAAAATACAACAGAATTATCTACTTCAAAACCATTAGGTTCAAAACTTTGTTATTTCTCCCGAATGAGCTTGAAGCTAATGATTATCAATCTAGGAGTAGAACATTCCTCACCGGCAAAAAAAACTTGGCCACTTAAAATTTTGCGGAAGTTCGTTACCCAAGAACTTTCGTATAATTTTTCATCGATTTCAATTGTTTCTACGCCTTATTGTAGATTGAATTTTTGCTATTAGAACAAACTTCAGAAAAGTTGATAGCATATTTATACAGTATGAAGAAAAACATGTATTTGTGGCCTAATTCCTCAACTCCCTGTAGAACAGTTCGGGAAATTTGTAGAGTTTACGTTCATTGTAATACAAAAAGACCATTTTTTACCATCTTTATGAAGGGGACGTATAACATGTTTCATGATGCTTCGTCTCCTCGTTAAATTACTAATTCATCATTTTCTCTTCTATTCTTTTAAGTAAAGAGTTTTGTTTTTAAAATTAAGTTATGAGCTGTTATTTCAGGAAAAAATTCGATGCTTTTAATTGAATACGTGTAGATATTGAAGTGATATAAAAACTGAAGGATGGCGAAAAAGATGATTATTCTAATAAACTGAGCGCAAACTCAGTCGAAAAATTTCCGGAAATATTTTGACCTCTTAAAGTTACAGTTTATCATTATGTCTAGAAACCTGACACCTTACTATGCCCACATCAACTACCTGATGGTACCCGGTGGCATAGTAAACATGACGACCACACTACTGAGAGCTGCCTTCTTCACTTCAAGGGCCCTCCGGGGTATGTTTAATCTGAATTATACATTATGGAATACCTAGAAGAAATCACATCTAAAAATTAAGAATTCAAATCCTATGGAAAATTACCAGGAAGCAATGTTCGACCTCAATTATTCAATATACCATGTCTAGGCCAAATAATATGCGAATTTTGCAGATTACAGCAACTCCGAAAGGCGGCCCATGACGAAAACTGTGTGTCGTCACAACGAATATATAAACTGTACTCATTTTATTCTTAACAACATTTATTGTTTATATTTTGTGTGATGTAAACTCAATAAATCTTTCAACCTCGACCGCGAGTTTCACTTGGTTTGTGGGCATTTACAACCCCTACTCTTCATAATGTCGCTGCAACTTCAACGGATTTACGAACCGTTGAAGAAAGTAGAAACGTCTTTAGAGGAGACCCTCCAAAGATACAAAGAGGATCGCATCATCAGAACCATAGAATTTATTTTTTTTATTGATTAGGAAATAAGACACACTTATCGTATAAATGATATACTTAGACCATCGATTTCGGCTCTAGGCCATCAGGTCAACTGAAATAAGACATAGATGACAAAAATAAATATAAACGATGATACAGTAAGTATGTACAATTCACAAACTTTTTCAACAATAATTATGTTGTTATGTTCTTCGTTAAGAAAATTATTTTTTTTAATTACTGATTTTTTATCTAATTTATTTTCTTGGATAATTTTCAGAATATCATACCGATTGTGCTGAGGTTCACTTCAAGCGGTTGTGGGAGTTATAGCCTGATCGTCAATTTTTTTAGAAGGATTGTCACAAATTAGTGATTATATCTTCGCAATCCATCATTGTTAAATGTTTTTTTTTGCAACAGTGGAACAAAAAGACGTACGCGGATACTGCTTCTTGTATAAATTATGAGGAGATATTATACAGGGCATTAGATTGAGCCTCAATAAAACTATGGAATGTATTTTTTTTTCAAATGTTAACCATATTATTTTGTGACTCCAATCAATTATTCGTCGAAAACTAGTTAGAGTGTGACAAACATTTTAAGTCTTTACAATCCAGTAGTTTAGCCGTTTTCGAATAAAATTCCTTCCTCGGAAACTTCTGATGAATCATTTAAAAGAATCACCCTGTATGGTAAGAGTATGTGAAGTTCCTCGTGGGACACCCTGTACTGGGATTGTATTGTATCCAGTAAACGCTTTCTCTTCATCCATTGGAAATTTTCGGTGCACACGATGTTTCCCTTCCTAAGTCGTTTTTCTTCAGAGTTCTCCTCTCGGGGTAATTGTCTCGGTCAATAAATTTTTCATTGTTTCAAAGTTGCATCGATAGGGCTGCAAAAAGTTTACAGTTTATTTTTTCTTTGTCTCCAAAGAACTGGTCGGAGCGGTGGGGGGAGCGATTTTAATAACTTCTGGACGCGGCGAAGAAACCATTAATACATTCAATAAAGCTTTTATCGTCGAACCGTTGATATTTTGATTACTTGGAAAGTATTCAGAACTCGAATGGAAATAATATATACCTTTGGAAATTAGTAGTTTATTCTTGATGGCTTCACATTGGATATTTTAATATCCCAGATTTTTGCACGATTGTTCCAGACTGGTTTCAAATGCCTCGGTTGGATTCACTAATGAAGAATCTGAAATAAAAAAGAATTAAGAATTAATTAAGATTTCTACATTTAATTGCGAATTGCGATGAGAAACTTTACCATAAATACTTCTCGGACTAGGTCATCAGGGAAGAAAAAAAAATTGAGGAAAGCCCTGAACAGGTGCTATTGAGCGCTCGTTCATTGGTGGAGCAACAATGCTACTACCTCAAAATTTTGTATTGGACTAAGTATATGAATGCAAAATCTCAGCACGATCAGAATTATATTCTGAAAATTATTCAAAAAATGAAATGTGTAAAACTGGATTTGGCTGGTTAACGAACCTAACCGCGACATTTGGAACCGAACTCATCTGAAAATCTCAAGTCTCTAACACAATCCCTTTTAAAGTTATCGTGCTTACAGCCGGCCGGACGACCTCAAGGACATAATTGAATTTGACCATGGATTCGTCATCAGAGAGTCAGAATCATATCGTTTGAGAGCATTTTCGGCACAAAATTCGAAAATTACAGACATAACGATATAGCACTCGTTCAAGAAGGACGAGCGCTCAAAAACACTCCGTCCGGGCATACCTACATATAATACGTCAACATTCTAGCGTTTGAAACTTAGACAACTTTGTCTAAGGCCAAAAGAATACGAGTAATATCTCGTTAAAGTTCGTTAATGAGGTTAATCGGAAGAATAATACGTTAATTGCCGAATAAGTTGAATAGTTTTCGAATTTTTTTGCAAATATTTTCGAAACTGAGAATCCGATCGGACCCAAATTTATAGTTCCTAGTTTCCTAGGTGTTCAATAATTGTATGAAGACTTGCGAAAATTTCGTGAGGATCCTTTAGTATAAGAGAAGATGGAAAATTTCTTGCATAATTTTAAGAAAAAACATCCTATAAACGTTTCAGGGGCGTTTACAGCTAGTTGTTTTTATTGAGAAAAGTCAAAACTCAAATTGTTCAATTCCAAAAATCCATTAATTTTCATTGCATAATAAAAATAAATGATCTATCTAGCAAATCTTTGGGTGGGGGGTAATAACACCGATTACCCCCAGTGTTTGTTTTTTGAGGTACAGGGTGTTGAATATTGTTATAGTATATGCACTACCTACTGATTTCGACCGCAAATCTCCTTTTTTTCTAAGACAATGTCCCCTGTTTCCCCCCTCAATAATTTTGCTTTTGCTGAGACTCATGGTCTTTTTGTATTTTTCCCGTACGGTATCTGTTTTTCTGATAACGAGAAAAAAAATTAAACGATTATCTAGGAATCTTTACAAAAACGTAGAATTTTTGCTAGTAACACCCATAATGGTGTCGAGTGCATTGTGGAGATCTGTATTATTTCTGCAATACTTGTGGTATTCTGACTTTGTTGATCTGTACGTACCATTCCACCATAGTTAATTATCGATCAGACTTGAGGTTCTTCGGTTCTTGTGCCTCGCGTTAACAAATCAGCGGAATTGTTTTCTGAATGAACGTGATATCATTTCACCTTCCTAATCAATTATTTTATTTCTCGAACTTTTTTGTCAACAAACGTAGGTAACCTTGTAGCATCAGGAGTTCAGTTATCCAAGCTAGTGTGATCGTTGATTCGGAATATGCATGCACAGGGATTTCTTGAATGTCCAAGTCAGTGATTGTTATGTGCACCCACAATTCAATAGTTTATGAAGAGTTTTCTTGTTTTTTATGGGGGCCGCCTTGAATTTGGATTTGTTGGTTCAGGACTGCTTCCTCAATTATTCTGGTATTTCTTCTTTGTAGGTCTGGACGTGAAGATTTGATTCTGTAACTTCTGGCTGTGGCTCGGCTAGATATCTTCCAATGGATTTGTGGCTGTCCCTAGGCTGGTTTGCTTGAAGAACCATGTATCTTTTGAGGGTATTCCTCAGAAGACTTTTCTGCTTTCTTCAACGGTTCGTAACTCCGTTGAAGTAGCAATGTAGAATTCTATATACCTATTGTTAGTCTATTGATGAATTGAGTGATATCCTTTTCGAAGGACCATATGTCTCTTTGGTGGGTCCTCTAAAGACGTTTCTTTCTTCAACGGTTCGTAACTCCGTTGAAGTAGCAGTGAGATTATGGAGAGTTTGGGGTTGTAAATCCCCTACAAACCAAGTGGAACTCGCGGAAGATTTATTAAGTGTACATCACACAAAATATGAACAATAAATGTAGTTAAGAATTAAATGAGTACATTCATTGAGTTTAAAACTCAATGGTACAGTTTATATATTCTTTGTGACGACACACAATTTCGTCATGGGCCGCTTTCCGTAGTTGCTGTAATCTGCAAAAATTCGCATATTAGGTATTTGGCCTAGAAAATGGTACCTATACTTCGTTCACGAAAGGTTGAGCACATAGTAGGCGTTTCTTCATTTATCTGAACTTGGCAGTATTTGCTGTCATAACGTCAAATTAATTCAATGTTGCCGAATGTAACCGACGAGCTTGCCAGTTATCAGCAAACTCTATGCAATATTGACACATTGCGTATCAATCTGACAAGAAAATAAATACCATAACCTAAAATTTTAATATAACGTGGAATATGTCAAATATCATAGCCAACCGACGGTCAACCTTCGTCGTGAACGGACTATAAGTATAGATATGAATAAATGAGGTCGAATAATTGCTTCCTGCTAATTTTCCATAGGATTTGAATTCTTGAGTTTTAGATGTGATTTCTTCTAGGTATTCCATAATGTTTAATTCAGATTAAACATAAACATTTAGTATATATCATCAGTCTTCATTTCATTCTAAAAATAAATTTCACTGGAATCGGATTTTCTGTTATGGAGATAAGTATGAAGATTCTTCTTTACAATATTCCAATTAAATTTTCCATGGTTCTGTTAACACTATGGCCACAAAATTTTGCATGAAAATTCAGTATATATCAATCTTCATTCAAAGAATAAATTTCATTCGAATTAGAGACGAAATTGGCGAGGCTGTGGTAACATGTAACTATCTAACTATGGTTACATGATTGGCAGAAAATACGTGTATAACCGTCAACTATGTAACTATGGTGAGCGTGGTAAGCTGTAGTTACATCGCCAAAATTCGAACTCAGATATCCTGTTATGGAAATACAGGGTGTTTCATCATAAACTGGACAAAATATATTTTCGTGTAGAGGACATCGGGAGAATCATTTTGCCTTATACGATATACCCCGTTTTCGAAGCATAAGCGAGATACAGGATCCAGGGAGTCAAACGTCATTTTGAGCAAGATTCTTATGAGTGTGGTCAGTTAGTATAACACTTAAGTAACTGTTTTTGGTCAAATCTCAGTATTTTTGGGTCCTCTATTCAGAAAAGTTGACGAACTCCGAAAAATAATTTACAAAATGGCGGAAGAACTGCAATGTTCCAAATTTTTTTGCGGTTGTCATTAACTTTTGTTTTCTGAATGAACGAAATTTTCTGAGAATTTCTGTGAAAAATTTTTTCAAAAATCGAACACAATTTTTTTTACATGGTCTACAGCGATGAAAAAATTTCACTCGAAATGGATGAAATTTGTTACAATTGTACTTCTCAAATTATCAATCACGAATATGAAAACAGAATTGTAAAATATCGAACGGTTTCGTTACTACAGTCATTCAAATGTTCGTTCAGACCTCTGAAATGAAAGAAAATTAGTTTTAAGTTTTAGAGTCAAAATAATTAAATGATTGGAATGTCGAAACATTCTAGATGAATTTATAAAAAAAAATCATGAAACTTATTTGGGACTCGAACCGACGTGGGTATAAATAGGGAAATGGCACTGTTTTAAGGATAATAATATTCGTTGCCAGGCAACGTAGTTCGTAGTCATAGAGTTGGATGGTATTTGAATTTCAGTGAATATAATTTAGCAGTAGTCAACCTCTATGAACTACGAACTACCGTTGCCTGGCAACGAATATTAATTCTTAGAACAGTGCCATTTCCCTATTTAATACCTACGTCGGTTCGAGTCCCAACTAAGTTTCACTGATTTTTTTTGTTGTTTTTTTATTTCAGGGGTCTGAAACGAAACATTTGAATGACTGTAGTAACGGAACCGTTCGATATTTTACAATTCTGTTTAATATTCGTGATTGATAATCCCAAGAAGTACAATTGTACAAAGTTTCATCCATTTCGAGTGAATTTTTTCATCGCTGTAGACATGTGAAAAAAATTGTGTTCTGTTCGATTTTTGAAAAAATTTTTTCACAGAAATTCTCAGAAAATTTCGTTCATTCAGAAAATAAAAGTCAATTTGACAACCGCAAAAAAAAAATTGGAACATTGCAGGTCTTCCGCCATTTTGTAAACTATTTTTCGGAGTTCGTCAACTTTTCTGAATAGAGGACCCAAAAATACTGAGATTTGACCAAAAACCGTTACTTTAAGTGTTATACATAACTGACTACACTCATAAGAATCTTGCTCAAAAATGACGTTTGACACCCTGTATCTCGCTTATGCTTCGAAAACGGGATATATCGTATAAGGCAAAAATGATTCTCCCGATGTCCTCTACACGAAAATATATGTTTGTTCAGTTTATGATGAAACACCCTGTATAAAGATTCTTCTTTTCAATACTACAATCGAACATTCAGTACATTTATCAATATTCATTGACAGAATAAATTTCATTCGAATCGGATGTCTTTTTATGGAAATATGATGTTTCTTCTTTCCAATTGAATTTTCTATAGTTCTGTGTACACTATGGCCACAAAATTCTTGAGCCTTATTATTATGAGCATCTTGCATGTAGCCGCTTCATTTCATTTCTATTCTAGGACAGTCCCTTCGAAAGTTATTGTGCTAACGGCTGGACGGCCGGACGGCCCCAAGTAGGTACATAATTGAATTTGACCACGAATTCGTCATCAGGGAGTCTAACCCTATCGTTTGAGACCATTTTCGGTTAAAAATTATGAAATTACAGACATTTGGGCAAAACGATATAGCACTCGTTTCAGAAGAACGGGCGCTCAATGAGAATTAATATTTTGAATTTATAGTACACTGATGTCACTGATAATCTACGTAATTGTTTCAATGAGAAAATTCTCAATAACCATGCCTATTCTAAATTTGCGATTGTGAAGTGTGCCTTGATAGTGGGTCATGAATGCAATTTAGTGTTGATGTTTGTGATTGATTTATGATCGATTGTCTTGCCTTGTAAATCAATTTTTGAGCGCTCGTTCTACTTAAACGAGTGCTATATCGTTTTGCCCAAATGTCTGTAATTTCATAATTTCGAGCCGAAAATGGTCTCAAACGATAGGGTCGTCTCTCTGATGATGAAACCGTGGTCAAATTGATTTCTGTCCGTGAGGCCTTCCGGCCGTGAGCACGATATCACGATTGTCCTAGAGATTTGGGATTTTCAGGGTATTCCATAAAATATGGCCATTCAAAATTTTTGTTCCTCAATATCTCAGACAAAACGAAATAACCAATCGAAATGAAATTTTGTGGCCACATGTAAGATGTTCATAATAAGCCTCACGCAAAAGTTTTTGGCCAAAGTGTTAACAAAACCATGGAAAATTCTTCTGGAATATTTTGTAACTGCTTTCCAAAAAAATATGATAACTTTTGACAGCTAATTTCATATGAACCTAGGTCGTCACTTCGTTGCTATGGTAATGGTCAACTTGCTAGTTATCAGAGAACTCTATGCAATATTGACAACATTGCGTATTGATCTGACAAGAAAATAAACAACATAACCTAAAATTTCAATATACACAGTGGAATATGCCAAATTTCCATGGCCAACCGACGGCTCAACCTTTCGTGAACGGACTATACCTACTACCTGACCTAGTACGTATTTTCCGGAGTAGGTCAGAAAATGCTATATCACTACATATTATAAAACAAAGTCGCTTCCTCTGTCCCTATGTCCCTTTGTATGCTTAAATCTTTGAAACTACTTAACTACGCAACGGATAATAGTAAGTATGTAAAATCGTTATTATCAAAAAACCTTTGAATTGTCAACTGACATAAGGAGTGGTTTGACACGTTTTTTTGAAATATCATGAATTTCGATATGCCTGCAAGAGTGAAGATGTGTTGTGTTATTGGATGTGAAAATCGAGATGCAAAAAGATAATTTCAAAATATATATTATATATATTCTGTTACCTATAAGAATTAAGATAGTTTTCAAAAAAGTTTTTCATGTACCTATTGAATAAGTTTAGTAGGTAAATACTCATATTTCTTATTATTGAATTCATTATTGCTAGTTTTTGAGAATGTTTTCAATGCAATTATTAGTTTATTGATTAGATATTTATGAAATGAATCTGTATTTTCAATTGGTGATATCTATTTCAGTTAATAAATTTTTATTCTATCCAGAATTTGATTATTGATCCTCACTTCTCGATTCCAAAAGAAAATCAGATGAAAGTTCGTTGCAGGTATTATTTTCATGAAAATAAATTTCCTCACTCATCGATAACTTGCACGAATCCATTTCTGATTTCTTTTGGAAATTGAATTTCAAAAAACTTTTTGCACCTTGTATATTGTATGTTCTGTGGGCGTACCTACCTATTCCATGGACCTATAATACTAACTGGACGTCGAACTTCCTTACTGTCACGTAGTAAAAAGTGAGGCAAATTCACGCCATTTGCAGTTTGGAGTGAAACTCAAAAGGTGCACAACAGAATTCTTTTTGAGGCAGCTTTACGATACAGATTCCTTTTTCAATTGAGCTTTTTTCACGAATTAGTAATGTTGTACAAAAAAAGATGTCGTTGAAGCTTGTTCTTCTAGTGTCTCATCTATTCTCCGTTTAGTCCGTTTAGTTATAGTCTATGATCATGTTGTTTGACGAAATCAGAGACTCTGACGAAATGTCATTTTTTGCGAATTTCAGTTCATTTTTGACCATATGAATAACCTAAAAATTAATTGTTGCTTGCTTTCTATTAATTCGAATTCCTTAAACCCACCCTAAAATTCAAATCCAAAAGTTTTTTCTTCCTGCTCAGGCGAAATTGAAACCCGAAGTTATTCGGCAGTTCCAATTATTAGATTCATATGGTAATAAGCAAAGATTATATCGGGTGTCCCAAGGTGAGTGGCCTATTAGATTATTATGTAAACTATTGATGGTAAAGATTTCAAATTTTGTGGATAGATATTTGGCCATTTAAGGTATATTTTTAAAATAATTTCACATTTCCAGTGTTGCTGGATGTACGACAATTTGGCAACAACTTTGTTATTTTAAATGGGACATCCGGTATTTCTATTTTTTATGATACTCCATATAATATTAAATCTATTCACTCTTACTTTTCCATCCCTATCTTTAACGGTTTTAGAGTTATTAATTATTTTTCGAAATTTTAGATCAAATTTGCGCATCACGAAAATGACTCTAGTTCGCTCAATTTTTGACATTTAAGTCAAAAATTTTGCAAGTCGTTAGATATTGATCTGATCTATGTCACTGCTTTTGAATTATAGTTATCAGTTATACAGTCATCAGTCATTTTCGTAAATGCCAATTTGATCTAAAATTTCGAAAAATATTCAATAACTGAAAAACCGTTAAAGATAGGGATGGAAAAGTAAGGGTGAATAGATTTAATATTTTATGGAGAATCATAAAAAAATAGAAATACCAGATGTCCCATTCAAAATAACAAAGTTGTTGCCAAACTGTGGTACATCCGGCAACACTGGAAATGTGAAATTATTTTACAAATGTACCTTACATGGCCAAATATCTATCCACAAAATTTGAAATCTTTACCATCAACAGTTTCCATAAAAATCTAATAGGCCACCCACCTTGGGACACCCGATATACTATACTTAGAGCACTAGAAAGATAGGTATGCCAGACAGGCTGACTGGGTCCAACCATAGACTCGAAAATTACAGATCACTCGCAAATTTTCATCGCCATCTATTGGGGTTATGCACCAACATAAACAGATTACAGGATTAAAACCTCATTTGATTACAGATTTCATTTCATTCGAATTGTTCTGTAATTTTCGAGTCTGTGGTTGGACCCAGCATGGCTGTCTGGTATACTCCCCTTTTTAGAGCCTTACTATACTCTATAATCTATGGTAATAAGATAATAATTAATAGAAATAATTCAGTTTGATTAATTCTAATTGTCTATGGTTAGAAGTTTTTTAAAAAAGAACAAGAAGAGCATATGACATGCGAAAGCAAAACATGAGTGACAGTGACATCTAATTTTCTATGATATACGTCATTTCCATACCGAATCCATAGACATAGAATAGAATGGACAGGGCGTCACGTGACTTTTACTCTACGTTTCGTGATCCCAACATAAGAGAGAGAGATACTGTGAAGGATGGAGTAATATTAGTGTGGTGCATAGACTAAACTAAAGTAATATTACTCCATCCTTCACAGTATCTCTCTCTCATAATGTTGGAAAACTGACAGAACATAAAAATATCTAATGCGATTCAATGTTTTTATTATAATGTTCTGTGCACCGCACTAATATTACTCTATCTTATTCTGAAGTCAATGTTCTCTCTCACACGTCCTGTCCATTCTTTTCTATGTCTATGACCGAATCGGATGAAAATTTTCAATCTCAAAATATTTATTCAATTGATTTGAATTATGCTACTCTATTAAGATCAATTTTATCTATATATATGGAGATAATTCGAAAGAATTGGCTAGTGGGGAAATATGTCACAGTTTTGAAATGAATCATCTAAACATTTGCCCTATGGAAAACGAAGTTGTTAGATATAAGAGTGTACATTATGATAAGCGGGAGAATAACATAAGACGAGTCAATTGAATTTACTGCTTGAAGAGGAGATAATGATAAAAGTATTAGGTCATACATTGAATCTGAGATGGTTACAGTTCGAAATACAGCTTTCAAATGGATTCGAAGATACAAAGTATTCTTTATATTTGGCATCGCTATACTGCTCTTTCAAATATTCCTTACTCTGAAGTTTTTTGCTATAAGTAAAAACAACAAAGAACAAAAGTGGCAGCCAACATATGAAAAGATAGAAAAAAGTGGATACAGTAGCGAAGGAAGGATCAAAAGTGGTTCTTTCGATGAAGAAATTGTTAATAATATTCATAATAAAGATACCAAAGGAAAAATTAAATCTCATTTAAAGTTGGAAGAGTTGAGTTTCATACCAAATTGTAAAATAACAGGACGAGAAGCTATTTCAGCTATTAATAGAGCAAAAAGTAGGAAATGTAAACAATTAATAGCTAATGTCACTTGCCTGAGTTTAGAAGGAAAGTTGTACCCTGAAAGACTGCCTAATTTTTGTATGGATAAAAAAATTAATATAGGAAAGGCGCTTGGGTGTTACAAAGATGAAAAAGAATACAGATTATTGAGTAACTATTATGGTGTATTTAACAAAGATAATTCGCCCGCCCATTGTATGCAGCTATGTCTTCAGTCGGGTTTTCCTTATGCTGGGGTAGAGTATGGGTAAATTGAAAGAATATAGATGAGATTGACACATTGTTAACATATCTATTGATTTTAGGAATGAGTGTTTTTGTGGTATTGACGAACCTACATTTAGTAAAAAACTTCCTGATTCTTCTTGTAACATGAAATGCCCTGGCAAGACTCATGAAACATGTGGAGGATATTTTACATTGAATGTGTACAGTACTGGCATCAAGAGTAAGTGTACCTCATTTAAAAAAAACCTTTTTACGGATTAGCAATAGTTTACTTCTTCATTTACATTTATCTACACTTATTCATGTACTTCTACAAAATGTGTTTATTCTATAGTCCGTTCACGAAAGGTTGAGCCGTCGGTTGGCCATGGAAATTTGGCATATTCCACTGTGTATATTAAAATTTAGGTTATGTTCTTGTCAGATTGATACGCAATGTTGTCAATATTGCATAGAGTTGTCTGATAACTCGCAATCTCGTCGAACGAGGCGGTTACATTCGGCAACGTTGACTTTATTTTACGTTATGACAGCAAATACTGCCAACTTCAGATAAATAAAAAAACGCCTACTATGTGCTCAACCTTCGTGAACGGACTATATTCTATGTACTATAACTTAGCCTACAGTCTGTTCAAATATCAGATAGAGCAATATAAAGATGTTTGTGAATGAACAGGAGTATCTTTGAGTTGAAAAGGTACTGTCTATTCAGAGTGAATTAAGGATATTTCATTCAATTGTATAGTCTGTACTCCATATCAATCTGGAGATCCATATTCCCTTACCAGTACAATACTGCCAGTCTACCAAGGATAAGATTCACCACCGTTCGGCAAATCAGAGTTACCATATGCACAAACTATGCAATTTACTTTGTTGTTGTTACTGTTAGTATGTGTATGAGCGTCTTAAGAGCGGAAATCTTAACTATCGAAAATAAACCTAGAAAGAAACTGTCAGAGGTGCGATATAGCCATACACTCAGATAGTTAAGCTGCTATTTAAGCACTGAGCTCCTATGTCATCGACTCAAAGATGATCTGGGAGTGCCGGAACAAACTCAATGAGGTAGTCAAGAAAAATAAGGTCTTTTTAATCTGGGGTCCCAGCCATTTGGAGAGGACTATACACTTGCCAAAAAGGAAGCACGAATGTCACTCATTGGCCCAGAACCCTTCTATACTATAGGTAAATGTACCTATAAGAGTGAGTTTCTGGAAAAGAGGAAAGCTAAGAGGGAAAAAACTAGGGCGGAATCTCCCAGGAATTGATCATTCCACTAAGTTCCTTTGGAACTTCGAAACAGCAAGATCCAAAAGATAGCTGGGTCTTGCTAAGAAACAAGTACACGTCCTCACTGGCTTTCTTACAGGACACTGCTGCCTCAGGAAGCACCTGTTGAGGATGGGATTATCGGACAATGACGAGTGTAGGTTCTGTGGGGAGGAGGAAGAAACCCCCATTCAGCTAGTCACGGAATGCTTTGACATTGGGAGCCTAAGTAAAGAATGCCTTGGGTGAGGAACTAGCTTCGTTAAAGCCTTCACAGATATTGGATTTCATCAGATCTCTGGAACTGGAAGACCAGCTGCAAAGTTTGTGGTCAGAACAGCTCTGTAAGGGGCCTGAATAGACCTTGAGGTCGCAATGAACTGTAACCCCTTTTTAAACTATAACTACTGTTAGTTCCAAAAAAGTTTCTAGATCCTCTATATCATGCGAAATGCACGTTTCAAAGATTCTTGTATCAACAGGAGAGCAGCAAACGAATGAAGATTATATGTATATAAGATTGTTTTGTCTCTTCTTGAAGTTAATAACAATAATTCGATGTCTGTCTAAAAACAGAAATCGGATATTAATGCAATTAAAAACTAGAATAACTACTTACACTTTTACATGTATATTGTTAATTGCTCATTCATTCTATTACATTTTTTTATATTTAATCTTGATCTTTATTCATAGGATTTGTTCCCCAAATTGCCAATACTGAAATCAGTGATGTTAAACCTGTTAGGATAGTGTTTTTGTTGACACTTAATGGAAGAGCACTGAGGCAGATAACAAGATTGTTAAAGCTCCTATACCATAAGGATCATTTTTATTACATTCATGTTGACGTGGTAAGTCTAAATAAGTATCTACAATAAAGTGCTTAGTAGAACAGTATAAAAGAAAATTAGGAATGAAAAAACGTTCGTCAATTTTCATAAAGTGACATTGTTTTATATGATCAAAAAAAATTTAAGAAAGCCCTGAAATGAAGTCAGAAGCTTTTGTGGGCTTGTTCATATTGGGAAAACGCTAATCAAATTTGAATATCCTGAGATAGTTTCATTCACGATACACACACACCGGTATGCCGACGCGCATCGAGAGTGACGTCACTGCGCAGCATTTCCATTGAATTTGCGGGATAGAAGTGTTAGAACTTGAGGGAATGATTGGAATTTGTTTGTAATATGTACTGCAATGTTTAGACCCCGAATCTGGCATACCGGTGTGAGTGTATCGTGGTTTCATTCTATTCTTCCATGAATTCAACTCTCCTATTCAAATCCTAAACTTACTACGAAAATTTCGAGTATTCAAGTCCTTCCTTCCGAAAGTTATTGGGTTTACGCCCGACTATATACAATTCGACACAAATGTTTCTTCGAGCCATGCCAGTATTTTCTCAGAATTAGACAATTCACAAAAAATTCCCGAGATGTCGCTAGGAAGAAGTGTAAAATGAGTTCTACAAGGGGTTACCTGGTATTCTGAATACAAGACGGTGGGCTAGCATAAGTCTTTACTGTGTAATATATAAACTGCTCTTTTGTAGCTGTACACTAAGGTTCATATCCAATATGCATATATTATCATTTCTCAGTTTAACAGTTTTCAGATTTAGTTCAGTTGATTCGTTAATGTTATTTTATTTCAGAGACAAGACTATTTATTTCGAAAACTGCTCTACCTGGAAAAACGTTTCCAAAACATCAAATTAAGCCGCAAAAGATTTGCCACCATATGGGGAGGTGCATCTCTTCTTAAAATGTTAAGATCCTGCATGAATGACTTATTACATTTGAAATGGAACTGGGACTTTGTCCTGAACCTTAGTGAATCTGACTATCCCGTCAAGACTATTGATAAACTCAGCAATTTTTTATCCATGAATAGGGATAAAAATTTCGTTAAATCACATGGTAGAGAAGTTCAAAGATTCATTCAAAAACAAGGGTTGGATAAGACTTTCGTCGAATGTGATACGCACATGTGGAGAGTAGCTGATAGGTATGTTATATCAATTTTAAAAATCAAGATTATCTCATATCAAACAACAGTTTGATTTCCTTTCATTTCTCACCTTGGAACTGCACACTTTTTTCAACACACATTAAGACTAACTTTGATACACATGAAATTTTTTCGTCAATAAAATTAGGGTGAAATTGACTTGAGGTTTATCATTAAAAAATATTCTCTCATGAGACTACACATGCATGAATAGTATGAGGGCTGTAGCTGTTTTGAATTAGATACTTTTTGAAATGCATTTGCTTTATTGCAAGTTGCAGGTAAATAACTCTTGAACATGATTCTCGACTCTGGAAATGTATCAATTTTTTCCACTAACATATTTACTGAATTGTGCTCAGTAAGCGTCATTTCCATAAAAATATAGTCCGTTCACGAAAGTTTGAGCGCATAGTAGGCGTTTTTTTATTTATCTGAAGTTGGCAGTATTTGCTGTCATAACGTAAAATAAAGTCAACTTTGCCGAATGTACCCGGCCTCGTCCGACGAGCTTGGGAGTTATCAGAGAACTCTATGTTATATTGAAAATATTGAGTATCAATCTGACAAGAAAATAAAAAACATAACCTAAAATTTTAATATACACAGTGGAATATGCCAAATTGTCATGGCCAACCGACGGCTCAAACTTTCGTGAACGGGCTATACTATGGTTTTCCAAGTGTTCAGTTCCAGGCTTGAAGATGATACTGTTTGACATCTTTGTTCATCTTGTGTTTTTTTCTTCAGAAAATTACCCTGGGGTATACAGATTGATGGTGGTAGCGACTGGGTGGCTCTTAATCGTGAATTTGTAAACTACGTAGCTGGAGACAACATCGATAATTTAGTAAAAGGCCTACTGAAAATATTTCATCACACTCTACTTCCAGCAGAATCGTTTTTTCATACAGCCTTGAGAAACTCCATATTCTGCAACACCTATGTGGACAACAATCTACATGTAACAAATTGGAAACGGAAATTAGGCTGCAAGTGTCAGTACAAGCATGTTGTTGATTGGTGTGGCTGTAGTCCTAATGACTTCAAACCAGAAGACTGGCCTAGGATATTAGGAACCGAAAGTCGTATGATATTCTTTGCTAGAAAATTTGAGCCTATCATTAGTCAGTCTATCATCTACCAATTAGAACTTTGGTTGCTGAATGCAGAGAAGCCAAGGATACCTTCCAAATCCCTTGATTCATACTGGCAGAGCATTTATCATTACCAAGATCTTGGGTTGGAACCTGATCATGGGTTGCAAATAATCTCAAGTGCGGCTATAAGAAATTGGATAAATTCCTTAGATAACACTTCATGTATTCCTTACTTCAATAAAATTTTAGAATTAACTTCATATCATCACAAAGATATCTATAAATATACTCTTGTCAAATTTAAAACATCGCTAGGTATTTTTGAATTAGCATATAGTTATCTTCAGACACTCTCGGTGATAAAACCTTCACCTTTGACAAATAGACTAGAACATCTCTCTGTTAACTCAGACTATGATCAAAAAGAACAAATATCCCGAAATTTCGGGAGGGTATTATCTATTTATTCTGATTTCGTTCTTATATATCAATTTTCTGCAAGTAGTTCAACAAAGTCTTACAACATATCATTTTTATGGATTGATCCTACAGGAAAACTAGTCGAAATATCTGAGATTAGTTTAGATGAAAATAATCTAACAGGCCATGTAAAAGTCAATTTACTCCCACCCCACATACCTGGCCCTTGGTCTGTGAAATTAATTCATAAGAACACATTACTAGCTGAATATAAATTTTTAATTACACCTTTAGAAACCAACAGTGAAGAATTTAAAACAAAAATAACTTCGTCCTCACCTGATGTGCCAGTGAAATCTTTCAATGAAAGTTATAAAAAATTTTTACCCAATGTTTTTGAAGAAGACTTGTTAAAAGGACTGCATTATTCCAATTCCCAACGCAAAGGTGAAGAATTGAACAAGTGGATAGATTCCCTTTTTCTAAAATTTTTTTCAGTTGAAAAAATTTGTTTTGTGAAAGAAATTGAGGTTTGTAAGCGAATGTTCAATATTTGCTCCAAGTCAAGTTGGAGTTCATATTATCCAGATCCAAAAAGTGCCATAGAAGAGGTGAACCAGACAACAGGGGTCTTTGATTTATGGTTATGATAGTTGTGGTTTTCGTGAATTCTCAATATTGTGATATAACTTGGTGCTCAACTATTTGATATCTAGATGTAAAGTCAATGGCCATTGTATTTTTTCAGAATTGATGGAATATTAGAATAAGGCAGAGGAGTGATCCATATGGGTAATGTATTTTCTGAAAAAAAGCTATTTGTGATTACAAGTTTACTTTTTATAACTAGTAGTTTCTTGGTCAAAAAAGTAATCTTACTTAAACCTTAATCATAATAGAGATAGAGTGTGTTGCTGTCTTTCAAGTATATCACTTTTAATTCGTTTTCTTCATAAGTAAAATAATCAAGTTTTTAGGTTATTGGGTACAAAACATGATATTTCAAACATATTATGAATGCAATGAGTAATGAAGGCAATTTCATATTTTTTATACATTAGAATCTTATATTAGATGTTCGAAATTATCTCATCCATATGGATCAAACTCGAAATTAAATGTGAAAACTTCTTTATGTATCAACATTTGAATATACTAAAAGTGTCTCCTTCTTCACATTCATCACCATTTAATTTATAACTATATTTATTACCACTTCATCTAATTTATATTAATATCATTTTATTGTATGATCCACAATTAATTTTTCAATATTATGTAAACTGGTCCAAATTTGTATTACTTCATGATTTTTTTGATATTCTTTCTGTAATTCTATTATTCTTGGTTTTCACACCAAATTCTTGATGTTACAAACCCCCCAAAAGCAATAGAGTAAGTTTCATACTCTTGATGTTAAGCACAATATTTCTTGATGTGCTCAACTTTTAGGATAGGGAAACACGAAAGATATTAAGAATACAACTAAAAACAATAATCATATTTATTTACATTCATTTTGAATTAGAAACTATTATATCTTGAAACATTCATTTTATTTATAAGTTTACTTTTGAGTTTAGATCAACGAAATCATTTGTACATATTTTATATATAAGATAAATTTTTGTAAAATAAATACTTATTTCAAAACCAACAAATTACTCATAGTTTGTATTGTAACCTTATCACAGTACCTTGATTTCCATAACCTTATTAAGATATTGAATTTATTTTCATCACATGTAATTTTTAGGGTTTTCATTTCATCAAGATAATCACTAACACTCCAGAGATCTTCAATATCTTCAAGATACTTATCAATATTAGGACATGCCAATATTATTATGTGTTTGATGAATTTACTTTCTAGTATTCTCCTTAGTGTCAAAGAAGTAATGCCTGTATATGATAAATTTATGGTCTTCAAATTATCACAGTACCTATAAAAAGAATTCTATTATGACATAGCATTTTTGAAAAATCTATTTTGACTAAAACTTCAATGCGGAAAAAAATTTAAAAACTGATATATATTCTTTGCGGTCGCTAGTTTTCACTAGTACTACTATATCGTTTATTTACAAGGAAGTAAGTTATGTTATATGGTCACAGGCTACTACTGCAAAAAAGTAGGAGATCTCAAAAATCTGAGTCTGAAAAATAGCCGTATGGAAATAATAAAACATGAATTATTAGCCTAAGTTTTTGTTTTGATGTAATGAGACAAAAAAAAGTAGAAACATCAATTCAAACAACAAATCTCAAAGAAATCTAAATTTCCTTAACACCAGTTGACAAATTAATTGTTTCTTTCCAAATGATTTCATTAAAGATGCATAGAAATTTATAACTTACCTCAATAAGCTGAACACCTCAGCGTCTGTAACATGGCATCTACTTAGGTTTAAATAGTCCAAATTGAATCTTGAAACATTCTTGCTCAAACAGTTAACAAGTGACGTCAGAAAACCCTCAGATGTTTTATTGCCATCTACATCCAAGCTACTTAATCTATTTCCATTTACATATGATAATATTTCAATTAACGCTTCATTCCCTAAATTGTTGAAGCTCAAATTAAGCTGCTCAATATTTCCAAGATCGAAAGTAATATTTCTATTGTAAGACTTCTTGAAAACATCCTCCGTGAATCTCAAGAAGGATAAATCTAGTTCTTTCAAATTTAAATGTCTGGTTAACGTAGCTATATCCTGCATACATTCATCGCCAAAGAAGTTTGAACTTAAATTCAGGCTGTACAATTTCGTTAAAATATTCACTGGTGAATTCGAAATTATATTCGACAGGTATCTAAGTTCCTCAGTATGCAGATTGGTACAACTTAAATTTAGCTTGGTTAGGTTCTCTAACGTCTGCAAACTTGTTGCTAGTAATTTGATACAGTCCAAGGAAAGGAAATTATTAGTCAGGTCCAACTCTAGAAGTCTGCTTTCTCTGAGAAGAGATTTACACAAAGGGGCTGCGTCAGTGGGATGTAAACCTGTATTTTTCATGTCCAGAGATATTGTCAATGTTTCTAATTTGCGACAAATGGAATCAAGAGGTTCTGAAAAAGAAATTTTCACTTATACTGGATATTACAACATTCAGGCTCACACTTGCAGCTTGCAGAAATCCTTATCTTTTGTTATGAAAGATTGAGTTTTGGATATTCAGGTATGATACGACGTTATTGTCGTAACTTCTGATTTTCCAGGTATCATGATGAATTTGGGAGACTAAATTTTTGGACATAAATAGATGGAATGATGGAAGACACTCGTTAGTGTTTGTGCAAATTATTTTGCATTTAATATTTCACTTGTTCTCTATGTATAAATCCCCTCCTTACAAAATGTTTTTACCAAGAAATCTGATTCAAAATATATTTTAAATTTTGTTGTGCATCTTCATTCAATTCTTTGAATACATTATCGGAGGGTGCCTCATTAAAAAAATATTAATGAAATAATTTATTCATTTAGATGTTCTTGTATAATGTCATGCAGTTGTTCGAAACGTTTCTAAGGCATTCGAAAACACTCCTTAAAAGTTGTAGGGCCATTCTTGGAGCATAAAAAGTAAATTAATGAAATTCACCTTACAACGCTCTAGTTGAAGATATCTCAAACCTAGAGAAGTTATTCTATTCCTTTCCAATTAAGATTAAAAAAAAAAATTCCTCGTGTTCTCTAGTTTTGTATTTATAACTATACAATGTTGGGTAATGTAGGGATAGTCCGAACCCTGGATAATCCGAAGTACCCTATAATCCGAGCGGCCCGAAATGGGCATTTTTCATGCTTAGTCTGAATATTCTGCTCGGCGTGCACTTCTTGCGCTCAACCGATCTTTTATTATGCTCTCTCCTTCAAGTGAGAGCAAGAAGTGCACGCCGAGCACTCAGAGTAGAATATTCAGACTTAGCTTCATTAAGAGTTATAGTTATTCAATCAAATAGTTTATTAATGGATGAATTCGAGCGCTTTAAAACGAGCTTTTATTCTATGGTCGACGGAAAAATGTATTTGCACTCTAGAGATAGATCTATAATCAGAACGTGTTCTGATTGGGCATATCATTCAAAATTATTTCTATAATCCGAATGTGTCGATATTCCGAACTGGTCCTGGCAACTTTCTGTTCGGATTAACCATACATTACTGGATTATTGAACGCTAGCTTATACGAACTACGACCATCGGTAGAAATCCGCCCATGTGACCCAGCCTGTTCTGCTCAATAGAAGAGTGGTTGCTTAAAATACACCAAAAATAACTTCCATTTTTATGCAATAAATCAAGGTTTATTCCAAAGCTTAATGAATCTCAATCAATCAATATACCGAAAATATTAAATGTCACAAAGGCCTGTGAATATATGTAAAATAAAGTCTTTTCAATCTGGGATCCCGGCCATTCGGGAACCAAAGGAAACGAAGAGGCTAATACACTTGCCAAAGAGGGCGCACGAATGTCACTCATTGGCCCAGAACCCTTCTGTGGTATAGGTAAATGTACCTATAAGAAGGAGTTTCTGGAGAAAGAAAAAGCCGAGAGGGAAAAGCTCTAGCGGAATCTCCCAGGGATGGATCATTCCACTAATGCCCGTACTCATAGTCGATGCTCCGTCAGATCTCGTACTCAAGAAGATCTTAGGCTCGTATTCATAGTTCGCCCTTGAGGGTGAGTGAGAGTTTGTATCGCCCTTATCATAAAGGTGACCTCAACTCAAGCCAAGGGCGATACAAACTCTCACTCAGATCAAGAAGATCTTAGTCTCGTATTCATAGTTCGCCCATGAGGGTGAGTGAGAGTTTGTATCGCCCTTATCATAAAGGTGACCTCAACTCAAGCCAAGGGCGATACAAACTCTCACTCACCCTCATGGGCGAACTATGAATACGAGACTAAGATCTTCTTGAGTACGAGATCTGACGGAGCATCGACTATGAGTACGGACATAAGTTCCTTCGAAACTTTGAAACAACAAGATGCAAAAGATATCTGGATCTTGGTAAGAAACAATTACACCTCCTCACTGGCTTTCTTACAGGACACTGTCGCCTCAGGATGCACCTGTTGAGGATGGGATTATCGGACACTGACGAGTGTAGGTTCTGTGGAAACCCCCATTCACCTAGTCACGGAATGCTTTGGTATTACAAGCGTAAGGAGAGAATTCCTTGGGCGAGAAACATGTAATAGTGAGGAACTAGCCTCATAAAAGCCTTCACAGATATTGGATTTCATCAGATCTCTGGAACTGGAAGGCGAACTGTGAAGGGTGTGGCGAGAACCTCTCTGTAAGGGGGCACAATAGACCTTGAGGTCGCAGTGAACTGTAACCTCTTTTATAACTATAACTACCCTGAATATTTTAAGTCTATCTTTTACCCATCAAAAGTAGGAGCTCGAAATAATTCCATTCAAATTAGGATTGTTAATCAGACCCATTGATTTGAGATCATTTTCAGCTTCAACTTCAAAAATTATTATTGCACGATAATTGGGAGCAAAATACTCACGTCTGTCCATGTCAGAGCAGGCCTCTTTGTATCGCTCTTGAACTGGTGGTAGATTCCATTTCAAAACTTTGGCAACTACTTCTACCACTTGACAGTCTGTGATGAATAAGGTTCCTATTGGATCATCATCAGCCAATTCGGCACCACTTTTCGTTGTCAACTCAAGAACTGGCTCAACATATTCTTTTCTAGAATGAAATAGATTTATTTGATAATTTGTTCTACATTCATTCAAGATGCAATATTTTCGAAAAATTATACATTGGATGAGTTTAGTCATAAATGAATGAAATCTACATTTAGCAAACATACAAAATTTTGGAAACAATTTTACAGTGATCATTTTGAGATTATATAAAAATGGTGAATTAATTTTTATAGATAGAAATAGTAACGTGAAACTTGGCAGTTTTAAAATTTGGGTGTCTATAACTATGAAACTAAGCACTAAGGGAACCATCAAGTATTTGAAATCATTCTGATCTACAGATGTAACTACGTATTCAGGACCAGAAATTTCAACAATATATGAGAGATTAAGAATCTTTGATGACTACTACTTGCACTACTCTAAATTTTACAAACAGGGCCAGAAAATACCTACTTTGAATATCTTCTCGCAGCTTCTAGAGCCAACCATTTCACAGTCAATGTATCTTTCAATGACATTCTTGTTGTTACTCTAAATGGCCTGCCTTCTATATTGACATCCATAGCTACCATTGGATCATCCTCAATCAACAATGATTTACTGGTAGATGGCTGACTCCATTTTATAGGAGAATTTGATGGCCTGCGGGAGCTTTGGGACATTTTTGTCGGGCTAGTACTTCCGAAACGTGTTATTTTCGGTTGAATACTTCTTTTTTGAGTAATTGAACCTATAAGATTTTTCAAGTATCATTAACTGATAATCAAATTCTTAAGCTGACAGATTTGGATTAAAAAAAAGTTGTTTAACCGTCCCGTCCGGAATGTAAATTTTCTGAGAAAGTAGTCCTTTCTGTCCTGGAAGTAAATATGGTACGTACGTCAATAATTCCTTCATGCAATCAAAAAACTATGGCCGGAAAACCGTACAGGTAATAGACATTTTCGAGTCATTCACATATCCTCTATTTCACTCGTGATTTGTAAGCGGGCCATGGTTTAAGTGAAGTATGTACCTATTCGAGAAGCTGAGAAAAGTTTTTCCTTGCATTTGTACACCAAGTTCATAATAGTTTTTTCGAGTAATTCTCAATTTTTTCATCAAGATTTGATGAGGAAAACCGGTGCAGCTATTCATGACCCTATTTATCTCAGGTTGTCAGAATTTTTAGTGAACTTTTTCTAAAGAAATGAGGACTAAAGACACGGCACGAGTTTGCAACGCCGGAATATTGTTCGCGTATATAAACAGATTCTACTTGGCTTCATAATGAACGTATCTCTAGGTTTTCTTTTTACTCTGAGGTCTCATTTTGACATCAGTCATCAGTTCATTAATCTTGATATTTCAATATAGCAGACATTTGGAATAATTTGGATAAAATAATAGTGTTAATATAAACAATGAACGCAGAGGAAAAAATTAATGAATTAAAATCAACCAATTCTAAATACTTAATGTTAATGTTACCAGAAAAATAGTATGCAAAAAAGAAATCAAAATGGCAACTTACTTCTCCTCCCGCTCCAAATATCTGAAGCATCTTTCAGATCATTATCTTCACAAATACTGACCACGTTGTCCATTTTTTCCCTTTCAATCGACTTGTTTGGGGATTTGCCAAAACTTTTGTGTGATGATTTGCTACTTTTTGAACTGACTGTTTCAGTAGAATTATGTCTCTTCAGAGGCGACCCACTCAACCTTGTCTTTGAAGAGTTGATTAAGCCTTCAGTAAAACCTTAAATGAAATGTTTATTTCTATAAAGTAGCAGTTTATTTTGCTAATACCTAGTTTTCTCTTTTTATTCAACCTCATATCCTTCATATCGTCTTCCAACCAATCATCATCAATGTTTTCCTCGTCCATGATATATGCAGACCGTTTGTAAGCTGTATTTTCCTTTTTACTGGAGTTAATCACGTCGCAGGATTTTTTTCTCAAATTATCCATTACCATTTTATATTCATTTGTAGCTTGGGTTTTTGGTGTCGACCTTCTTGAAAATGTTAATTCGGGAATATCTTCTTCACCACTACTGCTACTGCTAATATCTATCAATTTTCTTGAATTTGATAACCTGAAATCACATAAACACTCACATTAACAACTGTTACCATTGTTTTTAAATTTCAGATTAACGCATTAGAAAGAAAATGCGGAGTAGAGAGTAAGAATAGTCTAGGGACTAAACTTCGCTTTGTAGGATTCTCTATTCTATACAATTGAAAGAGGTCCCATTTGTTTCGATAAATGAGATTTATCATTATTAAAAGTTTGAATGACACTATTGAACTAAAATAATAATCTCATACATTCTCGAACTTTCAAGAGGTATTCTTACCTTTTTTCTTGAGAGAACTCAACATCTGTAGTGTCAGGAACATTTCTCCTCCTGGAGGTCAGTTCCAGACGATCTGTCTGTCCACTTACAAATGCTTTATTTCTTATATTGGTATTTATCTCCTTACTTTGACCAGCCTTGTCTAAAACTTCACTCATTCTTTCTAGTAACTTATCGCACACTACTTTTTGGTCTGCATCAAAATTAAGTTCTAGACTAGCTTTCTTTAGGTAGTGGTAAGGCGTTTCCCCTTCATCTGTTTTTGCCAGAGCTGAAGCTCCACGGTTAAGAAGAAGTTCCATAATTTTTAAGTGACCATTGACTGCAGCATCATGTAGAGGGGTTGTTCCTGAAAAATTATTTCTGTTACTTGTTCAATATTGCACTCAAATTTAATGGTGTTGGTGCACTTGGTCATCAACATACTCAAAAATTGACAATTGTATCTCAAAAATGAAGGTCGCGCCCAAAGATGTGCAAAACTCCACCAACGTATTTGTATAATGCTACCTGAATATTAAATCTCATTTTTATTTTAAATCTTGAAGTACCAGATGTAACGAAGCAAAATAATTTCTATCATTATTTAGTTTCGTTCAATTGAAGTTGACGGAAATCGGGAATTTTTATCTCCGCGCTGAAGATGTACGGCAAATTAGATCGCGTTTTCTCGATACCGCACACATGGGGCGGAGTCAAATGTTACCGGCCACACGTGTCCGAAAGTTTTAAAATGCGGGATTTTCCGCTGAATAAAAGAGTCGAATTAAAATCAATTTCCTGACAACTACTCCAGAAGTACTAGCCGACCAGTCCGTCCAGAAGTAAGTGCCACCAGAGGGTTCTGCAGGGGCAAGTTCAGTTTAGGTATGATTGGTTTAATTCTATTTGCTGGCTTTGATATTTATAATGTATTTCTCCTGTTGTATTTTCCCGTCCTTCCGCCGCTCGAATTCGCAGAGGTTGTGTAGTAGCTTCAAACGGCCTGCATGACTTGTGGAATTCCGAGATTGCGAGATGGTGTATGTTAGCTTGAAACGGCACATATATTGTCTTGTATTATCCTCTCTAGTATTACTCGAGTTCCTGGACGTTGTGTAGTAGCTTCAAAAGGCCTGCATGAAGTTCTGAAACTCTGAGTCGACAAGAGGGTGTATGTTAGCTTGAAACGGCACATACACTGTCTTGTTGTGCCCTTCCGACACCGTTTGAATTTCAGGGGGTTGTGTAGTAGCTTGAAACGGCCTGCATGATGTCCTGCAATTCCGAATCGGCAAGAGGGTGTTATGTTAGCTTGAAACGGCACATACACTGTCTTGTTATGCCCTTCCGCCACCGTCCGAGTTTCTGGGGGTTGTGTAGTAGCTTGAAACGGCCTGCATGACGCCCTGAAATTCTGAACCTTCAAGAGGTTGTATGTTAGCTTGAAACGGCCCATACACCGTCTTGTTGTACCCTTCTGGCATCATTTGAGCCCCCGGAGGTTGTGTAGTAGCTTGAAACGGCCTGCATGATATCCCGGAGTTCTGATGTGCAAGAACGCGTATGTTAGCTTGAAACGGCCCATATGCAGTCTTGTAAATGCCTCCCTTTATCCTCCCCCACCGTGTGCCGCTCCGGAATATCGAGGTGCATGCCCTAGCTTCAAAAAGCGTGCATGGGCCTCGTGGTTCAGAGCATTAGGGTGGGTGTATGCTATCTTGAAACGGCGCATATGCTTTCCCTGGACCGCGCTAGTTTCCGTTCACCGCCTGTCCGTAAACCCTGTTATGTTAATATAGCCTGTAGATGTGAACCGAGGTATGCCAGTAAATAAGGATGTCATTTTTGGGAATTTGTTTGTTAGGAACTTGCTCATTTAAGAACCTTCGCTTCCGTACCGTTACTTACTATTTCTTGATTAATTTTCCGCTTGCACTTTCATTCGACTATCATTACCGCTCTTTAATACCGCTTGTAATATTGCATTAATTATTTTTCTGAGAGCTCTCACCGCCGACATAATGCTGCATGTTACATCCCGCTTCAACCTTCTCACCGCCCGCTCACCTTCTTTCCTCACATTGTATTTATGATATCATGGTGTATTTTGATGACTGCCGTTATTTGCCGTTTACCGAATAAAGATTTATTATAATTGTGTGTTTTTTTTTCCTAAGGAATATTTGAGTATTTTTCAGAGTTAGGGAACTTTTAGTTAGGTACAAACAACTGACCCCTGGACATAACCTTCTCTGGCTAGTAGCTCCCGGACCCCATAGGACACCGCCTATGGGTACCCTAGTGTCCTCAACACTTTAAACTAGAGGTGGCGCCCGAGATCTCTACTTCCGAAGGTAAACTATGGCAACGCAATTTGGTAGAGACGGGAGCACGTCACACCATATAAGGCCATATTGTAGATTCTTTTCATTTTAGTTTACATCTGTTAATTATTATCATAATTTGGCAGAGGAACGAAATACATGTTATTCACAATATCAAATAATCAACAATGAAAGCAGACAATAATATTAATCGATTAAAATTAGCCAATCATATTCCTCAATTACACTCAGCCCTTCTTACTGCCACTCGCGTTGTCGGCAATAATTCCCGAAATACTTCTGAGTCAGTATCGAAGACAGTGAGCATTTACACTCTGCTTCATCATTTCTCTCGGTACCAAGTGTCGGCAATGACAGACAAAGAAATTCTACAGCAACCTAGTTAAATTTAATCACTTAAGTCTTGTTCGCACTACGCTAGTAGCTTAGTCGAGTAGTGAGAAATTTAGTAGCTACTGTCCATCCAATCGTTCGCACTTTGGTCGAGAAGAGTTCACAAGTGAGAAGCGCTTTGTCGATGAAACAACTCCCAACGCACAAATTTTTACGCGATTTCTTTGAAGCGAAACGAAACCATTCGTAAAATGGACAAATTGCAACGTAATAAAGCATTGAATAAAGAATACCAGGAAGGAGCATAAGGCTATTTTACTTCGTAGAAAGTTCTGAACGGAAACGGCCATATCCAGGCTCCCCAGTGACTCATCACTTAGTTTATTCGCTGTCAACTTTACTGTCATGTGATGTCATTGTTGACAAAATATCAACAATGCTGGAGTAACATTTCACAGGTGAGTGTTCTAAATACTTAATTGAGGATTTAGATAATATTATAAGCTTAAATGGAAGTATTTTATTCGAGTTAAATGTTGAGGTTAACCACGTGGTGCATAGGCGTAACAAAGGGTAGGGCAAATCTATTTTTTAGTTATATCGTTTAGTTTCGGTATTTTTAATCATGATTTCGAAGTTCATTTTGGAAATAACCGTTAAAATTATCATGATGATTTTGAAATAACAATATGAGGGAACATAAATTATTTCACTAATTTATTTCTGTCCTAGATTTCCGAAAGATGAAAAGAAGAGAACGGCTTGGATCCAGTTTGTGAATAAGCAAGATTTTATTCCTTAAAGTTCTAGTGTGCTTTGTTCCTACCATTTTACTGAAGAATGTTTCGGTAGAACATCCAAACAAGTCAGACTACATCCAGATGCTACTACTCCAACAATTGAAGTGGATCGACTGAAATATGTAAGTAATATATCATTATGAACACTCTCCAAATCCTATAGTATCGAAATTTTTTCACACAATTTGACCTTTTATTATGAACTGCTTGTTTTCTTTTCATTCTGTATGTATAATGGGAGATATTTTTCCTATAACAGAATGCACTATGTAGGCATTTACATTTTTTTGTAAAAGCTTGGTGATCTATTCAGGTGAAGACATTCAATCCAATAGTGACCAGGCACTCAGAAACTGGAGGAAGTACCCAGGACCAGCATGTATCATTTTCTCCTGCCGAAATTCCGAACCATCAACTTCTGCTATATATGAACCTTTATGTACACCCAATTATCAGTAACTCAAAGCTCCAAATACGGCTTGCCATTGGCTGCGCACAAGCACTGATACAGCTCAAGAGCTCGAAACTCTTCAAAACGAATACTATAATTGTAATTTGCTATTGATCATTCAATTTCTAAATAAAAATTATCGTTAACTTATGTTTTTCTGTTCCCCAATGAGTTAATATAATATATTGGTAATATAGAATATTTTTCATTTCAACTTTACTTCAGAAGTTCAAAATTGTCATGAATATGTTTATAAGAGTAAGTCAAAAATTTTAAATAATAATAGTAAGTACTCGTCCAAGCTAATACAAAATAGTGCATAAAAAACGACATAATATTACAAAGAAATCGGAATATGCAATAATCAATTTCGTTTATACTGCAGTTATTAAAAATTGAGAGGTAAGTGTTCCTTTTTTTATATAATCATTCCACATATTAAATAAGGTTCATTAACTCGTCATATAATCCGATCCAATCGACAGCGTTAATTGAAAACATCCGATATTGAATGAATTATAATATTATTGAAACAATGAAGAATTCAACCCGTCGAATAAAGAATACTACTAATAATATCCTTCATTCAAAGGTTTTACCCCACTACGCCACTGCCTAAAGAAATAAGAGTCGGCCATATGCACGCTCCATTCCGGACATACGTTTTCATCGCTTATGCTCCTTCCTGGTATTCTTATTCAATGTAACAAAGTATATAAACTTGTGAATCTAATCGTGATGGTTACTTTAGAAGAGGTGGATGATGAAATTTGTATCCTAGTAGGCGGACTGCTTCATTTGCTTGTTTTTGTGTGATTCAGATTTGATAACACAAACATTCATGTTCGAGGTATTCTGTTACGAATTTAAGGGTGATTTCTTCGCTCCAACGGAAAGATATTTTCGGCATAGAATCATAGAACAAGTATTTTACCTATGATTTTAGGTTATCTATGGGGCCAAATAATAATACTAATGCAGTCGACTAAGCTGATCGGTTCGGACCTGTCTAGTCCGTGAACGAGTGAAGAGTATCGCGCGGTGGGGTACTCTACTCGCCCGATAAAATAGAACCAAATGGATCGACCCGACTAAACTACACACTAATCTACTCGACTAAATTCTTGGTGTTCACACACGTTTAGTAACTAAATTTTTAGCTACTCGACTAAACTACTAGCGTAGTGCGAACAAGGCTTTACTGTCGTTCATGCTGCCGGTCCTTTGACTTCCGTACGAAAAACCGCCAATGTAGGGAGCGTAAGGCAACACGAGCAGTAGCGGCAGGGAGCAGGGAAGTGTGGTGATTACATTCTCGTGCTGCCTACTTCCCTCCTCCCTGCCGTGGCAGCGAGCTGAATGTAATCGGGGTAAAACTCATACCTAGTCTCGTCAACGTTCAAAGAACATACAGAGAGGTCATATCATCTAGAGCATTCATAGAAAGCTATTTAGCCCTATCAGGGCTAATCAGAATGAAGGATATCTCTGAATTATAAAGAGGCATTCTAGGTCCCTTCACTTAGATCTGGCATAATGCTTCGGGTATTATTTTTACAAATACCGACCCCTACTGCGCACTGCATGAACTTTAAACAAAGTATCGAGATGTTCTTCCATTGTCATTTACTCTATGGGTGGCCGCGTATGCGGTTATTCAACTATCCTTTATTTCTCAAACCCTGTATTTTATTATTTCACACAACTCACCATTACAATGAGTTCCTCCTCGATCGTTTATTGAAGCGCCTTTGTCCAACAATAATTCAACAACATCATAATGCCCAGAAATACAAGCATCATGTAGAGGGAGCCAGCCCCCGTTGTCCCTGATATTAACTGGATGACCCTGTTCCAACAAATGCTTCACCACATTTGTCTTCCCAGATATGCAAGCTGTATGGAGCTGTGTTTCTCCCCTTAAATTTCTTTTAACTTGAAAAGTTTTAGATCTTCTCTTTCTGCTTGGACTTTCTGACTCACTTTCCTCAGATTCATCTGAAAATGATTTTGACTGTCATGGAACAATAGTATATTAAGCAACAAACGTAGAATAACAGCCATTATAAGCGAATGGCATACTATGTTTTATCCACGACTACTGAATATATTTCTTGAAGATTTTAACATTTGGCGACCGTGACAACCCTACTATTACAAGTGTGGAAAAAGTCAAGTTGACACATGGAAAATTTTCTGGAGAACTAGTCATTGTATTTTTTGTAATAAAAATTGCTTTAATTGACGTATATAGTATATTTGGTACTCAAATGCCAAGGTATACCCATATTTGTTAGTTGGAGTACTTTAGAATACTGAAGAAATATCAGTTTAAAGAACATAATATCAAATCTGAACTATGAAGGATCTGACAGCAGTGAATAATAACTCATTATTCATTTGTGATTAATGGGTTTTATTATGGCCGAGCAAATAAACGTATAATGGCTAGATTATATATAGTCGTGGATAAAAGCAGATTATGCTAAATAACATCAAATAAAATATTTTTAGTTAATCATTTTCATTTACTTATGGAACAAAAAATTTGATGAGTGTTTATATGATTCGAGAATTTTCACTTCATTTCCAAATATTTATATGTTATATTTAGTCTCCTAAATACAAGGTGCGGCACGGAGTGCGGACGTTTTCAGATGGGCATAACTTTCCCCCACTGAGACGAGAGAAGTGGAGAAGGTGCCGTTAGACTCGTGTGTTCCTAGCATTTATTTACCAGTTGTCGTCATGGAGCCTTGGACGGTGAGATGGAAGCACTGATCGATCAAAATGAGAACCTCATTTTGTTCATGAGTGACGAAGCCACTTTCACCTCAACGGCATGGTTAACCGGCAGAATTGCCGTTATTGGGCTAATGAAAATCCGCAACACTTACACGAAAGACCGCTGCACAGCCCAAAAGTCACGGTTTGGTGCGCTGTATCGCAAACTCGCATCATTGGCCCTTACTTCTTCGAAGACGTTAATGGTCGTGCTGTTACCGTGAACTCAGAGCGGTACGTCGAAATGATCAACAACTTCTTTATCCCCGAATTACGACGGCAACGTGTTCCAATCCGACGTGTGTGGTTCCAACAGGATGGGGCGACCGCCCACACAGCCAGAGCATCAATGGACGTTATTCGCCCTCTCTTCCCTGGTCGCCTTATTTCCAGGTTTGGCGATGTTCATTGGCCTCCCCGGTCCCCAGATTTATCCATATGCGATTTTTTCTTATGGGGACACCTCAAGGCTAGAGTATACGAGACCAAGCCCGAACTCTGGACGAATTGAAAAGGGCTATTCGCGTGGAAGTTGCCCAAGTTGAGAGAGCGATGTTGGAGAGAGTCTACGCGAACTTCCAAGAGCACTTCCAGCACTGCATCACCGATTTCGGCCACCACATGCCTAATGTGATTTTCCACACTTGACTGTCTCAAATGCTATTTCCTTGAGAATCTGATTCCGTCAATAAATGTTTTTTGAGTAAAAATTAACGCTTTTATTATTTTTTTAAAACCATCCATCCTCCGTGCCGCACCCTGTATATCTTGATTTGCATGATATTATGGTGAGTTACTAATTTTCTGTACCACCAACAAATTTTCAGTTTATTTAGTTGAAATTTCTCTGAAATGGTGAGTGTGTTTTTATTTTCTCAAGTAATTGAAAGATATACATATATTATTTATGTATTTGGTTGTTTGCTCTATGCTATTTATAAATGCTTATTTGAATGATAATAATTTTATTCAGTATAGTCACGCCAAAAGCTGTAACCTTTGATTCCAGTGAAAACTATAGATTAAAAATGGTTGAAAATAATGTATATAACTTCCAACAGTACGCAGCAAACAACAAAATTAAAGCAAACATTCTCAGATGATTGACAAATTATTTTCTCTGCATCTTCCCAAAATCAAAATCTCTAGAACTATTGCTAAGTCTGAATATTCCGCTCCGAGTGCTCGGCGTGCACTTCTTGTCCTCACTTGAAGAAGAGAGCATAATAAAAGACCAGTTGAGCGCACGAAGTGCACGCCGAGCAGAATATTCAGACTAAGCATATGCACCAATTACTTTCATAATTGTGAACTTTATGTATAAATTATGGTGAAACCGTATATCACCTGTTAAATTATCCAAGGAGATATCGTCCTCACTAGGAGATTCTTGTGTAGTAGGATCCTCCGTATCTGAAGAGTCAAAACCACTTTCATCAAATTTCCTTTTAAATTCAAGGAGTCCCTCTGTATTTCCTGATCTTTCCAGATAGTTTACTAATCTGCCAAGCATTCTACCTTCTTCTCTTTTACTTTCAACTTCCCGACATCTTTTGATAGCCCTTTCGTATACTTGAATAATATCCGATGACACACAACCACCACTCTACAATAAAAGATTATTTTTCAATTCACATTCTTCGAAATTACTTGAATCCGCTAAAATTGTAAGAATCTCGTAAAAGTAAAAAATAAGTGAAAAGTGAAAAGCAAGTGAGAATATAAACAATGAAAGCAGAGAATACTAATCCATTAAAATCAATCAAAATTAAACGTACCTCGTCAACGTTCAAATAACATACATGGAGATAATATCATTCAGAGCATCCCTAGATTGCTATTTCGACCTATCGGGGCTCATCAGTATGGAGAATAGCTCTGAATGATTAAGGCATTCTAACAAAACGCCATCTCTGAGGATCCTTAGGAATAGCCTCCCCCCACTACATGAACCTTGAACAAAGCAGCGAGATGTTCTTCCGTGGTAATTCAGACAGTTCGCGTATGCGGTTATTCAACCCTCAGTCGATGACGTGGAAACACTTTGGTTATTGTCAGAATAGACATGGTACTAAAGATATTCGCCATAATCCTTATTTTGTATGTTTACTACCACATATATTGACAATAACCCCCGTGCGTTTCCACGTCGTCGGCTGAAGGTTAAATATACTCCTTGTATGTTCTTTGAACGTTGACGAGATTAGCTCCGAAGTATGAGTTTAATAATGGTTCATTTTAATCGATTAACATTAATCTGTGATTTCATCGTGAAAACCTAGTATTGCTAATTGACCTATCAACTCTAATTGGGATATTAGTGGATAATTGTATCAAAGCTGAACTGAAATCCGTCTGCAAGAAAAATGATTTACTTCAGAAATCTGCCCTGTCTACAGGGAAGCCAAACAAATGGCATTATTGTTTATACCTCCAAAGAAAAGGTTTGATACAAGGACTTGACACAATTTACAACACATGAAGACGTTGCTGCTGCCAATGGACTCACAATGGGCATATACTCCGTTCACATATTATTGAGCATAAAGTAGGTGTTTGTTTATTTATCTGAAGTTGGCAGTATTTACTGTCATAAAGTAAAATAAAGTCAACGTTGCCGAATGTACCCGGCCTCGTCCAACGAGCTTTCGAGATCATAGAACTCTGTAAAGTAACATTGTGAGAAATCCGCGATTTATGCAACTTTTTCGTAATACTGACAAAATTGATGTATGAAATAAGGTTGTTGCTGCATATCCAAGGAGCAGGATAGCCGAAAAACTTAGGCAGTAAATTTAAATTCTGCAGCAGAGAAGGTCAGCTTAGAGTGGTAAAGATGTGCCTCCAATAAACGTTATTCAATATCTACCAGGCAACTAGGACTAACGTGCCGATATCATATTCTAATGAACTTTTTGATGTAAATTTGTTTGAGAACGAAGTAGAAAAATATTTGGATAATATATTTCTGGTTATTCTCAATATGTTAGATTGATAGAACAAAACCGCATCAGACCTTTGCACTATAAGATCACTAGGTAATGTATGCTTTACCTTCTCTACACCTACAACCTGATTGTTTACAATTCCACTACTAAAGCCGCCTTTGAGACGACGTTTGTTATCCTCTCTGTAGACTTTAATACAGCCACTTCCTCAGCTAACATTCAGAACCACCTGAAGCAATTAATCTCTTGGTACAAAAATGGAGAATGAAAATTCACATTTGGTCTGAGATTTAGAGAAGTTGTAACCTAATAATAGTTGTCGGGGTAAAGTCTTTATGTGGAGAAAATTTAGTGGACTGTATCAATTTTGAACATAGACTTTAAAAAAATAAAGTTAAAGAAATACAATAAAATGCACCGGACAGAATGGATATTATTTCAAAAATAGTTTTTCAGCTCAAATGACATTGTTATGATAATAGATATTATTATATTCGATTGAAATGGGTATATCGTGCACTCCAACCTACTGGTCTATTGTTCTTCCGGCTGATACGGTTATTCCTACAATTCGTCATCCAGTTACGCAGTTCTTATGAACCTCAGTAACTGAGACCAGTTCAAGGATGGAATTTCACCACCACTTAAGAATTCTCCAACCAAACACTCCCTATGTTGGCGGCCAATAGAGGTTATTCTTCCCCCACAGAATCTAATGTCCTCTGTGTCGGCAACCCAGTCTCATAAGTTGGTACCTGAGACGACAATGTCCAGTGAAATACCCGATAGTATGTGCAGATTGCCATGCTGAGACCCAGCAGGATCATTGACTTCTCTGCATGGAAATTCCAGATTAATTTTTTGGAGTGCTCCACACCAAGAAGACTCCACCATTGAGCGCCCCTTTCTGACAGTTCCTCGGTCCAACATTCTTGTTCATAGGTTTTCTACTTCTGCCACAAAAGGATTTTGTTCTTATAAAAAGTATAGGAGTATAGGACCCCTTTCTGGCCACATTGTCATTTCCCCTGTTTCCCGAGTGCCCTGGGATCCACACCAAGGAGACTTTTTTTTCACCTAGTTCATTCAACTTACCTAAGCATTCATATACCATTTTTGAAATGATGATGATGAAAGTCAACTCTTTTAAGGCGTTAGTATCAGAGTAGGGGAGCGGTAAACCAGTTATCCCAATACGGAATAAACATACGGCACGAGTTCGCAACGCCGGAATGTTGTTCGAGCGTATAAACAGATTCTACTTTGCTGCATAACAAATGCGTGAAGGCATCTCTAGGTTTACTTTTTACTCTGAGTGATGTACTAATATCTTGAGAATCAATAGAAATTCGAAAAAAAAAGGGAAAATAACGTGAACATTACAGAAAGTATTGAAATGAAAAAGAATTTTCTCAGATTAGGAAGAACTAGTGTTGGGACCACTCGAGTACTCGATTATTCAAATAATCGACACTACTCGATTCAAAAAAACCGCTCGTCACTCGAAATCGATATGAGTCATGTGTTATTCAATCCGATTTCTCGAGCGACGAGTGATATCTTGATAATCGAACTGTGTCGGTTATTTGAATGGTTGAGTACAAGCCCGATATTCGGTGTTTTTGCCCGGCATTAACCATAGATAATCGCGATCTTTGGGTGAATTCTCATCGGATAGTTCTTATTAGGCAGAAATTAGTTGGTGAATGGGTGATGACTGGGGATTTTGAGGTTGTGTTTTTGTATCTGAAAGAACATTTCCAGAAGTAGACCCGAAAAGTTTCAATTGTTTGGCTGGTCTTTTGAACGGTAGTTCCGGAAGTTCCAGGATTAGCTAAATTTTGGGCATTTTCATTGCTACTAGAAGAAACAGTTTCACATGGTATTGTTTGTTGTTCATTCTGTAAGTTTAATGTCGGATGAAGCTGGTTTAAATGCTGCTTTAAATTTGAAGTACTGCCATAATAAGCCAAAACTTTTCTACAAATATTGCAAGTCGCAAATTTCTTATCGTTATTTTTATGGAAATAATTCCATACAGCGGACTTCTGTTTTCATCCCCTGATAATCATACAATACGATTCACGCGAGTCGCAAGTCACAACGCAATGAACGTAGAGGCCGTACAGCGCTGAATGAGCGGTGAGCGGTTATCATGATCGCTTGCAACTCGGGCGATTATGAATATAACCGAGGGTGGGGATCAGGCGAAAAATCGCTCGATTATCGCTCGGTTATTTGGATCGCTCGATCATCAAGTACTCGGTTATTGAAAGTACTCGATTATTCCCAACACTAGCAAGAACCATTTACCTCTTGGTATCTGCTATCTCGCACAGAGTATCTAATCCTTTTTTGAAATCGCATAGAACATATTCTTTTTCATAAAATTCCACAGCTTTATCATACTGCTCATCATCTCTATAAGTAGCAGCTATGCTATAGTAACAGGAAGACAGATTAGTTTTTGTTCTCTCTGCTATCTCGAGCATCTTATGATAATACTCCAAGGCTTTATCAAAACAGTTCAGTGCACTAAATCCATCTCCCATTTTTTCGTAAAATTTTTGCAGTTCATTGTCTGTATAAGAATTCGATACCATTTCCTTTTCTTTTCTATATAATTTGACAACTGAAAAATATAACGATGCATTTGTAAAAATGTTATATTTAGAGGCATTTTTCTTGAATTACCATGAATGAGCTTCTTTTTTAGGTCCTCTCTCGATTTGTTGGGTAATTTCAATTTATAGGCTTTCTGTAAACTTTTTTTTGCAGCTTGTATATCACCTAATTTCAACAATATTGTAGCTTTAGATGATAGACAATCATATAATGCAGATACATTATCCTTCAATTTTTCTGAAAAAAATGGTTACTTAAATCACAATTGAAAGAATCGAGACAAAGATAATATTGTGATTTCTTGGAGCCTTCTCCAGATGAAAGTAGAATGTTTTAATAGCTCAACATATTGTTATTATATTCGCATAACATGACTCAGCTCAACTTGAAATTAATTCTTATCTCTTTCCCTCATCATCGAAGTTTTGTTCTTCTTGAGTAATAATGTTTACGAATGGCTTGTTAGAATTCACCTAGTCACGGAATGCTTTGGCATTGCGAGCCTAAGGAAAGAATGCCTTTGGCGAGAAACAGATACTGGATTTCATCAGATGTCTGGAACTAGAAGGCGAGCTTTGAAAGATGTGATCTGAACAGCTCTCTAAGGGGGCACAATAGACCTTAAGGTCGCAGTGAACTGTAACCCCTTTTTAAACTAACTAGAATTCAATTTGACTGAATGAAAAAAAAAGTAATAAACCATGAGAAATATCAACTGAGTCATTTAGGCCTTTAGAAATGATTGCATGTACCGTCGCACCATCAGAATTGACTTCTAATGAAATTCTATTAGAGATAAAAATATAGAAAATATTATAAATCTCTAGCTGTTAGTAACCAAAATTAAATACATTATTTATATATTCAGGATAGATATGAGCCTGACTAACAATAACAGTATCGAATATTCAAATTTATAAAAATAAATTCACTATTTAATGGATTACTTACTTGCTGTTTCTATTGCCAAATTGTAATTTTCGATTGCACTATTAAATTCTCCTCTTCTTTCAAACAGGGAGGCTAATGAATTGTATGCCTGATGTAAAGAGTGGTACACATCATTTGCTTTACATAAAGTTATGGCTTTATTGAACAGCTCTTTGCTTTTATTATGATTTCCTTGGTATTCATTGATAATACCTAAATTATTATACAACCTAACAGTCATATCCACCAAATCATATTTCTTGATATCTGTGAGACTTTATAAAATAAAATTATATTACTCAGGACATAAAAGTATTCACTCAATTAAGTAGAACAAGCGCTCAAAAATGAAAGCGATTATACATACATGAACAGCTTCTTATAAACTAAACATATTGAGTCAGTTTTCTATTGAATTTTGATGTGCCTATTTTATATTTATCCTTCATTAAAACTCAAATCAATTTATTTCCCAAGATAAACAGTCAGTGATATTTTAATAAAATAGTTAATAAAAATGAGTTGTCTGGAAACACAGATGACCAAAACCCATGTCATGTTACAGCGAGTAACTGTGTTACAAACTTTATCTGAGGATCTACTGATTTTCTATATCCGTACTGGTAATCATGTAGAATCAACAAATGACCTTGGGACGTATTTAAATGCCGTATTGCGCATGCGGAAACAGCGTCATTTATGCGTTATGTTGCCAGACTGTGCACGTGGAATTTATTGTAATCAATCGCCAATTGAAAATTAATTCTTGAAATTGGTTATCATTTTTTTACATCGGAAAATTAAAAACTGGAATAATATGTAGGTGAATAGAACTATTAGATTTCAGTTTCCTAACTTTTTTCAATCTAGATCTGAAACAACAACGACACATTTTTTTATAGAATTATAATAGTAAAATTTGATTATTATGCATTGCCGTGTAAAAAAGCTGTGACAATCTTAGTGTTATATATTTCAGGTCATAATTTAAATGAAAAAATAACTTATGAATTTGAATTCTGGTATAATAATTTTACTACAATTTTATGATTTCTCAGTTCGACGACCTCTTAAAGAAAGAACTATTTCACTCAAGCGCCCTATGTTACAGAAAAATATACATATATAATTTATTTTCGTTTCAGGAAGAATATAATATATCATCTGTCTATTAGATAGAAACTGTGAAAGTATCAACGTTGACAAATTAAATTATTTTTACGATATTCGTTAAATACCTGATGTATTATCCAATCTGGCAACGTAGCTGTGCATTTGCCGTAACGCGCGCTCAGATTTCAAGGTCATTTGTTGATTCTACATGATTACCTCCGTACTTTCTACCAAAAAAGAAGATCTGTGGATTCTCATACCATTCGAAACACTGTTGCTTGAGGAAACATGAGTTGAGTAGGGTTTAAAATGAGGAAATATATGTAGATAATTAGAATTTTAAAAAACTTATAAATAGAAGACAATATTGAAGATAATAAAAATAAATTGCTATGATTAAGAAAGTTCAAACTGGAGATGAAATTAAAAAAGAAGAGAATTGTTCTGAACATGCTTTCAGAGATACACAGTATGGTTTGAATATAAGTAATAAAGAATTATAATAAAGGAGGAAGACCGTTCATTTATTTCAGTTTCATTTACGGTATTTGTTCACATATGCGAAACCAAGTGCAAAAATATAGACACATCAAAATTCAATTTGAACTTTTTCCTGTAATATTGCTAACCTTTCACAAACTTCTAAGCTCTTCATTGTATATTTATGGGCCATAATTAAATCATTTCTATTTTGTTTATCTGCTATATACTTTGTTAAATAAGTATGCCCAAGAGTTGCATATGCTCTCTGCATTTCCAGTTTATTATCTTGATCTTTTGATAATCCTAAAAGTTTGATTGCTCAGGAATAGAAGGTACATGACACAAACACAAAAGTGAAGAGAACTGAAATGATTTGAATTACCAAGGTAGATTTTTTGATGCTCTATTGCTTTGTCATAATTTGTTAAGAGCATATAAGCTTCTCCTATTCCTCGATTAATTGTAGCTAAATCAAGCATTTTCTTTTGCTTTTTATAAACTTTAGCGAGAATTTCATATTCATTAATGGCTTTATCGAAGTTTTCCTCAGTCATGTAAAAATGAGCTAAATCAGTGCAAACAGCACACAGTGCTACTTCGTTTTTTTCTTCGATAGCTTTTTGTTTCTTCTTCAATAATTCTGAAACATAACTGTTAACTATAACTAAAAACATTAATTATGATACTTACTCTGCTTGTCCATTTTCAATAAATTACACGGAGTCCTTTTAGAAGTTTAATATTTTCATTTATTCAATTATATTGCAATAAAAAGCCGGCGCACTTTGGTTCATGGTTAATACCTTTATAAAATATAAAATAAAATTAAGAAATTTTTAATTTAAATTGTGACAGGGACAAGTGGTTTATGTTAGGGATAAATGAAGGTTATATTCCCGCCAAAATTTTAAATGATAGATCTGACATTTGTAATGGTAAGCTGTTTTTTTACGCTTCAATTGTACGTCAAAAAATTGGAGATCCTGATTCTGAAAATGAATTGCACGATTATTTGCAAGGTTTTTCAATTCTTATTAATGCTCAGCTATCTAAAAATTTTCCTTTGTTGTTTCATGGTCTTATGATGATTTCAAAACAAATGTAAAAACTTCAGAAAGAGATGAGGCAAAAAACCGCCTCATGCCAAACACAGAATAATTTCATATCAATCGTAAATAATTTTTATTTGAAACGATAATTACGTACTATCATAGTTTAAGGAAAGATAATGGAATTATCAAGTTTTTTAAGAAATTGGCTGAAAAGAATTTCAACTTTAAGTTCTCTTCAAACAACTCGAAAAGAGATTCTCAAATTTGAACGTGCACGCCAACTTGTCAGTTTCGTCTTCTGTGGTTTATCGCAGACAAATTTGTTTGCCGTTCTGTCAACGTCAACGAATGAATGGAAGTCTACGTGTGGTACTGATTCGTGTTGATTAGGAAAGAGTGAAATACTATTAATTCGTTCTAACTGATACGAATTAATTATTCTCCTTCAATTTCGGTTTATTTTGATGAAGGATTCACAACTAATTGAATGGTTTCCGTGCAAAGTGCGCTGCATCCGTGTCCTTGTATTTTGCTATCTATTTGACATACACACCCATTAAGTTGGTTTCGTTTATATTAGAATCAATTTCTTACAACAATGCAGGCTATAAAATGTGTAGTTGTAGGCGATGGGTGAGTCAATTCACTATATATAAGTTATAAGCTCTACATTCTTCACGAGCATATCAGTCAAAGGGCTTCATCACGAAAACATTGAAAGCGTGTACAGTAGCTGCTATGTTCAAGTTGCATTGAGAGATATTCATTTGTATAGGAATGACTAATATAAATCTTCTTATCAATGAATTTCAGCTGTGAATCATATTATAAAGAGATTTATGGTTTCGAATTTGGTAAAGTGTTTTCTGAGGAAAGTACTATAATGCTAATTAGCTTTGTTTGCCATACCTTAATTTTGATTTGAAATAATTTGTTATTATTTCCTTGGAATTTCTATTGATTTAATAAATAAATCGAATGCTATATGTAAATACATTATCAATATGCAGTATACATAAGATAAAATAACAATAATTTCCTAGAAGAATTTCATTATTACAGATGAAAATCCTATTGACCTGTTGAATATGATCGATTCGAAAATACCAATAACACTGGTAAATGAAATTGTCATGTGCTTATAAGTGTAGTTCATTTCCCAAATCCACACCATATCAAAAAGTATGTATGTGAAATTCCAAATGAAAAAATTAATTTTAGAATTCGTTTAATTATTGCCAATTGTTATTATGACCTTGCAGCCTGTGAGTAGGTTTCATGGTTATGGTCACAAAAAGTATTTATTATAATATTGATAGTTAAATAGTACAATTGAGAAACTAATAGCCCAACATCAACACACCTAATAATATGATGAGAATTTAATTTAATCAAAGATTTCGTGATATTATTTTATTTATATATAGGATATACACAAAGAAACATATAACTTATAAAAATTATTGTCACAAAAGCGACCTAAACAAAATTACTATAAATGTTTTCGTTTAATTTCAATATATCACTAGTGAAATAAAATTTAACAAAAAATAAGTAAAGGAATGAAATAAGAAACGACTCTTTTTCTATTAATACATTTCAGTAATTTTTCTATATTTTCTTTTTCTCAGTTCAATTACATCAATCAATCACGTTCATACAGGTGGTACAGATCTTGACCAAGAAATTTCAACCACGTAATCTTTGTCATAAATGAGCCCTAGTTTATGCTATAAATTTATGTCGATAAATGCTTTCTATCTGAGATACGGGGTCGAATTATAGACGCAAAAACGAGGGGTCTATCACTGCGGAATTTTAGTGTACAAAATGCTGGAATTGGGAATGAATTACATGGAATAACATGGAATTTGATGGAATTGCATGGAATTTGACGGCATTATAACGGAATTGTTTGGAATTGAGAAGAATTGAATGGAATTTCAATGGAATTGAACTGTATTCTGTTAGCATTGAATGGAATTGAAAATGCGCAGAATTGAACGGAATTGTAGAGAATTTAACGGAATTATGATGAATTTAACGGAATTATGGGGAATTTTACGGAATTGTGAGGAACTGAATGGAATTATGCGGAATTGAAAAGAATTTTTGTGAATTTAGTGGATTTATTTATCAAATTGGAATTTTAGTGTACAAAAAACTGCCAGTGATAGACCCCGAGGGGTCTATCACTGCGGAATTTTAGTGTACAAAATGCTGGAATTGAGAATGAATTACACGGAATTAGATGGAATTGCATGGAATTTGACGGCATTATAACGGAATTGTTTGGAATTGAGAAGAATTGAATGGAATTTCAATGGAATTGAACGGTATTCTGTTAGCATTGAATGGAATTGAAAATGCGCAGAATTGTGAGGAATTGAACGGAATTGTAGAGAATTTAACGGAATTATGGGGAATTTTACGGAATTGTGAGGAACTGAATGGAATTATGCGGAATTGAAAAGAATTTTTGTGAATTTAGTGGAATTATTTATCAAATTGGAATTTTAGTGTACAAAAAACTGCCAGTGATAGACCCCTCGAGAAAAAATGTTTTTATCAATAAATTTCACGCTGCTTGACAAATTTTCCTGAATTTTTCGATATAGGTTTTAATCATCATGCAGCACTTTCTACAGACCGTGCTTTTTTACCCACTTTCCGCACTAGTGCGGGAAACTATATATTGTCCGTTCACTAAGGTTTGAGCCGTCGGTTGGCCATGGAAATTTGGCATATTCCACTGTGTATATTAAAATTTTAGGTTATGTTGTTTATTTTCTTGTCAGATTGATACGCAATGTTGTCAATATAACATAAAGTTCTCTGATAACTCGCAAGCTCCTCGGACGAGGCAACGTTCACGTTTTTACGTTATGACAGCAAATACTGTCAACTTGAGATAAATGAACAAACGATTACTATGCGCTCAAACTTTCGTGAAATGACTATATATATATATATATATTTTTTTTTCAATGTGCTTTTTGAATCTTTATGCGGTTTTCAGACGAAAAAATGACACGTCACCGGTTTTTTCAACCACGTAAATTTGTGTGAAGCTCTTATTAAATTTGGAGCAAATTCTTCGTCTTGCATTTTTGACGTACAATGCACCGTTTTTGATTGAAAAAATAACATATATTCTAATGCATGTAGAAATCGCCGAGGAAATTGCTGACATGGTACATAATAATATGTAAACGAAACTTGTAATTAAAAAAAAATTGCGTTAACAGCCATGCTCAAATACGAATTCAGAGCATATGTCCGAAGTATGAACCATTTTGCAGAATACATATTATAAATCATGTGGACGTCTATCATTTTAACACCCTGTATTTCGGAAAGGGGGCATTTCTCGACATAGGTTTATATGAAAAACTAGATCTTATATTTGACGTGGATTAAGTAAGTGGTAAAAATTTCTTGGCTAAAATCTGCACCACCTGTATAACCTGTTATCAATATATATTATTGAAATTGTCTCAAAAAGAAAACTCAGAGAATTCGTGGCCATTTAACGTTTCCATTAAGAGTAATACACTGCATACGGTATCTGTGAATCTGAAAATTTTACTTTAAATTTCGAATGATACCATTGTAAAAACAAAGGGTTTCTAAGGTCTAGAATTAGTTGGTTTCGATAAAGTAGCATCAATGATACAGAGTGTGAGGAAATGTTCAATTTCACCCTATAGCTAAAAAAACTAATAGTCACGGCGATCCGCGGTTTTTAGCTATCTTCTTTTAGCAAAAATTGAGATCGAGAAGTACCTATCAACTATCAATTTTTTCCTATACAACAGTTTTAGAGTTGAACAATTGAAATCTGTTCACCCTGTACATTACTATTGTCTGTTCTGACAGATCAATTATAAATAATAATAATAGATAATACAGGGTGTTTCAGAATTAGGTGCCGTAAATTCGGGATATTACTCTTCAGATAATTTTGTGACCTATAGCTTCTATGGAGTACGGGTCTCTGACGCATTGTTTCTGGGATACAGGGTGTTGAAACTTAAAGAAAAAATTTGTTTTTCGCAAATATTTTCGACAATGTACACAATTTTTCTTCGCGTTTTGATGGGTTATGATTTCGCATCAATACATTTTTTTCCATTTAAAATTATTTTCGTAATAACCACATAATTCAAGATGAGAATGGTTTCTTGAGTATTTCCCCTGCGACGAATACTTCATGAGATAAAAATAAAATGCTATTTCATCTAAGAGAGTTATGAAATATTTTAAAATAATAAACGCAATTTATTGACCCAAAGGCCAAATGAATTGCGTTTATTATTTTAAAATATTTCATAACTCTCTTAGATGAAATATTTTATTACTTCTAAATCATCTAGACACAGATTAAGGTAGCTCTGTCCCTTAATTTTAAAAAAATGTGCATAATAAACCACATCGTGTTTTTGAGCGTTCGTTCTACTTGAACGTCTGTTATATCTGTAATTGTCTCAAACGATAGAGTTCTACTCCCTGATGACGAATTCAATTCTGTCCGTGGGGCCGTCCGTTAGCACAGTAACTCGAAGGGATTGTCCTAGAGACTTGAAATTTTCAGGATGAGTTGGGGTCCCAAATGGCTCGGTTAAGTTCCTTAACCAGCCAAATCATACAGGTTGTTCCATAAAATATGGCCATTCGAAGGTTTTGTTCCTCAATATCTCAGAAAATACGAAACCAATCGGAATGAAATGTTACGATCAAATACAAAATGCTGTTATCAAGCCTCATGCAAAATTTTGTGTCCTTAGTCTGAACAGAACCATAGAAAATTCAATTGGAATATTGAAAAAAAGAAACTTCATATTTCCATAAAAAGATATCCGATTCGAGTGAAATTTTTTTTTTGTGAATGGAGATCGATATTCTGAATGTTCATCCAAAATTTCGTGGCCATAGTTTTAACAGAACCCTAGAAAATTCAATTGGAATATTGAAATGAAAAATTTTTATATTTCCATAACAGGATATCCGATTCGAGTGGATTTTTTTCCGTGAATTAAGATTTATATACTGAATCTTCATGCGAAATTTCGTGGTCATAGTGTTAATACAACCAAAGTGGTCCTGGTAATAAGTTTTTCAAATTTTGTGTGTATTATCCACTATTCCAAAAAAATTAAAATAAAGTAACTGAGCTGCCTCAATCTGTTCCTAGATTATTTTGGAAGTAATCAAAGAATTTCGTAACTCTCTTATATGAAATAGCATTTTATTTTTTATCTCAGAAAATATTCGTAGCAGGTGAAAAACCCAAGATACCACCTGTATCTCAGAAACAATGCGTCAGAGACTCATAGTCCATGGGAACTTTATGTCATAAAATCATCTAAGGATTAATACCTATCCAAAATTTACGACAGCTTATTCTGAAACACCCTGTATATACGTAGAAATAAGTAGTAGTATACGGGATGAGTAATAAATATCAGGTATTAGGCTCAGGGCAAGTTGTTTAGAACAAATATGTAAGTATGTCTGATGAGAAACACCATTAATGATTTTGATTAATCATTTACTTGGCGGTCTCTATAACAGAAAACCTAAATTAAAACGAAACCGAATGGCCCGACCGAAAAAAGTTATGCTAATTTGACGATTTTGATGATAATAGGGGAAAATTTGAACTTTCAACATAACAAAATTTAAAAAACCAACTTTTACGCCTTGTATGTCTTTCACTAATTTGTTTTTGACGTACCATCATAATATTTTTGTCCAAACAACCTTTCCCTGGTCTATCAAAACTTTCATAAATTCAGGATCAGGAAAATTCTCTCGTTTCTTGACTTTGAAAGAGGGGGGATTTCGCTAAGGACGCTAAGTTTCCGCATGCGCCTTTCTGGAACACCTAAACTTAACCTAAAAATCCTGGAAAACGAGGTTTGGGTTTTGTCGATTCCCTTTCTCATTTCATTTATTCGCTTGTAGTGTTGCATACGTGACTTACCAGTATATTTCTATACTTATTTTGCTGTCCTGAAAATTGTTGAATTGTTAAGTGAGTATTCATTTTATTCTGTTAATGTTCGATTACCCCTTCGTTCTTTTTTTTTAAACATTTTTAGTCTCATATCTTGCTCGTCATGAATTACATACATACAATATTGAGCTTCGATTCACCGGTATCAAATGATAATATAATATATCTTGCAGTAAGGCTCAGTCTAAAATCAACCAACGGAAACACGTTCGAGAATTCGAAATTCTTCAAACTTTCAGATCCACGAAAAATTCATGTGATTTATTTCAACCCCATAGGCCAACGTGCACCAAACCAATAGTATGCTCGAACGTGAAAAAAGTATTAGAATTAAGTATTTCAAGCTTTCCTGTCTCTAAAAAAGATTATAGACATGGTCTTTTTATAGGGCTTATTATAGAACTATTGCAAAAATAGCATTGATATTTCATTATCGAAAATTATTTTCAATTCGAGTTAGTTAATGCAGCAAATAAAAAAATGTATTCACATAATGACGAATAACTAAGACTATACTCATCAAATTTCAGTTTTTTGGAGAATAATTTGGACAGGTCATGCGCATTTTGAGTTCTCCATTGAAAACCCTCAATAAAGTTTAAGAAGACTATTTCGCGTTTTTAATATTAGTTTATATTTTATTTGCTGCGTGGACCCATCTTTTAAAAATTCTTCAAATACACACTGTTGGTAATACTGGTAATAGTAATACTCTAGTGGTCTAGTGTTTGATATGATAAGTACTCATTTGAATGAAAGCAAGCTTTGTATATTTCATGAAGGATGGCTCGTTCTGAAAGAACTTCTTTGATAAATGAAGATAGAGCTATTGTTCGTCCTGAAGAAAACAGTGATGTCGCAAATAAATTCACTTCCTGGTATCATGTAATGGATGAATAATGAAATGCGTTTTCCCGCCACAAATTCAACGTGTTAAATTCCCCCCAAGATAAAAGCAGCTTATCATCTAACTGTGTTGAAATTGAGAATACAAATAGAAAAAATTACGTGGAGTCAGGAACTTTTGCGCGCTTGTTCATATCGGTAAAACCTCAGAGTAAGAAATAAACTTACTTACTTACTCTGAGGGTAAAACCAAAACGATAAATCAATTTTAATATACTGAGGGCTTTTGGTTTCATTCTATTCATTCATGAAGTCAACTTTTCTTTCCAAATCTTAAACCTAATTCGAAAATTTCAAGATTTTAAATGAAATTAATAGAATGAAACCAATAGCCCTCAGGAATTTGAAATTTATACAGGGTGTCCCGTAATTAGACCGACAAACTTCTAGTGGACATTATAGATCGTATTTTAGACAGATTCGACCCAAATCATATAATGCAAATTGCTTCGTTAAGAAGCTAGTGGCCTCTGAAGATGACGTCCTGTTCACACTTTTTGCCACATATTCGCAAAACGGAGTCACATAAAGTGCTGAAAGTTTACACATTGGCTAATATGAAAAATACGCATCGATTAGATTGAATGCAATTCTTCCATGTCAAGCACAATCGTATCATTTGGAGGGGGGCGAAGGGTATTTTTAGGTAACACTTTTTTAACTTTCATTATTTCGCGAGATTACATCATATTCATATAAACTCTGATGTTTTTTTCTTGAAAAAAGATGCTCTTGTATAATAACGCCCAGATTAAATTGAAAACAAAGTGAACATTGAGTACTTAGTGAAAAGAGAGAAAATTTCAAATCTATTTTTTTCAGAAATGGTGCATCTGGGCGTTATAATACAAGAGCATCTTTTTTCAAGAAAAAACATCAGAGTTTATGAATATGATGTAAATCTTGCGAAATAATGAAAGTTAAAAAAGTTTGAACTAAAAATACCCTTCGCTCCCCCCCAAATGATACGAATGGGCTTGACATGAAAGAAATGCACTCAATCTAATCGATGCGTATTTTTGATATTAGCCAATGTGTAAACTTTCAGCACTTTATGTGACTCCGTTTTGCGAATATGTGGCAAAAAGTGTGAACAGGACGTCATCTTCAAAGGGCACTAGCTCCTTAACGAAGCAATTTTGCATTATATGATTTGGGTCGAATCTGTCTAAAATACAATCTCTAATGTCCACTAGAAGTTTGTCGGTCTAATTACGGGAACCCTGTATATCGTTCTCCCAATATGTACATGAGCGCAAAATCTCTTGATTTCACGTCGTATAATGAAACAAAACAAACTCTAAAAAGTAGAAAGAAAATCAAAAAATTTCGATACTGCAACCCAGGTTAGAACATGCCAACCAATTACTCTACCGGATATATTTTGAGGTTTCATTCCCTAACTTTTAGGGTCTGTTTTAATATAGCGAGTCGAGTTCATAAATTAGGGAAATGAAATCAAGAATGATCAAAATGTTCGAATTTGAATTATCATTCGTCTAATATCAATGAGCTTGAATCGGTTTCTGACTCCTATGACGATTACAACAGAAATCTATTTATATCCGAACCAACATTGCGAGCCAGAATGTTTTTTTTTCTGAAAATATTCTGAAAAAATTCATCAAAAAGATTCGCATTGCTGTCTAAATTCTAAATATAAAGTTTATTAGTGATCGGGTCTGTGGTTTCGCTAATATTCAAAAATCATGACGAAGTTTGAGTGAGAGTAACTCTGGAACCAATCAACCGATTTTAACCGTTCATACAGACATGTAGTTGTCGCAAATCTACCGTGAAAATTTCAAGGAAGACGATAGTTATTTCTACCAGACATTTTTCTATCTACTACGCACAGAGAAATACTTTTTTTAAATTTCTAGTGACACGTTCATCACGAAATTTTGCAGAAGTTTGCGTGTCAATATTTTCCTTCAAAACACCAAATTTCGAAACGATCGGATGTGTGGTTTTGGAAATATCGGGAAAATATAAAAAATTTCAAATGTAAATAACTCCGAAACTACTGGACCGATTTGGCCTGTTAACCAAACCTCGATATTTCGGGCCCCTTACTGAATACGTTCGAGAGTTATAGTGTTCACGGTCGGACAGAATTTTCATTGACCACAAGTTCTTCATCAATGAGTCTAATCGAGTCTTTTGAGACTACTTCCAGCCCAAAAATCGAAAAATGCAGACATTTGGGCTAAATGATGCTCCCCTAGGAAAAAGCGCGCAAAAATTAAAAAAAATATTTTATGGATCGATGTCATTGTCTAGTTAGTCAAGGGGTAAAAAACAGCAAAATAGTGGCGGAATTACAGTAACTACATCCTATTTCACATTGATTTTGAATTCTCAAATACTATAAAAAAAACTCAATAATTAGAACAGATTTCGTGTGGACTGCACCAAGGATAATACTGAAATTATAAGAAAGAAAAATATTCAGCCATAATTTCGGTAGTAATTTCAAATATACAAAAACAACAGAATGCCCTTTCATTTCGCATCTAGGAAAAACCATAAAAATCAATTAATACTTAATATAATATACTTTTCCTATGGTAATTGGATAAGAATTTGTTGAACAGGCCATAAAGATGTAACTGAACTAATAGTACCTCTCAAAATTGTGCTCATTTTGAAAATTGTTCTGAGTATTGTAGTTTTTACCTCATTGTTTCTGAATGGTCCACATTGGCTTTCACTGTTTAATTTTACGGTCGACTCAGTTTACAAAATCAATGGAAACTGATTTTTCAGACGTAAGGTTACAATAACCTAAATACTTTCGAGAATGAGTGAGTAATAAAATATACTGTTCCTAAAGCAGATAATTCTACTCAGAAAAAAGTAGAGCCTAAATTATTGACGTGAAATTTTCGATGGTGGAATATTATTTGGGCTACTTCTATAATTTTTGCTCCTTGTACTCAACGTTTCGGCCCGCATTCGTCAGCCGTCGTCAAAAAAACTCTTAAAAATTTTGCAACCTTCGTCAAACTTTGAAAATGTGCGGCTAAAGTTACAAATTTTTAGAGTTTTCCTGATGACGGCTTGCGAACAGTGGCCAAAACGTTGACAATAAGAAGCAAAAATTATGCAAATAGCTCAAATAATATTCCAATTGAAGCTAAATAGCGTCCAAATTTTTCAGCATCACTCAAATACAAATCAATTGAAATTTCCGTGATTTCTGGAGACATTTAACACTGTTAACTTGATATATTTAGCCTATTCGTTTTGAGATATTTCGTGCTCCTGAGTAACTCAAAAGCTCGAAATACGGCTTGCCATTGGCTGCGCACAAGCACTGGTACAGCTCAGGAGCACGAAATATCTCAAAACGAATACTATAATAGTGAGAGATGTATGTATTAATCTGGATGGTTTTTTTCAACAGTGCTGTTGGTAAAACATGTTTGCTGATCAGCTACACAACAAATGCCTTCCCAGGCGAGTATATCCCCACTGTCTTCGACAATTACTCAGCCAATGTAATGGTGGATGGGAAACCCATAAACCTCGGCCTATGGGATACTGCAGGTCAGGAAGATTACGACAGGTTGAGACCTCTGTCTTACCCCCAGACTGACGTCTTCTTGATATGTTTTTCTTTGGTGAATCCAGCCTCCTTCGAAAACGTACGGGCAAAGGTAAGGAAAACAATTTACATTATTAGATAGATAGATAGATTTAATTTATTATATGTACAACATAGAGTGAAGAATATACTTATAAACTACCAAACCTAAAATTAAAGTACTCTGACAATGAGTATGGTTCTAAACTAATTAACATCTCCTTTACTTTTTTCTTGAATAATCTAAAATTATTAATTGCCCTAAAACTATTCGGTAAATGATTATAAATCCTTTTACAATTATAAGGAGGACGTCTCTCACTTAAGCTCAGTCTATGCTTTGGATAGTGTAAGTCCAGAGTTCTTGTCTGGTAATTATGAGCAGTTGTGTGCTGTATCATTGCATCTTTGTTTTTGAAAAAAAATATCAAGCATTCGAATAGGTAAATACCATATACTATTAAAATCCTATTCCCCCTGAATATTCCCCTACATGTCTCTAAAAATTTCAACCTAAACATAACTCTTACAATTCTTTTTTGTACAATAAATATATCATTTACTTTTGCACTAGTTCCCCAGAATATAATGCCATATCTTAAAAGTGACTCGAAATTCGCAAAATAGACCACTTTCATGCAAGCCTCACTTAAATAGTCACGAAGAGCTCTGATCCCATAACCTACTTTACTCAATTTTGTTGACAGATATTCTTAACGAAGTCTTTATTAATTCCTGTTCTAGAACTGAATAGTTCAGCAGCTGTTTTGTCCTTATTTAAAATGAGTTTGTTATTATTGAACCATAATTAAATTTAACAAGTTACTCACTAAACGGCCATAATCCAATTTTTTTATATAATATAATAAACCTATTTGTACGTTAATGGACTTTTTATTTTAATATTAACTCTACATGTTTCGCCGACAAATAGGTTTATTATATTATATCATAATTTAATTTTCCTGAAACAATCATGTGCAGCAATTTCTAGATTTTGTAGGTCCCTAGATTGTATTATAATGTTTAAATCATCCGCAAAACCAGTTATAAACTCTGAGATTGAAGTATACAAATCAATTATAAAAATTAAAAAGAGAATAGGTCCCAGAATGCTGCCTTGTGGAACACCAAATTTTGATTCTAATATATCAGATAATTTCCTTTCCATTCTTTATAACACTAACTCTTTGTTGACGTTCGGTTAGATATGAACGAAACCATTTTCCTGCTGTATTCTTTATACCTAATCGGTCTAATTTTGTTAATAGAAGTTCTCTAACTAAACAATCATAAGCACATGACTGATCCAAAAACAACCCCAGAGCTAGTTCATGTCCCTCAAGTAGCCTAATAATTTCTTCCGTGAATTGGTATACCGATTTGGAAATTCACATCGAAAACATACGATATACAAGGCATCAGACAGAGAATTCTTCCGTCCAGTTGCACAGATGAATAGGCGAGATAATCAAGTGCGATAACTGAATGAATTCAATTGTCTCACTGCATTAATCTAGTCTTGTCTCTCTCTTATCGCAGTATGGTAGGGAACCCGCACTGCACGTAAAGAATTTTTAATTTGTCAGGCTGCCCGTAATACGCGATTCAAGTATTTACTGTTGCCTACCATACTAGAGAATTACGCCCCTCTAAACGATAAGAGAGAGACAAGACTAGAATAATGAAGTGAGACAACTGAATTCAGTGTGTTACAGCTAGTGATTGTCTCGACTATTCATCTGTGCAACTGGAGGGAAGAATTCTCTGTCTGATGCATTGTATATCGTATATTTCAGATGTGAAATTCCAAACCTGTATAGCAGACTGTGTAGATTTTCCCTTAAGATAGCCATGTTGCGAGCTACTTATGATGTTACAATCTTTAATCTCCAATTAGTGTTATCTGTGGAACTTATACAATCCCAAATAATAAAATATGTAATGATGTGGGATTTTATTCAGAGAAAGCATTTAAAGATTTGCTGTCATACAAAAGGTTTGTGATCAATTTTCTATTATCAGTCATATCTAGCTTGTAGCATTCAGTTCAATTTGTATTTCAAGAAACCAATGTAAAATTAGATAGTCACCATACTCACCTGATGAAGTCAAGATTTAAGTGGTATAACTATTTGCGAAAATAATGGGTGTGTCTTAATAATTCAAAAGACCCTAAAAAGTCAAACATTTGTAGCTCTTCGTTCTTGTAACATGTTGAAAAAGTTCACATTTCAATTATGCCTCAGTAGTACCATGTTTTCTGTGACAAATTTTCTCAACATGCAGATACATACTTATTACAATTTATTTTATTGTTAAAATTATTTATTATATAACTTTCTCAATGATGATAATTTTATTTTTTGTCTTCTTTTCCCGTCTGAATGATAATGTGGAAAAAACACAAGTCTGAATCGTGAAATCCATTTATATCAATTAAGATTGTTTTGATAACTTGATTGATTGAGTATTTTGATATTTCAGTGGTACCCAGAAGTCAGACATCATTGTCCCAACACGCCCATCATTCTTGTGGGTACAAAACTAGATCTTCGTGATGATCGTACCACAATTGAGAAATTGAAAGACAAGAAATTGGCACCTGTTACGTATCCACAGGTAATATTGGGATTTTGTACTTTCCTTGTTCTTAAAAATATTCAATTGAAGAAGGATCTTGAACAAAACCCTAATTATTCATTATATCATACTAGCTGACCTGGCAAACCTAGTTTTACAATATCATTTATTTCTAGAGAGTTCATACGTTATTTCCGATTAAAATTTTAAATTTTCGATTCACCTGATGTAACTTCACTTTTTGTCCAAATGTCAAAATCATTTTAACCTAGAAGTACTCTATGACTGCTTGATTGGTCGTAAGAAAAATGAAAGCCTTTTATTTTTTCTGAACAATTTTTTGGAAATATTTTGTTGTATAAACCCTGCCCTGGCAATTATAAACACAACAAAAAAAGAATTATCCAATTTGGTGCAGTCGTTTGAAAGATATGGCATTTTGACGGTAACCATAGATCCTGTTTTATTAATATATATAGATAGATTTTCCAATTGCTATATCTAGGATGAAATTTATTTTTTTGAGCGCTCGTTCTCCTTAAACTAGTACTATATCATTTTGCCCAAATGTTTGTAATTTTCGAATTTTGAGCCGAAAATGATCTCAAACGATAGAGTTCTACTCCCTGATGACGAATTCGTGGTCAAATTCAATTCTGTCCGTGGGGCCGTCCGTCCGGCCGTTAGCACAATAACTTTCGGAGGGATTGTCCTAGAGACTTGAAATTTTCAGGGTGAGTTCGGTTCCCAAATGGCTCGGTTATGTTCGTTAACCATCCAAATCATATAGAGCGTTCCATAAAAAATGGCCATTCAAAATGTTTGTTCCTCAATATCTCAGACAAAAAGAAACCTCTCAAAATGAAATGTTGCGGCCGTATGCAAGATGCTCATAATAAGCCTCATGCAAAATTTTGTGTAAACAGAACCATAGAAAATTCAATTGGAATATTGAAAAGAAACTTTAAATTTCCATTAAAAAATATCGGATTCGAATAAAATTTATTTTACAAATAAAGATTGATACACTGAATGTTCATGCAGAATTTTGTGGCCATAGTAATAACAGAACCGTAGAAATTCAATTGGAATATTGGAAAGAAGAATGACTATATTTTCATAACAGGATAACCGATTCAAATGAAATTCATTTTGTGAATCAAGACTGACGTACTGAATGTTCACGCAAAATTTCAAGAGTATCGCATCATCAGAACCATAGAATTTAATTTTTTTAATTATTTATTTTTAACATATTTCATTTCTTGATTAATTTCCAGAATATAATTCCGTTGGTGCTGAGATTCTGCATTTATATATTTAATATCAATCGCAAATCCCATATAAAATTTGAGGTAATAGTATTATTGCTCCACCAAAGAACGAGCGCTCAAAAGCTCATGCTCAGGGCTTTTCTTACATTGTTTCAGTAACAAATTGATCTGTAATTTGTAAATTCATTTGTCCTTATAGGCAATAAACTTTTATTACTCCTAAACTTTGCTTAAGTCTGCCAGAAACAAAATAAATGACTTCTCACCTATCCCTGATTTGCTTTTTAAAACAATATTTCTTCAAATTCTCTATTGTGTCCACTCTTTATTCTACTTTTCATCTGAAAAGTTTCAAATAACATAATCTAGAATCTAGACAAACAATTTAACTCTTTGAATAATTTAACATTAACCCCCCTGTCAATTTCTAGTCTCTAGTTTCTTTGCCATTACATTTGAAAATATAAAGAATTACCAGTTCTGGTAATATCAGTTCAAATTTGGCATTCAACCACATGATCTGATAACTTACATATTTAGACACCAGAGGTATCCGGTAATTTTCCGATTTTTTTCCTTTCCAAAGTTATTCTATTGAAGGGTCAACCACACTATAGCTCCTCTCTTTTCGCTGAATGTTCTGGTAGACAGTAATCTGCAAATAACTAGATTGATTTCGACTGACTTAAATCGTTACTTTGCTCTTTTTTAATTGGACAAATCCTGAAAAATATGTTATTCTTTCAGAGTAAAAATTAAACCTAGAGGTGCCTTAACGCATTCGTTGAAGCAGCCAAGTAGAATCTTTTTATGCACGCGAACAACATTCCGGCATTGCTAACTTGTGCCGTATCTTTATTCCGTATTGGCATTAGTGTACCGCTTCCCTACTCTGATACTAACGGCTAGCGTCTGTTACAGACCATTCTGTCAGTTTGGCAACATCGTCTGTTGGTGTTTAGTTTCTCGATGCGTCGTGTTTACATGTTCATTTCGATTTGACGTTCAAAAACTGAATTATTTTACTGGTTTGGTGGCGGTTTATTGTTGCTCAAGGGTATTCCGGTAATTATGGCTATGGCAAAATTACGAAAATGTTGTATTGTATTCAGAAATTGTAGAAATCAAAATTTAACTTATTGTTTACTTCAACCCAGTGCGGCAGTGAAATGCTTTCTATCTCACTTTAGAGCTTGGTTGATTACAATGCAGTACTATTCACGCGTAGGGGCATCTCTATGTTTACTTCTTACGAGGTTATTCTCCTTGAATAATGTTGTTGTGTTTATTTATGCTCTCTGATATTGTCGGATAAGTCTCTGAAGAAAAAAGTAACAAATTTTAAACTTTCAGTAGTTTTCAAATTTTTTAGTGTTTTTATATAAAACTATAAGATCCTTCATTAATTGTTTAAAAATTGCGTTTTTCATGATGATACTGTTAATTTTTGTCTTCTTTTCCCGTCTGTAAACGCTGTTGATGAGAATATACTATCTGAAAGATTGCCTGGATTATGTTTTATAATTTTGATTGGTTTTTATAATTTGTTAATGCCAGTTTTTGTAGGGTTTGTCGATGGCCAAAGAAATCAGTGCTGTTAAGTACTTAGAGTGTTCCGCTTTAACCCAAAAAGGATTAAAAACTGTATTTGATGAAGCTATCAGAGCAGTGCTATGTCCTGTGATGCAAGTCAAGCCCAAGAGAAAATGTACAATATTGTAATATTAGGTAAGATTTTATTTCGTAATCAATAGTGATTATAGAAAAATTCATTCAATATCTTTTGGACTGTACAAATATTATTTATTTATGAGATATTTATTTATTTATTTATTATTTATTTAAACCAGTAAATTACATCAGCGGTGCAAAATCCCACAGAGATAAACATAGTTATCTGTTGGTGGGGCTGGTTACATATTACCTATATCTAACTTATATCTAAATATATCATTTTTAATTTTTTTTTTTTATATTTTAAGTAACAACAGTTGCATAGTAACATTTATAATTTTCCTAGTGATGTCATCTACAATATCTCCAAAGTTAATAATTTTATTATATATATATATTAATTTTTTATGTCCTTTATTCATTGCACGTTGACCACAATCCATTCTTTCAGTATTTTTTTCACATTTTTTCCTTGTATCTTCTTTAGGTTGATTGGCAGACTATAAATAATTTTATTGCTTTGATATAACTACTCTTTTCACTAACAGTTTTTTCTCTTTTTGGTATCTGTATACTTTTGTTTCTTGTTACACTATCAGATGTCATAAACTTGTTTTTCAGGCTTTCATAGTGGTAGTACAATGCTTCCACAGCATATATTTGATCTATATTCAGTGGGTTATTAATGCTTACAGGTGTGTTCTTATTAATTATCTTCAGCAACCTTCTTTGAATATTTCTCAGTAAATTTAAAACATTGGAGTATGCTCCTCCCCATGCTATTATTGCATAACCGACGACGCTGTTAAATAGAGCATAATATATCGTTCTTAAGGCTTTAAGGTTCATGATTTTAGATATTCCACAAATTAATAAAATACTTACATTGATGTTCCCATAGATGAGACTTTAACATTATGAAAAATTCTGAAGAGTTCTCATGTATAAAGGAAGATTATTAAACTGCCTCACCCCTGCATAAATTGGAACTCTTAGTCTTTTATACAGTTTAGTGTTCACATTTTTTAGACAAAAGTTGTGTTTGGTTCTGATATCATATGAGTGTTTTGCTCCAACCTTTTCCATATACTGTTTTTTATTAAATTAAATTTGATATTTTTTATATCAGTATACACTAATGTACTGGGACCGGCAATTGAACTGTGCTTTTCTAAAAATCCAAAATCTATTAATTTTCAATATTAAATCATTCGCTTTTTTCATCTGAAAGCAGAAAGTTCAAAGTTTTTTATGTGTTATTCTGAAGGAATAATACGGCCTTTGGCCTTCACAACAAGCTTTAGTCTTTTTCTGAACGAGGCGCACGCTGATCGAATAACGTCCCCACTTAAACGGATCCATTCTCACGTCAGGGATAACATGAGCGATTCTTCATTAAGTCTATTTTTAAGAACAAACCTGGGCCTGCAAGATGCCTCAAACTCAGTAATCGTAATCAGTAATCAAATCTCGTGAGGACGGCGGCCACATACCACGGTCGATCAGAACTGGAATGTTCGATCTCAACCAATTTTGCTAGCCATTTGCTTCATGCGAGGGAGCCAAGTCTTGTTGGAAAGTCCAACGCTTCAAACCGAATGTTCTGCATGCCTATGATATTAACTCAGGTCTCAAGATCCTGTCTTGGTAGATTTGTTTGTTTATCTTGACTTTGTTGCCACCCATTGGCAGGAAAATAAGCGGAAAACGGCCTTTTTCGGAGATCGCCACCCAGACCATGAATTGGTCATCGAGTGACCCGTAAACGATTCGATTAGTCGCTGGTACGTCTATTCAACCAAACCCGATCGTTTTGGTTTTTTTTTTATACTGCTCAATGAAGAAAGTTTTCTCGTCAAGGAAGACAATGTTCGGAAGCATTCCACCATCGAGCAAGCGAATCAGCTCCTTAGATCAACCCAACCGCTGTGAGTTATTAATATTTATATTTTATGAAAGACTTCAAGCTTCCTCTTCAATATGCAACGAACACTGAGGTCGCTCTCGTTGAGTTCCTGGGCGAGCTGTTGTGCTGAGCGCTACGGATTTCCTTCCATTCGCTGACGCACTCCTTCGACGTCTGCTGGTGCCGGTACTGTACAGCGTGGTCCACCACCTTAGCATTTTTTGATGCTACAAGTCTCAATGTATCGTTGGAAAATGCGACGCAGAAATTTCTTATTCAATTGTACTTTTGGCAGAGCTCGCCGAATTGCGATATTCGATTTTCCTTCCAACTGGAGAGCAATCACCGCATTACGTTTCAAATATATCGTCTTAATTTCAGAACTTTTTCCTCTCATATGAAAATCACTTTGGGGACGACAATAACATTTTATAGAACGTTCGTTCAAATTTTCGCTGCGTTCGGTATAATGGTTCGGACTTTATTTATAGCAGTTAGGTTAGAGACTCCACAAATAACTTTTTCTGTTACATGGTACTGTGTAGTGATATGTCCTTTTGTTTCAGAAACAACTCGCATTACGCTGAAAACATAAACAATATCATGTCATTTTGATCATTGCAATTCAATATCAGTGAAGGATTCTCCAAATGTTAGCTGGCGTCTGAATTATGTTTATATGTTGGACATGATCTGAAAGACATTCATTGTTTACTTGATGAAAACATAGTATCTTGAATGATTCAGTATTTTAGAAGTGACACTATTTCTCTTTACAGTGATGCTTTTCAATTCAATTATTGATATGTTTTATCAATTACGAAAAATTACATCATTTGGTCAGGATCAAACACTTTCAAGAAATATATTTTGGTCAACAAAAAGCTGCTGTAAATTTTCATTTTATGTTCAATATTACATCCAATGACATTATGTACAGTATTACTTCCTACTTTTTAACTACCTTTGTGATAAAACTCTACTTGCCAAAGTGTTACGTACTATTATTTAAAAAGGTTTCAGTAGACGCCAGCAAGACAAATGGTATTTGAATTTAGGTTGTATCTAAGCATTTTTAATTCATTCATAATTACACATATACGAGGTGTTCCACCATTCTACCGAAAAACTTTGTTTTGTTTTGAATATTTGGAATAATTCATTTTTTATCTTATTTCTCAACATTACTTTATAAGGTTTGAAGTGACCACAAAAAAATGTTCCAAAGAATTCTTTGGCAAAAGCAAACTACAATAGTAGTTGTTTTAAAAAGTGCATTATTCAATTTATTTTTCATTTATTCAATTATTTTTCAGAAGGGAAAATAATTTGGTTAATGTTTATGAAGCTAGCTATCCGTTCTCAAGCTGAAACACATATCTTGGAGAACTGTTATGTATATCGGAAATTCGTGAACTTCACTGATCTACTTCAATTTCCCAGTTCTTTCCTGATTGTCTTGTGCTAAATTTTCTGACCCATACATTGAAAAAAAGTAACCCAGTAGTGACAGTGGAAGCCAGTAACACTCTGCTACCCTGCACATATGTTGCAAAACCAATTAGTGACTTTATGGCATATTCTAAGCGTTTAAATATAATTGTTCATAACGAAATTCCATGTTCCAAATATACATCAACATGAACTCTGAAATAATTTTTTTCGAGTGTACTTTCATCATTATGATGAATAATATCGGCCAGAATGGTTGGACATCCTGTACATAAATTATAATTATTTTTGTATTTATCATTGCCTGAAATTCATTCTGATGTCTGTGCAATATTTGACATTTTATAGATTTTATTATAAAAATCTAGTGTATGAGGTAAAAATACACATAGAAAACTAATTAAAAAACGTATGAGTTATGGATAGTTGTCTAAGTTTTGGCTGTATAGTAAAAATTTATTGAGTTATTTTTTGAACAACAATGAAGTAAAAAATGTCGTACCTTTGATGGAGCATGATACTTCGTTATCACCTTTGGGTAATAGAAGATTCGAAAATTTGTCAATTGGTAAATTCAAAACACAAAAAGTTTCAAAGAACTTTCACATAATTTTTTTGGAGTAAATATTTTGGTTCCCAAACATCATTGTCGAATATGTAAAATACTTCAGATCAAATAATGTCTTCATGAAAACTATTCTGTGACTCATTTTGAAGGCTAAATTTAGCACCTGTTAGCAATAAAGTGAAAAAAGTTTTTATGTATTGTATTCTGTAGGCTATGGACCTTGACTTCAAGCAAGTTAGGAACACATCAACACAAAATCATGTTCAGATACATTATCTAAATATCTTTAAAGTGCACACAACAAATTTAATATGCCTACAGATCCAGTATTAAGACATAACTTTAGCAAAACGCTGAAAAACTGGTTTTTCGTTATCTTCTATCAGAATATATACATAAAAAAATAAATTATGGGCTGCAACCATTTCGCATTTACTCATTGATTATAAATATTTTCATGAGATATAAAATAAGACACAGGTTCTGTCAACGGTTTTTAGCTATATGGAGAAGTACATTGAAAAAACTCTTATGTAATTTTATGTTTGGTGTGCTCTGGCACTAATAATTCATGAATTATTCTTGTTAAAAATTGATGTTTTCTTAACATTTCAACGCACATGAATTGGCACAATGTGTTCTAAGAACCAAAATGTCTATATACTAATATCTCATTTATAGCTTATTCCTCTGTCTATGATTTCTCTAGGTTCTGTTGGTGTTACCTAGCCTTGACTGTTGCGGTCAATTTCGGGTTAAGCATCAATAAATTAATTGTTGAAAAAATTATCTACGGGAGCGGTGGTGTACATACAGAAGTATTAGATGAGTAAAGTGAATTTTGGTAATTTTATAAACGGTTACTATAATTTTAAGGATTACTTGTTCATGAAATGACATTGATAAAGAACTATTTGTAAATACTTGAGAATTTTCAACATTATGTTAGTCGTTTTGCATTTTAAATTTTATTAAAGTTCTAATTCTAATTAGTAATAATATGAAAAATACATGTAATTGTAAAGCATTCGTTCTATTTTTGTAATTTACTTGAATTGCTGACGTTTATGGAACATTTCATTGGAAAATTTTGAAAATGAATATAAGTGTGATTATGTTAACAGAACTGTATGTATTTTGTAAATACTAAATATAATAGGAACCAATATAGGATTTATATAATGATTCTATGTTTATTTCACTTTGTTACCCATGAGTATCATAAACTCTAAGCCAACACTTGAAGAATAAGGAGTAAGTACTTTCAAAGCCACTTGAAGATGGTTTGCAATTGATAAATATCATCCTGTTCTTTATGATTTATTGAATCATCATCTTGCTATCCAGGTGATTCAATTTTTGCATGAGCGATCACCATGCATCATGATCCCTACCGTTTCCAACTGGTTGATAAAGTCAAAGTAGATTGTACTTCTGTCCCCATTGAAATACCTACTGGGACTTTAAATCGTAGCAAGATATAGGTAAATTTTCCTATTTTTTCATTGGTGTGAGCCAATGAAAATTGAACATGCTGGGGCAATCCTGCGCTTTTTTTTAACGTTATACTTGCACAAATAAGTTAGAGTTTTTGCTGGTAGTATTATTCACTATGAAATGAATGCCCATGTCACAAAAATTTAAATGGGGATCTAAATTTTTTTCAAGAATCTCCTGTTAAATGTTGTTACATATACAGTGGAACTTCCCTATAGCTAACGTCTGTATAACGAATTTCGTTCACAACATTGCACCTTGAATCCAAATTCGTTGTTAAAAACACCCTCTAAAACGAAGTAAATTCTCTCTATAACGAAATATTCCAAGAATAAAAACATCACTCTTTGAATGGGTGTTGGTAAAAAGGTATAAGGGGGGGTTTTCCCATAATATTATGCTGGACGTGGGTAATAAATCCCGACCATAAACTTAATCATTACGGCGGGCGGATAGATCCTTCTGAAACGTTGGAATCTGCTGGAAATGTTGATATTGACAGTGTTACTCTGAATGTTTCTAGAAAACTTTTTAGGTTTTCACTCCCAGTCTCTGAAACAGAAATAATTTAAAAAAATTTAATTAAGATGAAATGCAAATTTATTCGGAAAAATTGTTGACTTACAGTAAAACTAAAAAAAAGAAATAAATGAAAAGGATAATGTCAATTAGACTGCAAACAAAAAAATATACAAATCCAAATATTTTACAAGTTTGGCTGAAGAAGGAGTCTGACATAGACAGATAGAAACCAAAACGTTACATTATCCTTTTCATTCATTTCTTTTTTTAGTTTTACTGTTAAGCCTGGTTCTCAGAGCTTCGACGTGAAGCTCGCGACAGTTATTCCACCAATCAGAGAATATCAACAAAACTTCCCCTGACCCCCTCCTTTTGGTTTCTGGTTGTCGAAATCTGTAGCGACACGCCTCTTTTGTAGTTGAAATAAACCAACTTCACTTGTATTTCTGCGACAGCGAGGAAATAGGAGTAGTGGGGATTGTCGCTGGCTTCACGTCGAAGCTCTGAGAACCAGGCTTTAGGCAACAATTTTTTCAAAACCAATTTGCTCCTGACAAACTAGTGCAAAGATTTACGCAGGAGCATTTCATATTATATATATATATATATATATATTATTCGGTTTAGAACGTTCTTCGACGTTGTCCGATATCTAGACGCCATTGTCTTCGGTCTTCCCACTGTCCTTCACGTAAGCATTTCATATTACATACTGGACATATCACCTTCAAGTGTACACTATAGAACACATTTACTTAATACTCTTTTTGATGTAGATTGTAAACAAGCAATAAATGTGAAAAAAAAATTACATAATTAAATTTTTTGTAATTATTTCTGTTTCAGACTCTGGAGTGAAAACCTAAAAAGTTTTCTAGAAATATACAGAATCCTCCCAGATTTCACTTTTCTTTCAGACATTGCGGCGATAAAATTTAAGAACGGCCAAATTTCACTTAACGGTTTTCAGAGTGCGCTATGCATATCTGACAGCTGAATTTGATTTTTTTCTATTACTAATGGGATCAGCAATTAATTATGCTATGTACCTACCCAGAATCAACTATTTCTGAGCACCATCGCTAAGACTTTCCACAACGTCAATGCTAGTATTCTTTTTACCCACTTCAACTGAGACACTGTCGACAGTACTGTTCAAAATTTGGAATTATGACAGTAGTTTCTTAGTTAATCTCGTTTGAATTGGGTAAAAAGAATACCAGCAGAAACAACTCTGATACCAGCAATGACTTATTACGCGGGATTCTAACAGTTTAGAAGGCTGTGCTTATCGGGAGGGTATACCTCTCTACTCTGTTGCCGCTCTTGGCTAGGACCGGACCCGGGGGTTTAGAAGGCAGTGTTTAAGGACAATAATGTCTTAACCAATATTGCCTCTTAACCTAAAAATATATATGTACATATATCTATAATCTGACCAGGTTTCATACAAGAATCCTGAATTTATCATGAAGACGATGTGAGCGGCAATGAACTGAAGTTTCTTCCATCGCATTCAAATCCGGCAATATTTTAATAGCTAATTTATCGCCAGGCAGACGTTAGTTTTTTCCCATTTAAGTAGTCTAAAACCATTTGCTTCAAAAATCTCAGAATAATTGGTTATCAAATATAATGTCAAAAGAGGATGGACAAAGCTTAAATAATCTCTAAAAATATTGGAACTTTTCTATTTGAGCAAATTATAGTTAGGGGAAAGTTCGAAGGTACTACTTCAGAGCTGACCCAAAACGTCATTGATATCATCAATCGGTGGTGTCAGGAGGAGGGCTTTAACGTCAATTCAACCAAGACGGTTATTGTTCCATTCACACGTCGTAGGAAGCTAACACTTGTAGCACCGGCGTTGAAGGGAATAAAACTAGAGTTTTCCGATGAGGTCAAATATCTGGGGGTCACCTTGGATAAGAAACTCAATTTGAACTATCACCTTAATAAAGTGATTGCCAAATCTACTTGGGGTCTGAAGCCTCGTATGATCCACTGGATCTATACGACGGTGGTAAGACCTCACATACGCCTCTTTAGTTTGGTGGACTAAAACTGAAGAAAAGACAAGCCAGCAGAGGCTGAATAAGCTTCAAAGACTGGCTTGTCTAGGCATTACAGGAGCTGCGTATACAACTCCTACAGCTGCAGTAGAGGTAATACTGGATCTCACCCCGCTGCACATTTATGTTAAAAAAGAAGGTCTCATGAGTGCCCTAAGAATGGACCAAATAGTGCCTGGCAAGGGACACGGAAATATTTTAAAATCACTCGGTGGTGCACTCCCTTTACTACCGAGGGATTCCATGCCAATCGAGTATGACCTTGACGCCAACTACGAAGTGATCATAGGTGATCGCCAAGAAAGTGTGGGAGGTTTGTCTCGACTTCGTAAAAACCATCTCATCTGGTACACAGATGGGTCCCTAAGGGAACGAGGAGCAGGCATAGGCATATACGGTCCCAAATACAGGGAATCGGTGCTTTTGGGAAAGCCAATAACAACGCTCCAAATTGAAATTCTGGCCATAGAAAGATGCGCCCAAGTCTGTCTGTCCAGACAGTACAAGGGAGACAGAATTTGCATTGCCTCTGATAGTCAGATGGCACTGAGGCAGCTTATGGCCGTTGATTGTAGATCAAGGACCATTTGGAGCTGCAAACAGTCCCTCAAAACACTGGTGGAGTACAACAAGCTAGCTTTAGCTTGGGTACCTGCCCACCAGAACATTGAGGGAAATGAGAGAGCTGATGACCTTGCAAAAAGGGGAGCAAATACACCCTTCACCGGACCCGTGCCCTCCTGTTGGGTATCACCTACACTGATTAGGGCAGAGGTCGACGTTTGGGAAAAAAGGGAGAAACACTCTTACTGGATAAACACATCCGGTCAAAGACAAGCAAAGAGACTAATCGAACCTTCCAAAGAAAAGGCTCAACAAGCTCTATCGTTGTCAAAAAACGAGTTAAGGCTGCTAATCGGCCTTCTCACAGGGCATTGTCCCGTGAGATATCACCTACACCTACACAGGATCGGTAAAGAAAGCTCCGACATTTGTAGGTTATGTGAATCGGCCACTGAAACCACCGAGCGGCGAGCACATACTATGCCAATGCACTGCGCTGGCGCAAACCAGACTTACTCTACTAGGTGGCGCGTTATTAACGCCAGCCGACATAAGAGCGAAGTCTCCTAAGGAAGTAACCAGCTTTGCTAAGGAGGTTAGATTCCTGGGAAAAACGTAGTTTTAGTATGGTAACGCACAAAAGACCTTATTGGTCGCAGTGCAGAAGGGTAATCAACGTGCCGATCGACCACTATCTAATCTAATTTGACTGATTAACTGAAGAAATCACTTCAGTTCAACCGAATCGACCAATACTGATTTTGCATCAGTTTGGAAGTGATGCAGCGTCAAATAGAAAAGTCGGTCTATTCAAGGAGAAAACAATGCTAATACATACTGGATATGAAAATATCACTTATTGATACAGGAATTAATCTGTAAATTTACAATCTTGTTTTATTCACTCTTAAATCGCATATAAGTTCGTTTTTGAATATAAAATAACAAAATATCTTTCTAATAGTGAAACTACAATTATTTGGTTGTTTTCTGATTTTTATTTGCGCTCTTATCGGTTGAATCGTCATTATTATTCTTGTTTTCTTTCTCTTCTTTCATAAAATCATCAAACTCATTGGGATCAATTAGATGCTTCTTCCCAAAAGGTGGAGGGCCTAATAAGGCTTCAACATCATCATAATTTAATGTCTCCTTTTGCAATAAACTCTCTGCGAGTAACTCTAATTTGTCCTTATTTTGAAGCAATAATTCTTCTGTACGTTTATAGGCCTTACCTATTAAACTTCTCGCTTCTAGATCTATAAGATTTGCCAATTTTTTACTGTAAGGTCTTCTTCCCATCTCTTTAGTTTGGGATTCTGGAAATGAAACCAAGCCAACTGTTTCCCCCATTCCATACTCTCGAATTTGAGCATACGCAATCTTAGTTGCCTTTTCTAAATCGTTTTGAGCTCCTGTTGTTATTTTATTGAAAGTAAGCGATTCAGCTACCCGACCGCCTAATGTCATACACATTCTCTCAAAAAGTTCTTCTTTCGTAAAAAGTTTCTGATCTCTTGGTATGTACTGGGCAAAACCAAGAGCAAGTGTTGTTCGCGGAACGATTGTAACTTTTAAAAGTGCATCTGTATGTTCCATCATCCATCCAACCAAAGCATGCCCTGATTCATGATATGCAACAACTCGCTTCTCTTGTGGAGACATTGCATGATTTCGTTTTTCAGTTCCTCCTACTAGCCTCTCTACTGCATACTCCAAATCTGCTTTAGTTACTTTTTTCTGTTTAGATCTAGCTGCATGCAAAGCAGCCTCATTACATACATTAGCAATATCTGCACCACTAAACCCAGGAGTTAAATGGGCTAATCTTTTAGAGTAATATAATGGTTGATGCTCTAATACTATGCTTTTTAAATGATGTTGGAAAATTTGATCTCTCTCTTCCAGATCAGGAAAATCAATGAGGATGTGTCTGTCAAATCTGCCAGGTCTTAAAAGCGCCTTATCTAAGATATCTGCTCGATTAGTAGATGCCAACATTATAATACTCTCTTTGCTTGTCATTCCATCCATTTCTACTAGCAGCTGGTTTAATGTTTGTTCGCTTTCCCCACTTGTCCCACCCAAA